>AP028265.1:1754098-2379098 GCA_030269945.2 Trilocha varians | reverse complement strand
ACCCACCCAATTGCTATTTCAATCAGGCCGCCGGTCCATTTTACCCGCATCAAAAGCAAGTTTTTCACTTGTCCACTACGCAAGGAGAATTCATTGGAAATTAAAAAAAGTTACCGCACTTCGGAACGGTGCCACAGAATATCTTTACAGAAAGAAAGTTTTACAGATCGCTTTAACGAACACGCGTATGCCTGTCAACCGAACATGACATGTCAAATGGTTTTAAACGAATGCAGAAACGATTGTTAAAATTAAAGTAAAAATCTGATTAGGTATTTTTTTTAGTTTTTTTTTTAGTGTAAGTATCAATGCTACCTGTCAAAAAGTAACATACATAACCATTGGTCTGTGAATGTTAAATGTCACTAGATGGCGCAAGTGTTGCGGAAGCTAGGAGTTCGTTCACTATCAATACCTTGTTTGACTAGTTTTGGTAAGTACAGATTTACTATTGAATTTTAAATGAGTAAAATGTATAACATTGTATTTTTTTAATTAGTTTTTATCGTCTAAATGTTAAAATTATCTACTGCATAAAATGAAACGATAACAAAATACAATACACAACAACTTTCAGTAAAAACATGACGTTTACTTCTATTACATACAATAAACCAACCATTTTTGGTCCATTTCCCATCTTACTTCTGCGTAGTGATTCTACGGCGGTGCAAGTGGGTCGCCAACTTCGTCGTACTTCGGGTCGCTTCGGCGCGCGGCGAGTGGCAATGCGCACATTCTATCGAGACTCCGGCCCGATAGATCGCGCCCGCGCTTTCAAACCATTAAATACATCACGGGATGAACTGTTTACATTAACAGTATAAAAAAACGCGATTTTATTTCAAAATAAAGTGATTTGGACTGACTCGATATGAATTGGGAGAGTAACTTCGCTGAGGAGATCGACACGGTAAGTTTTATTTTTTAAATGCGAATCTAAATTATGAAACCAATGCTCACATAGACAGTGCGTATGAGAACGTACATGTGTGTGTTAACTTTCTAGTTTCGCTCGCTCTTAGTGTATTTACATAAAACGTGAACAGTTTTTCATAATATATTACACATGGAAGCGTTTTAAGCGTATTTTAGCGTGTAAATATTCATCGTAAACGGCCAAGACTGTGACGAGAGTTTAAATTGTTTTATTAGTGTTCGTGGGCTGTGAGAAGTTCTTGGTGTGGTCATAAAATGGAGCTTTTGGGCGGACGGAGTTTGGGCGTTGTGCGGCATTTTAGGTGTCACGTGACCAAAGTAATTATTTTCAGCCTAGGATTAAATCGAACACAATAATATTTATCAATTTTGATTTCTTTATTTAAAATAAGAAAATTAAAGAATTATTTTTCCCTAACAAACCTAGGTAGGTTACCTAGCAAAAATCTTTGTTATTGACAAAACATTCCATTGTTTATGTTCTCTATGTTTTTAATGTATTTGTAAATTAACGCCCACTTGATTGGTTAGTGGTTATTGCCGCAAAAATTCAGTAACAACAAAGCTATCATACTTAAATTTCGTCAGTCAAAATATTATTTTCCTACTTCAGAGTTTAGTATTATTATTAGCTCTAAAACTTTTTGATTTAGGACTATACTTAGTTTTAATCTCCGCACACCTGTTACTTTTTCGTGGAGAAAGAGAAAGGGAGATAATAGAAAGAGATGAATATACTATGATGAAAAATATTTCAGAGAGAACTAATTTTAAATATTACATTTAGTTTGTTTTACAGTCCTTTTCGCTATTGTAAAGTTTAGTATAGGGACAAAGAGCTTTTGCCACCAATTTGCGTAAAGCTAAGTAGATCCCAAGGACATTCCTTTCTAAAAGCTGTATAAAGCTTATACTTTATCTGTTGATAAACTTATAAAGCTTGAAAGTCCTTTGTAACTTGTAAGGACTTAATATTCTTAAAAGTCTTATTCTTATGAGTCCGTGAGAAAAGCATATATGGAAATATCTTACACTTGAAATGGCGATGCTTACGTACAAGTATATTTAAGAAAACAAATCTGAAAAATAAATAAAACGTTCCCAATCATTTCTTAAAAGTAAAAGAAAGTAATCACAAAAAATAATAAATTTCTTTAAACACTCGCGGTTATCTACATCACTCACACTATTACTAAACGGGTTCTTACCACGATTATTTTTAATTGAGTGGTCCCGATATTTCAGCACTGTTTCAAGCGCCATGATCACGGGAAGACTGAAAACTGCGGGTAGGTTATTTAAGAGCAGACAAATCTGTCTACCCTCTTTCTCGTTCGTTTGCCGGTACCACTGGAACTCGAACTCACATTTCGACATACCACACTGACAGTATCGGCTGCCGTCTCAAAACTAGATTTTTTGGCTTTATTTTCGTCTAACACTGGACATACAGGATAAAAAATTACAAAAAATTAACTTATCCAATGTAAAAGCATCGAATTTTATAACTTTTTTGAAATTGATCAAAAAAGTCAAGAGATTTCAAATCGACTACAATAAAGAAGTTCTATTTAAATACGTTTTCTAAAAACGCATTAACATAATGTAGAATCAAAAAACTCGAATTTTGACTTAATTAATTCAAATGAAATAAATTAATTCATTTTATTAAGATGGAATCATAATGAACAAGTTCAAGACCGATGTTATTGGAATATATTTCTAATTATAATTTTTAGGACAAGGAAATCTACTTCATACTAAACGAATAAGATACTTAAAAACACTTGCGAGGTGTCATGGGACACCCGAATAGAACGAAGTTCCTTTCGATTAAAAGATATCTTATATATTTTTTTCCTAACGTAACGCGCGATAAGGAACTTGTTTTAAAAGATTTTGATCACAGCGCCATCTAGCGATAATCATCTAAAACAAAAAAAGTGTCGTGACAACTTTTCGTAACATTTTTTTCCGTCTAGCCCCCTTTCGATAACGCGCGATAAGGAACTTCGTTCAACAACAACGTAACAACAATTATAACAATTATAACGTAGTAACAATTATACTTATACTCATTAAAACTTCAATTTTATACTGATTTTTATAATCTCGTAGTTAAACTAGCATAGATCCCATCTGATGGAAAGTGGTTACCTACATAGGTTCCTGAATGTCGACTGTATTCTTCATAACACATAGTATGAAATTCGAAACCAGGATTCACGAAATCTCTGCATGTCCCCTGACATTGCAGAGGTTTATGAGCGACGGTAACCACTCACGGTAAACGATCAGGTGGCCCGTTGGCTCATCTGCCTACATGGCAATAAAAAAATATATATTATACGTTCAGTAATACGATTCTAGATGGCGTTGTCAACCACTGTAATGATTTATTTTACTTTCTGATCTTCTATAATACATATAAAGATGAATCGCAAAATGTGTTTCTAAGCGCATAACTTAACAAAGCCTGGACCAATGTGGATAAGTTTTTTTTTAATGTTCGTTGAAATTCAAGGATGGTTTTTACGGCGAGAAAAATAAAAAAGCGACAATTCCCGCGGGCAACAGCTAGTTTTAAATAAATTTGTTTAAATTCAAGATAATTGTATCAAATTGTAACGAGATTTTTATTTTTATACTTCTCTACAAAATACAAAATTTCTTATATCATAATACAACAATGATTTGATATAATGATTATACGTAATGATAATAATTAATATCATCTCTTCAAGTACAAACGATTAAGGATTTGAATTATGATAATGTTATAGTTATAACTCTATTTTATCTTTTATCTGTCGAATATTAGATTCTATTATCTACGGTCAGTCCATTATTTTAAATTTGATAGTGAATTGGCAAAAAACCGATTTGTAATGGAATTTTTTATAGAATAATTACTATTGATAATATTATGTCACGTTATTTTATGAATGACGAGATAATTTATAATATTTTACGATAAAAGTACATTTGATTACATAAAAAGGAAGTAGTATCTTTTTTCCATTTAATTAATATGACTTAAATGAAACGAACTAAATACTATACAGGGTGATTTCCTAGTGAGGGTACATATTGAAGGTCATGGTAGCTGATGGTTATATACGACCAGTAAAAATATTATTACCAAAGAAATACCTTAGTAATCTTGCAAAATGATGGTTTTTCGACAGCTGATGGGTGTGGCGGAGGTGTGGAGTGCGCGAGATCACTAGAGGTCATTAGTCAACACTCTTTAAGCCGAAATTGTTGTGTTTGAGGTAGTTTTGTCGAATTTAGATTTAAAAAAAAAATATATTGTAATTTTACCTATTTTCTGTAATATTCCGTATTAGAACAGAATACTCATCACCCTCCTGCAATATGTACCCTCTCTAACAAATCACCCTGTATAACGAACAAAAAATAAAATTTGTTCACCCAAAATCAAATCATTGGTGAATCTACTTTTCATTAATCTTCGCTCTTTATACGTTTGAGCGACTGATTTGGAAAGGCTTAGTACTCGTAGCCTTAAAATTATAAACTGCACATAAAACTTATCTTATAATTGATTAAAAATAATAATTAGAACAACTAATAACAATTTCTCTTTGTCTAAAACTTAGATCTACAAAACATTGTATTGAACAAAGTGAGATAACTTATCTAGGTGTGAAAGAGATGGATAACTTTGAAATTAATGAGTGTAAGCGAGACGCAACATAATTAGAACAATGGTCATCATTGTTGTTAATTGTGTTTACTTATTTCCAATGAATGGCGGTTGATTATATCAATTAATTAAACTATATTTTACTGCGTATTTAAGAACGTAATTACTTTTACGATTATTTAATTACTTTGTTCTTTCTATTGGATTTCCGCACTTCAGTTGTTTCACTTCATTTTTCGAAAAGAAAACTAATTGGAACGAAGTTCCTTATCGCGCGTTGTAAAAGGGTGCTAGACGGGAAAAATTCTTACGAAAAGTTGTCACGACACTTTTTTTGTTTTAGATGATTATCGCTAAATGGCGCTGTGATCAAAATCTTTTAAAACACGTTCTTTATCGCGCGTTACGTTAGGAAAAAAAAAATAAGATATCGCCGCCCCCACCGAATAATATCGTAACCGAAAAATCAAAATTTTACACGAAAAATAAAAAACGATTTTTGGCTTATAACTTCTTACCAGGTTTACATATAATAATAATTTATATACCAAAAAATGGCTGATTTTTTCTTCAATACAGCAGTGTAATTAAACAAATATATTTTTGTACAAGATTGCAGTTATAAGCGAAAGTTTATATTACCAAAATTTGAAATAGAATCTTCATTAGTAAAGCAATGATACGATTTTATTCGGGTAAATTGTTGACAGTGATCTACACAGTAATAGTTAATTGCGATGTTTTTTAGAATTGTTAACTAACTCGGTAATGAAATGTTACCATAATATTCGGTGAATAAACAAATTGACCAGATCAGTACAATCTATTTACGTTATTATTCCATGATAAACAAAACAAGTTCTATAGTCATAAAAGTCTAGTACCGGAAAGTTAAATTGCAAAATAAATTGTAATAACAGTACCTGTAGAAGGTGTGATACTTTAAAGTTAGTAATTGCCTAATATGATGATATTCGTCATAAAACTGTGTTTTTATTTTTAAGCGAACAGTACAGGTATGGTCATTACAAAATCATTATCTCGAAAAGTACTCGTACGAATATTATGAAAAAAATTCACAAGGTGTATCCGACCGTCTAGTACAATAATTCCCAATAAAGACACTTCTATAGTAATAGTCGATTACGATACTATTCGGTGGGGGCGGCGATATGTTTTAATCGAAAGGAATTTCGTTCTATTCGGGTGTCCCATGACACCTCTCAAGTTTTTCCCTTGATTTTGCCGCAGCTCTTTTGCGTCAAATTTAACATACAATGTAGTATTAATTGTATAATTCGTATACTTACTTAAACAGTCAAATTATAAACCTAGATTCATTTCTATTACTCTTTATTTGATAGGCATTTTAACTCTTTTAAAGTCGACTATTGATTAATAAACATTCAATGAAAATTTGAAATTAATATTACTTAAATTACCTTTGAACATTACTTTTTTTTCGTACTTAATTACCAGTTAATTTAGTATTAATTGTAAATGTAAAGCTAGCCTACATAAAGACCGACACGGACCAATAGAGCGTTTACTTATTACTCGGCTTTCACAGAGAAAAATCGCAGCGATTACGCATAGGCGTGTGGAAACGCCCTAATTTCATGATTTATGTCGTCTTTTAAACGATAATTATTGATTAAGCCATTTAGCTATTAATGCCCACTGTTGGGCTCAGGTCGTAGAGGGATCAGATAGTAATGGGGACTTTAGGTCCTTTTCCAATATGCAGGTTTCCTAATGATGTTTTCCTTCATCGTTTTTAACCACCACGTTGTTCCTCAGTCCCGCAGTTCCTCAGTCTTCCCGTGATCATGGCGCTTGAAAAAGTGCTGAAATATCGGGCCCGCTCAATTAAAAATAATCGTGGTAAGGCCCGTTTAGTAAGTAATGTAGATAACCGCGAGTGTTTAAAGAAATTCACCACGTTGTGATTTTCGAAACCTGAATAAAACAGAATATTTATTATACACAGAACAATAGAGTTAGATTTACCCAAGTTAGAATACATAGGTACAAATCGTACCTATAAAACGCATACTATGTAAGCAGACAAATATGAATAAGTATTGTTTTGATACCTCACCAGTTTTGAAAGTAAACCAAAACTTACTTGTATTATATTTTTAATTAGGTACTACACCCTTACACTTGAGCATCAATACCATCTAGTGACTAGTCGATCATAGGACTAAAAGTTTCAATCTCACATTTGCAATGTCTAAACAATGACTAAGTACTTTTATTCAAGGGAACAACAAAATAAATAATCAAAACAAGTTTACTAATACTTCCGACATCTTCTTGTCTCAACGTGGCATAATACAGTCACGAACTGGTTCTATTTTGGCTAACGTATTTCAAAAGGTCGATTTTAAAATGTTAGTGCTGACAAGAAATGTGGGCAAAATTATTATAATACCTATTATTAATATTGTATTTGAAAGATAATACATTTTAAGTCTAAAGCTGTCCCATGAAATTTCGTTTGGGTCACAAACAAATAAGCTTAAATATCAGGATAAAAATTGGGGTGTACCTTCACAGCCTTTATTCTATATTATATCAACATCTTTTCAGTAGTTTAGGCGATAGTTAAAGAGATATTTTCTTAGTTGTAATACATATTAGTATAGATAGGCCTTCTTTTAGTAAACTGTTAAAATTTGCGCATATCATAACATCCTTCAGTCGCAATTTCTCGAACACTCCTAACACAAAATGCGCCTGAATTATCGTAAATTCGTATCTTAACGAATTGTACGAGTAATCGTAGACTTATTAAGACTTCCTTACAATGAATATTTGGTTTCAATATAATGTTAAAATCTTACAATTTAGTTAACAGCAGCTCTGATAGATGGCGCCAATTTATCTAGGCTGAACTAGTCTAATATGATTTTGTAGGTAACAGGTATATTAATGAGATGTAGTAGCTTGTTAGCAACTTTAAATTATATCTTTCTTGATTAAAATAATGAAGATTAGTATTGTTTGGAAAACTGTATATTGGAGAAGGTTTTAACCCTTGAGGCTCCTCATTGTATCCTAGGTAAGCGTGGCCACCTAGATTTGAGTTAACCAATAATATTCTATAAATTTGGTACGCTATTGGCTCCAAAGTGTCATTGCAAAGGTCCATGAGCGACGGCAAACATCATAAAGTTGGTTGTATTGTTTACTTACTGATACGATTGCAAGGTACAATAATTACAAAATTAAATGTCTTAAAATTAAGTTTAAGGTTTTTTTACAAACTTGTTTTAAAAACTTGAACTAGGAAATGATCTTGCTGAAGGTCTTTTGTTAGTGCGCTGTTAAATAAAGCTTTTTTATTAAGACATTTTGAACTTTAAGTCGAGGCAAATAAGCAGATTATTGAATGAAATTAATTTATGTTTTCGTAACTCGTTGCAAGTTTCGGTACTAATGCTTTTTAGAATTTAATGAGTTGTTGTTATAATTTTGCTGTGCTGTTTATTTGTTGTGATAGGAAATTATATGAAAATGTTATTTTAGAGATAAGAATAACCTTTTTAACACTTCTATCCATCTATTAAGAAAGACATTTATGTTATCTGTATTCTGTACCAACCCATTACTGCTCACTGTTGGGCTCAGGTCTCCTCAGAAGAGGGATTAGGCATAGTCCACCACGCTTGCCCAGTGCGGATTGGGGACTTAACATATCTTCAAAGGATTTTTAGAACCCTTCTCCGACATGCAGGTTTCCTCACGATGTTTTCCTTCACCGTTTTTAGCCAGTGGTGTTGTGAAAAATTGCATATGAGTCTTTTTTCACATTTAGATTTAGAGGTACAAGCCGGCCGGATTTGAACCCGCGACCTCCCGTTCGGAAGGAAGCGCTTCGACCACTCGGCCACCACGACTTCTTGTCTTGACTTCGTTATCTGTATTAACTAATCGTAATAAACTATAGTCTTTAGCTTTCCTTAATAAATTTACTATACTGTTTTTTTGTCTTGAAGTCAGTCGAGCAAACATAGCTGAGCCGAGTTTCTCGAAATACACCAGCGAATCTGGCGATTAGCGCAAACAAACAAACAAACTCTTCAGTTTCTTCAACCTACTCTGCACCTCTATACCTTAAATCGCCCTGTTCTCTTCATTATATATTATATTGTATAACCTAGTGCATTTTCAACGGGTTCTTACCACGATATTTAATTAATTGCTTCAGATTTTCTAGTATGTGGAATCCAGTGCTAAACACAACAGTCACTAAGGGTTGATGCTCAGAGAGTCTTATAGATACAGTGAGTGCGGTGTGTCGTGATGTGAGTTCGAGTTCCAGTGGTACTACCCAAAAGCGAACGAGAAAGAGGGTAGACAGATTTGATTGCGTGCTCATGACGTTTGCAACAACGTTGAAATATCGAGACAACTTAATTAATTAAATACCGCGGTAAGAACCCGTTGAAAATGCATGAAAGTATTATAGAAAACCGCGAGTGTCTGAATAAATTTATAACCTAGTTTTATCCTACCATATCTAATTCCATAACAATTTTCCCACAGCACACCAGTAAAAGCAATCTCAGGATACCTAGGAAATTACCTTTGAAACCTAGAAACTGAGTAACAATCCCTTTAATTGCAGTGGACAGCTCATTGAGATAATTTCTCATGTGTCATTTACTCGAATAACTTAACATATAGGTAGTCATGTGTCATATATGTGAAGGTTTCGTTTTAAAATTATTGTTGAATCATACTGTTTAAGTTTAATAACGAGGTTTCGATGATTTTTGAGTTAATTATGATTAAAAATTATCGTAATCCTATTACGGAAATACAGAACGAATAGTATTTTATCCTGCAACGGGATATCATTGCCGAGTTTGAGAAAAATATCTGAATTAAAATCTAGTCTTTTTCAGACTTGTATGGTCGTGATTATCATACTTATAAACGACCTGGTACCTACTAATACTAGGTTTATATTTTTAATTTAGCGCCATTTATAATTTACAATATACAAAGCCTTTATTGCTACTTATAATATTAATACATTTAAAACTTAATATCTATCTTATTTCATATTAGTAGCGTGTCTCGTGACACATAGACCTCTTCCAATTCATTCCAGTCTTTTCGATTTCTTGCTATTCTTGTCCAGGTTGCTCCACCGATCTTGGGAATATCATCGTCCCATCTTTTTAGTTGGTAGCTGGTTGGTAGTTGGTAGCGCCAATTAGTACATTTTAAATGATCATGAATACAGTTATTACAGTTGCATTTATGACTTTGTTTTATTGCCTCGTAAGCAGACGAGCTTTTGGTTTACTTGATCGTAAGTGGTTACCGTCGCTCATGGACCTCTGCAAGAGACACTGAAGGGTCACTACCTACGACCTAACTTTAAGAACCCTCTTCGCCTCATTTGAAGAAAATAAGCATAGTTTCGATAACTTACGTCATTTCAACCGGAAATAGTGTCGAGATTCGTCATGCTACAATTTTTCGGTCACGAAAAGGCTGTGAACTTTGTACCAGTTTGAACCAGTACGACCTTTGTGTTAAATTATAGAATTTAAGTCAAGTTTTGATTTAAATATGTAAAGTCATTTTACGCGTGATTTACAATTTGTTTAGCTTTAAAATTGTATTTTAGTGTGTATTGTTAGATTTAAAGTTTTTTTTTTTATTGTATCTTTGTTATTGAACTTATTCAGACACTCACGGTTATCTATAATACTTTCATGCATTTTCAACGGGTTCTTAACACGATATTTAATTAATTGAGTTGTCTCGATATTTCAACGTTGTTGCAAACGTTTGTTTGTTTGCTCTTAAATCGACCCGCAGTATCCAGTCTTCTCGCGATCATGACGTTTGCAACAACGTTGAAATATCGAGACAACTCAATTAATTAAATATCGTGGTAAGAACCCGTTCAAAATGCATGAAAGTATTTGTTATTGAAATTTGATTAGAGACACAATTAATGCTTTTTAGTCATTTTTATTAGTTAGATTTTTTGGATTTACTTTATAAGATCTCTGGAAAATATCTCTAGATATATTAGATAAATAAATACATAAAACTTGTAACTAAGATAATAAAATTAAATTATGTTCTAACAAGATATTTGTTAAACGTGTATAAAATTAACTTTAAAAAAATTGGATGAGGTCAAAAACCTTAGTATGACATGTGTATGATTAGCCTAAACTATATGACGATAAGATACATAACGTGTGACTTCTGAACCCATTGATACGATAATACAAAATGCTCTTCAATAAATTCTAGTTTATGATAAAATTCTAACTTTATTATTTAAAAACGAATAGAAATAGTAGTCGTGGTGGCCGAGTGGTCGAAGCGCTTCCTTCCGAACGGGAGGTTGCGGGTTCAAATCCGGCCGGCTTGTACTTCTAAATCTAAATGTGAAAAAAGATTAATGTGCAATTTTTCACAACACCACTAGCTTAAAACGGTGAAGGAAAACATCGTGAAGAAACCTGTATGTCGGAGAAGGGTTCTAAAAATCCGTTGAAGATATGTGAAGTCCCCAATCCGCATTGGGCAATCGTGGTGGACTATGCCTAATCCTTCTTCTGAGGAGACCTGAGCCCAACAATGGGCAGTAATGGGTTGGTACAGAGAGAATAGAAATTACATTTTTTAATTTCATATATGTATGTGTATGAAATCTGCAACTTTCTTAAACTCATTAATCGAATTTTGAAAATATAGATTAGTATTAACACAGATAAAATAATCGATACAGTTACGTTAATCTGTGGCATAACCATTAATCAAGAAAAAATAGACACGCCACGAAAACTAATTACGAAAGAGGAAAATGCGTCGACCAGCTAGTTTGTTTGCTTATTTCATAAGAATTTCTTCTTAAAACTCATTGAAGCGTAGCTGGGTTTTGTTTAAGTTTCGATTTTCACTTTGTCTATTCAGGTCGAGGACGAATGGACAGAGTATGTTACGTGAACGGACTACTGTACGACGCAGACGCACGAATATTTGGATGTGTCATAACGTGCTTTTTTAGAAAGAGGTTTTAACTTAAAAATAAATAAAAAGAAAATGTATGTTAGTATGTGAGAAGAATAGATTGGTATGTTGAAATAAGAGTAGTTGCCTTTTTGCATTTTTGCTCATTTTTTATATTTAAAAGTATATAGTGTTTTGCTTAGTATTATTAATGTTCAGTTAAAAATTTTGACTGACATTCAATCTAGTATTCTAAACAGAAAATAATAATCCAAACCTAACTAGAATTATTTCATAATTTTCCTTATATCACAGGGAAATAATAGTGTATTTTTTGCACCAAATTAGGCACGCAGGACCACAGAACTTAAATGGAATTACAAAAAATGTACACGTTGGTTTTGGCACGGTTCACGGTTTAATTATATGTCCTTCGAGCGCTTTGTGGTGTAGTTTCGCGAAATATGATACGTGACTAAAGTCTAAAATGACCACTGTCTTGACTATTTGCATTGAAAGCGTGATTATTTAAGACGTAGGGTTGACTACAAGATTTATGATTGACTAGCGAGCCCGCGTAACTTCGTCTGCGTCACTTTCGATTAAGTGATCAATTAATTGAACTTCAACGAACATTGGAAAAAAAAATAATTGAACACCTTTTGCGATTTATTTTTATATTATAGATTGTTAGTGCATTTTTTTAACATGTAATATGTGGAGTTTTAATGACTATTGTTCTATCTATGTTTTGAATTACATTATAACCACTTAACTAAGAATTGTGTATAGTGCTATCTGTAGGTGATATATTTTGACAGCCAAGTTTCAATGGCTAAGTTTACATTTATATTCTATACACTTTCTTAATCTAAATGTTGTTCATGATTCAGTGAATAAATAGTTTTAAATATTTTTAATCACTGTAAACCCTAATGCTACCAGTGAGAGAGAAGTTGAGAAGGAATCATAAAATAAAACTAAGAAAATAAAAGTTGTGAAAAAATGTACAAAACGTCTGTATTCGGCAATGGAATGTTCTAAATTCAAATAAGCGCGCCAACATCTATACTTTATTACAATTCAAAAAGTATTTACACAAAAGAGGTTTAAATAATAAATATTTAAACTATTTATAAATGGCGTTATCGTCGACACAACTATATTCTTTACTAGAATATAATAAAATATGAATTATTGATTCAGTCGCCTAAAATCTCAATATAAAATTGTGTGTTTCTAGTTTCCAAAAGAATAATACACACAGAATTGATACACTGAACTGCCGGAAAAAATGTCTAAAAATCCCAAGCAGGTTGGTGTTACATTTATGCCACACTTTACACGTGTATACTGATTTCCGTGATAAAAAAAACTACGTCGTCTATTTAAACCAGTTTTGATAATTGACTTGTTTGGTGTATGACTCCCTGGCCCTACCTTTGTTAGTCGTGATCAATCAAGTCATTGTCATGTACATTCGGTGTACTTATAGTAATACGGTTCTACTGGGCTTTGGGTAGTTCATATAGAGTTGAACTTCTGTGAATGAAAAGCCCTGTTGTGTTAGATCGATCATTCACATGATTTTTTTTATAAAACCTCGGATTGCCAAATAGGTTAGATGAAAAAGTTCAACACGATCCAAGACAGACTTTTTTGCTTATTTAAAACTTCATTCATTATCTCTATATTTTATTATCAGATAACAATACAGTAGCCTAAAATGCACGAAAATAAAATGCCACCTCCATTTATTCGTTAGTTCTTGTTATAAATTCGCGTCATGTCTATTCTGAATCAGCGAGTTGCGAAAGTTTGTACGAAAGAGGAAAATGAAAGGAGATGTTGCAAGCCCTCTTTAGGATCACCCGGTTAGGTAATTGTGACTCATTAATTGCATTTTAGTTTAGTAAATAATGCAATTTTATTTTTAAATTGGGGCTTTTTGTTACTAAGTTTAAGTTAAGTTTTATGTATCTTTTTTCTTTTTAATTCTTTAATTATACACCGCTCTGTATTTTTAAATAACTTTATCTCCGTACATGGTTGCCTGGATGAGATCGCTTTAAGCGATAAGGTCGCCAATTGTCACACTGTATTATTTGTACAAAATCACTATAATTGTATTTCTATGTGGTGTTACAATAAAAAAAATTCTGTCCATCTATCTAAATTGTTGGTTTAAAAGCTTGTAGGTTGAATTATTTATTTTGGAATTCTTCATTTGCTAAAAAGTAGCACTATGGCAGACTTAATGCTTAGGATATTATCAACCAGTCAACCAAAGCAGAAAACACAAAAAATATGTTATTTTTCTTACTGTTTAAAAAAAAAAGGTTGAAAGTGTATTATTTTTCCCTATACTTACAAGTATTGTTTAGTTTTTTAAAGCCTTTATCGGGCGCAGACGAAGTTGTATTAGTCTGCGCAGCTTGTTGCCTAACGAACTATTTTTCATAAATCACACCATCGAGGTTCTAAAAAATTTTATAAAATATTGCCAATTTGAGTATTCTATCTAAATGAATTTATACATTAGACGTGTGAATTAAATATATAGAAATACATATATTGTGTGTTAAATAAATTGTGGCTTGTTAACATGACATGTAAAATTTAAAAAGATGCTCATTTTAAAAACTTAAATCTCAAAGTTATATTAGAAAGTTTAAACTTAATCTGCTTTTTGGGAAAAAAAAAAATTAAGAAACTAAATATATTTTTAAATAACTATTTTTTTACTTTGCTATAAATATATTTTTGTCCACTTTATGGTCATTCAGAAGCAATCGATTCCGTCATTTATTTATAACCACACAAGAAGTTACTCAAAAAATGGACTTCCTTACATACGTATGCCGCTAATGTTAAAAAATCCAATGTTTCTCTTTAAACGAAGTTTAATAAAAGTCCTGTAAAGATAGGTGATATATAACGGCCCCTCATTGCCCTGGCATTGCAGAGGTTCATGAGAGATGGTAACCGCTTAGGTGAGCTGTAAGCTCATTTATCTAAAAAAAAAATAGTAAAAGCAATGATACAAATTTACCAAAGAACTTTTTAAAATATTTTAAAGTTTCCTTCACTCATACACATATCACTTATATTAACGTGGACGTATGTAAATCGCATGTGTATGCTAATTTCTATCTAAATATAGGAAATTTACTAGTTTTCGAGACAACACTTTAAAAACTTGTAGTGTTAGCGTCATGAGTGTTTTATGTGTTATTTTACGACTTGCTAATTTTATTCTAATAGATTTCATATGACAGTTAAGTTACTTTGCTTCATGCATTTTCAACGGGTTCTTACCACGATATTTAATTAATTGAGTTGTCTCGATATTTCAACGTTGTTGCAAACGTCATGATCACGAGAAGACTGGATACTGCAGGTCGATTTAAGAGCAAACAAATCTGTGTACCCTCTTTCTCGTTCGCTTTTGGGTAGTACCACTGGAACTCGAACTCACATCACGACACACCACACTCACTGTATCTACAAGACTCTCTGAGCATGAACCCTTAGTGACTGTTGTGTTCATTAAGTATCAAATTCTCTTTGGGAAACGCATGTTACCAACAGTGGACTACTAAGTCATACCGATGATAGTGGCAAACCTTTATTATATATAAGGTACATCGCATTAACTTTACTCGACTTCAGAATTTACTTTTTGGGTTAGACAGAACTCAGCGCGGGATTTTGCGGTTTTTTTTTTATTGCCACGTAGGCAGACGAGCTAACGGCCCACCTGATCGTATGCGGTTACCGTCGCTCATGGACCTCTGTATTGCCAGAAGACATTGCGGAGCTGCTACCTACAGCCTACCTTTAAGGACTCTCCTCAAGCCTCTAACGTTGCACGCTAAAGTTAATTCCTAAACATATTTGAATTATTCAAAGGATTTTTAAAGCTAAACTAAATGATATTAAAGAGAATAACAAGTGTCCTTTATGACCAACCTGTTTGCAAATACAAACGGGTTCTGTTATACTTCTTTATTTTTTAAAGCTTATTCGACTTTGTATTGTACCTGTCAGTTTAAAACCTGTAGTTTGTCTTGATTTTAACACGCCTGCGCCTGCCTGCATTGCTAGAAAATTAATTTGTTAGATTCGATTTGAGCTAGGTCTTATTTTAGTGATGGAGAATCTACAGTCCAAATCGTTATTGCATTTTTAAACAATAATTAATGACCTTAAATCTTAAGTTCAGGAAACTATTATTCGTTTCTGTTGTTGAACGAACATTGACATTGTTTTAACAAATGTGGCTCCGATCAAGTTATTAAATTTCAAATTAAACTACAAGTTCTTTGTTACACGTCCAGTGTTATTAGAATATGCATAGATTATCGCATAATTATTATACAAGTCCAAACAGGCCGGTGGAACGCAAATACCGATGGTGAAAGGGAACGCAATCGGCCTTGTGAGGTGTCACTATATTATACCGCGTTTATATATTGGGCTCGCCAACTTCTAATGCACGCAAATGATAACTGGTAGGCCAACTGTCAAACGGTGTTTCACATAGTTTCAGTGTCGGTCAATGCATACAACCCCGTTTGTTTACATAATGTTTGGCCGTCACCGTCATATGTTTTTTATGTGTGACGAGTCACAATTATTAGAGACATCAGTAATCGGGTGTAACCGACTTTAATGATAACTTGAATTTTTTATTAAAGATTTTTCAGTAATATTTGGCTTTTAAAAAAATGCAATGTTGATTTTATTTATTTAGGGTATAAAATCATAAAACCGAAATGCGATGCTATAGGAAAAAGTCAGTGACTGTCGATTTTTTATTCTATACAAATGTTTATAATTATAATATAATGACGAAAGCCTATATACTATATTATTATGCAGGTTGATACTCTTTTCGTATTTTTTTTATATCAAATTTTTAATTATACCTAATAACAAAATGTAACGAAAAACAACTACGTAGATCTAAATCATTCCTATTTATAAATTCATTTACTTACTAAAGCAATTAAAAATGGTTTAATGTCACATTTATAATATATGTTTGTCTAAAAACATAAAAATATGTTTTTATTAATTAATATTTTAATGAAGAGTCATGGTTGAGTCATCAATGATACAACACGAAAATTTAATTTTATTTAAGTAAACTAAGAGAGTTGTTTGTGGTTTATTTATTTTATTTTTATATTGTGATACATAATAGCAAAAAAAAACTTGAGAGGTGTCAAGGGACACCCGGATGGAACGAAGTTCCTTTCAATTAATTAGTGAGGGAATTGTAATAAAATTTTATTTTTTATTACTAAAATATTTTGATCACAGCGCCATCTAGCATTAATTATATAAAACAAAATAAGGAATTGTTTTAAAAGATTTTAATCACAGCGCCGTCTAACGATAATCATCAAAAACAAAAAAGTGTCGTGACAACTTTTTCATAAGAATTTCCGTCTAGCCCCCTTTCGATATCGCGCGATAAGGAACTTCGTTCCAATATGAAATAATTGGTCAAAAAAAAAAATGATTTTCTTTTTTTTTTGGGAAAAAAGTAAATAATAAAAGTAGGTATAATCCTAATTAAACTTAAAGAGAAATAAAAAAGTATATTTTTTAAAATACTTTAAAAACCGTGAATATAATTTGAAGACGTCAACAAACCGTTAGAAAAAAAGAAAATCTAAAAGTAGGTTTCCTTGGCACTATGAAAACGCGTTTCTTACTTTCTCTCGTAATAACTTGAAACCTCAAGAACATAATGCACATCATTTTAAACATTTAGGGTCATACTCAGGAATTTTCAATGTTTCTACTGTACTGTACCAACCTATTACTGCCCACTGCTGGGCTCAGGTCTCCTCCGAAGAGAGGTTAGGCATAGTCCACCACGCTTGCCTAATGCGGATTGGGGACTTCACATATCTTCAAAGGATTTTTAGAACCCTTTTCCGATTTAAATGTATACTTAAATAATTTTCACAAGCTTTAACTTCCAATGTATGTAACTATGTAAGTTCGGGTGGAATCTTGCGATCTAAATTTGATAAACTTCCTGGTTTCCGATTGAGTTCAAATTTTGCACGCAGATGTATATTGCGTGATAATGCAATAATATGACGAAATGGCACTGATCATCCAGGAACACCTGTACTAAATAAGATAAGCATATCGTGTTTGGGCTCATTTTACTTGTCTTGGAGTTAACACTCCACTGATAAATGACATTCAGGATCTTAAAAGCTTGTATTTAAAGTTTTGTTTAAAATAAACTTTGTTTAAAAAAGTACAGATGCTCTCGTATCCCTTCAATAAAACTGCACTTTGGTGGAAAACTGCAAAATTTAAATATTGTAACATGTGGGATGGATAAGAACCTACTTCAAATTTAACAACACATTACATTTTATTACAATTATTAACAGCAAAATAGCTTTTATAATTACTAAATCCTTTTATTTATTACACTCATTTAGTGTTAGCATATTTGTTAACCTTATAAGCCTGTGACCAGGTGTCTCAAAACCTGACATTTAACAGTAATAAAAATCTAGATTTAAACGCTAATTCAAATATAAAGCATCTTAATACTACTAGTATTTTAATTATTAACAAAATGTGACATAGCGAGAAAAGTAAAAAAAAGTTCCTTATATTTAAACCAAAAAAGCATTATGTCGTTAACTCCATGTTCTTTTTAAATAAAACTTTTGAATTTACTAGTTATTCCCATAGTAAATAAGTAAGTGAGACAGTCGAGTTATTATGTTTATAAACAAGTATATTTTATAATATGTGGACAAATAAGTATCCAAAAAAATTCACTACCTAACTACTCCTTCATGGCACTTGATCATGCGCATAATGATAATACCTTCACGATTTAATATTAGCTTCAATGAACGATTCTAAGAAGCGCCAACACATTGTTTGCTAAATATTAAGAACGTGTCTCTATATCCAATATTTAAATAGATTAAATTACATGTAATAAGTAGAAACGTATAATACAAAAGTGATATGAAAATACAAAAAACTAATTTAAATATATCGATTTTATAAACACAAATGTTTTCAGAAACACAAGGTTTAAATAACACTTAAATTAATTTACTTAAAAACGAGGAAAAAAAACAAAAATACAATATCGATTCGTGTTCGAAAAACAATCAAAACGACTTAGCAACAATGTTGTGATATAAAAATGTATAATGCTTAAAAAAACGGCCCGCCATTACAAAATGGCTGCCGCTTGCTTGAGGCGGGAAAACCAGAGGCCTTGAGAACCGGTTATGGCACAGCTCCACAGCCTCTCGATAAATGCTTTGTGTTTTCAAAACGATTATAAATAAACGAAGGAAAATTAAACTTAAAGCTTATATGCAAACTGAAATGCTTTGAGAACTATGCGATTTGTTAATCTTCGTTATTGTGGCACCATATGCATATATGCAATCTGATTGTAGTTCGTATTTTTTCTCGATTTTTTCGAACTCATTGGCTCCTATTTATATTGCTATTTAAGAAAGTGTTTTTTTTATATATTGATATAACAAGTCTAAAAGAGTATATCATTCAAAAATGTTACCTACAGATTTTTTTCATACTTTTTTTAAACTTCGTTTTGTGCTCATTTAATATGTGCGCTGATTAACTGCGCAACTAACCGTTACAAATTCATTATTATGAGAAAATGAGTAAGCGCTAAAATTCTACTTTGTCGAAAGCCGAAATGATTCACGATACATAGTTGCCTTTTGTAACATTTCAAACAATACTCTGTTAGCATGTCGTAATGGTTTATTTTTCTAATTTTAGTTTTGTAATGTTACACAAAATATATTATTCTAAAGTGGTTTTTACTATTTGCACAATATGTATTGAAAAATTGAGTAACGTATTGAAGTTCTTAACAACTTTTTACGTACGTTCTGAACAATTTTTTTCACTTCCATTTTCAAATATGACGTGCTGTTAGCTTAAAAAAAACTTAGGTACTCGAAACATTGAATTAGTTATGAAATAGACTAATGAATATAAATAATAGTTTATTAGAAAATGTTACCTTATCATATTACGGACACAAAATAGTTGTTTATTAAATATATATTTTTTTAAACAAATTTTAAAACCAAAAGGTATTTAACTACATTATTAAAACTTCATCATGCCGTGTCGTTAAACCTTACAATATGAATGCCCTCTTAATAACCATTTTACATATCCACAGTCACGTAAGGACTCAAACATTAAGGCTTGAATCGTGACGACCTCGTGGGAACACATGCTTGCAAAATGTACTGGAAATACAGAAAATTTGCTATTTACATTAATATTATCATGAATTTTAAATGGTAAAGGGTAAATTGTTCCAAATTTATGGTTAAAATAGTTGAAAAATGCAGAAGTTTAAGGGCCACAGGTTTTCTTTCAAAATAAAACGATGACTTAGTTGAGCTTACTTCGAGCTTAGATAATTGCCTATAATTGTGATAATATTCATTAGTAAAAGCGTTAGTAATAATATAGGTAAACTAGTACTAAAAATCTCTACAAATGGTTGATTAAAACTGATCAAAATAATGCCATTTAACTCCCTTTGTAACATCTTTAGAACGCTATGAGTTAAAAGCATATGTGGTCTATGTTTGATGGTATGAAGAAATTATATTACTATGACATATTCTAGTCCATGTTCAATAAAAACGCTTACAAAAATATAGATCATTGACTCGTCAATAAGACAATCTAATAAAAAAAAATAATACAATATTATCGTCACATTTTTTCGTATAAAACACCATATATGGCCATCGAGATACCGATATCTAATCGACTCCGAACTTTGTTCTCTGATAAAACGATAGATAATATATCTACAATATATTGAGAACGTAGAAAAAACTACACATTCGTATCATTGAGGCCGAGATACATTGTTGTGACTTTTGTGGAGATTTTTTATATAAACTGTAAAATTATGGTGTGGTGTTTTATAAGGAACGAAAGTTTTTACGTTGAGGATGACTGTTGTAATAAGGTAATTACAATATTTTTATTAGAAAAATCGAAACCCAAATCCGTAGCATTTTTAACCCTTTCACGCTCAAAGGAAATATTTTTCCCTTCTACAAAAATCGTTATTGATTATTATTGAATCGATATTTTTTTAATGAATGTCAAACGTAGGTACGTTGTGTTAAAATGTTGCCCATGAAATTTATAGGAAATTTGTACACCCTACTATGTTTTTCTAGTGATATCTCTTACTTTACAGAATAACTTAAATATTGTGTAGTATTCGCATATTTGATCTCGGCCATCTTATTGTTCTGAAAGGGTTAAACAAGAAGAATACTTGTTCGATCTTTAAAAAATGGGTCCTAACTACCATTACTTTTCACCACTCAAATTGATCCATCCAAACTAAAGTTGTGAAGGAACGAACATCAAAAAATGCAAATGAATTGAGTACTTCCTTTTTGAAAGTTTGTCGAAAATTATAAGATATAATGAGAAATTTTGATATAAAAATTGCGCAGTAATTTTGGACTAATATAACGGTAAAAATAGTGATATCATACTTTCTGCTTTGTTTGAACTTTGGACGACGATTAGCGCCATCTATGTAATAATTCTTGAACCTTATTCGGTAATCTTATATAGTTTTTAGACAAAATATTTACAGCTTTGAAAATAAGTGAGAAAGTTACTATAAAGTTAATGATGTTATTGTATTTTCTGTAATGATTTGTGGTGGAAAAACATAAAATAAAATTGTTGTTCATCGAAACAATAGAAAGCTATTAAGAACATGTTTTCACATTATCTCTACGCTTTCCTTGATGATTCTATATTAGTTTTATGTCTAAAATTTAACTGCTTACAAACATTATATGCTTTACTAGCTGCTGCTCGCGACGTCTTGTGCATGAACCCTATACAGCTACTAAGATTATACCTTTTTGGCAATTATTCGAACTTTTGTAGAAGTAAAACCGTTCTTGAATTTTAATGAATTTTTTTAATGAAAATGGCCAAATTGGTCCAGGCATTGTAGAGTTATGCGCTATCAACACATTATATTATCCAACCAATCCAAATATTATACTTCATTTTTATTATATTTTTTATACTTTTAATTATTAGTTCATATTGTTTTTCATTTAAATATGTAACAATTATATATAATATGGAATAAGATTTTGTATATTATGTGTCTATGGGTGATTTTTGAACATAATCAACAAAACTATAATTCACCATCACGCCAATACCGTCATAGTATGACACATGTATGACGTTTATCATACGTGTTACATGTGTGTTCAAAGTTTCTTAATAAATTAGTTAAACGTGACTTAATGAAGTTAAAAACGAGTTTCGAAGATGTTTTAGTTATTACATTGGAAGATTTTACGGGTTATGTTGTCATAGATATATAAAAAATATTATGTAGTTGGTAGAGGTAGATAGATTTTGTATTGATTAGAATAATCTCTGGTCTGAATGTTTTACATTTATTGAGAAATCCATTATTATAGTAAAAATATCTTTAAAAAGAAACAAAATAATTATTATAATCAAAACAAAGCTTTATCTATTTATTTATTTAACAAAAATCCAAAGCTACAATTACAATTAAATTCAACTTAAAATTATAAAACAAAAAATTAGCCAATTACGGATTTACATTTTGTTTACTCTGATTTTAGTCCTTAGGGGTACAATGAGATAGATCAAACAAAATATTATAAACAAATAGTAAACTTATGTAATGTGTAACGTGTGTGTATGTGTGTGTGTTTAGTAGTCATTAATTAAAGTAAGACAGCTTACCTCAATTATCAATTTCATTAAGAACATAAACTTTACTTGTCCTCTGTATCAATAGATTTTTAAAACCTACTAATGATATCAAAAAGTTATATTATAACTAGCTTTTGCCCGCGACTTCGTTCGCGTGGACTTCAGGTTCGTCCCGTATTATCAAAAATTGTCTGATGTATAAGCTATATTGTGGTAAAGTTTCATTCAAATCCATTCAGTAGTTTTTACGTGAAAGAGTAACAAACATCCATACTTACAAACTTTCGCCTTTATAATATATATTAGATTTATAATACTAAATCCAAGAAACAATCTTTATTATTTGTAAATTATTATTTGATCAGATGTCGTATATTATTATAATTCATTCAAACAAAATTTTTAATCTTACGCTTACATTTCCAACAAAACATAACTATTCGAATCTCGACACTTAAAACAGTACACTTTTTTAGGTGCCAGTAAACACCTACACTCGTTGACACCTTCTGTTTACTGACACTTGATTAAGTGCGCGGGTTTTATTATGACATAACATATAAGTCAGCGGTAAAACCTCTTACGTGATTTATGCACAAATCTATAAATAGTATGCATGTGTTCAATTGTTTATATTAAGTCTAAGTATTTACAATGTCACAGATTATTTACAATATAGCAGCATAGAGTAACTATGTGGAAAGGAAACTACATAATATAGGTTGATATTAAATCCAGTACATCATAACAAAAACTTGAGAGGTGTCAAGGGACACCCGGATGGAACGAAGTTCCTTTCGATTAAGCGTATCTCATAAAAATTATTTCCTTTCGTAACGCGCAATAAGGAACGTGAAAATATTTTGATCACAGCGCCATCTAGCATTAATCATATAAAACAAAATAAGGAATTGTTTTAAAAGATTTTGGTCATAGCGCCATCTAGCGATAATCATCTAAAACAAAAAAGTGTTGTGACAACTTTTTCGTAAGATTTTTTTCCGTCTAGCCCTCTATCACAATGCGCGATAAGGAACTTCGTTCCAAAAATCGGTCAGACTAACGCACATTAAAGCGCTTGTCATAGACACAAATTATTTATAAATTGCTATCAAAAGATCTGACCCGAGAGCTGGCGCCAATTATTGGGTAAGTATTTGAGGCAAGCTAAAAACTTGATCCATAGTTCTCATAAAGCCCGACTAAGAACTGCAGACCCGTTAATTTCAAAGACCATCAATTCAAATGGTTTATGTATTTAATGGTTGCAATCAGTTTTCTTATAAAATAATGTATAATATTAAATAGTCTTTAATGATTGGTTTTAGAGACAGAGTGTAAAACAAGCAAATCTATTATTGTTTAAAAGTAGCAAACAAGTTGAACCACTTGACGATAAGTGGTCATTCATAAATAGTAATGACGTCACATAATTTTTCATAAGTATATTTTAAAATCAAGTGCTGCTTGAAGTTTAACACAACGTGAACGGAAAACGGCACCCGTTGATGTCTTTTTTATGAACGCAATTTCCTGTTAAAAATCCTATTTAATTACATAAACACGTTTTATTTGCACATAGAATTTACATAGTTATTATGGTTAAACAAAAAATTATATCTGTATTACGCTTTACGTGCGTCGAAAAATTATATATTCGACATTTTATGAGGAAAATATCATAATTTTACGTAATAATTTAGATTGGGTAGATTTAGTTTGTGATTCTTGGAATATTTTGTAGCTTATATTATGATGATAATTAAATTTTATGTTAAAATCTACATAATCGGAATTTACACTTTGTTTTTAAACAATAAAAAAAATGCTTTGACATAAAACTATATCTAGGTTTTGGTTTTTAAATTTTTATATCTTGTATAAAATCGTCCAAACAAATATATTATTGATATTGGCATAATACCTTCCTAAGAGGTCACATATGAATGAAGTGTGTGACATCATCGCTTGCTAAGCGTCACTCATCGATATGATCATTTGCTATTCATTAACAACACAGGCGAAGGTAACCACTTACAATTAGGTGGGCCGTTGATTCGCTTGAAATAGAATACTAATCATATAAATGCGAAAATCACTCTGTCTGTCTGTTATGCTTTCCCGCTTAAACCTCTCAACCGATTTTGATGAAATTTGGCACAGACAATCTTTAGATCCTGAGAAAGGACATAGGTTACCTTTTTGCGAAAAAAAGGGACGAAGAAAAAACACTGTAATATATCTAATATATTAGTGTACACTCATGTTTAAAATCATATCACATGAGCGCAAGTTGTATTGTCTTTTTCAATAACAAACATTCACAAATAACTTACGTCGCTGCATTGTCGTGCAAGCGAATTTCGATTTTATGGTTAAAATACACTAATGAGTTTTTACCATAACCTTTTAACAGTTACCACAGTGCTACGAAAACCTATGAACTCTAAATTATTTTGACACTTGCTCAGCTCTAGTTTGATACGACTTTATGTTTTATCGATAAGAATTGTATTAGTGTATTCAATAAGCGTGGTTTGTATGAATATTTACTTCTGTATAATACATGTTTTGTGCTAGATTGATCTTGGATTATAGATTTTATATGGAAAGAAAATTAGAAAGCGTTTTTTGAGAGGATTATGTTTAGAAGTGTACATTTATAAGTTGATCATCATGATGATGATGATTGCTAAGATTTGAGTTCATTTCTCAATATATTTTCCTGCGAATTTAGTGCAGTTATAGCATATGTCAAGCTACAACTTTGTGAAAAATATAATTTGTAATTTCTTATTTTGTTTAAAGTAAACGTAGCTTGAAGCTAAAATATTGGCATCAAACTTACAGGAACCAAAGAGATTTTTAATACATTTAGCAGCTCAAATTACAGTACAATTTAAATAAAAGTTAAAATTGTTACAACAATAAAAAAAAATAATTATTTATCAATGTCAAACCTTCACCTTCCAATTTTAATCAAATTACAACAATAACAATAAAATTCTCAAATTAAAAATCGAACCGCAACTGTCATAACGTCACCCGATCATTATTAGATTGTGATGACGTTAACGTGATGCTGGATACATTAGAAAAAAAAAACCGTGGCGTACTTTCCGTAATGACGTAGCGATTCATTGAGTTAAGCCTCCGTGCCGAACTCGAGCTCAGTGCCAGCGTGATCTATCTATCGTACACACGCACTCATCCACAAAAATAAGATAAAAAAATACATTAAAAATCTGGTAATGTGTAGTATTGTAGTTTGTGTGATAGTATTGATACCCTGTTTGTGGTAGCTGACATGGACCGAACGTCAAAGGTGCATCAACCCTGTTTTGACAGTTGGAGGTGATTGTGTGAGTGCGGCTTTTTTTATTGAAGTGACTTTTGACTAATATGGAGGGTGAAAGTCGGTGTTACAAAGTGAGTTAATCGGTGGAATTGGCGGGAGATTTCGATCGCCTTTTCTTAGTGCTAACGCCGGTCAAAACATTGTTTCTGGTTCGACAATATTTGTCATTACGTAATGTAACTGTCACTTTATTTCGTTTACTTTTTGTTTCTTGACAAACTTATTAGATTGCTTTATTTGTTTTTTATTTTCAATGCCAACCTTTTACCGTAGCTTTGTTATCGCCTATGCGAATTTAAGTCTACCCTCACTTAAGGATATTGTCAAGGTTAAACTGGAAACTCAAAGCCTTAAGGTACCTTACAGAAGAATACGGATTTCCGAATTATCTATCAAATATTAGCAATAGTCGTAGTCATCGAAACTCGAGGTGTATTTCGATATCTAATTAAGATAGACTTAAGGATATTTAGATCTCATCTCAACTAATAAACAAGAATTCGATTAAAAATGTTTCGAGAACTTATAATAAAAGTGTTATTAAAATAGAGATAAAATTTATCGTTTGACATCAGTTTAATTGAGTTTCAACGTTTTGGGGTTTTCCGTTCACCGAACGCTGGTTTTGGTGTCTATTATAGATATCATGTTATTATGGATATTTATATAAGGTAGTTCTAAAAGCATAGTTTTGGTCTAACTGTTCAAACGACATCTACTAACCTTAGCAGCTATACTAAGATCGCAGTTAAAGGCAGAACCAAGCTTATTTTATTATCTAGAGGAATTTCTTTAAACAAAGTAGTAAACAATGGTATCCAGTTCTTTAGAAGTATAAAGCTTATAAGTAGAGGACAACATACTTTACATTCTCATGCAGTTGCAATGTATACTTCAATAAAAGAGAATATAAGATCATTTTAGAACGTATTTATTACTATAGAGCTAATTAATATACATACAATTAAATTTTAACCATACAATTGAAATTTAGTGAATTACAAATACTTAAGTCTTAAATGTAAATTAAAAATGATTACATTAAATATTCGGGGTTTCCCAGTTACAGTAATCCACTATTTATCTGTCTCAGACATCTAGTGTGTTTTAATACGATTATGCAAAGTAATCTAAGTAGTAATGTCGAGGTAAACATGTGTTGTACCATTTAAGGCAACGTAATTTTAGTTTTTTGTGTTTTTTTGCACTTGGTATTCGAGGTAAAATATGCTGTTATAACTAAAATAATATTTGTTATATTTTAAGTTTAAACGAGTTAAATAATCATGTATTAGTTTAGGTACTAATCTTCAGTAACATACATCAAAATAGCCTATGATTTCTTCAAACGAGGAGAGCAAGTCTTTAAAGGTAGGCCGTAGCGGCCCCACAGTGTCTCCTGACATTGCAGAGGTTCATGAGCAACGGTTACGGTCAGGTGGCCCGTTAGCTCGTCTACCTACAAGGCAATAAAAAAAAAGTATTTACTTTTAAACAATAGAAGTTGTATTATTGTATTTTGCCTAAATAAAATATCCATTAAAAGGTGAATACTTCAAACTTATTTCATTGCCATAATCTTTACAATTCTTCTAAAGTCTTCAAAGCATTCCAATTATACACGGTTCTAAATATACAAACACTCATTGAAACTAAAAATAGAATAGTAATATCAAAAGGTTATAGCTACCACGATAGTTCGCACAATCGTCTCGTCGAACTCCATCACGATGTTAGACGCGTAACTAATCCAATTTAACATGGACCACGTTCCCATAGATGATGTTGGCAACAGCAGTTCAAACCATTCGGTCACACTTTGAAATCACATACAGAACATTCTATTGTTCAGCCAATTTAAAATGAACTCTAATTTGAAGTTGATAGAATTGGTATTTGATTGACAAAAAGTCATAGTTGAAATAACTTTGCACTGGCTACATTTTCAGTCATTTGAGCTTAACAAATTTATGTGTATTTCCGGTTTTACTCAATAATTATTCAGTCTTATTAGGCATTAGTTCTGGTGTCTTTGCTATCACATAACTCCCAATCAATGCTCAAATCATTATATCATAGATCTCTTCGGAAATAGATAAAATTTAGACACACTAGATTTTCAAACCTTTTGATGTTAATTAATTTATCACTGTTTCTTAATGAAACTACATTATAAACTTAAGTTTAATAAGCATTCGTTCAGCTACAAAATAACTCCTTATCATAAAGCTCAAATCATTATAACCTCAAATTATTTAACTTTAAAGATCGATATTCGTCAAGCCTACGTTCAACATATTTCGGTTCAGACCGGAGCACGTGAAAACCCCAAGGTCTCGTAAATGTAACAGGAGGCTGCATTTGAGTGGTCACGACACGCATACCTCCCCCCTCCCCCCCTTCGTTACAGTGAAGTGACGTAACACAAGTGACCGTGGTTTTTGCTCAATGGACCACTTCCTGTGTTATTTTATAGTACAATTACTATTTACGTTTCAAACGCATTCTAATTAGAGATTAACGATATGTTTTTATTGTTAATCGATAATGTTTCCTTTATAAAAAGGGTTTGGGTTTTACCGTGTTTTAAATTAATATTCGATTCAATTGTTTGGTTGGTTATGCCTTAGACTTTAAGTCCACCATTGTGTGCATAAAGTTTGATAAATAAATCAAAAGTCCAATAAATTTACTGACTAATTAAACGATTTTGTTAAATTTTATAGAGCAGACTAAATGCCATTGATATTGCTTACAAAATAGATTTAGAAGACTGTATTAGTTTATGAAACAAAATAACAAATTTTATTACGTCTCTTCGACATATTATGATAAATCAACTAACCAGTGAACATATTACGGATTCTATATTTGGATTGATTATAACATAAGCTATATCTGTGTCATATACACTAGTATACGTAGGACCCGTGGATATTATGAATGAACACAAAAACAATACAAAAAATAACAATTGAGTACAAAAAACAAAAGTTCAAAAGCCTATAGTGGAAATGACTTTCCGACAGATGAAAAACTCGTCGGACGTCAGAAGGCAACCATTGATGAATGAGGATTGAATGAATATCACTATAGTTAGATGTACCTACGTAAATAGTGTTAGAGATGTTAAACAATTGGTTGTTTCAAGTTAGTTTTTGAAATATTTATCTTCTAAATTGATTAATTTAAGGTTAGAAATTATTTGCAACTTTGTCTGCGTGACGTAAGACGGAATAAATAAGAGTGTTCCTGTAAATATTCTCACCGTATAAACCTTCCCTAAACTTCTACGAATATTTCAAGACAACTCACAAATCGGTTAAGCCATTTTCGAGTTTTAACAAACAGCAATTCTAAATCTAATATATAAAATTGTCGTGTCACGGTGTTCGAACTTGAACTCCTCCGAAACGGCTTGACCGATTTTGATGAAATTTTTTGTGCTTATCCGGTACCTATGAGAATCGGCCAACATCTATTTTTCATCCCCTAAATGTTAGGGGTGGTCCACCCCTAATTTTTTTTTTCGGCGCAGACGAAGTTGCGCGAGTCAGCTAGTATTATTATAATATAATCTATTTAAATATTTTTGTATAGTAAGTTATAATCTTATAGTTTAATAGCTGCTCCGCGCAACTTCATCTGTGTCGAAAAAAAAAAAAAATAAGGTTGGACTACCCCTAACATTTAGGGGGATGAAAAATAGATGTTGGCCGCTTCTCATAGATACCGGATAAGCACAAAAAATTTCATCAAAATCGGTCAAGCCGTTTCTGAGGAGTATGGCAACAAAAACTGTGACACGAGAATTTTATATATTAGATGTTAGAAGATCTGGTCGAATTAATTATATAAACTATTTGCAAATTGAAAAAAAAACCATTAACTTTTTAATTTAAATTCACTGCTCAGTTTATTATACACCCATAGTAATTAAAGACAAAAACTTTAATAACTTAACGCTGTATCCGTCTACCTGTACTGATTTATTCATGATCAAAATATTTTAGAATCACTTATAGGGATATTAAGTCAAATAGTAGAGACGGCGCCATGTTTTTTGCGTAAAATACATTATTTATCGATCAATATAAAAGTGTGTAAAATCGGTCATGTACTTTAAAATCCGCAATTATATGATTTAAATTTAAAATTATACATAGCAACAGTGTTAAATAGCAACTTTGCTGTTGCCGTGGGCTATTTCAAACGTAGAAGTAGACTCGTACACAAAAACACTATTACGCGATTAGAACATGTCAAATTCAAACCTTAAAACTGGCCAAAATTGGTCTTTGTACACAATGTTGTCAATTATAGATGAATTTTGACGGCCACTGGTAAGCTATTACTTAGTGTCATATAGGTAGTAAAAATTATGTTTCTTTTAAGAGGTTTTTTCTCGGACCATGAGATTTGTTCACTTTGGTTCTATCAAGCATGACTACAGCCCATTTCAAAATAGCAAAAATATCTTTAAACTTTATTAAAAACATGACGCCAAAAACCTTTTAAATGTTCTCAACAATATTTTAAAGTTGAACATTTTATTACTTTAATATTTTAAAGGCAAACTCCGGATGTTAGAATCAAATTCCATTCGAGTCAATTCATTGACATTTCGGTATGCGAATAATATGTAATGTGTATGAAGGCTAAATATTTATCGAAGTCACGTGGATGGTAATTGAATTAGGAATAATTTATTTATTTTTTGTCTAGTTACTATTTAAATAAGTTTAATTCAATTAGGAAATTTATGTTTCAACATTGCACAGTGTAAGATCCGTTTGGAATTGATATTATTTAAATATTTTTTTATTATTATTTTTTAAGTTACAAATTCGGCTCTATATATTTTGTAAAGTCACTTCTTTAAATACAGGATATTCTTTACAAAAACGTATGTACTTTCATACATTTTAAATGACTTCTTCATGAAAGTATTATAGAAAACCGCGAGTGTCTAAATAAGTTTAAAAACTTATGTTTTCAAAACTTAATCTAAATTACAGTAAAAGGTAGAAATAAATGCACATCTGCGTTTGGAAAGAGAGAAATTATGTGCTTTATAAAACCGAAATCGCTTTTCAAATGACGATGTGTAAAATTTTCGGCTCATCACTATACTATAACTGAAGTGAGTATATGTCTATCATAAATCAGTGTTAGATAAGGTTAGCACTACATTTGCCATACAACAGACAGAGATAGAAAATGCTCTATTTACTTCTACTTCACACAATAAACTAATTAAAACTATAAACAATGGTTTTAATACGTGAGAATTATCTTTGTTAGAAAAAGTGAAAAATTATCACTGAGTGACCGGTTAGACTTGAATTACGAGATTTTGCGATGGAGTCTAATGAAGGAATGTTAGTATAGTCTATAGCGAAAGGCTGAAAGATGGGGTTGTCTTTGCTTCCTGTAAGTAATTTTAGGTATAAATTGTTTTATCTTCTTCTTATATATAAAAATGAATTGCTGTTCGTTAGTCTCGCTAAAACTCGAGAACGACTGAACCGATTTTGCTTATTTTAATCTTGAAATTAATTTAATCTTGAAGGTTTAAACGGTGAGAAAATTTCCTTATGTGACGCAGACGAAGTTGTGTGGGCTAGCTAGTTTTAGAATACAAGAAACGAAAAAAAATGTATTCCTAAAAATATTTTTTCGTCACTATGACATTAAATGAATTAAATGTTCAGTAACTTTTTAATTACAAACGTAAAAATAAACTATTGTAGTACTATTTCGTTGTACATTGATATTATATTTTCTTTCTACAAATCTCCTGTATTATGATAGAGTTTTGTAGATACAGTGAGTGTGGTGTGTCGTGATGTGAGTTCGAGTTCCAATGGTACCACCCAAAAGCGAACGAGAAAGAGGGTAGACCGATTTGTTTGCTCTTAAATCGACCCGCAGTATCCAGTCTTCTCGTGATCATGACGTTTGCAACAACGTTGAAATATCGAGACAACTCAATTAATTAAATATCGCGGTAAGAACCCGTTGAAAATGCATGAAAGTATTATAGAAAACCGCGAGTGTCTGAATAAGTTTATTGAGATAGAACTTCTTCGATAGATAGAAATCGTTAAAGGACTACCATTATAAAAATGAAGATCATTAAAATCACTACGCGAGTTCCAGTAATAACTATTTAACAAAAAACAAACATCGCAAACTAAATTTAAACATTTTCCTTATATTTCGTATTTCAGTTTTTACGATTGCCAAACGTTATTCGACAATTTTTCACGATTCATTTTTTATCGATTTCAATACTCGAAAAGTTTAGAGAATGGTTATGCAAATAAGCAAAGTACTACATCGAATTACGAAGTCAGAGTACCTACATTAATTATACAGAATTATACTCATATATGCTTGACCGATGACCTGGTCAAGATTGCGGGAGGTCACTGGATGCATACAGCGCAGGACCGGTCGTTGTGGCGAGGTTTGGGGGAGGTCTATGTCCAGTGGACGTCTATAGGCTGATGATATATTTTGACATGACATCATTTATTTCATTTCGAATATGTACAAGAGGCGTATCGAGACGGTCGTTCTGTTGCGTTGCGACCCACTTAATTGCGCGCTGTATTCCTTTTTGCTCACAAGACTACTGTACAAGTATACTGAAAAGTTTAACATTCTGGATTGCTTTAGAATTTCGTGTCAATGGATAAATCGGATTTTGTAAAGTTGTATAAAGGTTTACTTCTGTACATAAATTAGTTTGTGTCTTGTCTTAGTCATTACCAAATTTAGATTTTAATGACGTTAACGTTGAACGTTGCAGACATCTGGATAAACTAGTGATCTGATACGCACGAAGCGAAAAAATGTTTGTTGAGCTTCTTACAGCCACGGTTGAGATTTTTGTTGTTTTAGGTTTGAGTGTTAGAATTTAAGTGGTTAGATAAACCTTGAGATAAGTCCTGGTTTAGGTTCTCATAGTCTTTGGCCTTGGACTACTGAAAATATTTTCCAAAACTAGTACGACTGTTCTTTCATCCTTACTTAAAAGTTTAACACAAAATTCTGAAACGTAACGATAAGCGTATGATTTAAATACTCACACTAAGACTTTGAATCGCCATAATAGTGTAATGTTTCCACAAGACTAATAGTGTGTTTTCTTTGTTCTTAGATGCCACAAACCGTGCCACGGTCTGGGTGCAGCCCGCCTTCAGCATCACAAGGCGAGAGAGCTGTCCCCACATCTCCAGCTGATCTTCAGCACCTGCTCCGGCTACTAGGAGCATCATCACCCCCAGAATCCATGCTGCACTCGCCCCCAACACACACAAAACCACCTCCACCATACCCAGAAGACAACCACTTTTTGGACAGATTGTACGATTTCGAGGGTTACCCTACCCCGTCTCCATCCTCAGACGAAGGTTCAATCCCCACGGTGGCGCTGCAACCACCTTCCCCCTACAACTCCCTTCAATATACAACCCCAGTATACATCAAGGAGGAACCAAACAGGCTCTCAGTGCCTGGTTTCGCTTCACCGTACCCCTTATCGCCTTCGGGTTCCTGCGTCTCATATGGAAGCCACAATCAGTACCATTCACCGGCGCCACAACCCGAAGAATACATCGATATCGAACAGTTATTAAAAGAGAACCAGATACTCCAAGACAGTGTACACCATAGCTACATAACACCTAAGATAGAGGTAGAGGAACCAAGAGACCACTTATTGTTGAGATCGGCACTCGAAGACACAACATTCCAGAAAAGGTTTAACCTCAGGCCTCTGCCATTAGAGTTAGGAAACGTGAAGATGGAGGAGAGCAGTGGTGGAGATGACCTCGTGGCGCCAGACATAGACCGCGTGCTGTCGATGGCGATAGAACAATCGAAGAGAGATGTGGACAACACTTGCACAGTACTTGGAATCTCACCTGGTTAGTTACAATTTTCATATAATAATCAATAGTTTTGTAAGATGGTAAGGTCGACAACAGGTTTTCATAAGTAGGTACGTATGGGATCTACTAATCGGTAAGTATATTTTTGTAACGGCAATCATTCAAGCTGGCAAGGCGTGACGTTAATGTAACTTTTGACCGTCCATACATGACCTTTACCAAATAAATCCATTTTTTGTCTTCAACTTCTGTGGCTGCAGTTATTGTTTAACAAGAATAATTTTGCGTTTCTTTCCTTATAGTCGTCATAATTATTACGTCAACTGAATTTTCATTAATATTGTTTAGCCAACATTCTTTTCTTACTACGGCGGTAAATAAATAGTAGTTAACACACGTTTCACACATACTACAAGTGTCGGTTTTTTTACCAATAATCCCTGTGACTAACTATAAGAAAATTGCAATTTTAAATTACAATAATGTAATAGTAAAAACCTATTATAATATTATTATTCCATAAATAAACCATCATGTGATAAAACATGACTATAAGCTGTTAAAAATGACGCTTATCATGACGTCATGTAAAAACATGTTTTCACACAATACAGCTACTAGCGCCATGATTGTGTTCTTAGAAATATAAAAGTGATTGCGTAAAATCGATATATAAAGATAATTTACATGTCACGATGTCTCAGTTTTTTGATTTTATTGTTTTATGGAATTGTAATGTTGATAATTAAAAGCCTAAGTGAACAGTTAAGTTGAATACACATGTGACTAATTGAGAAGTATGACTGATAGCTTGGTTGTATTTTCTATCAATCGATCAACCTATCATTAGCAACATTATTTCCTTAGGTAAATGAACCGTCATATATCCACTTTTTTTTTTTTCTAGTTTGCACTAAAACCTCCAACCGCTCACACTCAGCGTCCGAACCCCGGCTGAGGCCAGAACCCAGCACTGGGTTATGAGGGACGGCGCGACGCGTTACGCCCAAGGCACTCTTTCCCGTCGCGCCGCCCCCTCATATATCCACAAGAATTTTCATTAATTTTCTAGAATTTTCGAAATGTATTTTATTGTTCTTACACAACAAAAGTAATATCTTTAATTCTCTACTAATATTTTTTTTCTAGACCCCATGCTCTGGAGCACAGCAGATGTCAAAGCCTGGGTCATGTTCACATTACAACACTTCAACCAGCCCTTAGTACCATCTGAATACTTCAATATGGATGGAGCGGCTCTCGTGGGTCTCACTGAAGAGGAATTCAACCAGAGGGCTCCTCAGGTAAGAGTTTGAGGTTTAATGTTCGTTATTATTATTTTTTAGTTGGAGGAAATCAACGGACCCGCGGACCCCACGGGCGGGGTATGTGGGAGTTGAACCGCACTAAAACCTCCAACCGCTCACACTCAGCGTCCGAACCCCGGCTGAGGCCAGAACCCAGCACGGGGTTATAAGGGACGGCGCGACGTGTTACGCCCACGGCACGTTGTTTTCTGTATAATTTGTTTAATTGTGTGTTGATTTTTTTTTCAACAATGGTATCTAAAATAAATCATATCAATATCATATTTTTCTTGAGTACTACTTCTACTTAGGTACTCATAGCAATAGGTGCAATATTTAAACTATCAAGAAAACTTTTTCCAATTTATCTTTTATCACGAAGACAGCAAAAAAAGCAATTTTACAGATAAATCTCTACAATGGTATTTACTATTCAAAGCTAAAGTATTTCTCAAACTAAGTCTAACCTGCTAGCGATACCTACCATTTACCGAGCATCAAGTTAGCTATTAGCAACATTTTAACAATGACGTTAGAATTACCCGTTAAAATTGCCAGTTTAGTACACAACCGTGAATTAACAAGACACAGTTATCATTAAATTTGATGCCACGTTAAAAAGAGCATCGAACTGCTACAGTTAACAGTTTTTAGAATTAGCTGACCCAACTTTGTCTGCGTCACAAAGGAAGGCAGTTTTTACGTAATTTTATCACACTGCATCGCATTATTGACGGCTGGAAGCAATTATTAAGATAAATAATTTGATCTCAGAAACCATTTTTCGATTTGAATAAATATATCAGTCAGTAGTTTAGTAATCGATATTTTTAATAAACTAGGGATGTATTAAAAGTCCAATTAGTTTTAACTAATCTAAGGCCAATAAATCTCCTGAAAAAATTGGGTAAAAACTATTAAAAACCAATCCTTAGCAACTAGTAACTAAAATCGTTATATATGATGAAAATTACTTAATTAATTAATGATATCAAGATCCTTAAAAATTACAACACATACTATAATATATAATTTAAATAATAACAGATATTTGACCTCGACAAACACAATATCTAATACCTAATTGATGATGAAATCAACACTTTAATTATCGCGAAATGATAAAGAACTTAATGTTTATAGTAATACTGTCCAAAGTCCCTTTTGATAAGAAATTTGTTTACTAGAATCAATGATAAAATTATAGAATGGACACGAACTTAAATTAATTTCTTGACTATTTTTTATTAACATAAAAATACAAACTGACAGTGCTAATTTAATGCTTTTTTAACAGATTTTTTTCTTGAATTTAATTGGTATTTTTTTGTTCTTTTTTTATTTCAAAATTGAGTCTAAATTGTTCATTTTGTCATTAAGCTTTTCTAGTACACTCCTTATTTTTGTCCCGTCTGTATGTATTTTTATATCTGTTATTTATACACATGCTGTTTATCTCTTTGTTTTCAAAGCACATGTCTTTGAAGGTTATCAGTAAAGGTTATTTTATCTCTCTAACATAATATATTACACTAAGTAGACGTAGATTTTCTTAGACTATATTTTTGTTTAAATATTGTAATGGCGAAAAACGCTATGATCGATTATCCGCCTTGTGTTACATATTCGATATTTTCATACGGATCCCTATTTTTTTTTTAAATAAAATATAGCCTATAATCTTCCTTGTCAAATGGGCTTTCCAACAGTGAAATAATTTTTGAAATCGGACCAGATCTTGAGATTAGCGCGTTCAAACAAACAAAAAAACTCTTCAGCTTTATAATATTAATATAAAATAATATAGTGTAGATGTTTAATTATAGTGCATTCACACGTTTGGTTTGTCTGAAAATCGAACTAACAAAATCAGCAAAAAGCAACACCCTGTATTTTTATAGTGCCCATCGAAAGAACAGTTTTTTAAGAATTATCATTGCTAACAAACACAGTGTATAAAAAAAACAAGTCTTCATTACATTTTGTTACGTTTTAGTTTACATTATGTTTAGTAATAATTTAAAGTAAACGTTTATCTTTTATTTAAACAACAAAGATAAATTAGTTTTACTGTACTATTGTTTTAATTATGAGCACGTACTGTTTTCAGTTTTTCTCGTATATCCTTTGTGTAAAATACATTGTACCAGTAATTGTCAGTTTTTGGTTATGAACACTTTTTTGTAATAATTCTACACAACGCTAAACTTTTGAAATAACAGTAATTAAAGTTCTCTTTTTAGACTGTCTTATTACCTTACAATATTTCATACTAGCTTTTGCCTGCGACTTCGTTCGCGTGGACTTCAGGTTCGTCCCGTCTAGCCCGTCTAGTTCGCGACGTCTATAATATAGTACTATTATACCGCAAAAAATGTGTTTTTTTACGACCTCACATTAAAAACCTCAAAAATTGTAGCCTATGTGTTATTCTGATGTATAAGCTATATTATGGTAAAGTTTCATTCAAATCCATTCAGTAGTTTTTACGTGTAAGAGTAACAAGTCGCCTTTATAATATATATTAGATAATCTGCACGTGGTAGATGCTTAGAGATAAAAATAATATTCAAAAACATGTTAGTCTTATAATTATCATAGATATATCTTCTATGCATTTATCTAGAAGATAACGATCATCTGTATTTCTAATCTTTGCCATGTAACATTTTTTTCTAATTTATTTTTCGATCGTATCACTTAATCTAAGAGACACGTCTACATGATTACCTATTCTTTGTTAATTTGCGTTGCCAACTGAAACTTCAATACTTTTCTTATAAAAAACCTCATATTAACACATCTTAATACATATTATTCTAAGAAAGATTACAAGTATGCAATTAATTTCATCTTCATACTTAAAATGGTATCAGAACCGCCCTTTTTTGTCTACGCCACAAAAGAGTTTTTACATCATTTTAATATTAACACATACCTTTAACTACGACACATATATTATTATATTCTATTAGTAAACGGCCCCACTTTGCACTGGCATTGCAGAGGTTTATGAGCGACGGTGACCGGTTACCATCAGGTGGGCCGTATGCTCGTTTATCTACCTTGCAATAAAAAAAAAATTCTAAAGTATTTCATTGAATCCAAAGATAACGTCACAAACATAACCTCTTCACAATATTACTGTAAGATTACATAAATTAAGGAAAACCAACTTACTTAAATATAAATCTTTTACCAGTGGAAAGTGTTATGTATCGAGGAAATCCGCGAACAAAACCAGGTTGATTATATAATGACCGTTGCGTTTAAAGTAGGCTGTAATTATGACGTCAAATGTTTATGATATAAATTGGTTCGTAATTTGACGAAATAGGGTTGTCGATTAATGAATTAATGTTTAAAAAAGTTAAGGTTATAGCTATGTAGAGTTCATCTTCAAATTGTTAAATTATTATCGAAATAGGAGATTCAAAAATTTGTCACAAAACTTGTAAATATCACAAATATTCACATTCTTTTTTACTCGTTGGTAACCCTACATCACAGTGTTCAAAAAGTATTCCCATTATTGGTAACCCTACATCTCAATATTTGGAAAATATTCCCCTTCTTTTCTACAAGTTGGTAACCCTAAAATATTTAGTGGCAACCAAATATTTCAATTATGTAATGACTGGAGAAGCGTGAAGCCTTTCTTGAAAGCCTTAGTAGGTCTATTATGTTAACCTATTGTTCTTTTATGCTGCTGAAATTGATTGCAAAGTTATCTTTAGTAGATTAAGGTAAAACACATGGTTGTTGACAATGATATGGGTACAATCGCCAGTTCATGTCAGTTGGTAGAAGTTTGTGTATTAAAATGGTACTAAAATTAATTATGGCTGTTTCTAACATATAATGCTTCAGTTTTATATGCAATTGACGTTAAACAATAAGGTATAGAACCCTACGGAAAATTCAAATCAATTTCCTTAACACATCTTACCATTTTGATACAAAAGAGACGTAAACTCTAAAAGTCAATTCAAGACTGAAATTCTGACGAAGAATTTATCAATGTACAATTACATTGATTTATGCTATAAAATGTCACGAGAATGCAAGCATAATGCAAGTACTTGAGCGCTCTCTCCAAAGTTGAAGAAAGCTATTCACTGGAAGGGTCTTGGACACTAACTGTTACATAGAATACTATTATGATACAGAAGTAAATCCCATATTTAGATTAATTACCTACACAAAAAAAAGCGTCAATTAGACGAACTCACAGATGAACACCGACATGAAATTTCAAGTGGATTTTAATCTTCTTCTTCTTCTTATATGTAAAAATGATTTGCTGTTCGTTAGTCTCGCTAAAACTCGAGAACGACTGAACCGATTTGATTTATTTTAATCTTGAAAAATTCGTAGAAGTCCAGGGAAGGTTTAAACGGTGAGAAAATTTCCTTATGTGACGCAGACGAAATTGTGTGGGCCAGCTAGTTAATTACAATTATCCAAACTAATTTGACAAACTTCCCGATCCCGAACGATTTCGATTGAGCTGACATTTTGCACGCAGATGTATATCGCGTGACAATGTAATAATGTGACAAAATGGAGCTAATCAGATGATGGATCCGGAAGGTGGTCATAAGAACTCTTGTGCTAAACAATATAGACCTGTCGTGATTAAGCTCGTTTTTTTTTGTATTAGTTAGCACTCTACGCTACATCATAATATCCAGGATCATAAAAGCTCGTATTTAAAAAGTTTTCTTCAAATTTTTGTTCCTTTTGTAGCTTTTATATGATGAGTATTCTATGGTATAGCAAGTCTCAGAAAATTTAGAGTTATTTCTTTCATAGATATTTTCTTCGTTGAGATATTCACATCTGTTTATTGCATCTGTCTTGAATAGAATATGTTAGGAGCGTCAGTGCTAACGTCATGTTATACGGTGTTCGTTTACCCATACTGGCTTGTGGGAGTGTAGGAAAATAAATACGTGTTAATTTATTTTGCATCCATTTTGGATTTCATTCATCTAATCTATGTTTACGTGTGAGATACTTTGTACGAAAGATGTACCTACTTTTTACAATTAAGTTCAATACTTCGTCGCCTCAGTGCTTGTTTGGCCAATCTGCACTCGAGCAAATTTTACAGGAGACAGCAAACAAGCACGGAATTTTCGTTAAGTGCCAAGTTGAGAAAAAAATTGAAAAGAGTTTTTTATTGTTTTAGAATATTTAATTGAATATTTTAAAAAAATATTTTACCAGTCGGATGGAAATTTAATTCTTTATAATACTGCATTAAAAAGTAATTTTCGTAAAAAATGTCAGATTGGCCAAACAAGCACAGAGGCGACGACTTGTAAAAATGGTATTACAGAGTATTAAAATCTCATTAACTTACTTAAATTAATTTTTTTATTGCTTCTTAGACAGATGAGCATACGACTCACTCATCTGATAGTACGTGGCTATCGTCGACCATAGACTTCTGGGATGTCACCTACGATCTACCGTATAGGACTAGCAAATATTTTTCATAACAGTCATTTGTTTTCCAACATTTAACACCTCACATTTGTTACAGTCGGGAAGCACACTGTACGCTCAGCTGGAAATATGGAAGGCAGCGAGACACGAGACCTGGAAGTCATCGCAGTGGACCGAACACCAGCCTTCACCAGCACCTGCCCCTGCTGCACCTTCAGCTGACGACATGAGTGAAGGTATGTCTATACTACATTTTCAGAGAACTTCTCTTCACGAGATACACGCTCGGTCTACTGAGCGCCCGCCCTGAAACCCTTAGGCAAAAGGACGCTCAATACCTCCACTACTAAAAATGGAATGTCCTAACACTTTACTTCCTAGTGTAAATGTACTTCTACATTAATATTATAAAGAGAAAAACTTCGTTTGGTTGTAAAAACTATTGGACCGTATTTAAAAAAAAAAATCACCAGTCGAAAGCTACATTATCCACGAGTAACATAGACTAAATTTTATTTCGGAAAAAATAGAACTCCATACCTACTAAAACTTCAATAATGTAAGCCAAGGTGTGAAATAAATACCCAATTTTCTTATATCGCGTGCGCTGCAAAAACTATTGATTACAGAACAAAATGATATAGGTACTACGGGTTTGTATGTCTTATTAAGATTTAACAGTGCTGCCTGAATTCCCATTTTGATGCAGACGAAGTTGCCAGGATCGGATCGGAAAGACTATTTCATATACAAAAAGAATCATACAAATCTAAATATAAAAATTAATGTAGTTTTCTATAATTTACATGACGTTGATAAATATTTATACTCGTAATATTTATGCAATAAGTTTTTGTTATCTTTGTACTGAAATATTGTTGCATTAAATGATATATTCGCGTGTAATCCGTGTACGATGACGTATGTAACTGTCATAAATTTGAATTATTATTAATGAATAGATTGTAAATTTAAAGCTACAACCATAAATTTAACTAGTGAGTCCGATCAGTTATTGCAAAGTAAATTTAATGCAAAGTGAATAGGTTAACTTATATAATAAATTAATGCGATTTCGGAATAAAAGAAGATTTTTTTTTTCGTGTATCATGAATTTACGTATAACTAAATTGTAATAAGTTCAAAGAGTAACTTCAATGCGATCCATTTTCCAACTTTTACCAGATTTGAAACATTATCATTTTCTTTCACATATTCAACCCCACTTTTATAAACAATTAGAAAAAAAAAACACAAATACCAACGTAACGCAAAAAAATAGAAATTCCTCATTAGAATTCCTCGTCAGTAAACCAGTCAGATGTAACACACAGATGTATTGGATACGAGTATTGTGCGTCTCGACCGTTAGCCAATGGTCAACCTACATAGTACCAACATAACAATATGACATGTGTGACATGGAATAGACGAACTAGACAGAATGGGGACAAAGCAAACCTTTTTATTGATTCAAGCTGTACTATTAATCATATCGTAGTTAAGTTGTCGATGGAAAAAATGATATTATTAGATACACTATACTGAACAAAACAGACTAAAATAGTGTCTCTAAAAGAATTGCTTGTACTAAACATCAAGTGTATTACAAAGAGTCTTAAAAATCACTTTAAAATGTAAGCGACAGTGTACCCATGTTTTATCCACTTTAGATGTAGAAATTCTAAAATATTTCATAGCATATACATGACACTAAATTTTCAGTTTTGTTATGTAGCATATTTAATCGAAAACTTTTTTCAATAACATTGAACATCCATGACACGTTGATTGAGAATTTTAAAAGATTACGAAAATACCACGATTATTGTTTATGACGACGATAAAAAGAATTGAATGTTAACTCTTTATCTACTCGATGACTGATAGAGTTATCAAGACATACAATCTTTGTTTTTAGTTGCGATGTACGTGACAAAGTGCATGACATCAAGAAAATTAACGCTTTGATTCTAAATGTCCCTTTCTCTCAACAGTTAGCTTATAAATAAAAGGCCAGAGAGTGGTACAGGAAATAGCTATCGACGATTATCTTCGAGTCGACTGACAGCACAACTGCAATTGCAACTATGACTTTAAGATTAATATGAGATAAAAAACTTACAGTTAAATATTTTTATGTTGTCAAGAACGATAGCAATATCTTATTAAAAATACGACTCTAAATCTAAATTATTACAGATTTATCGATATCTAATCTGGATCTAACGGTATTTTTCAAATCATTCCATAATGTTAATCAGCAAAAAAAGAACTGCCAACCCGACAACGAACGTACTACAGACTACATTTGAAATCATTGACCAACATTCAGGAATGAAATGTCTAGGGTACCACACCCAGTTACAGTTAACCTATCAATCAGACCTTTGTGGTCGTGGCATTCTGTCGTTCCCTTGCCTAGGAATCCTTATACGCCAAGTCTAGTTTTTGTTTTGTTTCCCGGCGACACAGATTGGTCGATCCATGTATGGACATACAAGGTCATATGCATCCTTTATAGAGATAGACTCGTATCTATCATATTCTGTGCGACGTTTGTTTTTTGATGTTTTATTTAGTCTACTTTTACCGCAACTTTTTAATTTTTTGTTGAGTCTAGTATTCTTTTTAAGCCACCAGTTACTCTATAGCTTTGATTATTTTTGAGTTAACGGTAATTAAATTTTTAAAATCTAATATATAAAATTGTCGTGTCACGGTGTTCGAACTTGAACTCCTCCGAAACGGCTCGACCGATTTTGATGAAATTTTTTGTGCTTATCCGGTACCTATGAGAATCGGCCAACATCTATTTTTCATCCCCTAAATGTTAGGGGTAGTCCACCCCTAATTTTTTTTTTCGGCGCAGACGAAGTTGCGCGAGTCAGCTAGTTAAAATATAATATATTATATCGTCATTAATTTATTGCTAGCATCGCCTAATGCACGTCATTGTTAGGTATATTCTTTAAATAGCTTGTTACTGTTTGGATTACACAGTACAAGTTTATAATATAGTTTGCTTGACCATCAGTTTACATGTCTAGCGATGAAGGTCAAACGATTTTAAATTCAGCCTCTGTTTACAGTATGAGCTTCTGAAATATCCACAGAGGCAAAATGTGCGAGATGTTTAGATTTTAACCTTTTAAATTTTGCTTAATATTTAATATAGTTTTTTTTTTTTATTAAGGGTCTTCTTCGTCTTTTAAAAGAAATCTTCTTCGTTCGCTTTATCTTTATCCCATTACGTTTCTATCTTGACATACATCGTTTGTCATACCACATACCATTATATCATCATTTACAAAATCAGATCATCGTTGCTTAGGCCTACCTCTGCTTTTATATCCATCTAGTTTTAAACATAATTCATCTTGTTACAATCTCGACAAATCGATTATTAAGTTTTACTCGCCCAGCAGTCAAAGTAGGTTTAATTCATTATTTGTACAAGACTATTGATGTTAAGGGACAGTAGTATATTATGCTTACTTGTGGATGTATGTCACGATTGACACACAATGAAGCTTTCTTTTGGCGTCTTCTTCGTTTTTAATTAGCTTTAACGAAGATGGAATTCACATAAATTATATTAGATCGTTCTATTTTTTAGTATTTATAACGTTCGTGGGTAAATGTTAATTGCTATAGATATAATTAATTTTACAAGATTTGATTGGTCTGAACTTTAAATTTTTAGATTTATAGTTTTTTGATTAGTCATAATTATATCTGGGTTTTTATGTCGTAATCGTTATGGTATTTTGTAAAATCTTTGGATATAAAATCGATGACTTAACAATGTCTTATTATTTAGTTTTAAAACATTTTAGAGATTTTTTTGTAAAATAGTAAACTTTATTACACAGGATAATAAAGTACCTAATATATTCTTCTTGATTTTAAAATAGATCAACTTCGGACTTTATCAACATTCTTTTATATCTAGTTGCATTAAGACAATGTAAATTTAACACTTATACATTAGTGAATAAGAACGTCAAGTTAGGAAAGTAATTTTACAATTTTGTCCATAGATGAAGATTCAGAGTCAGCGGGCACTAGCGCAGGAACAACAGTCGGAAAAGCCAAAACTGGTAGCACACATATCCATCTATGGCAGTTCTTAAAAGAGCTACTAGCCTCTCCACACATTCACGGATCCGCGATACGGTGGTTAGATAGAAGTAAGTGCCTTTATTGATTTTGGATCTAGTTCTACATTTTCTTATTAGATTTTTTTTATATTTTGGGGCATTGTGGCTAACATTCCGCAAAGTGGATTGAAAGCCTGGTCACGCTGGCAGAAGTCACTAGATGCAAATAGCTCAAGGCGAGGCTTTGGGAGACCTATGTCCGACAATAGACATTTACGAGCTGATAATCATGATTATTATTATTTTTCAATCTATTGGTATTATGTTAACTTTTTAAGTGCTCTGAATCCTTAATTGTAATATTTAACTGGTTAATTTTTAGTTTATTTTTGTTAGAAATCACAAACAACGGTCTTTATTTTAATTGGCTCGTTTCTGGATAAATGGGTTTTCAAAACCAACACAAATAATAATTTAACATTTCCTTCAATAAACGTGTATCCTAACTATTCATGCCATTATTCTTGAAAGTTTTGAAGAACACTTAATTCAACTGTTATGTTTTGATAATTTCTATCAGTCAATGAATAAGCATGTAATGATAAGTAAGGAAAATTTCTAGTACAGATAACACTTGATATTATTTATCAAGTTTCCGATACGTCGTCACAACTATTTATAAGTATTACGTTTGTACTTCGAATACATAGTTTTGTTTGTATTTTTTACGAATATGACAAAGACGAGAGAAGCTATATTTTTTCAACTTTTCGATTTTAAGAACCCTGACATAAAGGTGGGATTACAATAATAGGGATTTTGATTATTTTAAGGAAACACCTGTATAAAAATGAAAAATCTTACTTCGTTTGTTAAGACTAAATTCTTAAAATAGATAGTGTTTCATTTTATATTGGGAATTTGAATTACTCGCAAAAATAAATGGACATACTTCAATCGAATCTATTCTCCTCAAAAAAAAATTTTATATGCACTTGACTGCTGAGTCCATAATGTTTAAAACATAAGTGATCATGTCAGATAGCAACAATGTTGTAAACACGTAAATAGGTCGTGTCGATCCGATTCGACATAAATCAATAGAATTAACATATTCTGTGTAATTATTTACATAAAACGTTTTATCTTCGTGCCTTTTGTCGCTATGTCACTAAGTTTCGAATTGACTGGAACAGCAAGTTATTCAATGTTATCCAAATCGAAAATATCCGGATGAAATTCATTTAGTTTTAAATGTGTTTTTTTTATTTCACTGAAAGTGTTATCATCATTAAACCATTTATTCTTCATGATGGTGCGTTTGTGTGTTTGTGTGTGTGCGCGTGCGTGTGTGTCTTGACATCTATGCTGTTATCCATTTTTTGAACCTTTGTTAGTATCACAATAAATGTATGAAGATTTTATTACTATACAGTAAATATTTAGTAACCACGCGTTTTCAAATCAAGGTGAGCTGCCCATTCAAAAGTAGAAATAATAAACCAAAGTTATTAAGGGAACCAGTCGATAATAAAACCGATTCGAGGCGATTGTTTCATTAATTGATTTTAACAAAACGATCTCATAAATTTGGCAATTATCGTTAAAATAACGTGTATTTTAACACCTTTAGCGATTGAACTTGTATATCATGTAATTATAGAAGTTTGGTAGCCATTTTTATGGTCTATTAAAACAACTTCTACTGATTTAATTGGCACTGAAAAGAAAGACCAAAATGGAACTAACTTCACGTCACTTTGGGAACGCTACCCTATAAAATTAGTCTCAAATGTTAAAGAAGGAAATGATAATGCTTAATTACTCAACTAAGTTTTACTATTTCTTTGTGTTATCCTAATATCTTTAAATAGTCGTTATTGTACCTTTGGATTAAAAAAGATGGTTTGATTGATGAGTTTTAGTTTGTGGTGTGACTTATTTTAGGGTAAAACAACCGAAATTGTACCAATTAAAATAGTTACCTTTCTATTTTTTTATATGTTGGAATTACTATCGTAGATCCTAAATCATTGAGTAGCAATCGATTGCAACATAGTAGCACCTTTTCGAGTCGTGACCGGCCTTTACTTATGTTGTAGTATCAAAGATTTATGGGCCATTATGTTGTAAGATATTACCCAGTCCTTTTTCGGATATCACGACAGTATGTTTTGAGAATTTTAGAGTCCTGACGTATTCTAAGTATTTTATATTTTCAAAAATACTCTTTAAAGTTTTACAATTTTTTCTGGGCCTGAGTAGGTAACTGATAGACTACATAGTGAAAAATAAATAGTATATCGGAATTCATTACATTATAAGTTTATTTTTAATAAGAAAATAACTTCAAAATACATTAAAAGTAATGGTTAAACGTCGAGCTTTCTCTAGTCATAAGTAATTTCGCAGTAGAGTGACTTTGTACTTAGCCAGTTAACAGCAAATTGCAAATCTATTTGTTTTGTTATTTATTATAATGCATTCATTGTCAACTAAGAATAATAATATCTTTAAACTCATTATTCTCAAGAGTCATGAATATATAAGCACTTAGTTTCTCGAAACATCGTCGCGCATGACCGTTGTCTGTGACATTTGACATTTAAACAGCTGTCATTATTCGCTTATTAGGCGAATGTTTTGCATCGGGTTTTACTAGAGCTTTATAACCAATACATAAGGTTTAATATGCCAGCTATTTCAAAACCCGTTTACTTTAAGCTTTGACTTTTAAGTCCTATTCGAAAACGCAACGACCTCTTAAGATATTTTAAAATATTCATAGTCCCAAAAAACTATCGTTTACTTCTATAGTACAATCATTAATTCAAGACGTGCTTTCTCAGGTAACGGTGTCTTCAAGATCGAAGATTCAGTACGCGTAGCGAGGCTCTGGGGCAAGAGAAAGAACAGGCCAGCGATGAACTACGACAAACTATCACGAAGCATCCGACAGTACTACAAGAAGGGAATCATGAAGAAAACAGAACGGAGTCAGAGGCTTGTCTACCAGTTTTGTCATCCATACTGCCTGTAAAACTCTTAAACTATTTAGTTTTTTAATGTAAATAATTTATTTTGTAAATATTTAAGTGTGTGTGAGCCGCGGTAATGCGGACGCTTCGACGCTGGCTGCGATTTGCGATGTCACCGCAAAACGCAGTGCAGTCGCAGAGTTTGATGACGACCGAATTTTCCTAGGAATTAATAGGCGTTTTACACTAAACCCTCCGCGGGATTCGGGAAAGGTAATTTTCTCTGGAATCTCGGCGGATGGGAATGTCTGTTGTGTTAGTTTTAAGGTTTTTTTTACCGGCGACTAGACGTGTGCGTTTTATTGGGATGCTCAGTAAAGATCGCGTCGAAAGTCGGTAACGTTTATCCCATATATCTATGATATATTTCTAGTACGTTCTATGAACTTTTAGATAAGTGTACTGTACATTTTTGTAAAATAACTTAAGAAATTTAAAGTAAGTGCCTTAAAGTACGGAACTCGAAATGATGTGATGTATTTAGAGATTATTTTGATATCGATATACTTAATATAAAAGCAATAATTATAAAATGTAATTAATTTATTACGACGAGTTACGTCGATTTATTGCAATATTGTAAGTATTAAGTAGAATCTAAGATGGCGGTGGAATGATATTGGGATGAAAATGTAAAAATTTTGTGCCAAATAGACGATACAGGATTTATTGGGGGCAAAATTGTAATTGTGATAAAAATTGTTTTAAAACCCGCCGATTGTAAATATTGAATTTTTCATAATATTTACTTGAATTGGTGTTGGGTTGTGTAAACCAAGTTTACTGGATAAACTTCAGATTGACGCAGTTAGCGTTGTTCGAGTTATGAACATTATAATATAATTAATAATATTGGACCAAACTAATTTAGATTAAGCGATGTATAATTTTTGAATCAATAAAAAATTTATGAACTTAATTCGACTTTTATTTTATTACTTTCTCTAGACTAAAACCATAGAATAGGCACCTATAGGTAGCTTCATTTTTTGAAGAAAAAGAAATCACCGTTGATCTGTGTTTGGACTAAATTCGACTAGCTCAAACTCTTCTCGAATTACTTCAAGTTAACATCGCTGATCTGTATCTTCGTAAAAAGTCAACATCTCTATTCTGAATTGCAATTCGTTGTATTCCTACTAAACAGGTTTATTATTTCCTTCTACAGAACTTAAACAACTTAGGCTAGAAGTTTAAAAATAATTTTAATGAGGTCAGGTTTTTCTCCGTTGTTACCGTAAACGATGATACTCACCCTATTAAATGGCTTTATAACTGTCAGCAAAGAAAAAATAACCTCTAAAACAAAAACAACTCAACTTTCCATACTTTCAAGCTTTAAAAAACATCTACACAAAAACTGAGCAAAATAATATTTCAACGCCAAAAAACTGCGTTAAATGTTGACCGTGTTGCGTCAAATTGCGCAAAAGTGACGTCACTCAACAGAACCGAATTCTTGGAGTGAAAGTGCCTTTCGCCGTTTGGAGGGGAGGACGACCTCCAGAGGGGCGAGGGGACGGGGAACACTTCATGCTTTATTTTTGTTATGGTTCATAGCATGTTTGTTTTTGAATTTGGAATTTCGTTGAGGAGATTTCAAATGTTAAAAGTATTTGGTTTACGTAAATTGAATGGTAGAAAGATTTTTTTTTCCTATTAGCTTAAAGAATTTGTTCCTTATAATACCTATTAGAGTAATGAAAGATTTCATTTAATAATGGTATTACGCTAGCTACACATTTTATAACTACAATAGAACATTGATAATATAAATTTCTTTAAACACTCGCGGTTATCTACATCACTTACTTAAGCCAAAAAATCTAGTTTTGAGACGGCACCCGATACTGTCATTGTGGTACTATGTCAAAATGTGAGTTCGAGTTCCAGTGGTACCGGCAAACGAACGAGAACGAGACCTACCCGCAGTTCCTCAGTCTTCCCGTGATCATGGTGCTTGAAACAGTGCTGAAATATCGGGACCGCTCAATTAAAAATAATCGTGATAAGAACCCGTTTAGTAATAGTGTAAGTGATTGATAATATAGACAGAAAAAGCCAATAAGCTCATGAACTGGGTATGGTGGTAATTGTATTGGGTTGTGGTCTTCATTTATCTATTTGGTTCAGCAACAATTATTAAAATCGATGTTTATTTAGTGACAGAGCACTATACAAGACACATTAAACAGAGTAAAACAATAAGTACCTAATACTTTCCTAGCCATTGACTTTATGGGCATGCAGTGTAATAGTTACACCTACACAAGTCGAGCAAAAAATTAAAGACAATACAATATTATACCGTTACTTTAAACGAAAGGTAAAAAGACTGAAATTTCAAATCATCAAAATGAGTTAATGAGAAACATTTTTATTAAAAAGCACCTAAAATAAAAAATGATGGATGACATTATTTTACTTTCATGCACTTTCAACGGGTTCTTACCACGATATTTAATTAATTGAGTTGTCTCGATATTTCAACGTTGTTGCAAACGTCATGATCACGAGAAGACTGGATACTTACTTTTGTATAGTATCGTGGTAAGAACCCGTTGAAAATCCATGAAAGTATTACATAAAACCACGAGTGTCTGAATAAGTTTTTGACATTATTTTGTCTGATTGTCGTGCTATCTACCGGGTCATAATATAGCCTATTATTTTGGTAACCTATACGACTCTAGATTTCATTAAAATCTGTCAATATTTTTTTGCGGAAAAAGTAACAATAATCCACGCATTTACATACTTTCTGTATATTCCGTAGTATTCGATTGTCACTATTGTATTAATTTTAATGATACCCATCTTAAAATTTATGGTAGGTAAATAACAATGCCTGTGGTAGTTAAGTACAATGCTTAATAATTTTCCGCAATAATCTGTATAAAAATCGTAATAAACATTTGTAAGGTGCCAGATAATTTAAATATTCAGTGAAACAGCGGTTAGGGTATGGTACAAGGCAAAGATTTTAACGGATTGTAGTGTTAAAAAAATAGTGATAAACCTTTTCTTTTCATCAGGTCAAATCCGGCTTTTATTTAAAAACATTTTAGACAAATAAAAATAACTTACCGATTTAGACAATACGTTAAGGGGCTCGGCTTTTTTTTTTCATAATTCAGTGCATTTTTAAAACAGCCAGTGATTTCTTTTTTTTTATTTCATTGTCATTGTGGCCTTGACATAGTGAATAAACTAGCCTAAAAACGAAAAAGTTTTGCTTAAACTACTTAACGTTATAATATTATTTTTTGAAATCCAATAATTATCTACTTACGTTTTACATTTTCGTGATTTTTTTGTATTATTTTTACGATCTATGTTGTTTAACTTTATTATGCATTTGTAATTGAAATAATTGATATTAATAATAAATATGGTATAATACAGAAAACGTGCTTATGTCCGTAAATGTCCGTCTGATCACTGGTGCCCTAAATTTTCGCATTTTCTCTAATAATTTCTTGAAATAAAATAAAATTAATCTGAAATAATAGTGTGTAGCATGTAAGGAAAAACGCATTACCATAAAATTCTTAATGGTTGGCAGTAAATTAAATATAACTTTAAAATTAGTAAGTTTATCGCTGGTCGTTTGTGACTTGATAGTTTTAAGGCGTTGTCTGAAGGTCGGCAACATTCCGAATTTCTGAGTGTGGTCGAAGTAAATGATCGCGACTGGCACTGGCAGGCACCCATATCTAATAAAGCTACCTACCCAAATAAATTACATTTTAATGCGTCCACAGACTGATTCATAAAATAAAATTGTTAACTAAACTTATTAGAATAAATTTTATATACGATGTTAGATTTAATAATATTTGGTAATCAAAATTTGATTACCACTTACCATCAGGTGGACCGTATGCTCGTTTACATATTATTATAAATAATGACAATCTTATGTGTGATTATCATAGGATTAGAAGGTCTCCTAAGTTTAATTTACCGTTACATTTACCCCTATATGAATTAAATCACAATCAAGAGTTACAGTCAATGACAAAGTGCGAAAGTAACATAAATGACGATAAGGGCAAATAAACAACACATATTAATGAGCACTGTTGTTATTTTAGTAATATCTAATTTAATACAATTTTTTTACTACTTAACTATTCCTAGAAAGATAGACAAAAAAAAAAAAATAACAGTAAATTATTACAACTTAATAAAGAACTCTTACGTGAAACGAAACGTACTTCTATGACGTCACAATGACGTCAATGGATTTGACATTTGACATTTAAATAGTAGTTTCGCCTTTGTTTTTAAATGTAGAAATTTAATAAAAGTATGTAAATAAACATTGAAACTCATCAAAAACTACTTAGAAACAATGAACAATATAAAAGCTATCTTATTATAGTTACACTGCTGTAAAAAAAGTTAGTTTCGCTTGATAAAACATAAAATGCGTAAAGGTTGATAGTGCGTGGGTTAAATCAACTTTACTCTTTAATTTGAGCATCATGAAGCCTGGAAAGAGTGTGGATGTGAAGGAGGAGATAGTAGAAGTACATACGAGTGCCCGTTCGCCTTCTCCCAAGCTTAAAATCAAGCAAAAACCGCGAAGCAGTTCCGGATCAAGAAAGCTATCAAACGGGCACGCAACCGAGACAGAAATCGCTGAAATCGCAGCAGAACCCTCAGATAAGTCCAAAAGAGACAGCTGGATAAAGTCCGAACACGAATCCACAGAGCTTCCCATTCATGACCAAATTAAACAAGACATTCTTGGGTTTGTTGAGAAAGAAATTAAAAAATCTGATAAGAATCCGTCATTTGTTTTTTACTCTCATGACCCTAATGGTATAGATGAGAGATTCATGAAGTCCTTGTCTCGACCGTCAAGTGGTCATAAAGAGAAGCGGAGTCCGTCTTATAGGAAGAAAAAGAGACATTCCTCTCGACATAGGGATAAAGATCTGCATGATTTTGAAATCCCCGGTTCTAGTCTTAGTGCTTTAGAAAAGGCAAGTTATACTTTTTTAAAATTCTATTTTAGTATGTAATTATCTGAAAAAAACTTAAAACCTACAGATTACCAAAACATGAATAAAAATGTAATCAATCCAACTTAAAATAATAGATTTGCGAATAACAAAAATAATGTTTTTTTTTAAATTAGAGAATACTAAAAAACTCAACTATTTTCAGGTTGACGATTACCTTAAAGAGTACAATAAGGAAGAAGTGGTGACTCTTAGCGGTGAACTGGAAATCGATCATAATGACTTTGACAACAACAATGGTACTTCAAAAGACATTCGTCACAAACCTCGTAAAACTAAAAGGAAATCTAGGGAAGAACGACGAGACAATAATTCTAATGGACGGGATGTCAGCCCTAAAGTTTTCAAGACTGCATCTAAATCAAAGCAGGGGAAGACAGGTAATTTCTTGTTATTGAAATAAATATTTTTCCAAGAGATTTAAAAAGAGAAAGAATACTATAATCATGTTCTTTTCTTAAGAAAGCTGAAAAGGTTTTAAAAAAATTGTGACATTATCAAAATATGTGAATATGACAAATAAAAAATCTTTTTTTTGCTTTCTCCTTGCTGTATAATAAATTATTAAAAGTCCAGCAGTATTTGCATATAAATCAGATAATAAAACTGCTCCCATTCATAAAAAATATATTCTTAATTTTTTATATCATCATAAACTTTTTATAGCAGTGAGACCAACAGACCTAACAGCAATGCTCCAAAGCCTAGAATCAAGGCCTTATCACGAAGACTACATCGACAATCCGTTTTCATCACCATCACCTGTTACATCACCAAATGATGAAAGGCTAGGTCCGTTCAGGCCTCGTCGCACCGAGAAGATATACCTTCAAGGTGGAGGTACTTTTAGGGCTGTTTCTAGAGAAAGGATATTAGAAACGCAAAGATCTAGAGACGGAGATAAATATTTAAGGTAAACAATATTTAAATAGATTATTCATAAGTAGATTTAATTTTTTAGTGTATTTTAAGCTGAAGACAGATATTTTGAAAATTCAATTTGTAGTTATTGATATTGTAAACTTCAATGTTTTAGTTTAATATCCGGTTGCAGTAATAGATATACAGTTTCCTTAGAATAAAGGCGTTTTTAAGAATTTGTGGTTCTAATCGAATTTAATAAAATAATATTATACCACTCCTTACAAAAAATACCCATAGTTTTTTAAATCTTTAAATGGATAAACTAATAATGACAGTAACTTATTATTACTATTATTCTAGATCTTTTTGTAGGTTTCCAACTTGGAAATTAACTGTTCTTTCGATTGGCATCATAAAAATACAGGGTGTTGGTTTAATCCGATTATATTAGTTCGATTTTCAGACAAACCAAACAATTAACGAAAAATCTATGAATGACGTATTATTAAACATCAAAAATAAAATAATGTTGTCTTTCAGTGAAATAACCTAACTCCAATATTTAAGGTACATCCCGTTCATATTGCATAGTTCTGGGACACCCTGTGTATATAAATAGATAGATAGATAGAAGATAATAAAAATCTTAATGTGCTTAATCAATTTAACAATTAATGAATAATTTACTTAATCACGATTACAATTAAAATTTTAATCACGATTAAGTTTAGTCTGATTAAATTAATCAAATTAAGCAATCGATTGAAAAATCAATCGATTAATGCCAACACTGTTTCCAAGAGACTAAATATCCCCTCTAAGATTGGCATTTTTTTATCTTAAGTATCAATAATTTCATATAATTGCAAATACAATTCATCAGCCATTAAAAAAAATAATGTCTCCAAAAAAACATGACTATTCCTATTTTCAAATTACTTATTAAACACTGTATATTTCAGTTTCAGCGATCACACACCTTTAGACATAGCATTAATACTTCAAAAAGCCTGGAAGAGCTGTACCATGGCCTGTCACGGGGTCCTCGGTGGTTTGTCTCTGATGCACCTACTATTGATCAGCTACTCCGATGGATTGGATGCTGGACATCTGTCGTTCCATGCGGTTGTGACAATGCCTTATGTTGCAGCTTATTATTTCTTCTGCGTGCTGTGTTTGGTATCGGTGTTGGATAGGTGAGTTTTATACTGTGTAATGGAAATTTTGTAATTACTTAAAATTTGTATTTTTTTTGGTAAGTGCTTCTTATAAAAAAAAAACTTGAGAGGGGTCATGGGACACCCGAATAGAACGAAGTTCCTTTCGATTAAAAGATATCTTATATTTTTTTTCCTAACGTAACGCGCGTTAAGGAACGTGTTTTAAAAGATTTTGATCACAGCGCCATCTAGCGATAATCATCTAAAACAAAAATAAGGAACGTGTTTTAAAAGATTTTGATCACAGCGCCATGTAGCGATAATCATCTAAAACAAAAAAAGTGTCGTGACAACTTTTCGTAAGATTTTTTTCCGTCTAGCCCCCTTTCGATAACGCGCGATAAAGAACTTCGTTCTAAAAAATATTGGAATGTTACCATTAGTTTCTAGATTTAAATACTTAATGGATTATCCACATTTTTTTAATTTTGTGTTTCTGTGTTTGTTTTACACATAAAATTTTGTATTATTTACACAACACTTTTTTACTTCAACAACGTCATAACTCCTTAAATAACTATTTTCAAAAGAGGCGACATTTTATCAGAAGTAATAAATACGTATATTTAAAACATTAAATAAAAATTGTTTAAAGAACTAAGTTTTGAATTTGTAATTATATTTATAGGTTAGACGTAGCCAGTCTGGACTTCAGCCGAGGTATCCAACCGTACTTCCAGCCGATAGTACTAGTGATCCTGTACATGGCGTGTCTGTTGGTCTGTGCGGCGGCCAGGATGTATGACGAGCTGATGGTGTACCAGTATACATCTATGGTGTTTAATACTACGGCTAATGTTACTACTGTGAGTATTGATTGGTTTCGATTTTAAATGATAATGAATTATAAGAAGAAAGGTGATGATCGTCGTAGGGTCCCATTTAATTTTGGAACGAAGTTCCTTATCGCTCGTTATCGAAACCCCTTTCGCTAGACGGAAATTCTTATGAAAAAGTTGTCACGACACTTTTTTTGTTTTAGATGATTAATGCTAGATTGCGCTGTGATCAAAATATTTTATAATAATTAGTTAGTTTTTAAGAACTTAAAAAAAAAAATAATTATATTAAAATTCCCTCACTAATTAATCGAAAGGAACTTCGTTCCATCCGGGTTCCGTTGACACCTCTCAAGTTTTAAAGATTGGAATTTGAATCAGTGTTTATATTTTTTTATTTTTAAGACAAGATTTCTCGTTTTGTTGTGCGTTTTTGCGTGTTTTTCTTTCCATATGAATGATTCTTTTTTTTGTTAGAAAACAGAAAGTTTCAAAATTATCTCAAATAAATTTGATAAAGATCCGACTGGTACTTTTTGTGATATGCTTGAAATACGGAAAACGCTCATTTACAGATTTATTTACAAAATATTGTTAGTATATTGGAACGAAGTTTTGGAATGAAGTTCCTTATCGCGCGTTGTGAAAGGGAGCTAGACAGAAAAAAATCTTACGAAAAGTTGTCACGACACTTTTTTGTTTTAGATGATTATCGCTAGATGGCGCTGTGATCATTTTTTTTTTAAACAAGTTCCTTTTCGCGCGTTACGTTAGGAAAAAAAAATACGATATCTTTTAATCGAAAGGAACTTCGTTCTATTCGGGTGTCCCATGACACCTCTCAAGTTTTTTTGTCTGTATAATTTGGAACATTAATAAATACTTTTTGGTTTAATTTCAGCCTACAATACCAACGTTTTATCACACATGGACACATTTTTCAATATGGCGCGCGGTCCTATCAATACTGGGATTAGTTTATTTTGTTATATCGGCGCCTGAAGATTTAGTTTACGCAAACATAAGTAAATTGTTGCAGTACAAACATACATTACGCAGTATCGAGTGAATACTCAGTTGTGACGTCACATACCAGTAAAATTTTACGTAAGTCTTATTTTGAGTTGTGACTCTTTTGTTTTTTAAATACAGACTTGTTAGTGATTTTAGCTTAATTAATTTTGTTTTGTTTTAAAAACTACTTTTATTTCAGTGCAATAATGACCCCATATTTCGTTTGTAAAATAAAAAAAAAATCTTACTGAAGTTGGTTCAATTTCGTTGACCATAGTCATTCAAGAGAAAAATAAGTGATTTTAAAATTGGTCAAAATTGCAAAAAACTAAGTTTTTGATTTTTCTAGTCATCTTACCTAAGTTTTTGTTAGGAAGCGTATAAGTCTAAATAAAAGACAATATTTACTTAGAAGTTAGATCGTTAAAATACGTAGACTAATTCCATATAAAAAAACACTATTTCTATAATATCGAGTATATTTATGCTTATTTTCTCATGATGTGTTAAGTTGAATCTAAAATTTCATTTAGTATTTTAATCTTATTCTTGTGCACAAATAAATAAAGTTTTATGTGGCACACAGATTATTTTTCAATTAAAACAGTTGTGTTTTGTTTCGATGTCTTAGATTTATGATTATTTTAAGGCACTATAATTGTTCCATACATTTTTCTCATATTTTTTTTTATATAAACCTTTGATATATACTACCAAATTATTAATTAGGTCGTAGGTAGCGACCCCTCAGTGTCCCCTGACATTGCAGAGGTTCATGAGCGACGCTAACCACTTACTATCAGGTGGGCCGTTGGCTCGTCTGCCTACATGGCAATAAAAAAAAAATTAACGCTTTTCAAGATTTTAGTTGTTTTTCAAAAAATAACCCAAAGTTTTTCTTAAATAATATACACCAGAACAAAGAGGGTGCGAAAGCATAAATTATATTTATATATTTCAGTAACATACACTTAATATAAGTATAATTATAAAATATAATATAACAAATGTTAAATACGCTGTACATTCCATAAGCTGTTTAAATTGTTAATGCATTTCATACTATGTATAAACAAAACATTCCTAAGATATAAAGACATTCTGTATGTAATTTATCATATCTATATAAATATAGTATAATATTATATACTCATTAAGTATGCTTATAAGTATAATATTCATCTATTTTCTGTAAAAGTGGTTAATATACTAAATACAATATGTAGAAGTATAATATTATAATATAATATACCTTATAGTAACAATTTAAATGAAATATGTTTTGGACAATTGGAAAAATATAGAGATTTTACTGAAGGATTTATTTCCTTATGGATTTTTTTTAATTTAGTAACTATTTAAATAACACGAAAATGCTTTAAAGTTTAATTGTGATTCAAATAAACATCAGTATTGGTTTTCTAGTCATTATTTATTTAAAACTAGCTGACTCGCGCAACTTCGTCTGCGTCGAAAAAAAAAATTGGGGGTGGACTACCCCTAACATTTAGGGGATGAAAAATAGATGTTGGCCGATTCTCATAGGTACCGGATAAGCACAAAAAATTTCATCAAAATCGGTCGAGGCGTTTCGGAGGAGTTCAAGTTCGAACACCGTGACACGACAATTTTATATATTAGATTAAAACAATATATTTGTAATAAATATCAATAATATAATAATCGTATGTATAAATAGTATTAAGAAAATGTATAAAAATAATTATGAATATTATATTATGATGTATAAAATGTGCCATCACAGAGGCAGCTATTTACATTTATAATAAATGTTATAATATTTACATTCGTTATATATAATGTTAAATACAGTTATATTAAATAAAGTGAAAGTTTTAAGATGGTATATATTGAAGGGGACAATATTTTTGCCGGAATTTTAGACATATTTCATTGGCGTTACCATAAATCTCTCTTCATATCTTTTAACTAATGATGACCACCTGTCGCAAGCTACATCTCTGCCGTCCGCTGCGTCATGAGAGCGACAATATTTTTGCAGGAATTTTAGACATATTTCATTGGCGTTTACCGAGACTGTCTACTATGATGACCATCAATATGAACCATCTTTTAATTTCACCTTATACTATTTCTATCACATATCATTTGCGTATAAAATTTTAATTAACTAGCAAAGACTTGGTTGTGCTTTCGTCATGTGAATTTTTGTGACATCATAAGTTGTATGATTATTTGTGAAATGTATTGTTTTTTATTTGTTTGTATAAATAATAAACATAATAATCTTTTCGAATAAAATGCATTTATGATTAGTTTTGTAATTTTATTTATGTACAAAGTGGATTTTTAAAACCAGGGAAAGTACTCGAAGTAATGATTTAAGTGCTTTTTACAGAAGGGAAACATTTCTTTATTTTTGAAAAGAAACATAACTGCATTCATCCATAACATAACTGCTTACCATCAGGTGGACCGTAGGCTCGTTTATCTATCAAGTAATAAAAAAAAATAGTTAAAAATTTTTGGTACATCCGGGAATCAAACCTGGTACAATTGGAAAAAACCACACCCTGTACTTTTATCGCATCAATCGATAAATATATTTTTTACACAAAAATCCCTGTTTAATACAAAACACAATAGCCGTAGCCTATGTATATTATAGGTAAAACAACGAGTTCTAAATAATGAAAGAAAATACTCAATTTCACAAAAATCTTTATTCCTTACAAACTATATTTTGAAACGATGTCTTTTATAGACGAATAACATCCCGATATTAACACAATGAAATAAATTAATAGTAAAAATCCGTTCTTCCATAATAAATATGAAAAAAGTGTCACTTCCTTCCATTTGTGGACTGTCTGTACTATTACTGGTATTAGTATACCAAGAGTCGAGAAGAAAATGGCCCCTACCAGTCCAATTAGGAGGCCTAAGTCCGGTACAGCTAAGGCCATTATTACTGAAAAAAAAAATTGGTTGCCTGTAAAGTCGGTATACGGGCGAAAGTTTTACGTGACAACGACTCGGGCATGGTTAGCCCGCCTAAAAGCGAGAGAGACAGACATAAAAAGTGAAAGGCACGCGTTCCTCTCACTCGCTCTCATTGTGAGCGCATAACGTGAGCGGAGCGTAACGCAGTTTCTTGAAGTGTCACCCGGCAAACCAATTATAAGACGTTGTCACGTCAAAAAATAACTTCAGTCCAATACAGCGATATAATATTACTACGCTGTACTGAGTTCGTATACTAAACTTAAAGTGTTTTCGTGAACAAATCATATTTCAAAGTATTTAATTTAAATCAATTTAAAATTTGCGACAGAAATCTATATATTTCTGTTAAGGTGTGTGATTTGACTTATAATTTCTCGATTTTAGTATAGTGTATCCTTAAAGGCAACACTTAAAAGCTTAGCAAACATAATTTCAAAAATAGGATAATTTGGTAGGTAACGAGACACCTAATTTTGTCACCGAACATGAAACTGTCGTCATTTGACTGAGAAGGGAGATAAAAAGACAAGATTTTTGTGATTTAAAAAGCGAAAGAAAATTATTTAGTAGTTTAACCTCACCTGTCAAAACAACGCTTAATGTCCTCAGAACAATCTGGGCGACGTTGTGGTAGCTATTGCCCAGGCGTGGTTTCAGTCTACTCCAGATAATATCCATTGGTGCGTACATTTGAAGGCAGTACGTGAAGAATACTGCAATGGCTACTAGAAATTTTGCTACTAATGCCAATCTGAAATGTTTGGTCTGATATCATCCTTACCCACCTAGCCCTCAGTGGATTTTGGCCTAAGCCGGGGTTTAGTTTGGGAGGTAGGAGGTTTTTGTGCTTTTTGAAATGGAATGAAACTTAATACTTTATTTTGTTGTGTACTTGTTAACTTTAAAAGCTATTATCAGTCAGTGACTATGAATTATTTCTTAGAAACATGAAATAGATACCAACATAATTAAGTTCAGCATCTTTAAATCTCCAACACAGTGTATTTTGAGTCACCTCAAAATGCCTCAAATCTCATAAAATGTCTCATAAAATTTCAAGACAAAGGCTAAACTAAACCATGACTTGATAACGTTAACCTTATTAAAAACTTACATTTCATCCTGCGGCAGATTGATAGTAATACTTCCCATGACCTCATCCCCATATTTGAGGTATCCAAACACCCCAATCACGCCATACAAGGCCGCTACGAAACCCATAGTGCAGTTCAATACTCCAGGGCAACCCAGGAAGTGTTGTGGTTTAGCCATCTCATTTTCAACTGGCATTACTACATTTATGCCTTCCATGGCAAATATTGCTGTACTGAAACAAAATTTACGTGATTATATTGAAGTTATTCGATGTGGCGAAGTTTGGGGGAGGCCTATGTCCAGCAGTGGACGTCTATAGGCTGATGATGATGATGATGATTGAAGTTATTTGAGATTTTTTTTGGTACAATGGACAATGCTTTACGAGTCGATATCCGTAGCAGCAATTTAAAAATTGTTATCAGCTTTGTTTGTTAAAAAAAAAAGCCCACCAACCTCCTACCTGATCTGTTGAAAATAATTTAAATTAAATTCAAACTCACCTTAAAAATAAGGGCCATCTCGATACATCAACAACTAGTTCAGCTTTCAACGGCACTGGGATGTCATGGAAAGTGTAATAGCAAGTTATACCAAAAGTAACTATAAGACAGATGTTGGAAAATATTGAAAAGGGTACTAGGAACTTTAGGTATCTTATTTGCGTGATTATTATTAAAGGTAGAAGAAGAATGCAGCAGTAGACTTCTACTGATAAGATTCGGTCTGGGATCAGATGATCGAATATCTGAAAAGAGGTTAAAGTTTTAGTGATTGTTAATATCGGCGACTTGTTGATTTTTGTCGTTATTAAAAATCCAAAATTAAAATGATGTTTCCTTTCAAGATCCTATCTCTAATATTTAAGGTAATTCCCATTTATGTCGCATAGTTTTGGGAGACTCTGTCATCTGTATATTCTTTTTGTATATTATAACCTTACGTCTTTTAATGAAGATGCTATAAATATAACGTATACGCTGGTCCCACCAAGGCAGACTCCGGCCATTGCGGCGTCTACGAAATATCTGAAATTGCAAAACAGTCTCATTTAGGTCAAGCTTAAATAGTAAGTTATTGTCTATAAACAGATTATTTCTTTATTTTTATCATCTAAAAAGAGTTACAAAACTGAAGAATTGCGTCAGAACAAGAAGTGGCAATGGGCAGAGTACATTGTGCACATAACAGATGGTCGATGGGGCTGAAAAGTCCTTAAGAGGCAGCCGTAGCATTAGTAGACCTCTCACAAGATGAACCGACGACCTAGTCAGAACCATGAGAAGTCACTGGATGTAAAAAAACGTAGGACCAGTCATTGTGGCGAGGGAAGACCTATATCCATCAGTGGACGCCTACGGGCTGATGAAAATGATACAACTTGGAACACTATGTTTATTTAGCGAAAATTATTATTATCTTACCTTACATACAGAGAATATGGTCTTAATTTATCAGGTCCTATTTTAAATACCATTTCGCATGTGTCCGTGTAACTTAATGATGGAGTTTTAGTTGCTTTGCAAACTGCTCTTGATGTGGTTACCTAAAATTATCAAACGTCACATAAGAAATAAAACATTTAAAAATTAGGAGGATATTCAAATTCTATGTTGTTAGAGGTTCTAACGGGCCTGTCCTAATTTAAATTTATAAGTGAAATTTTCATAATTAAAATAAATATTAAGAATGCGATTTCGGCTTTAAATAGTCTGTTCTCAGCATCCTTTCGTATGTAGATAACAAAAATTTGTCTGTTCCTCTAAAGTCTAAAGTATATAGGAATTTTATTTACAAAACACTTTGGTATAGTTGTAAATTATAACCTTTTGAAAATTAACAACAATTTCTAGCCTCTAAGCCAGGAACTATTTTGGAAAAGCTTTAGATGTGGTTTCCGCTTTTAAAATATCTGGAAACCACTGGAATTTTCTAACATATAGTAGTTATTTTCGTTCAGTAAAATTTCCGGAATGTTTTTGTTACTGCCTAATAATCTAAAAAGCGTACCTTTTTTATTAAAATTAATTAAAATTAGAATTACTAAATTACTTTAATTAAAATTAGAAAAATAGAAACCATCAACTTCAGCGAGAAACTTTGCAAACATTTGAATCAAATTGAAACGATCTAATTAATGATTTTAGAGTTACAAATGAAAACTGAACTTACCAATATATGAACACAGTGTGTAGCTATAATGGCCACTAGAGCAGTCCCTATGCATCCCGGTACAATACCTATATTTTTGAACGCCATTGGCATAGCCAGGATGCCCGAACCTAATGAAGATTTTAACAGATGAAAGAAGGCACCACCAGTCCTGGAACATAAAGTATATTAAAGATACCTATTAGCAAACAAAGTGATCGTGATGTGAGTTCGAGTTCCAGTGGTACTACCCAAAAGCGAACGAGAAAGAGGGTAGACAGATTTGTTTGCTCGTAAATCGACCAGCAGTATCCAGTCTTCTCGTGATCATGACGTTTGCAACAACGTTGAAATATCGAGACAACTCAATTAATTAAATATCGTGGTAAGAACCCGTTGAAAATGTATGAAAGTACCACTTAACAGACTCTACAATCGTATACGGTAACAACAAATTACTGCAACTACTCAAGTCTTGCCCGAATTGACTTCACACATCTTCGAAACATTTTAAAATCTATTTCTAATATGCTAAAATCTTATCCATTATTGTCAATTGATACTTACGATGTTTTATGTTCCAATGTTCTATGTTCAAATGGATTGTAGTCATTATCATCAGAGATTTCTTTCCTATCTAGAGTGATGGTTGATTGAGTTTTAGACGCCACATCGTCGGTACTTTCGCTTATACTGAAACAATATTTGAATCCCATCAATGAGTAGCCAAAGCAATTTAGTTTTAAAATGTTAAGCATTAAGGTTTAATATTGTGAGACCGGGCTGGGATTGGAGCTGAAGTAGTACATAGTGAAAAATAAAGTAGGTACTGTATTGTAACAATACATTACTTATCACTGCTCAGATCTCCCCGGTAGAGGGATCAGGCATAGACCACCACGTGACGCTAGTGCGGATTGGGGACCTCATATAATATTCACTCACAAATAAAGTGCTTTAAATAAAATAAATAATCACTTACACTATTACTAAACGGGTTCTTACCACGATTATTTTTAAATGAACGATCCCGATATTTCAGCACTGTTTCAAGCGCGATGATCACGGGAAGACTAAGAACCCGTTTAGTAATAGTGTAAGTGATGTAAATAACCGCGAGTGTTCAAAGAAATTTAAAATAAATAATATTTGAACCCCATGTCGAAATAAAACCCGTGAAACGGTGTAAAGTGCACCATTCTTTATGTAAAGTGAGTTAGCTTAAATCAAGACGACAGTTTCTGGTTAAAATTAGATGAAATAATTCGTGACCTATTTTTTTTCTTTTTTTTCTTCTTTTTTTTTGGACTTCCCATCTTTTAACATGACTTATTTAATAGTGTCGTTATTTTACTTCTTACCTACAAACTCAACTTTTAAAAACGATCAATTAATGAATGCAATATTACTTTGTGCGCTTCATGTTCTCAGATGCTAATATAAGTATTCCTATTCCCATAACACAGTTCCATCAAATCACAATCACTCAACTGATAAAGTACATATTTATCTGTTTGTCATATAGATTGTATTATTTATATTTACATTGCTAACTATTCGTAGTTATCATATTTTTTATCACATTAGATGAGCATTTCTCGCGTATCTTTACTTGGTTAATGTTTTTTGCTTCAGTGTTCTATGATCATAGTAATTACTAGATGTAAACTTATTCAGACACTCGCGGTTTTTTATAATACTTTCATGCATTTTCAACGGGTTCTTACAGTGAGTGCGGTGTGTCGTGATTTGAGTTCGAGTTCCAGTGGTACTACCCAAAAGCGAACGAGAAAGAGGGTAGACAGATTTGTTTGCTCGTAAATCGAACCGCAGTATCCAGTCTTCTCGTGATCATGACGTTTGCAACAACGTTGAAATATCGAGACAACTCAATTAATTAAATATCGTGGTAAGAACCCGTTGAAAATGCATGAAATTACTAGATGATGTAAGCAATTTCGTCTGTATCACAGAGAGAGGTCAACGTTTGTGTTAAAGCACTGAAGGTTATCACTACATAGTATAAAACAAAGTCGATATCCGCCTGTCTGTCTCTATATATGCTTAGATCTTTAAAACTAGGCAACGGATTTTGATGCGGCTTTTTTAATAGACAGAGTGATTCTTAAGGAATGTATCGAATTTGTAACACAAGGTGTAAAATCCAAAACATATTTATGCGTACGCTGCAAAAACTATTGACAATAGAACAAAATGATGTGCTACGGGTTTGTAGGTCTAAGTAAAATCTGAAAAAAAGTCCGCGAGAGCACATATCTAACTATCATAGTTTAGTCACAATAACCGCTTTTACAAATATTAATAGAATGAAACGACGTGAATTGAGAATCGTTATATTAATCCTTATCCAGATCTAAAGTTACAGACCGTATAAAGCCAGTATAAAAGCTTAACAACTAAACTTGAGAGGTGTCAAGGGACACCCAGATGGAACGAAGTTCCTTTCGATTAATTAGTGAGGGAATTGTAATAAAATTTTATTTTATTAAGTTATAATAATTAGTTAGTTTAACTAACTAATTAGAGTTATAAAATAAATAAAATATTTTGATCACAGCGCCATCTAGCATTAATCATATAAAACAAAATAAGGAATTGTTTTAAAAGATTTTAATCACAGCGCCGTCTAGCGATAATCATCTAAAACAAAAAAAGTGTCGTGACAACTTTTTCATAAGAATTTCCGTCTAGCCCCCTTTCGATAACGCGCGATATGGAACTTCGTTCCAATACATGAGAATAGTGGAAAGCGAATATTGCTCATCGTACACCACAGTAAAGAAAATTCGGTTATTTCTCCAAAATAAAATAGAACGACGAACGACCATACATAAAAGTATTTCCGTGAACGTAATAATTTGTTAAATATTTAAATATGTAAATTTTATATTATGTAATACAAAAGTGATTATGTTTTTTCTAAGATCATTGTTGTAATTTAGAAGACAAAAGTCAAAGTCTATAACATAATATATTTCCCACATAAATATGAAGTAGAAACATTAATCATAATTAATTATGAATATTTATGAGATAAAAAGACAATTTAACTATTATAATAGTTATATAACTAGCTATGAATGCATAACGGATGCATAAAACTCTTTTCCTATCGGCTTCCCCGTTCTATCCCCTACTTTTAAACAAACAAGATACCAAAGACTTTATCAATACTATATGTATATAACGGGGTGATCAAAAGTATTGATCATCAAGTGTTCAAGTGGACATTGTGACGTCATTCCTGACAAAACCAAACGAAGATCGACTAATTACAACGTCATTACACCTCAACACACTATTTACGCCGTCATATATTATGATCCTATGATTACTATCTATACTTATAATAAAATCGTAGAGAGGTCAATTCTGTACATTGAAAATATGAAAAAAAAAACTAGCAGGGGGTGTTTGGTTATCGATTCTGATGCCAAAAATGCAATTAGCACTAAATAATATCCACTCAACTGGGAAAGAGTGTTGTAGACAGTCGTAGTGCGTAACGCGTCGTGCTGTCCCACATAGCCCCGTGCTGGGTTCTGGCCTGAGCCGAGGAGTGACGCTGAATGAGAGCGGTTGGAGGTTTAATGCGGTATAAACTCAACTCGGAACAAACCAAAATTGGTGTTTGTCTAGTAGTGCTATCTATATGTGACATTTGACAGCCACAAACTAGTGGATATTTAACCACTGAACTGGGAACGTCACTATTCGCTAGATGGCGAAACTGGGGAGTTCGTTCGGAATCAATACCGTGTTTGAGCCCCTTTTTAAAAACATTTTTTTCCAATAATTTTTAATTTAGATTTTTAATTAAACCTTATATTTTTGTAAATCCTTATTACTAAACGACGCTGTATTGCATTTTCAGCGAAAATATATCATCTCCGTAAAATATGAGACGATTAAAAAATGTAAACAAAACAAGTTTTTGAACTGCTCAATTTTGGCTCCTGCCACAGACTTGGCAAAAGTAAACAAACCAATTTGGTTGCCGATCCCAGTTGAGTGGTTAAGGAATTTCCTTGTATCGGCCTTCTCTAAGAAATATAGACTTCGTTTTTCTATGTTTTTATAATTCGAACTTGAATTTGGAAGGTTTATTACACGCTCGTAAATTTTGAGAAAGAAAACTGACACAAGGTGACTGAAAAAAATAATAAGTTAGTTAAGATAAAAATGTATTTGTGTAAAACATCGCGATACATTGTAGTAAAACTGAATTTCCGTGACTAAAATATTTCCACTGAGTAATTTAATCATAAGATGGTGAAGAACAATGCATAATGATTTTAGATTCAATTTAAAACCGTTATTTAGTATGTGGCGACTAATAATAGCGCGCGAGATCCTGAATCGCGGTTACAACATTTGCAAAAATCTTCGCATATATACGACATCTGAAATCTACTACAGGGGGCTTCGGCCTGACCGGGCATACACTACCTCGCCCGGTCGGAGATCTCCCTTTGGCCATAAGTCCACTGTAACCACAAGTAAATCTATTTGGAAATACAATCCTAACATAAAATATGTTTTACTACTATAATATAATACTCATTACTGCCCACTGCTGCTCAGGTCTCCTCAGTAAAGGAATCAGGCATAGTCCACCACGCTTGCCTAATGCGGATTGGGAACTTCAAATATTTTCAAAGCATTCTTAAATTCTCCTCATGATGTTATCATTCTCCGTTTTCAGTCAATGGTATTGTGATAAATTGGTCATAAATCATTTTAAAAATAACAATGTAGAAGTAGGTATAAGCCGGAAGTTTCGAATCTTTCATGAGGAAGGCAAACGTATCAACCAAGTGGCCATACACCAGGCCAAATTCAGTACTAAGTTTCCAACTTTGAATATAGTTGGAACGAAGTTCCTTATCGCGCGTAGTAAAAGGAGGCTTTTTTTTTTAGTTGGAGGATCCCCGCCCGCAGGGCGTTGAACCGCACTAAAACCTCCAACCGCTCACAGTCAGCGTCCGAACCCCGGCTGAGGCCAGAACCCAGCACGGGGTTATGAGGGACGACGCGACGCGTTACGCCATCGGCACTCTTTCCCGTCGCGCCGCCCCCGAGAAAGGGGCGTAGACGGAAATTCTTACGAAAAAGTTGTCACGACACTTTTTTGTTTAATATGATTAATGCTAGATGGCGCTGTGATCAAAATATTTTATAAAACAATTCCTTATTTTTTTTTTGTATAATATGCACAAAACGAAGAGTTTATTACCTCGATTCTCCAAAATAAATAAAATACCGCAGATTTCCCCAAATATGTTTTATTATCTGCATCAGAAAAATATAAAGCGACAATGTATAATAAGGAAACGCTAGGCATGTATAAGTATGCATAGAGTACTTAATATAAATCACTACTTATACAATATGCAGTCTCGTTCGCCTTGAAATATAATTGTGTCTTACTTTGAGACAACTTCCAGAACATTCTGCAATTTAGTTTTTAATACTAAACGATGTAGTAGTTAGTATTCCAATATTTTACGTTACAGTCGCAAATTGGACTAGATATAATTAATGTTCTTCATAATTTCGAAACTACATCATGTCAAAAGTAGGTATATGAGTTTTTAAGGCATAATGGGAGTGTAACCCGTTGCCTAGAAAAAAGGAAGAACGAAAATTGCCGCGAAAACTAAAAAAATAAAACCTGTGCTATAAAATTAATATTAACCACTCAACTGGGATCGGCAACCAAATTGGTTTGTTAACTTTTGACAAGTCTGTGGCAGGAGCCAAAATTGAGCACAGTTCTAAAACTTGTTTTGTTTACATTTTTTAATCGTCTCATATTTTACGGAGATGATATATTTTCGCTTAAAATGCAATACAGCGTCGTTTAGTAATAAAAATTTACAAAAATATAAGGCTAATTAAAAATCAAAATTAAAAATTATTGGAAAAAAATGTTTTAAAAAAGGAGCTCTAATACGATATTGATTCCGAACGAAGTCCCCAGTTTCGCCATCTAGCGAATAGTGACGTTCCCAGTTGAGTGGTGAAAATTAATATTAATCGCAATCTGAATTTAATTAAATATCAATCTTAATAGTTTGAATCCGCAACACACTTCCAATTTGTATTTTCATTGCGATCAGTTCGCATTGACCGCGTTTTTCAATCTTAATAAGGTAGAGTATTTATTTTGTTGTTGTTCCTCCCACACACAGGTTGCCTTGAACAGCCTTCTTCGTAGAACCTTCACGGTACATCAGTTCTACGCCCTACGGCTCGTCCAGTGCCATTTGTACTTGGTAAATATTTGACGTATTTTTTTAGGTTTTTCTGCGGATCTTTAAAATGAAATTTATAATTATTTATTTAAAAACAAATTTTAATATGTTTTTTGTTCCTTATCATACGAATAAGTAAGGCTTCTAAATGATGGATGGATAAAGGAAATTAGCCATAGGTACTTTAAGATTAACCACTAAACTGCGAACGTCACTTTTCGCTAGATGGCGAAACTGGGGACTTCGTTCGGAATCACTACCGTGTTTGAGCCTCTGTTTAAAAACATTTTTTCCGATAAATTTTAATTTCGATTTCGATTAAACGACGCTGTGTTGCATTTTCAGCAAAAATATATTCTATCTGTGTAAAATATGAGATGATTAAAAAATGTAAACAAAACACGTTTTTAAACTGTGCTCAATTTTGGCTCATGCCACAGACTTGGCAAAAGTAAACAAACCAATTTTGTTGCCGATCCCAGTTCAGTGGTTATAATTTCGGCGTCGGAAAAAATATTCCTATTCAAAGTTCAGGTCATCTTAACTAATTCAAGCTCGTAGTAACAATTAAAGAAATATCTTTGCAACGACAGTAAAAATAATAGAACTATGTGACCTGAGAGCTAGTGCCAATTTTTGGGGAGGTATTTGAGGCAAGCTGAAAACTTGGTCCATAGTTCTCCTGATATACCCAAATTGGAATTTGCAGACCTGGCTACTGAGTAGCGGGGCTGAAAGGAGCCAAACTGTGTTTAGTTGATGCTATTTAACTCTCTAATCATGTATTTATTATATTAGAACAGTCTTTAACCGTGTATTTATATATGTTATTTTAATGAGTTTAAAGTGTTAATTTCGTGTTAAATTAACACGTGTAATTAAGGTAAATGTGGTTGTGAGCGACCTTTTTGTTACTGAATTAAATTATAATTATCGCTAGAGATAGGATGACCTTTTTTCGAGTGTTATGTTAAAATATTGGATCTGGTACTTAGTATTAACACGCACATTATAATGTTTCAGTCAATGAATTCAAATTACAGTTTTTAGTTGTAATTTTTATAACCTTTTTGTTCAGTTTTTTGTATTTCTTCACTACCCGGTTTCTAATTGAGCTAAAATTTCCCTTTTAAATATAATAATATAGATCGCGGAATAATATTGTATAGGTAATGGAATTTTTTATAAATCATATTACGAGTATTATGTAGTGATTTTGTATGTTTACAAAATGATTTTGAATTTCTTGCTTTATACTTAATGTATATTGTATGATTATAATTACTGACAAGTTAGCAACTAGTTTAACGACATAGTTTTTCCCACACGCTGATGACTTCATTTTGAAAATTATGCGAAATACACACTATTACTCAACGGGTTCTTACTACGATTGTTTTCAAATGAGCGATCCTGATATGTCTTCCCGTGATCATGGCGCTTGCAACAGTTCTGAAATATCGGGGTAAGAACCCGTTTAGTAATAGTGTAAGTGATGTAGATAACCGCGAGTGTTTAAAAAAAAAATTACATTTAAACCTTTTTTATGCAAATCCTTTTTCAATTTAATATCCAGGATTTTATTCGATTAATCTGAAAACAACATTAGTTTATTGGGATTATCGCGTATCGTTGCATTTTGAGCCTTATATTTTAAGAAGTCGTATGTGAACGAGTACTTAGTGATCAAGTCAGAGATTACTAACAAGTTCATCTTGTTTGACTTCTTATGACGCATGTATGAAGTTTTTTTTTTAAGTTGTCCTTTTATAAGGCAAAGTTATGATGCAAATATCTTATTAATTTGTTGAAAAATAATTCTAGATCGGTGGTTCCATAATTTTCAAATTACTCTAATTAGTAGGTATACTAATATTATAAAGGAGGAAAGGTTGGATTGTTTGTTTGTTTGTCTCGAATAGGCTCCAAAACTACTGGTCCGATTTAAAAAATTCTGTCAGTTTTGGAAAATTCATTTATCTCCTCGATAGGCTATAGGATATATTGTTTTCCTTTGTGACGCAGACAAAGTTGGCGCGACAGGGAATATCTGTAGTGCGTAACCCGTCGTATTGCCTCGTGTAATCTCGTGCAGGGATATTTCCTCAATCGGGGTTCAGACGCTAAGTGTGAGTGGACGGAAGTATTAGTGCGGTTTGACTCTCAAGATTCAACCGATGGAGTTGGCGATTATTTTTAACAATAAAATAACAAACGTAAACTGTTCATGACGTCTTATAATAATATCATTACCTAGGATCATTTTAAATTTAATTAATGATAATTTTGAATGTTTTTTTTTATTATTTTGGGTTTTAATTAATTCCACATTTAATTTCGTTTTCAAAAATCTTTGAGAAAAACTACTAAGTGGATGACTCAACTAGTCAGTTAGTTAGTTTAAATAGATATTAATTTACAATGAATAGAATTAAATAAAGATAAAACTCACTTAGTCATAAGTAGGACTTAATGTCTAGTAACAGTAGGTTTTGAGAATAACTAGTTAGGTTTTATCTCTACTTGTTCTAGTTCAAACAAATATTAGTTAAGTTAAATTGAAGACAATGTAAGGCTGCCATTAAATATAAAATGGTAATTTTTTGTAATGAGAAACCTATATCTAGACATCCTTATAAATACGATTTCTTTAAGGACTAATTGTGCAATTGCGTCATTACACAAGCATCCCTCACTTATAACGTCACGGTAGAACGTCATTTAATACTTATAAAACTAAAATATAAAAATGAATCTCAAAATGTGTTACTTAGCGCACAACTCAACAACGCCTACACAAATTTGGTCAATACTTTCTTTAATATATTCGTTGATGTTCAAGGATGGTTATTACGGCGAGAAAAATTCGAATATTGGTCGTGAATAAGGTTTAATCTTAGATTCTGTGTAGGGTTCCCGCAGACGATGTGCGGGCAGCAGCTAGTAACTAATAAATACACTATGTAGGTACAATGACATTTTGAGATGTTTTGAGGGTGATAAAATTAACTAACCGGCCCAGCTGATGGGAAGTTGTGACTCAGTCACACTCAGTAGTAGTAGACTTTAGTATATATCTGAAACCACGTTTTCAGAGGAAGATATTCTATTGTCCTAGATGTATACGACTTAAGCACAAAATTTTGTCCGTTCACATTTTTTATGTTTTGTTTGACGTGTATTTAATTGCTTATATCATCGACCCTAATACTGTTCTCACGTGGATTCGGCATGGCTTAGATGAAAATAAATACCGCAATCTTGCTGTAGCATCATGGAAGTTTTTATTTCATTTCATTAATTATTTCTTCATTGGAATGAAATTGAATTGAATTTTTGTCACATAAATTATTAAGCTTTCAATCAAATAAAATAAGATACACAGACTCAAACAAACAAGAAGATCTACAAAAATAAAAGCTTTAAGTTTCAAAAACTTTTTAATGAAACCATCTTAATTAATTCAGAGATTGGCCAGTCAAAAATTAATACTCTTTGGTTTTTATTTTCAAACGAGTTTAAAGAGAAACAAAAACTGTAGTTCCCCAGAAAAAAAACCTTAACTGTAAAATCAGAAAAAGTTTAATTATAATAGCATTAAATTTAAAAATACACTTCTTTTAAATACCTTAACTTCTCCGAATTCATTTTGCCAGTTTCACAACAATAATAAACACAATACACTGTAAATTCACTCTTAAAGCTAAAGCTTTAAGGTCTATTTTGTTATGTTTGATACAAATACATTTTACGGCACAAAAACACCTATTCGTGAACGTTTTTAAGACGAGACTGACTAGAATTATCTTTGAAACGCAATCGCAATCTTAATAATGCTAGTGTGTCTATGTGTTAAGAAAAAAATGGGACATTGTCTTACAAACGCGAAGGTTGAGTTGTACAGTAACAGCGGAATTATTATTTTATTGTAAGCCAAATAAACTTGTCTACGATCTACCTTCTGGTAAGTTTGGCATTAGCCTCATAAAAAACATTAGACCGTGAGAGATTTACGTTAGCAAAAACTTAATACCTGATTTGCTAAATTTTAATGGCCTAAATAAATTTTTTTGAAAAAAAATATGTGTCGAAAAAAAAATGTATTTAAAAAACTAGTAGATATTCACATAGAAAACACATAAAATATTTGTAAAAAATTGTTTAGAACAGTCTTTATTTTTACAAGTTATAAAACTGCAGTTAATGTTTAAATTTAATGTCACGTACATGCATTTATTCACGTGTTCTCAACAAAAATCGTTAAAGAAACGTTCAAACCTGTCCTTATAATGGTTTCTTATCTCTTCTGTCATTATTTATTATGAACATTTTGTTTGTTGTGTTTTTGTATAGATAGGTATCCTAAGATATAATTTGAATGCATATTTATTTAATTCTAAGATTTTTTATTATTTTTATCTCTGATTTAAAAATTGTGCTATTTATCTTCATCATTATGTTATTAGTAGACTTAGAAGACATTATTAAATGCTATGGTCGTTCATTGTATTTGCTATATACCTACATACACTTAAGGTCGACAATTAAGGCGGTGGGCTGATGACATTACAAACGTCGCAGGAAAAGCTGGATAGAGTCAGGCAAGGACAGATACGCCTGGAAAAGGATGGAGGAGGCCTTTACCCAATCAGGTGTCCATATCTCACATTAATAATACTAACACAATTTTTTTAATTACTTTATTTTTAATTGCTAAACCTACTAACACAAATGTAATGTATGATTTTTTTAGAGATATGGAATAAATGGGTTAATTATTATAATATACCTACATAATGTTGTGCCATGTCATCATGTTGTTGAAGTTTGGTGCATTTTAGTTCTAAGGGGCCATCTATAACTAACGTCACCCAATTTTCATGATATTTACCCTCTTGTCACAGCTAATCACATTTGTGAGTCCATCTTCTAGTGTGACGTCACATTTTTGTAAATTTATTTTAGAATTTATTGAATAAAAACAGTGGTTCCGAAATCAGTTATATCCATTTAGATTTTTTATTAGATTTGAAACCCCTCCCATCCTCTTGTCATATAATGTTACACTTCGTCGACATCCTCCCCCACAAGGTGTGACGTAATTTATCGATGGCCTAATGGATTATAGAACTATAGTTGTAAAACTTTAAACATTCAGAATTGACAGCTTGTTTTTTTTATTTAAGGTAGGAAATAGTAAGTAACAAAGAAATATCTTTACTAATCCTTTATCCATACATGGTGTTTCGGTAGAATAAAATCATAGATAGCTATTTAAATTGCATAGATATAAAGAAAGCATTCACAGGTTTTCACTTTATAACATCGACAACTAATGAATCGTGACGACTCGTCAAGCGAGACAGAAATAAAGATATCGAATATCGTGTGTTATTTAAATATTCATATTATTTAGAACACATTCACATTTTATACTTTAAATCACGTAATAGAATTTCTTTTGAAAGTTAGATCTATTTTTTTAAAATGATGCTATTTTCGATTTCATTCTGTCGAAGTTTATAAATTCATAATAAAAAAATAACAGAAAAAGAAAAATTTCTAAAATATTTGGACTTGGCCCATGAGGTGACCGACATGTGGCGTGTTGAATCGACCATCATTGTTCCGATCGTTGTATCTGTGCACGGTCTAATAGCGAAAAGCTTCGACCAACATGTAGAGAAGCTTTCGCTCCCCGGCTGAGTAAAGGGTCTGATTCAGAAGGCGGTCGTTCTTGACACGGCGCGTATTGTGAGGAGGTTCCTCTCTCTTGAGCCCTGACCACCGATGGCTTGGGTCGTAGACTCCGCCTGCAGTGGCCCTCTGTATTTTATATTGTATTATTAAATTTTATTAGTTTGGAAATGTTTTTTTTTTAAATAATGTAGAAAATAAGCTAATAAATGAATATGGAAATAATAACATCAGGTATTTTTTAATTTTCTGAAACTAAGCCAAAATAAAGGCTAGATCATTTTTCATACTATCTAATGTAAACATATATACCTACAATTTCATCGGAATAATGATAGTAAATAAAAAATCCAGTTTATCCTCAGATATCATGGTCACACTACCGGATTTTCTTGCTTTAATTTAACATGCATCTTATAACGTTCATTAATATACGCAATTAGTTCATACTTCGTTCGATTTGCGAATGTATAATATAGTTATTAAAATGCAAAATAAATATAAAAGGGAACTGGTTAACCGTATGGTTTTATATTTCTAATCATTAAATAGCATAACTCATTTGTTTACTTTTTCCGAACTCTTGTATGTCACATTTTGTAATAACTTTAATCAACGGCGAAGTACGTACATAACCCTATTCCCAACGGATTCCTTTTCCTTTTCAATACTCGTAGGTACTCGTAGTGCAATATCAGCACAAAAAACTAGGAAAATCTCAAGACTGCTATTCGATGAGAAAAGTAAGCTTTCAAGAGATTCTTTGACTTCCTTTAGAAAATTTACCCTTTGTTACTTTTTCCTACACTATAGTAGATTAGTTGATCCCGATAGATGTTACTTTGCTAGATTTCTGCGCCACAAACTGTGTTCAAACATCAAACATATACTCACAAATACATTTAACACACGAGTTGTCCTGGCTAATGTTGCACTTTAGCCTATTTATTTTGATGTATGATTTATTAAACTGTAAACTTTACAGTTTACTAAAAACTACTCAGTAGGGAAGTAATTTTTTCGTCAATGCTGCGTTCTGATTTTTGGAGATGTCATACTTGTGTTCACACTAAGTCGTATTCGTACTCAATTATTCTAATACCTGTTCCAAAATTATTTCTGAAGTGATCAATTTTAGGAGGCAGGAAAATGCCAAATAGCTGCGAAGTCGTGCGAGTTAATAATCTTTCCTCAATTGTCTGGCAAACTTTGTAAACATTTGTTTTGTTTGTTATTAATATATTTCGTTGTTGATGAATTAGCACTGTTCCACAACAAAGTATTTTCACTAGTTGAGAAGATGGTTTGGTTAACAAAAAGATATAGGTACTTCCGATCGCAGTTTTAACATCACGTATGTTAGAAATTAAACTTACTCAAAAATAAACTTTAGAGGAAAGGCAATGAAGAGATTTCTCTTTTTCCTGATCACTCCTTCAAATACGGTTTGATACCTGTCCTTAATGACGCGTTTTAACATTGGCTCACCAACGTCCAACACACTTATAAAACAAACTACAGTGACGGCCAATTTATATGAAATTTGATAGTAAGTAGAAGTTAGTAAGTAAGAAGGAAAGAAAATACATTTATTCAGCACTTAAAATTACACACTGAACATTAAGATATATCCTTAATGTTCAGTGTGTAATAAAATAAAGTACTATATTTAAAAATAAAGTAAAAGTTAAAACTATACCCACAATAAGTAATGCCCACAGTTCCTTTCCAGTATTTTATCGATGCGAATTAAGTGCTAGGATAGTTGTCTTTAACAATATAAGAAAGGACGTTATAAGGAAAGTGGTGGTCCTTAACAGCGTGAAGAGTTTTCTCACTCTAGAACCCTCAAATAAGCAGATACCTATTTTATTTCGTGTTGTCAATTGGCCTTGTTTCGTCAAGGTTTTAATTACAAAAAGTTATAAACAAGGAGTCTTTTTGCTTGTAGTTTTTTTTAAAGAAACAGTAGCTAAACAAACTCGAAAGAGCTTCACTGACACTAATTAAGTAAGCCTCTAGCTTATATATGAGATAGGGTAATAGAACTAGGCTCGAAATTTTTTTTACAACGATTGTCAACAATGCTTGGGCCTAAGCATTGACTAAAAAAATATGGCATATTGTTTTTTTCGATTGAAACACAATCTTACATAGGTACTGCATATATTTTTTGACCTACTATTTTTTTATAAATTACATCAAAATCGGTTCAGTAGTCCAAATGTGAAAGCGCGATAGTCAAACAATACCTACTTTCGCGTTGATAATTATGTGGATTAAAAACATTAAACCTTGAAAAATGAGGTTAAAAAACTAAAAATGGATAACGGTTTATAATTACAAAGAACTTAAAATTATAGTAGCCCGCGACCTATGTAGTAGTCTATGTCCTTTCTCAGGGTCTAAAGTTTGTCTGTGCCAAATTTCATCAAAGTCGGTTGAGAGGTTTAAATGGGAAAGCATAACAGACAGACCGACAGAGTTACTTTCGCATTTATAATATTAACATTAAGTAGAAACTGGAAACCGAACAATATTTTGGCTTAGTGTCTTTGAGTTCGTGTATTTGTCTCACTTGACATTGGCGAATCGTCCCCAGTCTTGGTGGACGAGGTCCAGGGGAAAAAAGAAGAACATTAAGTAGGGATTTGTTCTTAATCTTGAGTGGTCTTCTGTTTTTTTTATATTCGCTTTACGCAGTTCCTATGCTTAAATCTTTAAAACTACAACGAATTCTGTTGTTGTTAATAAAATATATAGAGATTCGAGAGGAAGATTTATGTGTATAACAAATGCAAAATATAGTTAAGATACATTAATTTTAGAGGTTTTTGACGTGACAACGTCTTATAAATTGGTTTGCCGGGTGACACTTCAAGAAACTGCGTTACGCTCCGCTCACGTTATGCGCTCACAATGAGAGCGAGTGAGAGGCACGCGTGCCTTTCACTTTTTATGTCTGTCTCTCTCGCTCTTAGTCGGGCAAACCATGCCCGAGTCGTTGTCACGTAAAACTTTCGCCCGTATACCGACTTTACAGGCAACCGTTTTTTTTATATGATGTCGTAAATACGCAATTTTTTTCGCCCTTACATCGCAAACGCTGTCTGAACCCTCTTTTTATGACACTGGCTAAATTACGAGTCAGCTATACTTATATTTCTATAGGTTAGACGTAAGTTCTTTATCTTGTTTGCATACCTATTAAAGATTTATGTATTTTAACTCGCCTGCTTAAATGTGTAAAGCAATGTGTGCTTAAATGCACAATAACGGTAATTAAAATATTGCAGAGCAGAGATTCTTAAAAAATAACTTACAATTTTATTTATCTCAAACTTAAGTAAAAAAAATACTAATTCTCACTGATGTATAACGGATATCACTTAAATTAATTTCTCACAGGTAGACAAGCTTACAGCCCACCAGATAGTAAGTGTCACTCATCTGCCAATGCAATATAAGGGAACACTGTAGGGTTTCTTCCTACGGCATACTATACAGGGTGGATCAGTAACTTTGGACAATCTGACGTGGGGTGAATGACCTGTCGAAATACAACATAGCACCATTTGAATTTTTTTGATCGGTTAATCTTTTTTTACTGACAATGTATGGGACACTATGACGTATTTTTTTTTAATCCAATTCCTAAAATTAGAGTGGTTCTAAGTTTTATTTCGACTGATCATTTACCCCTTGTCAGATTGTCCTAAATTACAGATCCACCCTATATATAGAACTCTATAAATTATAATTTAAAGAAGGACAAGTCATCGTCAACAGTCTGAGGAAATTTAAAAAGTCCTGCAACCCTTTTATGTTGATAATATTCAAACGAAGAGGGACATGTTGCATTAATAAAGGAGAAGAGTATAATATACATTTTTAATAGAAATAAAACAAAACTAGTAAATAAATAAGATTTAATACTTTCTTTACAATACTAGATTAATCTTAAAACTATTGTACTAAACTAATTTGTGTTTATTAATTTACAACTTAACATAGTCAAAGGTTTAAATTATTCGACTCTTACAAACTTTACACAAAACGTGCTCAAAAAAGGTGTGCCTTAACAATCATAATGAAAATAAGAAAAACAGAGATAAAACAATAAAAACTTGAGAGGTGTCATGGGACACCCGGATGGAACGAAGTTCCTTTCGATTAATTAGTGAGGGAATTGTAATAAAATTTTATTTTTTTAAGTTATAATAATTAGTTAGTTTAAAACGTCTGTCTCTCTGTCTCTTTCTATAAGAGAAGAGAAGGAAATAAAATATTTTGATCACAGCGCCATCTAGCATTAATCATATAAAACAAAATAAGGAATTGTTTTAAAAGATTTTAATCACAGCACCATCTAGCGGTAATCATCTAAAACAAAAAAAGTGTCGTGACAACTTTTTCATAAGAATTTCCGTCTAGCCCCCTTTCGATAAAGCGCGATTAGGAACTTCGTTTCAACAAAATAAGAGAATACGAAATGAAAATAAAAGAGCACTAATTGAAATAATAATTGTTATTTGTAACTGAATTGGGATCAAAATAGACTCATAATAATATTATCTTCATCTTCCTTCCGTACCTAATCCTTACTGGGTACTTAATAAAATTATAATACTCAACTAAAGCACTTAGAAGTTTGAATTTAAATGTGGAATTTAATATAAAACGAACTTATTATTTAGATACAATTTAGACGTAGTTATCAGTAACTAAAAATTAGCGAAGTTAAATGTCGACTCTTAGTATTTGTTGGTTTCTTCTTATAGCCAGATAGATTTTAAACTAATACAAGCACTTAAATAACAAAATATTAACTTAATTTTAATTTTATTTTCTTTATTCCTTTACTTATGTATTTTCACTAAGCCAGAGACCGATATTCATTATCTACACATTAGACCTCTCTGAGAACACCGAGGACGGGAGTACATCCAGTCAAAAGTGCTTCACAAACTCCTCAACAAAAGATAAAGTAGTACTGTAAGTACCTACTAAAACTTATATGACTTCTGTACTTATAGTCTGCGCACTAAATAATATAATTTCCTTAATAAATTCTCTAAAATATCACAGTTTTTCGAGCATAGTTATAATGGCGTATGTTACACCAGACACCATGGCAATCAAAGCGAATATACATATGAGCAAGTTCTTCCAAACCACCCAATGCGTTGGCCCAATGTCTCTGCCCCAACGCCACACGATCTCTATAAGTGATGGTAGAAGAAGTCCTAGTACGGACAGACAGACAGCGCCTACGAGTTCCATGAAGAGTTCCAATTTCGGTACTGCGCAGGCGAGGCCGACTGGAAAAAAAAATTGTGAAAGTTTTAGAAATGACTTAGTATGTTGAAGATGGAAGGCGATATAAGAGATTATTACAATAGTGTATTTTTTGTCAATAAATTATCATAAGCAGCTCTGAAAGATAGTCTTTTACTAGGTTTTTCAGTTTACGCATATCGATAGGGAAGTCAGTAAGAATGGAGTTATACAGGGTGGATATGTAACTTTGGACAATCTGGCGTGGGGTGAATGACCTGTTAAAATAAAAGTTAGAACCAGTTTTATTTTAGGAATTGGATTTTAAAAAAATCATCATAGTATGGAAGTCCGCAACGATAGTCGTAAGTTTTCCATACAATGTCAGAAAAAAAAGTTTAACCGATCCAAAAAATAAAAATGGTGCTAAGTTGTATTGCGACAGGTCATTCACCCCACGTCAGATTGTCCAAAGTTACAGATCCACTCTGTATAGAGTCTTTGTCATTGTGATTTAATTTGCCTAAAATGATATTTTATAGAATGTTGTTTTTAAATTATCATTTACTTACAACTTATACAATGCAGTTGTTATCTTAGAAATTCAAACTAGGCATAAACTTTGAAACCCTATTCTAACCTAAGACCTAAGAAAATATATTCTTTAAACAGAAGAAAACTTAATTAATGCCACAAGTTTTCACCAAGTTTCATTGAGATTACATTAAATATGGCTTCATGGTTGAAATATCAGGTAAAGTTTCATAACTTTGCCAACTTTGAAACTTTAAGAAACTTCTCAATTTCACTTTAAAATTCTAGACTTGGTGTGAATTTGTAGGTCTTTCAATTTTAATAGAAATATTATACTTTTAGTTTTATCTAAAGGGTGTTGTGTAATATGGATTTATTTTTTTGGAAACACACTTATATTCACTTTGATCAAATAATTATAGATACACAGTTCCGAGCTTTAAAATAAAGTGTCTCAAAAATGAATGTTTACGAATGAAAAGTAATAGATTTAAGAAATTGTAATTATTGGAAAAGCAAATCTTAAAAAAGCATTAAAATAGGGATAAAAATCGCATTTGGTTGGCGCTATTTTTACCGTCTAGGCTTTGATCCGGTATAATTATCGACGCGGCAGTTTAGTATTACAGAAATACCACTTTGGATGACAAACTGCCAAAGATGATCAACTGATAAAAAGAAAAATGACAAATATATTGCAGTTAGAAGTTTTTTACGTACCTACAAACAATGTACCGAACAACCTCAGTCCAGATTGCGCGTATCTATGCGTTTTCGCTGGAATTCTATCCTGTACTCTTCTCCAAGCGATATCAACTGGCACGTAGAAAATCAAGGCAAATGATAACAACATTACGCAGGCTACTAAAATCTTCGCTGTTTGCGCCAATCTGAAATAAATAGTTAAATAGTTATTTGTTTGACACACAGGTTGTGGCGATCAATAGCGAGCGAGATCCTGAATCGCGCTATCGACATTTGCAACGTTCGGCGCATATATACAACATGTGAAATCTATGTCACGAGACCGGGCATACACTATCTCGCCCGGTCGGAGATCTCTCTTTGGCCTTTTTTTTGACGGGAGGAAATCGCCGGACTACCACCCACCACGCAAGACCACTTTATACCACTGACACCCCAAACTGGTCACTGGATGCAGATAGCGCAGGACCGGTTGTAGTGGCAAAGTTTGGGGGAGGCCTATATCCAGCAGTGGACGTCTATAGGCTGATGATGATGCTTGAGCTTAAATCACTATGGTAAAATGAAATGGGGATGGTGTGACTGTAAAGAATGCCGTGTAATGCGTCGTGTCACCCTGTGTCAGGACTCGACTGGTGTTTGGACGCTGAGTGTGAGCGGTAGGAGGTTTTAGTGCGGCTCGATTTCCGTATATCCCATTTGCTGGACACGAAAATCTTGCGGTTATTTAATACTCAAAATAAAATCAATATAGGTGGAAATATTTACTAGTTAAATCAGTAAGTGGACATAAAAAATACTGTATTTTCTATTAATGAAAATAATATGATACAATGTTTAAGTTCCATATAGAAAAATAAATATATATAATAAAACCAACTACTAAATAAGAGGCTGCTGATTATAATATATCTAATACAATATTACGTAGAACAAATTTCCTAAGTGTTAGTACCTAATACTTACAAATGACTAAATCAAATAATCTCAAATAGTACATACAAACAGAACTATTCCGAGGTCCAAAAGAAAACTAATTCATTGTTCGTATAAGTTTCCCCTGAAGCTGACTCCAGGGAATATAAATCAGACGCTACGGCAAAGAGTAGTTAAATTATAGATGTGACAATAACATAGGTTTTAATTTCACCATTTACTTTGTGTTTTTGTGTGTGAAATTTCTGGGTGAACTAAAGTCATCGTTTTTTTGTTGGAAAGCTTTGGACATAATCTCAGATAAATTAGATCAAAATCTTACTAATGTAATCGACGCTATTAGTATTTCGGTGATTGTAAAAGTAATATGAGCGCCATTTTGTTGGTCTATCAAATTTATCAAAAAAATATTTATTGTAAATAATAAAATTATATGAACGTTCGGTAGCTTTGTATGCGTAGTAAAAAAAATATAATTTGAGCAAAGAAATTATACAAATTCGTGTCCCATCTATAGCTTGTATATTTTATTCTCTGACGACAGTTCAAAAAACCTTCAGCCATTTGTAACATAATGTTTTCCAAAATCTTCCTTTCATTTTAGCATATGAGAAACGTCTGCACGACTTTGAAATATTACGCTGCGTTTACATATTGGCTCACCAACGTCCAACACTCGTAAAAAAATGGTGACGGCCGACCAACAAGTAAACGGGGGTTTGTATGAATTGGCCGGCATTGAAATTATATGAAACACCTTTTGACAGTTGGCCTACCAGTTGTTATTTGCGTGTATTGGAAGTTGGTGATTCAATATGTAAACCTATTGAAGAGTATTGAAGTCTTGTGATATAGGTATCTAGCGTTGACAGGGACTTTGAGAGAAATTGAGAATAATTTTCTAATGGGACGTTTATATATTGGCTCACCAACTTCCAACTGCAAGTAAATGAAATTTGATAGGCAAACTGTCCAACGGTGTTTCTCATAGTTTCATGTCGGCCAGTCCATACCATACCTCCGTTTACATGTAGGTCGGCAGTCACCGTCATTTGTTTTTACGTGTGTTGGACGTTGGCGAGCCAATATGCACACGTACTACTTATATTGAAGTCTTATGTATAGATAGATCTATAGCGTTGACAGCGACTTTTAATGTCTTGTGAGAATTTGAGAATGTTTTCAACAGAAGTATTGTATGACAATTTATTTAGAAGATATTGAATTTGAATGCGAGCTTCAAACTTGTGACAACAGCTGTTTATTGAATTTTGAGTTATTCGTCTAGGCCAGGGGTTTCCAAACTTTGATGCGTTACGGCCTTACAGTATGTTTAAGGGACCATTTTTTAAACCAATTTCGATGCTTCATATTTCATTTTAAAACATGGTTTTATTAATTTAAGTTGAATTATTTTAAAATTAGTAATTTTGGTAATTTCAAAAATATTCTTATGTTATCTTTCCTATGCAAGTATAGTAAGTACTAGGTGCGTAGTAGGTTATACTTTCAGTGTCGCGGCGCGAATTGATGAGACTTAAAATTTTGTCCGCGGGCCTAAATTTGTTGACCCCTGGTCTAGACGAATGATAATGCTGTGTAGACAATGTCTTTTCAAAATAATGTTATGTTGGAATAGCGTTGTCGTTGAGATTATTTTTAGTGTATCAATAAATTCAATTAAAATAAGGTTCTTAATTGTAAAGCTTTTCTTAGGTTAGCTATAATTAAAATATACAAGTACAAATATACAGGTACTTTGAGACCAAAGCTTTTGCTGAGCTGAAACCTATTCGCACGCCACTGAGGTTCTTGTTCAGTTTTATTTTATTTTTTAACTTTGTTGTACCTTGTTTAAATAGGTGTTATACTGTTTAAATGTTATAATAATATGAATGTCCTCTATGTGCGTGTTGAATAAATGCTTTTTCTTTCTTTCTTTCAAGTACAAAATGTACGTATCTAAAATTGGGAATTGAGCCTATCCAGACTTTTTTCTCCAACTTAGATTCACACAGTACAACAAGATTTAGTAATAGCCGTCCTATTTTATTGCTTTCATAAGAAAGTAATTTTTGACCACACGGCCCACCTGATGGTAAATAATTACTGTCGCTAATAAAATGTGATTACTGGATTAAATCTATACTAATATTGTAAAGCTGCAGAGTTTGTTTGTTTGAACGCGCTAATCTCAGGAACTACTGGTTAAATTGAAAAATTTTTTCACTGTTGGAAAGTCCATTTATCGAGGAAGGCTATAGACTATGTTGTATCTGAGACGCAGAAGAAGTTGCGCGGGTCACATATACAAAATTAAAACTGAAGAGCTTGCCTTCTATCCTATTATTATTCTTTGACAGCACATTCATTGTATCTCTCTGTTTTATGCATGAAATGCTGTCAATTAGCTATGCGAGTAGCCTGAGAGCTGTTTGCAGCTTAAACAGGTGCCATTCAGAAACTATTGTTGCAGGAATATTTTCCGAGTGTATCATGTCTAACATTATGTGAAATTTCGTGAATTCGAATTTCTATTTTATCTACATCGCACAGTGTCTATATTGAATAAAGCTGAAGAGTTTCTTTGAACGTTAATTAAAGGTTTTTCCTTTAAAAGTATTGACAAAAGAAATAAGTCTCTGGATCTGCGACTCAGCTGTAACAGACATCTCTAGACACTTGCTTCTAAAAAATATTTGTATTGTGTATTACAAAGTTCATGAGTGACCTAGCCATTATCAAGTATTTTAATAAATATACTTTAGTGTGTTTATTATTAATAAGTTAAGGCGAAAAAATAATGTAAATACGTACAGCTCATCACTCGGTAAATTCAAAGTCAAACTTCCACGAACATCTTCCCCGAATTGAAGGTACCCAGTGAATCCAACGAACCCGTAGAACACTACGACGACTATCATCGCTATATTCAGTACTCCAGGACATCCGAGGAACTGTTGGGGTTTCAGCATTTCATTCTCTATCGGCATCACCACGCCAATACCTTCCATTGCGAAGAGACTTGTGCTGTGAAAAGAAATGAGTTTCTTGTTAAAATGTTAGACAGTGAAGAAAAGTGTCTTGTTTGAATATAAGTAACTACCATTGACATAAATATTGTTTCTTTAGAAAGAAAAGAAAGAAAGAAAAACATTTAATTAAATACATGTCTACAAATATACATTTTAAGAAAGACAAAAACAATGCTAACAAACAGTGCAGTGTACCCATAAGGCCACAGCTCAGCATATGCCGCAGATTACTGCAGCGCTGATTTTCAGCTGAAGCCCAATTCCACGTCACGAACGAAAAGACACGATTACATTATATATAGTTTCAGTAGGCTAGTTGCTAACGTAAACTTGATAATAAATAAATTAAAAAAGTTCATTAAAAATAAATAAATTAATATAGTTAAAAAAAACAAATTGATTAATTTGTTGATAAAAATAAATCAATACCTATAGCATTACATTTAACGAAACAGCCATACAATGCAAACAGGCAACCAATATCATATAATTTGTGTCGAAAAAGTCACAAATAAGTTTAGAAGATAGTTTTCACATACCACGCAATTTTGTCTGCGTAGGGATAAAAATTTGTTTACTATAAAATGAAAAATGTGGTCTTTGTTACACTCTAGTATTTCGACAGCTGATATACCGGGACTGATATAGTCAGTGAAAATCTAGTCAAATATCGTTAATATAGCATATATTTACAACTATTTTTATAGATAAACAAACCTGAAACGTTCTCTTAACTTACTGGAAGTTTCATTTATTTATTATTTACTAGATGACCCGCGCAACATCGTCTGCGTTACAAAGGGGTTCAAAAATTGTAGCCTATATAGGCACGCGCCGCCCGGCGCAAAAAACTACGACACTGCATTTAAATTTGTAATATCTTCGGTAATATTCACTTAAATTACATGCTGTAAAAAGCATATTGATCTATAATAAATGCACAATTTATTTAAGGTACTTAATTGGATAAGGATTAATGCTGTATTGTTTAAAATCACTTCGTAAATAACCATTTTTTAGTAAAGAATAAAAATGGTTATGCTGGGTTATCCCTAAGAGATAGACATATACCATCGCGGACTTTTTTGTTGAACTTTTTAAGGTGAACAATACTGTAGTACATTATTTTGGTCTATCTCGTAGGGTTCAGCCAGCGTTTGCAATATAAGCGCAAAAAACGTGCTTATTTACGACATCACATTAGAAACCTTTAAATTTATCAGTGTTTCTCTACTATATTATGCATTTATTATACATACAAACCTTCCTTAAGAATCACTCTATCTATTAAAAAAAACCGCATCAAAATCCGTTGCGTAGTTTTTAAGATCTAAGCACACATACAGACATACAGCGAAAGCGACTTTGTTTTATACTATGTATGTATTGATTTATTTGGGAAACCAACAGAAATATACAAACTATAAAATAACACAGATAGTTAAAGCGTTATCCAAAAACAGTTTCCACTTATATCTAACAACAAATACTATGAAGCGACAGACAAAAATTTCGGAAATAAAATTGAATTAGACCAAAATCAGCAATCATAAACAATTCATAAAAAATAAGAATAATAATATTTTAAAATGTCAATCACTGGAATAATAGTGGCATAGACAGAATTAAAATCCAAATCAAAGTTATTAATTAAAATAATAATAATTAGTGGAACATTAAGTGTCCTTTATCACACATTACACACTATTTTCATGGAACACTTAACAGAGATTAATTATCTTGACCAACAATAGAATGAACCGATTATACTTAATCGATTTTTAATTACCAGCTATTGTTTCATATAACCTGATCAAAGAACTGATAAGTAGTTCTTAAGACAGATTAAAAAATTAAATCAGATTTTATTGCATTAAATACAATAGTAAAGCTGATAACTAATAAATTAATTTCAAAGAAAACTTTTTAAATACAAGCATTTAAGATTCTGGATATCATGTAGTAGTAGAGTGCTAGTTAAGACAAGTAAATAGAGCCCGAAGACGACGGGTCTATCTTGTTTCTTGAATCCATCATCGGATTAGCGCCATTTTGTCATATTATCACGCGATATACATTTACGTGCCAAATATCAAGTCAATCGGAAACCGGGTAGTTTATCAAATTTGACTCTCAAGATTCCATCTGAACCTACATAGTTACATCCAGTACAAGTTTATAAAAATACTTACCTAATAAAAGTAGGCAACCCCTCGATGGAAGTAGAAAGATTCCTCTCGGATATATCCGGAGTGTCTCTCAAGCAATAATATATTGATATACACATGGATACCAGCCACACAACGTTGGCTACAGCTGAGAATGGTACCAGGTATTTTAGGTTCGGTATCTGTGTTAGGGGGATTAGAACTACAAGGGTCATGGCGCAGTATGCTGTCACTGACCATTCTGGACCTCCATATTCTAGTGACACCTGGAAAAAGAAAGAAACTTTGATTTAATAAATAAACATTATTATCATCTCACTTACACAATGAGTGTAAAGGCAAATGAACGAAGAAAAAGACAGATTTGTCTGCTCTTAAGTAATCTACTCTCTCTACCCTTAGAACTCGGTCTTCCCGTGATCTTCCCGCGCTTGCAACAGTATTGAAATATCGAGATCGCTAATTTCGATCGTGGTAAGAACCGGTTAAGTCATTGTGTAAGTAATGTAGATAAATGCGAGTGTTTAAAGAAATTTATTATTATTATCTAATCCTTCTATCATTTTTGATTAAATTCGTTATGGGTCCAAGACAAGTCCGCTTTCGCTCGGATGCCTGGGCTACACTGCCTAGAGTCATTACGAGGGTCGCCGCAGTGGATCTTGGTTATACATGAGTTACAGTTTTTAGAGTGAGAGGTTTAAACTTTATTATCCTAGGCCTTATTATCAAAATTTGGCGGAATCGACCGATCCTTCATTCAGTCCGGATCAATCGTTCACATAATGTCATAGTATTTTTTTCGAAATTTTGATGGTATTTTATTATTTTCCTACGGCAGTATTTATAAGACAGTGCCCGCACACCTACAATAGTATTGTCAATACTTTCGACCGAGGGATGGGAAAAGATACTAAAAAAAATGCACGTTACAGAAAGTGTTAATTAAAAGCACATTTTCAAAAATAGCACGTTCATGTTTTAGGATAAATAATGCTTGAAAAACTTAATAATATATGACGGGGCAAATAGTGTGTTGAGATGTAATGACGTTGTAATTAGTCGATCTTCATTTGGTTTTGTCAGGAATGTCGTCACAATGTCCACTTGAGCACTTGATGATCAATACTTTTGAATAAAAACTTCAAAATAACGATCTTTAACAGTTTATTACTTTTACATCAAGAGGTCCGTTCGCCTCGACAATTCAAACACGAATGAATAATAACAACGGCCAACGCCTGTATTTATAGCGAGTCTCCACTTCCAACTACCCGCACGGTGAATAGGTTGGTTTCCCTTGTTATCACCCCGTCATATATTTATGATTAAGTTCCAAAATCGTATAACGTTAAAAATATTAATTTTAACATGGTAAGTCTACTATTCAGGTGGTTTTACAATTTATAATATATGCAATGAATTATTTCAAATTTCTTTCATACTTTTACAGTCTTGATGCTGCCTGAAACTACTTTTTTTCATATCTTTTAGCGCACCAGGAGGTATATACAAAGAACATAATTTCTATATCTAAAAGATGTTAAGAGCATGCTACTCAAACGCTATTATTGCTATTTTTTTCTAACATTCTAATTAAATTGTTATGACATTTAAATCTCATCTCTGCTTCTGTCACAAGTATTGACAGTACTATTTTAAGTGTGCGGTCACGCTATGAGTTTGCTACTGAGCTTGTCGAGTTACAAGAAAAACTATAGAACTTAGAACACATTTTTGACGACTTAGTAATTAAGATTTACCTGTCTAAATGATTCAGCGATAACAACAACGTAGACACAGCATGCTCCTAAATGAGTAACTGCCAGTGCCCAATCCACGAGTTCTCTGTGAATTACAATTGTTAGTAGTTACAAAGTGTATAATATTATTGGAACGAAGTTCCTTATGTCGCGTTATTGAAAGGAGGCTAGACGGAAAAAAATCTTACGAAAAGTTGTCACGACACTTTTTTTGTTTTAGATGATTATCGCTAAATGGCGCTGTGATCAAAATATTTTAAAACACATTTCTTATCGCGCGTTACGAAAGGAAATGGTTTTTTATAAGATATCTTTTAATCGAAAGGAACTTCGTTTTATTCGGATGTTCCATGACACCTCTCAAGGTTTTTTTAATAAAAGTTATTATTGTATCTAATTAATTATTTAATTGCTTTTATTTTGTGTGTCAGAGCGATATATTATTTTTGTATTATTCTGTGTGCTTAGTCACTGATGTGAAACATGTGTAAAATTAAAGAAATCAAAAGTTATCACATCGTAGATATATTCAGGGTTTTAAAGTTCAAATACGTTAAATATTCAATCATCATCTCAGGTTTGAATAGCGCTGATTACCTCTTAGTAGTTGGTTTATACGCAATCAAAAACCTTAGCCTGTGGTTTTACAAATACATTTTTTGCGCAAGATGGCATTGGTTTGCGCTTCATTGGGTTTTCCGATGAGCACAGTTTTCTACGAAGTAGAACTTCAAGGTGTTTAGATCTTGTCGGCTGTCTTAAGACAAGCTGAGTCACTACATAGTGTTGGTAAGCGAGTATGTGTTGTGTTTGATCTCTTCCTTCCTTCCTGAATTTATTTTTCTTAGAATTTGTAACATCTTCTGTTATATTATTTTGTTTTATGTGTGCTAGCGTAAATAGGTAAACCTTTCTTATTTTTATTCGTTCTGTATTCATCTGTGATTCGATCTTTTAACTACGTACTTGTAATACTTTTTCATAAAAGGTCTTTTAAGGTTTGTAAAAATTCGTAACGTTGAAGAGATCGTTGGACCCATTGAGAATTGAACCAATTTTGACAATTCTTAAAACGAAAGAAAATAATAACGCAACTGAATACAAGTCTACACATTCATGTTTGTTTCACTAATTGGTAGTAGGAACATTACGTTTATGAATCATACAATAGTCCACCAAATAATAATTGCTTACCTGGCAACTGGTGCAAATTTCCTCAAAGATTTCGGCCCATTTTGAAAGACGAGCTCGCAAGTGTCTGCATAACCTAGAGCTGGTTTCTTGACTTCAATGCAAAGCTGCTGAGATGTTCGCACCTGGAAGATTGATTATAATAACCATATAATAAGGTTCACTACTGTACTAAGGTTTTAGAGTGTCGGCCACGTAAAGGCAAGCGCAGTGTAGGACGACCAACAATAAGGTGGACGGATGATCTTGTTAAGATTGCAGGAACACGCTAGATGCAGGAGGATGGATATTTGGGAGAGTCCTATGTCCAGTAGTGGTCGATGTTGATAATGATGACTCAGGCTCAGGTCTCCTCAGCAGAGGAATGAAACATAGTCCACCACACTTTCCCAATGCGGATTGGTGAATTCACATACAATGTATCTCCGAACGATTTTTGAAATCCTTTTCTAGTATACAGGTTTCCTCACGATGTTTCCCATCTTCGTTTTTAGCCAATGGTGTTGTGAAAAATTACTCATAAATCTTTTTTACATTAAGATGTAAATCTATAAGAAAATTTAATACAACTTTACATACAATCCATCTTTCTGCGCAAAAAGAGGTTTTTTCCCAAAATACAGAGTATATCTTGAACCAGGTCATTGACTGGTAATGTTTACATTTTTTACCGAAATGCTGATGTTGTTATAACAATAAAATCGATTGGTTGCACGCGGCATTCGAAAGTGAGTTCTGAAGGTTAGATAATTACTAGCATCTTGCTATGCTATAGCGAGCGAAGCTATTTTTTTCTTCTACACTATTTATTATGAAGAGTAAAACATGTTTGTGACGTTGTAGATGGTAATGTTTGAATCTACTAAACTGCTAATGTTTATTACTGAAAGCTACATTATTTGGGAGTACATTGGCTACATAATGACTCCAATATAAAAAATGTAAAAACTTCATCGCTTTTTGGCGCCAATTAAATTGCGCGATTCAGCTAATAATAGGACAAAATAATTATTTTTAAATTTATTTGTTTGGGAATGTTTTTTGAAAAATGTAATATAAAAATAAGTAAATAAATAATAAGAAAGGACAAAATAATTATAAAATAAATTGTCGTTGTCTCTTATAGTTTTCCGTTTCAAAATTCGAAGTTATTTTAAAGAGAGACACAAAGCTTTGCTGTTGTACTAAATAGTATAATAGTATTCGAGATATTTTAAGAGAGTAATAATATCTTAAGATGTTAAATCACTTTAAACAATGAAATTATAAAACATAGCTTCACGTATAACATAGCTTAACAACGCATAGCTATAAATACGTAAGACGCAATCGTAACCCTACAAAAGGGCTACCTGAGAAAATTGTCGAATTTCGACACGGAATATTACGTAAGCAAAATGAGTAAGAATAATTCAATTTTGTTTTTATTTCTCTTGTGTACTTGGTGGTAATACTTGATAATGTAACGTCAGAGTTTTGTTATATCTTTCCTTTATTACCATAAAACCACAAGTTAAAGCAAGTGGTTCGTGTAAAAGATTTTTAAAAGGGAAAAATATAAACGATATTTTGGTGCTTTAGAACGCTAAGTATGTAAATGAAAGATATTGTGTTGATTTTCAGAAGACTTTGTGTGTATTCTAGACGTACGCTATGGGCTAAGTTTATCACGAGTTTACTTAATATGTTTAGGTATTTTTTTTTTTCATTGCGTCTGAAATTATTGGCGTAGTTCAAATGTAACTTTTTCTTTGTTTATTTATACCTTGGCGTATAATTATAATTTCTTTTACATTTTTTTTTTTTTTTTCATAAAAACAATATGAGCTCTATTCGCTTCGATCGTTTGGAAACCCAGAAATTTGTATTTAGGTATATATTGTATTGTTATATTATTTTTTACTGTATTTTAAAACGATATGTATTGAAAACTTATTTGTATATCTTAAATTGTAATATAAAAAACTTATTGTATTAATTTAGGTAGTGTTATATTATTATTTTTATAATTCTTTACGTCCACTGTCTCTTTTCTGACTTGTTTAGAGGTGGAAACTTATTTGGTCAAGTTTAATTTTTTGTGTCTCTGTATTGATGTAACTTGTACTGTTGTTTCCCATATAAATAAAAAAAAAAAAATATATATATCTTACCAAAACATGTATGACGTGTCCACATATGAAGCCGATGATGATAGTGGCAAAACATCCCACGAGTAGACCGGCGTTCTTGAATGCTAATGGCATGGCCAGTATGCCAGATCCAAGAGAAGCTTTTAGTAGATGAGCTAAAGCACCGAAACTCCTAAAAAAATAAATAGACCTTTAAGTTTTTAGACCTTTTTTTCATGATTACGGCTCACCTGATGGTTATGAGTCTCTGGAAGACATTGGGAAGCCGTAACGAGGGATAAAGACATCGTCATCAAGGGGCTTAACCAAGCCGTAGGGAGCCAGGTTCGAATCCTGCGGGTGTCTACATAATTCGCAATTTAGGTATGTGTATGTTGCGATTGTGGTATGAATGATGGTTTGTGGTGTGGTAGATGATGTATGTAGAGATAGAAAGAAGTGGAGAGAGAAGACATATTCCGCTTACTCCATCTAAATGGGAAAGGTATAGCAAAATCTAAAAATCTTTTGAAGATATGTGAAGTCCCCAATCCGCACTGGGCAAGCGTGGTGGACTATGCCTAATTCCCTCTTCTGAGGAGACCTGAGCCCAACAGTGGGCAGTAATGGGTTGGTACAGTACAGTACTTTATTGTGCCAAAAAACACCCAGTCCTTGACAAAATAAAGATTTCTTTAAGGTAAACTTAGGGTATGGGATCTGAATGGATAATCCATGTGTGAAAATTAATTCCAAATGTCAAGGAAGTGTGTTAAATGTGACATTATGTCATATGAAATACTTTAATTAGTAAGTAATTAAACATTACGTTATAATTATTATCATTATGTTTACATTGTGTTCCGCATCAGATAAGGTAAGGCTGTTTAGTATTTGTAACAAAAAACTGAACTTGTTTACAAATTCTCGTTAAAATTGTCACATTTTTTATCGGAACGTTGTTGAGTGTAAAAAACTATAGATTTCAAGTAAAAACTAGTACGAAGGTATTTTAAGTGTTTTTTTAATGGCTTGACCGTCAAAGGTGGTTTGAAGAAAGTCCTTAAAGGTAGGCTGTAGGTAGGTAGGTAGGTAGGTAGGTAGGTAGCGGCCCCGCAGTGTCCCTCGTGATCTCATAATAACAGTGGTAGACGGAAAAATCAAACAAACGTGTTTTTATTTCTCTATCGTCTTGTAGGCAGACAAGCTATTTGGTTAATTAATCATGGTTATCTTCTCTCATAGACCTACCAATGCCAGAGGACACATACCATTAAAAACGAACCTATTCTTCAAGACTCTTTAGGTATACGTAAACTAACTATTTATGTTAAGTGAAAAGGTAATTATTAGATGAATTTTTATTTTATGTTAAGTAATATGACTTCACTTACGAGGTGTTAGATCCCATCGGACGATGATCGGCTGGTACATATGGTCCCATGTCTTCCCTTGATCCATTATAGGCCAGCTCGATTCTGGAAACAATAATTAAAATATTAGACGTTTCCCAGCACGTTTTATGGCACTATAGTAACTGTTTACAAATTTAATAATAAACTCTGTTCAGGACATCCGACAGCGTCAAAAACGTTATTTTTCTGTATATTTTTATTGCAGAGTAATTACATATTAACATAATGTTGCTTGATGGTATAAAGTGCGGTATTATTATTATTATTTTACGTCAGACAAGAAAACGGTTTATAAAAATGTTAATCTAATGTTAATTTGGAACTATTAGCAAAAATGTGTTTGAATTCAGAATTATTATAGCCTATCATCATCATCAGCCTATAGACGTCCACTGCTGGACATAGGCCTCCCCCAAACCTCGCCACATCGACCGGTCCTGCGCCATCTGCATCCAGGGACCTCCCGCGATCTTGACCAGATCGTCGGTCCATCTTGTGGGGGGTCTACCAACGTTGCGCTTACCGGTTCGTGGCCGCCACTCCAGAACTTATAGCCTATAACACAAGTAAATTAAACTTCGAAATAGGTTCAATAAATAAAAAAAAAAAACCTGAAAACGTCAAGAACATCACGACATTATGGTACGGGAGCTACCAACGTCGGGAAAACAAGCATTTTAGTATTGCCAGTTTTTATGTATGTTATTTCTCACACACTCCCGGACGTCATACGGGCAGTCTGGCTGCTGCTAGTGGTTGCGTTTATCAGTGCGCATCATATTTGTGCAGGTAGAAAACTGATTTTTCAAATCATTTTAAGACATTTTATTTCATTTGTATTATTTTATTGAACTTTTTGCTACATGAATTTATTATTGCCAGACATGTTAGGTGCTGTTTAATTAGTGCCAGACGCTAATTCTGAATGAAAAAAAAAAACATTTTTTCAAAGTATTTCAGTATGGCTGAAATTTTTACATTATGTTATTTAAGCATCTACAAAACGAAATTTAATTTGCCAGACTGTAATTCGATTGTTAAACAACAGCCAGATTGATCTAAAGTTGAAAATTTATTTTAATTAAATCTAATATCGTCGTTGCGCCTGCCAAGTTCCATATGTGGTTTTTGCAAGGTTTTGGAAAACAACAAAAAACATGTTAATTAATTTAAAATGGTTTTTTTTTAATAATTAATGATGCAATTTTGTAGCTATTTATGTAATACATTAAAAAAATGCAAAAGTAGCCATAAACATCAGTCATATAAAGAGCTAGAATTTTTTTTAGTAAAAAAGTGCACATAACTGGTTTGAAATGGGTCAAAAAATCCTGTATGTATCCTGTATGTGTCACATACAGGATTTTTTGACCCATTTCAAACCAGTTATGTGCACTTTTTCACTAAACTTTTTTACCAAATCCTGTATGTGTCACATACAGGATTTGGTAACTTAATGATTGTAGGTAATGTTTTTTTTTTTTTTTTTTTTTTTTCAGTTGGAGGAAATCACCGGATCCCCGCCCGCCCCGCGGGCGGGGTATGTGGGAGTTGAACCGCACTAAAACCTCCAACCGCTCACACTCAGCGTCCGAACCCCGGCTGAGGCCAGAACCCAGCACGGGGTTTCGAGGGACGGCGCGACGCGTTACGCCATCGGCACACTTTCCCGTCGCTCCGTCCCCATTGTAGGTAATGTAATGTAATTTTAAATTATAAAGGTTTTTAAAAACTATTTTCATTTTTATCATGTTTCAGTTGATATCAAATAAATATTGTAGATTTAAATCAATAAATATTTGATATTATACGTGAGTAGAAACTATTCGTAGGACTATAATAATGTATATACATAATAAAAAAAGTTTATCTTCTTTACAAGTTATTGATAAATAATCAATGGTATTATGTCAAACAACAAAATATCAAGTTAATTCAGGATGTACTTGCCGCTTTTCTCAAATTAAAACACAGTAAAACTATTTTTATACGATTATTTTCACCACAACACTCTCACGAGTCGGACAGTTGCGAGCGACAGACGGCAAAACACAAATCCCGTATGTGCATTTTGCCACATACCGGCATTTTCTAAACGGTTAAAATACATAAGGTATTTGGCAAAATGGTTCCCGATGGAATTTGAAAAAAAGGATTTTACCAGTACATGGAGAAAAAATCGGAGATCACGTTTTGCGAAAAAACGAAAAATCAAAAAAAACCACATATGGGATTTGGCAGGCGCAATGACGATATATAAAATTGTCGTGTCACGGTGTTCGAACTTGAACTCCTCCGAAACGGCTCGACCGATTTTGATGAAATTTTTTGTGCTTATCCGGTACCTATGAGAATCGGCCAACATCTATTTTTCATCCCCTAAATGTTAGGGGTAGTCCACCCCTAATTTTTTTTCGGCGCGGACGAAGTTGCGCGAGTCAGCTAGTCTTTATATACAACTCTTTAAGGGACTGAATATCAAAGTTATGGCAAATTAAATTTATTTTTGTAGATGCTTAACACGTTCACTGCGAAACATTTTTTAGTGTACTTTCAGCTGGTGCGTCAAGAGGTCATCTTGGCACATAGAAGACTTTCCTGCCGTGCATCGTGTGGTCTGATTGACCCTCAATCGTTTCTGTTTTAATATGGGTTTATTCAGTACCTCATATTAGTATAGGAGCTAGCAACGTTTTCGAGAAAGAATTTTAGGTCAGCTGATTTTGTGATATGTCGTCCTTCTTGCACTTTCGGTTAGAATCTGGGCTATCTGGCTGGTGGTAGCGGTTGCGTTCATTAGTGCGCATCCTACCTGTCCAGGTAATAATCCTGGATTTTATAAATATTTTAGAAGGTGTAATTTTTTATTTTTTGTTTTTAAATAAGTCTACCTGACATACTTTTTTTATTGCCAGACATTTTTGACAATGCTAACTATGTGCCATACACGATTTTTTTTTTAAATTAAAATTTCAAAGTATTTTATAACGTCTATAATTTTAATATTATGTTATTTAAAGATAAGAAAAACTTAAAATAAATTTGCCAGACATTAATTCGATTGTTAAGTCTTGAATAAAAATTAAAAGTCATGAAAAGTATTGCAGTATAATGCTAGTAGTCCGAGAGAGACAGCTGAAGGCGCGCGAGAGAGATAGACGTTATAAAATACTTTGAAATTTTAATTAAAAAAAAAATCGTGTATGGCACATAGTTAGCATTGTCAAAAATGTCTGGCAATAAAAAAAGTATGTCAGGTAGACTTATTTAAAAACAAAAAATAAAAAATTACACCTTCTAAAATATTTATAAAATCCAGGATTATTACCTGGACAGGTAGGATGCGCACTAATGAACGCAACCGCTACCACCAGCCAGATAGCCCAGATTCTAACCGAAAGTGCAAGAAGGACGACATATCACAAAATCAGCTGACCTAAAATTCTTTCTCGAAAACGTTGTTAGCTCCTATACTAATATGAGGTACTGAATAAACCCATATTAAAACAGAAACGATTGAGGGTCAATCAGACCACACGATGCACGGCAGGAAAGTCTTCTATGTGCCAAGATGACCTCTTGACGCACCAGCTGAAAGTACACTAAAAAATGTTTCGCAGTGAACGTGTTAAGCATCTACAAAAATATATTTAATTTGCCATAACTTTGATATTCAGTCCCTTAAAGAGTTGTATATAAAGATTTAATTAAAATAAATTTTCAACTTTAGATCGATCTGGCTGTTGTTTAACAATCGAATTACAGTCTGGCAAATTAAATTTCGTTTTGTAGATGCTTAAATAACATAATGTAAAAATTTCAGCCATACTGAAATACTTTGAAAAAATGTTTTTTTTTTCATTTAGAATTAGCGTCTGGCACTAATTAAACAGCACCTAACATGTCTGGCAATAATAAATTCATGTAGCAAAAAGTTCAATAAACATAATACAAATGAAATAAAATGTCTTAAAATGATTTGAAAAATCAGTTTTCTACCTGCACAAATATGATGCGCACTGATAAACGCAACCACTAGCAGCAGCCAGACTGCCCGTATGACATCCGGGAGTGTGTGAGAAATAACATACATAAAAACTGGCAATACTAAAATGCTCTCTCAAAAATGTTGCTAGCTCCTATACTATTACCTCTATAAAATATGTATCACATATATTAATGATAAAATATCGTTCTTGTTTCCCATTTGTGCAACTGCAACGGGTAGTCGACCGCATTCGTTAAGAGTTGTGAAACTTTGGTTGTTAGAGGAGCTTATAACTTTGGATATAACGGGCAGCTTTACGAAGTTTGAAGAAGACTTTGAAGAGAATAAATGACCAGGGAAATGCTTGCTATTTGTAAACATTATGAAATGACTTACGATATGTCGTTTTTACAAGCTTTATATTTACTTGCGTTGGATGTAACTATGTAAGTTTGGGTGGAACCTTGCGAGATAAATTTGACCTACCTTCCCTTTGTTTTCCGATTGAGCTGAAACTTTGCAAGCATATGTATATCGCGTGACAATGCAAAAGTATGACAAAATGGCGCTGATTTGATGATGGAATCGGAAGGTTACATGAACTCTTGTGCTAAAGAAGATAGGATCTAGAGGAAATTGCATTGGCATTTTTAATTTTGAAATTTATTCTTTAAAATAGTTTTTAGAAAAGTTATACATAAATACGTATTAAGTGTATAATGGTAATATAATCTTGAAGTAAATAATAACAAACTTGCGTTTCTGTAAATTAAAATACCAATGAAAATTGTATTTTATTACCAAATCAAGTCAAAAATTTTCACTGCCAAAAATACACCAGCTAAATAACTTACTTGCATAGTAAATTTATAATCACCTGAACCACATAACCTTTTTCACCATTAAAATAGAAAACACGTCTTTTTATATCACTGAATTTATATTATCGTGGACTCCTGTTCCCCTGAAGACTGATGTGTCAATGTTAAAATGAAAACACTTTAATCTGTACTCGTTCTGAAAGCATCCAATGTAAGAAGACCTTCATAAATGAAGTATGAATGAGGGTCTAGAGCTCTCCCACTGTTGGACAATTGGTATTGAATTAACCCCAATAAATAGAACATTGATGAAATAGTAGCTTTTCGTTGCATCATTTTTGCAAAACAATAACAAATGATACTTTGTTTAAGTTTTAATTGGTTGTCGTTTAACACATTGTTGTTGATTTGCTGCGACAATAGTTTAAGAACGAAGTTCCTTATCGCGCGTTATCGAAAGGGGGCTAGATGGAAATTCTTGTGAAAAAGTTGTCACGACACTTTTTTTGTTTTAGATGATTATCGCTAGATGGCGCTGTGATTATAATCTTTTAAAACAATTCCTTATTTTGTTTTATATGATTAATGCTAGATGGCGCTGTGATCAAAATATTTTATTTAAGTTATAATAATTAGTTATAAAAAGAAAATTTTATTACAATTCCCTCACTAATTAATCGAAAGGAACTTCGTTCCATCCGGGTGTCCCTTGACGAAGTTTTTTTTTGGTCATGTATCTGTAAAAATTCTAAATAAGATACTCGTCTAATCATTGTAACTTAAAAGCATTAGATTGATTATTTCCACTGCACACAAGAGGGATCCTGGCTACACAAGAGTTACAGTGGTGAAAGTGAGAGGTGGGCAAATAACCGAAAAAATACCACAGGGATTGAGGAGAGAGTTCATCGTTTTTACTTGAAACGTTTATGTATAATCCGCTTCCAAAAATCTTGTTTACCCTATTTCGATTTGAAATGTACTCCCGTCTTGAGTTCTTGGAGCGCTATGTAAGTCTTTAAATAAGGTTTAAGAAAAGTCCTATATCCTCTTAATACATTAATATATGACGCTAACCACTTACGAACAGTTAGGTCGGTCGTTTATGTATTTTGCAATACAAGAAAAAAATACCCGATAGTTTTATAAAACAATGTTTTTTGAAGATTGCCGAATTCCCACACGCCCCGAGGTTGGGGATATGGCCAGACCCCACGACACGGGGTTCAGCAAGACGAAGTAACGCGTTTCGCACTACGCCACTCTTTCCCGTCACGCCGACCTCAACTGTTCTACAAGTACCTATTCTTAACCCGTAAAACGCCGAGAAAAAAAAGCCTATTGTCTTTTCAAAGGCGTGTCGGTCACCGGTGACCGCGCTGGCAGCTTAAGAATCATAGAACATTTTAAATCAAGAGCGTAGTTATTGCAATCTAAGATTATATTAATCGTTTGGAATGTCGTTATTAGAATTTTAAACAATGTAAACAATAAACACGGTAGGGCACGCACGGTTTATGTTGCATTATTGTTGTTATACTTGAATAACTTTAAAACTGTTTTTATTGCATTCAAATCGACTATTCCTTATATGCGATCTGCGCAACTTCTTTCGTGGGGGAAAAGATTTTCGTTGAATAAAATGCCTGTAATACTGCTGCTACTAACATGTTTTTAGGTAATCGGAATAAAGAGACAAATAGATTTTTGGAACGAAGTTCCTTATCGCGCGTTATCGAAAGGGGGTTAGCCGGTAATTCTTATGAAAAAGTTGTCACGACACTTTTTTGTTTTAGATGATTATCGCTAGATGGCGCTGTAATTAAAATCTTTTAAAACAATACCTTATTTTGTTTTATATGAAAATTTTATTACAATTCCCTCACTAATTAATCGAAAGGAACTTCGTTCCATCCGGGTGTCCCTTGACACTTCTCAAGTTTTTTTTTATCAAACTATTTTTCTTTTGTTTTTTTTTTGTTTATAAGTACGAAGAAAGGTGTTTATAACACGTACGATAAAATGGCATATTAATTCACCTAGACAGGAACAATATTCTTTTAAATGCATTCCAGAGAAACTAGCCGCCTGATCGTAAGTGGTCACTGTTGTTCATGAGCCTTTGCAACATGACTTTTCATAAATAACATTTCTTTAGTTTTCTCTACTTCTATTATAGTTATCTTACTTACATTTCGTCGCCTCAGTGCTTGTTTGGTCAATCTGACATTTTTACGAAAATGACTTTTTAATGCAGTATTATAAAGAATAAAATTTCCATCCAACTGGTAAAATATTTTTTTTAAATATTCAAATCTAAAACAATAAAAATCTCATTTCAATTTTTTTCTCAACACGGCACTTAGAGAAAATTCCGAGCTTGTTTGCTGTCTCTTTTAAAATTTGCTCTAGTGCAGATAGGCCAAACAAGCACTGAGGCGACGATTTGTCTTCCTGTCTAGAATGGTCACTGTCACCAATGGTTGTATTGTTATTGTTTTGTTTGTGTTATAACTTATCATCGGTGTCTGTATTGTTTAAAGAATGTTAATCTTCAATGACTGCGATGTAACATAATGTTCGAGATAAAATTTAATCTCAGAATGTTATATCTCTTAGATTGAGTTCAGTATTTTAAGAAATCGTATAGGTTTCCCGCGATACAGGTTCTACCTAGTGCGGGGATCAATGAAATAGTGTAAGATATTGTAATGTTATTTGAAATATATAAATTATTCTTATTACTTATAGCCTTTATTAATTGTCAGATAATATTTTAATACGTATTTAAAAGTTTTTGTTGTTTTTTTACCTTTTCGAAACTGGATGGCGCGTTTTTTTCATATAGAAACAAAGTTTGAGTCTTGCATTTTTTCATTAGCGTGAATTTAAATTTCAAATTGTTATGTTAATTAAGTTATTCATACCACATTTAATAGTTTATCACTTAATGAGTACGGATGTGTCTTAGTAAGTGGGATTATTAAAATTGCTTTAAGGCTAAGTTAAGAATTTTCTGAAGAATGTTTTTGAAAATTACACAGATCGACAACCAATTGAAAAAATCAGTTTATTTTATATCTTTGTGAATCATACACTTCTATATAGTAAAACGAAATAACATATTTCATTTCAAACAATAGTCTTTTAGAACTTATGATACTCTTCACATATTCATGGTTTATGATGTCATTTATTGGATAATATATGAATACAATTTAAGATTGGATTGATATGATTCAATTTGAAGGATTTCTAGATAATTATAAGTCTTTGTAATCAAGGCAAGTGACTTTAAACACTAGATTTTTAATATAAATGTAAGTTTTATATCAACAAGCACTAGTCTTAATCGAAAATTAGGTCTTTAAGTAAATGTCCTGGATATTATCAATAATTATGATTCTTTAAGTTTTTTTTTAATGTAATTAATTTTTCTAGTAAACTAACTTGTATTTAACTTTGCAGTTACCTACTTTTTTGTCATAGGAAAAAATCCAAAGCGTTTATGATGAGACAGATTAATCAAACTCAGTGAGTCTTTTAACTCATCTCAGAGACAGGATCATTAGCCAAATAGTTTCCAACTTTCATTTGCAAATCTCACTTAGTGAAGTACTTAGAAGGCTAAGTTGACAGTTATGACAGTTGTCACTTTCTATTATTAGGGTTAAGTGAAATATTCGAGTTTGGAAGAAAAATGACAGTTGTGTAGTTTTGGAATTCCTGAATTTTCATTCTTCATCTAATATCGTTCTAGCTTAAATTTGTTTTCACTTTCAACTGTTTTACTCCAGTGAATTGTTAATTTTTATTTTATCTTGCATGATTATTCGGTGTTATATTCTTTGTCTTTTGTTTTAGTGGCTCAGCTATGACATTTATAAAATTGATTTTTTTGTTTATTGCTACTTTTAAATATACATAGACTAGCTGCCCCACGCAACTTCGTCTGCGTCGAAAAAATAAAAAAAAAATTAGGGGTGGACTACCCCTAACATTTAGGGGGATGAAAAATAGATGTTGGCCGATTCTCATAGATACCGGATAAGCACAAAAAAATTCAACAAAATCGGTCAAGCCGTTACGGAGGAGTTCAAGTTCGAACACCGTGACACGAGAATTTTATATATTAGATTAAGTTTGCATTTAACTTGTTTATATTGTAGCATATGTAATAGCTATAAGTAATGTAATTCTTGTTGGTGAATCAATAAAATAAATAAATAAACTTGGTATTGTTTAGTTACTTACTTACTATAATAATGTTATAAAGACGAAAACTTTGTTTTAGGCTACATTTTACTTTAGAAAAGAATAGAGCTCCGTACTAAAACTTCGATAATGTTACCAAAGATGTGAAAAAATACTCAAAAACTTTCTTACATCGCGTGCGCTACGAAAACTATCGGCTAGTATATCTACAATAGTATCATATATATAACCCTTTCTATACCTATTATAAAGATAACTAGCTATTGCCCGCGACGTCGTCTGCGTGAATGCTATGTACTACACCATAATAATATACCAACAATTATATTTTTTTAAATAACATTAATTTACTGGTTTCTTCTTTACCTTTCATATCTACACTAAGCAGAGTTACAGAATAAGACTGTTTTTTTGTAAAATTGAAGGGCAAAACGTGCTAATTTCGACCCACTTCGAATAAATGACTTAGGGTGATTTTGCTGAATTAAGTCAAAAGTTGTGACTGAAGCAGATGTAGAAAATAATCAAATTAAGATAAATATAAGATAAGATTAAGACAATGATTAAGGAACAGGGTAAAAAAACTGCTTATAGAACTTCTCGATAAACCACATTAGTGGTTTGGCTTTCCGCAGCCAAAATGTAAAGAGATTCCGGACTGGTGACGCGGGAGCAGGCGACGTTCAGCTGCCCGGGTGAGAAGTAGCCCGTCCTGAGGTCGACACCCGCTGCCCCCAGTATCTGCCCCTGCGACTTATTGATAGTCATGGCAAAGCAAACACTCATGGGGAACTGTACGCCCTTTTACTGGAACGGCAAGTTATGAGGTATATGAGAGGAATGCGTGTTACAAATACTGCCTCGCCGACACCAGAACCCGTAAGAATTTCCGCCTCAATTGTGTGTTTGTGGAGTGAGATGACATTAAGACGGGTCCCGTTATACAACTTCGGAGGAGATAGGTTCCGAAGAAGCATAATTGGGACACCGACCTTACTTGCTGACAGAGAGTTCAGAAATTGCACAGGATAATGTGTGGCAACATCTTGCTTGACGACAGTATTTATAGAGTTGTAGACCACTTCATTTGCCTCAATTTCTGAAAGAATGCATTCAGACACAAATGGGTGTCTAAATGGCTCGCGCACACACCCAAGAATCTGCTGGTGTGGTATACGACTAATGTCGTTGTACACACAGCGAATGAGTTCTTCTGAGCTGGATACAACTCTACCGAGAGACATTCACATTGTGTTCTTCAAAATCGCTCACAAAATAAATTTGCAAAATTTTTGGAATGTCTGTAGGTAGCAGCGAACCAATTTGATGGTAAACTTGTCCCTGGATCTTGAATGTCGGCATGAACCCTGTTTCAACGATTTGATTTGCACCAAACGAAGTCATCTGGAAGGCGATATTATAGGCTCGGATGTTTTTCAAAAAATGGCTGGAGTTTAGGTGTTCGCCGCTTAGTAAGAGTTTCAACAGTTCAGGTGGGTCTTGCATAGACTTCAAGCGTACCTTACCAGATTGCACAACACATCCCATTGGGTTCCCCTGTTCATTTGCGGGCTTGACAGAGGACACACACTTCTAAGATGCCAATATCTCCGTGTGCGGCGTAGTTAATCGCAACATTGTACATGAATCCACTTCCCTCTTTATTTAGCCACGGTTGCTCTTGCAACTCTTGCATTCTGTCCCGGTCTTGCGATACATGAGCAGAAGTAAGTACATAAGTAAGTAAGGAAGTAAGTAAGGAGCACGTTAGTCATGGTAACGCTGCTGAGCATCTGCACTACGCTCTTCATGCTGCTCATCAGTCTACAACGACCGTGAAGAAGCAGGCTGAGAGTGATCTCTCCTTAACTGAGTATCCTGCTCTTCAAGATCTTCGATCGACTGAGTTTCCGCAATGTGTTCTCGAAGAGTAGCCAACCTAGCTTCACGCTCAACGGCGGTTTCTACACATCGAGCTAACCTTTTCCTTCGAGTATCGTTTGAGCATCGGGATAAATTAGATCGTTTTCCAGGCATTTTAATTATTTTAAGTCGAAACTAAATAATAATCTAGTGATAGCTAAGTAGTTCAAATTGACCAACCACACGATAACTTATAGCAAAGCATGTAACCCCAGTTTTGACATTTGGTGTACGAAATAATAGCGCGATTCACAATAATTCAAATTTATACGCCAACGCCATCTAGTTAGCAAATAGTGTCCCACAATGACATGATCAAATTTAAATTATTAATATAAACAAAAAAATGCTTCCATATGTAATTCGACTTGAAGGCCAATAGATGTCGTTGCTCTAAAATTGTTGAATGAAATTTATTTATATGTATAGATCTTGCTAATCTCTGAAACGAATTAAAGACACAATTTTTAAGAAGGAACAGAACTCTTTGTATCTATTACAATTAAAAAAATAACCATTGACAGTGCCAAAAATGACACAATCAAATTTAAATTATGGTATAAGAGCTAGCAACGTTTTTGACAGAGTATTTACCGATACGGATTTTCTAGTAGTAGCCTCCAGCCGGTAGTGGTAAGGTCCGGATAAAAAACCGATTTTTCAAATTTTTTTAGGACATTTTTCTTTAAATTATTTTTATTAAACTTTTGCTACATGAATTTATTATTGCCAGATATTTTTTTGTTGTTCTTCTGTGCCAGACGATAATTCTGAATATTTTTTTTAATGAAGTTTTTTAACCACTTAAAAACCTAAAATTAATTTGCCAACTGATATAAAAGTGAAAGAGTATGAGAGATAGCATATATAAAAATAAAAGCTGGCTTTACTGAAATGTTTGTTTTCCCAACGTTGCTAGCTCTCGTACTAATAAAAAAATGCTTCCACATGAAATTTGACTTGAACCGACATCTATCGGCAGATGTCGGTGCTCTAAAATTGTTTAATGAAATTTATTATATTTATATCCCGTTCCTCGGAGATGATAGCACTATAATATATAGCCTATGTGTTGACCCGACTTCTAAGCAATATTCTTGCCAAATTTGAAGTACATCGGTGCAGCAGTTTTCGAGTTTATCCCGGACAAAGCTGACTTTTTTACAGAACAAAATGTATGGATCCTGAATCGCGCCATCATTATGTTCAACGGTTGTTTGACTTGGGAGACTGTATTTTGCAATGTTGACTTTTCTATCATTTTATTATATGTATAGATGATTACCTAAATTATTTCACAGAGTACCTATGCTGATTAAATACAAAATCACCCACTGAATTTTTCCACAAGTTTTCTCTGGGCGGCATCTACTTTTTTTCGATTAAAAATAAACTATTTTAAATGATTTATTTTAGTAAAACACGTATCAAAATATTATTATGTTCATCTTACTAGATGGACAATCATAGCATTTTGTTTTGCGTTATAGATAATTGACAAGAAAGATGTGACCAAACAAGTACCCATTGTTATTACCTTGTACCTATAACAGTAAGAATAAATGGCACGTTTTTTATACATTCTTGCACGTGTAGTAAATAAGATAATAAGCTTTGTTTTATCTTATAATAATCCTTTCTTTAACTAACCTTTAAAACATCGTTATAAGATTTATATTTTCTCTTTAGTTTAAATGAGGCGAGGCTGTAATCTTAAGCCGTTTTATATTAGAATATACAATGTGAACTAATTTTAAATGGTTTTCAAGGTATTGTTTTTTTCAGTTGGAGGAAATCACCAGATTCTGATATGTGGGAGTTGAACCGCACTAAAACCTCCAACTGCTCACACTCAGCGTCCGAATCCCGGCTGAGGCCAGAACCCAGCACGGGGTGATGAGGGACGGCGCGACGCGTTACGCTCTCGGCACTCTTTCCCGTCGCGCCGTCCCCGGACTTTCAAGGTATTATAAACTAATTAGATATAATAAAGTGATAAGATAAATAAAGAGAGAGAGAAAATAAGATTTTAAATTAACTTAACCTACAAGGCAATAAAAAAAAAAAAAAAACTTGACTCTGTTCAGGATTCAGTGTTTAGAAATTTTGTTTATACTGTTTTGTTTTTATTTTGAAAGAAAGAATTCAGAAAGCAGTTGGCTATAAGTGAAGATACATGTGCTTAGATATTTACGACATCAGATTAAAAATATCAGTGTTTCTCCTTCATATTATGCATGTATTATACACATAAACCTTTTAAATGAATCACTCTATCTACTAAAACTAGCTGCATCTAGGGTTGCCAGGTCCTCAGACGCAAAAGCCGGACAGACTTTTACCGACCGAATTAAGCTAATATTTCTTTATTATAAATCAGTCTCTAACGAGACGAGAAATTGAAAAATCCTACCTAAATCCTAACAGGCCGGATGCCGCTTATTTTGGCCGGACAAGCAATCAAAAATCCTATGTATGTCCTGCTTTATCCTAACACCTGGCAACCCTAGCTGCATCGAAGTCCATTGCGTAGTTTAAAGAATTTAAGCATACATTTATACAGACAGCGTGAAGCAACTTTGTGTTATACAATGTAACTTACTTGGAGCTGTAGTTATTTTCCACGACAAGCTGCAGTGGAGGGGCAGACGGCTTCGATTTCTCCATTTTCTATCAATTAAATCTGATGGTTGAATAAGTTCTGTAAATCTTGCTCTTCCTTGAGGTTTGTACTTCATTGGCACTTAACAATACACCAACCACACCTGCGAAAAAGAAGTGAGTTTTATTAATTTATTTGTATCAATTTTATTTTATTTAATGACGCGCTACGACATGTCTCTCTTTAAACGAGGTTTAAGAAAAGTCCTGTATGGGCAGGTGATAGATAACGGCCCCTCTTTTCCCTGGCATTGCAGAGGTCCATGAGCGACGGTTACCGCTTACCATCAGGTGGGCCGTAGGCTCGTGTATCTATTAAGCAATAAAAAAAACAGACGAGTTAAGGACCCACGTGATGATAAGGAGTAATAACAATAGAGTCGATTAAAAAGATATTGTAGTTGTTTTGCCAGATAAAATAATCGTCTAAACGGATATTTGCCCACCTCTTTCTTTTACCACTGTAACTCTTTACTTTCTTCGGTCTACATAGGCGACCACCGTAATGACTTTGAGCAGTGAAGCCCAAGGACCCGAGGGAAAGCTAACTGAGCCTCGTAAAGAATTTAATCAGAAGATGATAGAATGAGTAGGTATCAGGAAATTATCGTCTTAACATACATACAATTATTGAGACTTAAGATTGCCCTAAAGCATGAACGATTTGGAACGAAGTTCCTTATCGCGCGGTATCGAAAGGGGGCTAGACGGATGATTATCGCTAGATGGCGCTGTGATCAAAATATTTTATTTAAAAAATAAAATGTTATTACAATTCCCTCACTAATTAATCGAAAGGAACTTCATTCCATCCGGGTGTCCCTTGACACCTCTCAAGTTTTTTATTCTTTACATCATGTAGATGGCCTATTCGTCACCGGCAATTCGGATTTGGTCATCACACATCACTTTCGGATTGCTTGTTTTAAACATTTTGTTTTTTTTTTCTATTTATTTTGGCTGATATGATAATAATAATTAAAAAAATACACACCAGCTTCACAGTAACCGTAAATTCGTTTTATATATTATGAAAATACGCATCTTATATTAATTTGATTTGTGTACATATAAAAAGTATAACTTAAGTTACAAACATTTTTTTTTTCGTTTAGGAACAAGTCAAATAGTATTATTTAACAATTGAAATGCAAATAGATTTGCTTTTTTAAGGTATCGTAAGTGATAAAAAATATATCTAAATTATTATTATTTTGTTGTTTATTTATCACATTTCCTACAAACTATTCAGATAAATCGTCACCAAACAATCTGATACATAATAATATCATCAAGTAAATGATTTTGATTCTTAATAGATCATTAAGATAAGGTAGAAATTTGGTTAATTAATTGTGTTTATAATTTAAATCAGTTTTACTACGAACGTGACAACAACCTTGTAGAACCAATCAACCAAATAGACGACCTAGTAACAAGGTCGTTATTTTAATACGATTCAAATATAGAGCGTTTATTACTGTTACTTTTAAATTTAAATCTTTATCAAATTTAATTCTAGGTTCTGGTATATGGTTTAAATTAGGGTACATTTCTCTATGTGGAGAGAGCTATGGAAGTTGTAGGTATAAAAAGGGTAATGTAAAAAAAAATATATTTTTGACTTTTTTTTTTATGTCATGTAGGCAGACGAGCCAACGGCCCACCTGATAGTAAGTGGTTACCGTCGCTCATTAACCTCTTCAATGTCAGGGGACACTGAGGGTTCGCTACCTACGACCTAACTTTAAAGACCCTTCTCAAGCCTCGTTTGAAGAAGGACAAGTCATAGCTCAGGGAAACACCGAAAACCGTTCTTGCTCTAAATATATTTATTATTCAATATAGGTATATATAGCTAGATATATATATATATCTAGCCAGATGGTGCGTGGCAAAAAAGTGTTCCTGAAACGAACCGTGGATGACCGTGGTGGTTCCATATAGTAGGGATGAACTCCACCTCGCCACGCTCACCAGTCCAACGATTTACAACTACAGATTGATACAGTATACTTGAAAGAATAATAAAATTTAGTTTTAAATTCGGACTACAGCTGCAATGATGTCACAAACAAGAAAACAGTGAAACCAAGTAAAGTCCTTATGTAATCATGACTTCAGTCGTCATCAAATAAGTGAATTGTAGTTAATTAAAACAATTTAACAAAAATTTAACTAAAATATTAAAATTTTGGGTTAATTATTGTAATTTATTCATTAAGATTCACACAATGGTTACTTCTGTTGCATTGAGTGTGGATTGCATTAAAAACATGTATTTTTTGAAAAATAGCTAGAATTTTATAAAGCTATAATCCTAAGTTATATTGAAGTGAATAAAGTAATTTTCTGGTTCCTCATTGAAATAAATATTGACGTTTCATGCCTTTACTTTTTTTGAGTTAGAGATAATCGTAGGATTCCTACCCACGGGGCGAACGTGAGAATTGTGCCGCACTAAAACCTCCAACAGCTCAAACTCAGCGTCCGGACACTCTTTCCGTGTAGGACCGCCTCCTGCCAACTGAACTAGACACTTCACATATCTTTAAAGAATCTTTCAGCTTTCTCCAATATGAAAATTTCCTCACTGGTGTTTTCCTTCATCAGTTTTAGTAGTGCTGTGATAAATTGCACATAAATATTATGGCAAATTAGACTGTTTCGAGCCACAACCCCTCGCAAGAAATTCCTTCAATCACTCGGCCACTACGACTTAACCTGATAATACCATACTAATAATGATGATACAAAAATAACCATCATTATTTGACAAACTAAATAATGTAATTTGTAACCAATTTCTGCTGTAATTTTACTAACAAAGTAATAACACAACCTTGGATACGTCAATCATATGTAATGAAACTAACATAGTAATGATAGTATTGTTATTGTGATGACTAGTTCCGAGGCACGTGAGGTTGTACATATGTAGAGATGTACTGCATTTTTACCGACTTTCAAAAAGGACGAAATTTTTTTATTGCCGTGTAGGCAGACGAGCCAACGGGCCACCTGATCGTAAGTCGTTACCGTCGCTCATAAACCTCTGCAATGTCAGGGGACACTGAGAGATCGCTACCTACGACCTAACTTTTTTTTTATGACAGGAGGAAATCACCGGCCTTCCACCCTCCCCGCGAGTGGGGTATGTGGGAGTCGAACCGCATCAAAACCTCCTGCCGCTCACGCTGAGCGTCCGAATCCCGGCCGAGGACAAAACCCTTTTTTTGGATGTTCCTTCATTACTTTTCTTTGGGTCGATTTGAATAATTCTGTCAGATGCAAGATGACGGTCGTCACGGGGGCCATCTTTAAGTCTGTGTTTAAAAATGTGATTTTTGTATGGAATTCGGTCGTTTTAATTTTTGTAGTAAAAAAAATATTTCTTGTTTGGTCACAGTGCGCAGGGTAATGAGAGACGGTAAAAATACCAATTTTATTGATCTTACATATGTCCACTGCCACTTAAAATTACTATTGGATAACTTGTAGATTTTATTAGAATTGATTTAAATTGTTTTTTTAATATGGACTTGATAATGTAGTTTTTATGTGCATAGCACGAAGCAGGTCTTTCTAGAGATCTGTGGAATGATCTATTTCTTTATTTTTAATGTTTAATTAATGAAGCTGTGTTGTCCACTTATTTATAACACAGGTAATAAAATAAAATGTTTAACAATATGTGTTTAAGCTCAAAGAAACGAGTAATTAAAAAATATATATACGAGTAATATAATTTGAAACGCAAACCCAACGTTTATGTAATATACAGATATTGTTTTCAATAATATCTATAGGCCTGAACCAATTTGGAAAATCTTTTTTTAAAATGTTCATGTTCATGCAGACGACGTCGCGGGCAGCAGCTAGTTATCAATAAACCTAATGAATGGTAAATGAATAAATATTACCCAAGTTTTACAAAAAAACTAAATTCAAACATTGAAACAAATATCTAACACCTTTTAAATATAGCATTTATCAATTAAATCTATTAAACACTTCAAAACAAACAAACAATTAAACTTATCTAAAGATAATGTCGATAAATTTAAACCAAGTAAAACCTCTTCCTATAATAATATTCTTACACTGTAATTATGGTTAAAAATAACATCATTTTACATACCTTCAATGAAAATATGCATATAGATTAAATGATTAATACACTATATTAAACTAGCTAGACACTACAGAAATACATTTTTTTCATTGCCATGCAGTTAGACGAGCTAACGGCCCACATGATCGCAAGCGGTTACCGTCGCTCATGGACCTCTGCATTGCCAGAAGACACTGCGGGGCCGCTGCCTACGGCCTACCCTTTAGGACTCTCTTCAAGCCTCGTTTGAAGAAGGACAAGTCATAGCGCTCGGGGAACACCGAAGAGGGGAGCTCATTCCATAGCCGGATGGTGCGTGGCAAAAATATACATATATTCAAAAGGAACTTCGTTCCATCCGGGTGTCCCTTGACACCTCTCAAGTTTTTTTTTACGACGTTGCGCGGGGCAGCTAGTTATAATTATAAGATAATTATTTTTTCGATATAACACTTTCACACCGTCATTTTATTTATACACTGAAGTAAAGTAAAAGTAAACACTATCGGCCATTACGTAAAGGTGCAATAAAATGCAACCGTTTTAAATTTTAAACGATATGACTGTGAAAGTGGTTTATGTCAGTAAAAAAACAAAACTGGCTTCAATTTTAATCGTATCTTAAAAATTGGTAAGATTATTGAAATCGGCTGACCAAAAATGAAGCTATGAACGTAAAAAAATTAGGACTACTCCGATTTTAAATAATACATGTAGTCAACAAAATCCATCTATAATCGAAAAACCCAACTCGAAAAATCTAAACAATAATTGTGTCCGTGTGCACCACTAAAGTGTTTCCAATAAAAAATATGACTTTACATCGAGAATCAGAAATTTTTAAAATCGATTTTATTGGTCGATAGAATATATTCGACAGAATGCGTGACGTATTTAACTCAGTTTGGTCAATGTTTATTATTATTCTTTCATGTCTAGTAGGTTTAAAAATAGACAAAAAATCAATATAATATGTACCTAATATATCACGGTTTTACCATACCTAGAATTTTAGACAATGTGCAAAATAAACTCACCAAAAAACGAACACAGATAAATCCCTTCTTCTACACGTTCACAAGTCGTGTGTTTCTAAAGACTTATGCTTATCACTTTATCAGCATCTCGTGAACTGAATGGCTCATCAAACAAACGTAATTACCTCCAATATGTTTAATGAGTTTACATAATGTAGTTAAACTTTGTTTTTTCTCGCCTATCTCAACTGTGACTACGTTGTCAGGATTAATATTTTTACAACAATTAAAACAATGTGCATTTATCATTATAAATGAAATAGAACAAAAACTGATGAGATATTAATCAAATTTATATAAAGTCACGTTCAAAGTTTTCTAACAAAAATATCATAAAAATCAGTTCAACCAGATACTAAATATACGCAAAAATGCATAGCAAATCTTAATCGAAGCTACAGAAGTCCTTGTTCGATTTTGAAAATAACTAAATTCCACAATAACTACCTTTTGTATATTTCTAACCTTGTGTATCATGTACTGTTGGTTTGATTAATAAATAAATAAATAAATAAATTTTATATGGAAAAATAAACATTTGAATCGGTCTACCGAAACCAAACAAAATGACATACAGTTAACTTGACTACCTTCTTCTTTAGCGAAGTCGATTCATCATCATCATCAACAACAACTGCTCATAGATATATACAAAGTAAGTGTGAGATGCAAAATAAAAGTTACGCTAATAAAGGAGGGTCCTTAAAGTTAGGTCGTAGGTAGCGACCCCTCAATGTCCCCTGACATTGCATAGGTTCATGAGCGACGTTAACCACTTACGATCAGGTGGCCCGTTGGCTTGTCTGCCTACATGGCAATAAAAAAAAATAAAAAAAACTTGAGAGGTGTCAAGGGACACCCGGATGGAACGAAGTTCCTTTCGATAAAAGATATCTTATAATTTTTTTTCCTATTTTTTTACGCGCGATAAGGAACGTGTTTCAAAAGATTTTGATCACAGCGCCATCTAGCGATAATCATTTAAAACAAAAAAGTGTCGTGATAACTTTTCGTAACATTTTTTTCTGTCTAGCCCCCTTTCACAACGCGCGATAAGGAACTTCGTTCCAAAATTTATTCTAAAAATCTTCTGAAACTTTTCTACAAATTGTTCAACAAAGTACAGTTTGACTGGAGTGAAAAAATAATCTTTAGAGTGAGAGTAAATTTTATGGCTCAAATACTTTTATGATTTTTGCTCTGATTAAGGCTCATTACGAATCTGAAACTGTAAAATCTTCTACATACTAAATGTTTGCGCTAAGACAAATCTGTTACCTTGGAAAAATATGCAGATTTTCGTACATATTTTAGGTAAAATGAAATTATGTTTTTTGTTACAAAATATCATCATACCATGTACTATTGGCATTAATAGTGCATGCTCATTTTGACATGAGTGCAAGTTGCACTTACTAGTTTGAATTACACATTTTAATATTGATATCAGTTAGGCCACTACCTATGTCCTACTTTTAAGGAAGAAGTCCTTGTTTGAAGAAGGACAAGTCACTGGGAAAACAAAGGTAAGTTACAAGGTGGAATTTTTAAGCGCCTGTAATTTTCGAGTTATTTTGGAAAAGATGACGTCGATAGTCAATTTTTTTTGTTATTTTTTTTATATTTGATGAAATTTAGACTAAAACTTGAATTGTGTAGTTTTCCTTTCGTTTAATGTATTATATTTCTTAGAAATATTTAATCCTTATAAGACACTCTATCGATTGGTGCATTCAAAATACAAGGTGGGATTTTTTCGAATTGTACCACGTTCGATTCCTGGGTGTACCTAGATATTTGGAACGAAGTTCCTTATCGCGCGTTATCGAGAAGGGGCTAGACGGAAATTCTTATGAAAAAGTTGTCACGGCACTTTTTTTTGTTTTACATGATTATCACTAGAGGGCGCTGTGATTAAAATCTTTTAAAACAATTCCTTATTTTGTTTTATATGATTAATGCTAGATGGCGCTATGATCAAAATATTTTATTTAAGTTCTCTTTGAAAGAGAGAGAGAGACAGACGTTTTAAACTTACTAATTATTAACTTAAAAAAATAAAATTTTATTACAATTCCCTCACTAATTAATCGAAAGGAACTTTGTTCCATTCGGGTGTACCTTGACACCTCTTAAGTTTTTTTAGATCTATGAGTGTAGTTGTGTTTCTTTTCGAAAATAAGTAAATAGTTCCTTTCAGCAAAATTCTCTAAAATCATTTCGAGTACTTCCCCTGGAGGGGTTTAAAATTCCATCCCGTATAGCATATTACGTGGCTTTAACAAATTCCTAATATGCAGAAGACCATTGCTATTCTATAAAATGGGGATATTTTCAGTTTTGTGGTCATTTACCTCATTCCACGAATATTTACTAAAAAAAGCTATCGCGTCGTGACAAAGCAGTATTTTTCTTCTATCAATCTGTCATGGTTCTTCGGTAAAACCGTAGTAAATTCTACTGAGAAATACCAAAAACGTGAATAATGCTGGTAATTTCCCTTACAAGTAGTTATTACAGGTAAACTTTGAAAGGATAAGTCTAATTACTCATAGCGTTCAAGTACTCGTAATTGCAGAGTAACTAGTTTTTTTTTAATTACTCTTCTGTCTTCCAAATTATAAGGCATCATAATTAAATTGAAAGAGGTATAAGAAATAAAAAAAAGCTAAAATAGGTGTCAGTTTAAAAAAAGAATAGACTAGAATACTAATTAAAATGACTATGTTTGAATACACAATTTTTTGTTAAAGAATATTGTGCATTGTGAAATTTAATGGCTTTTCATATTTTCAATCAGAATGATTTAATGAAAATTGGGAAATAAAAAAAAAGAAGAAGAACAATAATAATTATGGTAAAGGAAAATTGACTGTATTAATGAATCGTGATTTACGAATTAATGAAGACGTGAATCTACATCACGATATTTCTATTAGTTGCATTTTTTTTTTCAAAATATTTTTTTTCATACTTATTTGTCCAATGTAGGTAAATAAATTGTATACAATTTTAGTGAAAAATTTAGGACAGATTTATATTATTATGTGGTTTTAGGGAGTGAATGGAATCTACGGACTTTTTTTTTTTCAATTGCAGGAAATCACCGGTATGTGGGAGTTGAACCGGCTGAGACCAGAACCCAGCACGGGTTTATGAGGGACGGCGCGACGCGTTACGCGCTCGGCACTCTTTCCCGTCGCTCCGCCCCCGGAATCTACGGACTAGACCTGAGTCGACCTATGGACCTTTATATCGAGCGATCTGTGTTGTTCCCGCTGTGTCTTATCTTTGTATATCTATAATATAAAAATGAATCGCAAAATGTGTTGGTAAGCGCATAACTCAACAACGACTGGACCAATTTGGCCAAATCTTTTTTTTTTAATGTTCGTTGAAGTTTAAGGATGGTTTTTACGGCGAGAAAAAATCGAATAGTTGCCGGGAAAAATTAAAAAAACGGGTCATAGGGTTCACGCAGACGACGTCGCGGGCAGCAGCTAGTAATTAGATAAATAAACGAGCTCACAGCCCATTTGATTATAAGTCGTTACCGTCGCTTATGAACATCTGTTATTGTAAAGCATTTTAATTTTCAAGATGATGCTATACTTTTAGTATGCAAATTTTATTTTATATTATGCACGTGTTTAGTCTTACGTTTTTTCTTATATTATTGTAAGTATATTTCCTAAGATTCACTAAATGCTCAGTACTCGTAAAATATGTGTACATTATTAAATAGCAATTCCTTGAAATTAACATTTCTGAAGTGGGTTTAATTTGTGCTTATAATGTTGTTGAACAAATACTTGATCTATTTAGTTTGATCTTCATTTTGTGAATAGATAAGTGTTTTACTTGTCGTTGAAATTTAAGTTTCATGTTATTTTTTTTTAGTCTAACCTCTTCAGAGATTGGACTATTAAAAGCCTACTTGATGAAAAAAACTATAGCAATAAACTTATTCAGACACTCGCGGTTTATTTTCGCGGTTGTGGTGTGTCGTGATGTGAGTTCGAGTTCCAGTGGTACTACACAAAAGCGAAAGAGAAAGAGGGTAGACAGATTTGTTTGCTCTTAATTCGACCCGCAGTATCCAGTCTTCTCGTGATCATGACGTTTGCAACAACGTTGAAATATCGAGACAACTCAATTAATTAAATATCGTGGTAAGAACCCGTTGTAATGCATGAAAGAACTATAGCAATGTTAGGCATATTTCAAGGGCTTCTTATTATATTAAGAAGAGCGCTTTTTAATAATGATTCACAGTACCTCCGTGGCTGGACCGAGTCAACACTGAACAACGATTGTAAAATGTCCCGTCCGACCACATAGCTATCGTGACACGGTGTTATGTAAATTATTTTTATTTGAAGAGAAAACTTTTGGATTTTGCATGACTATGAAATTTTACTTCCTATTTTATCCTATTTGATCTAATTATTTTGCAGCACGAAAACTCAATTATTTATTAATTGCATGTTTCCCAGTGTTTCAGCCTTGAAGACCACGATGAATTGTCATGTGCACTAACTATTCTATTATTAAGTCTTACCTGACCTGTGCAATTTTGCCTGCGTCACAAATGAAGAAATATATTTTGGGGTGTAGTGGTACTATGGCCAAAGGGAGATCTCCGGGAGAGGTAGTGTATGCCCGGTCAGGCCGAAGCTTTAGTAGATTTCAGATGTTGTATATACAAGGTGGATGAATCTTACGTGGGGTGAATGATCTGTCGAAATACAACTTCGCACCATTTTTATTTTTTATCCGCGACTAACGTTGCGGACTTCCATACTATGATTTTTTTTTATCCAATTCCTAAAATAAAAGTGGTTCTAAGTTTGATTTCAACAGATAATTCACCCCACGTCAGATTGTTCAAAGTTACAGATCCACCCTGTATGTGCCAAACCCTGATTCCCTTCTTCTACTCGCACAAGATTACATATCAACCCTGTATATTTAAAAAATCCTTAATTTATTTTATATTATTTTTTACCTATTTTAGTTTTCACCTCACGGCTCGGTTCACCTTGTTCCACATTGTCTAAGGTCATGAGCCCACGTAAGGCCTAAGATTTTATTCTTAGTATTAATAGTTCTGTTATGTAATATCCAAAAGAAGCATCACGACCGTGAAAATATACTGAATTTGCATTTTTATTGTGTTATTAGATAATCAATAATTATGGTGAATTTTAAATAGTAAGTAGTAAATAGCTTGTCTTGCTTAAAAATGGAAGAAAATTTATAAATAATTCTCGGTGCGCACTGTTCTGAATTTTGAATACAAATTTTGGTACACAAAAAATTTGTTTGAGGTTTCTATACTATGTTATGCCATGAAATTAAAATGGAAATGGGCAGGTCACCTGGCTAGATATCCAGACAAAGATGGACTCTTCTAACAACAATTTGGACTGGTCCTACTGGAAAAAGACGAAAGGGCAGACAGAGGAAAAGATGGTCGGATGACATTGAGAAAATAGCGGGAAGGAGCTGGATGACTCTGGCCCGTGATAAAGGAGCATGGAAAAGGATGGAGGAGGCTTTTTTACCATAAAGGTGCCATAAAAATATAACTAAATTTAAGTGTACGTAAGTTAAGAAACAATCATTGTATGGATAAATAAAGCTATATATACCTATACTATGTTATGTGTTGAGTTGGAAAAGACATTCTAAGAGAATTGAGCTCTTTGATATCGCCTTTGTGATAGGTGATCTATCGACTACTCATTATATCAGCCAATATATGGGTATGAACATCGTTACATATAGGAATAAAAAATAGTTATTTTTAAACATTAAAGAGTACTTGTACGATCTTTGTAAAAAATAATCTCCATGATGACCATCAACTCTCATCTGAAACCAGAATCATCTGAATCGGTTCACCCAAACTAAAGTTATGAGATAATAAACATTTAAAAAAGCTGTATGTTGTGTGTATTGGAATGGTTTTGCTACTTCCAAATATTGTTAAGCTAACAAACCGGTAAGGTAGTGACAACTTCAGAATATATTACACAAGATTATAATATTTCAGATTTCAGTTTGGCTCACGTTGTATCTCAGTCATGTGTGAATACATGTGTTTTTGCACATAAATTTGAATAAATTATAATTTAATAATACAAATCTATGAGTCATTGTTAAGTTATGTTTCAAATTTTCCTTTTGAGGTTGTTATATTTTTGAAGTATTGTTTCAGACACTATTTAAAGGGTTTGTTTTCAATACCAATTCTTATAAATCGTTTTAGTTACCAGGGTTACAACCAAGTATAACAAGATACACAGATTTGATCAAAGCGTTTTTTTTTTATTAGTTGTGTCTTTACAGTCCACTCTTTCTCTCCGCCAATATTGTGGCGAACTCTTTTCAAGCAAGTTTATCTTTTGAAATTTCCATTTGCTATATTATGTGTCTTATTTTGATCAAAGCGTTAGAAAATAGTATTCCTGGAACAAAAGATATTTCGATGTTCATAAGTGTATTGGAAAATTAAGTCTATCGTAATAATAATAGGGTGACGGCCCCCAACGCCGTGGCATTGCAGAAGTACACCAGTGACGGTGACCACTTGTTTATTTTGTTTAAACTTTACTTCTGTTTAAATATTATACGGCTTCAAAGTAGGGGGCGGCGCGACGGGAAAGAGTGCCGATGGCGTAACGCATCGCGTCGTCCCTCATAACCCGTGCTGGGTTCTGGCCTCAGCCAGGGTTCGGACGCTGAGTGTGAGCGGTTGGAGGTTTTAGTGCGGTGCAACTCCCACATACCCCGGGGATCCGGTGATTTGCTCCAACTAAAAAAAAAAACGGCTTCAAAGTTATTTTGTTACTTAACTATTCGTTTTCTTTATTCTTAAGTATCTAAACAGGTTCATCTTATCCCAGAAGTGAACAAAGTCACTGAAAAGTTCTTAGCTTACACCTACAGATAATCTTTTAAAATCCGACCTTAGTTGAGGTCATTTTATACAAACAAAAACCGTATTAATATCGTGTCTTAATATAGACATGTTTAAAAATAAACATTTAAAATGGAACTCGGGGACCCGTTCTTTTCGATGTATAAAAATTGTGAAGGGTAACAAGAAAATGCAACTTTAAGAAATGAAGTAGGTACCTATATCTCATTATTTCTGTTCTTTTTGTACTTATCAGGGTCTTCGATCAAACTAAACATGACATGATCGACATATTTTCATTTTAAGTGTTAAAATTCAGTGTCGCAATTTTTAATTATAGGTACCTGTACCAACCCATTACTGCCCACTGTTGGGCTCAGGTCTCCTCAGAAGAGGAATTAGGCATAGTTCACCACGCTTGCCCAGTGCGGATTGGGGACTTCACATATCTTCAAAGGATTTTTAGAACCCTTTTCCGATATGGAGGTTTCCTCACGATGTTTTCCTTCACCGTTTTTTCCCAGTGGTGTTGTGAAAAATTGCACATAAATCTTTTTCACATCTAGATTTAGAGGTATAAGCCGGCCGGATTTTAACCCGCGACCTCCCGTTCGGAAGGACGCGCTTCGACCACTCGGCCACCACGACTTTAATTATACATTGTATTGGAAATCAGAAAAGTCACAATCCCGTGACATGGCATAATAATATGTTGATGAGCAACGGTAACATCTTACAATCGGGTGGCCTGGTAGCTCGTTTACATGGCAATAAAAAAGTCAATAGGAGTAGGAAACTCGTAGTATTTTGACCTTATTTTAGTTCAGTCCTGGTGAACGTAATACGTGTTTTTATGAGCAATTAATTGCAAGTCGAATGTAATTTGACGTGTAGGTACTTGATAAAAAACTTGTTTGTAATGAACCTTTGATCTCGTTACTTTAAAAATAATATTTTGGATTAAGTATGTTTATTTTAGAGTAAAATTACCTTAAATTCTTTACTAAATAAGTCATGTTACTTAAAAAATTGTATTTATTATTGATTAGATGCATCTTTATAAGTATTTTAACATGAATTTCTTTTCTTTACTATTGCGAAAACTCCAGCAGAACAGAAGAACAGCTAAACCGATTTGGCTAATTTTAGTTTTAAATATCCCAGGAAGTCTATACAATTGAGTTTATGATACGTGCAATTCTCTCGTCTCTGACGTTTTTTTTTTCTATTGCAAGATAGATAAACAAACTTACGGCCCACCTGATGTTAAGCGGTTACCATCGCTTATAATGTCAATTCTTTATGCTATACACATCACATTATCACGAATAATCGCCTTAGTCCGGTAACGAAGCACCATTCGAAAATAAATTTTATTTTTAGAAGATTTTATTACCAAATATATGTTGCAAATTTGCAGCCTTATAAAATATAGTCCACATTTGGATGCAAATTGATCTTGGCATTTCTATTTAACTTTAATTACCATTTATATTCTCATGACAATGGCCTCTGGCCTTTAAAGACATATAAATTCAAGGCTTGTTATTATAAAGTAAATGTTGAAGTATTTATTTAACTCGTAGGGTGAACATAGGGTTGCTCACTATTAGTCACTATTGACTATTATTTAACTGGCAGTGCAAGATTACTTGTCCTTCTTTAAACGAGGGTTGAGAAAAGTTAAAGGTAGGTAGGTCATATTTCCAGCAGTGTCCACTGAAATTATGTACCTAACTAATACGATTTGGTGGCTTGTAGATTCGTCTGCTTTTTTTTTTATGGACGGGAGGAAAACACCGGACTTCCACTCGCCCCGCGAGTGGTGTATGTGGGGGTTGAACCGCACTAAAACCTCCCGCCGCTCACGCTCGACGTCCGATCCCCGGCCGGGACGGAACCCGGCACGAGGCTGGTAGGGGTGACAGGAGGCGTTCGCGATTGTCGCTCACGTATCGCCCCGTCACCCCCAGATTCGTCTGCTTAGCAATAGCAAAAATGTAACTGTAGGTATGTTAGGGTGTATCTTGCGGCTTGAATTTGACAAAATTCCCGGTTCTACCGGTTCAATTGAAATATGACAAATGACAATGCAATAATAATGATACAATGCAACTGATTATAAGGCAGTTGGAAGGTAACGTACCAACTCTTGTTCTTAACAAGACGGATCCATAGTGTTCGTTTTACTTTCTTTGTTTTATCTTGTTTTACTTTGTTTTTTCTTGACTAGCACTTTAATGGTTTTTAAACGCTTATATTTAAGAAGCATTTTTATATTTATTTGATTTTACCTTTCGTTGTTGGTAACTAGGCTTCTCACGACGAGTCTAACGATAAATATTCATAAAAAAAATTACTTACTTCACAGTAATGTGAATAAAATTACAATAAAGAAAACTAGACAATTAACTTTAAGATAAAACTTCTTCTACTTCAATAAGAAATAATCGAAGTCAATAAAAGGAATTTGCATATTGTTACAAAAGCAAGTAGGTTATCAAAAACATGAAATTTTGCACAAAATACTTTAAATTAAATTTACGAAAAACATGAATTTTGTAAAAATGTGTTGTTTTTTTGTTTTGCCACGTGGGTAGACGAGGTAACGGGCCACCTGATCGTAAGCGGTTACCATCGCTCATGGACCTCTGCATTGCCAGAAGACATTGCGGAGCCCCTACCTACGGCGCGACGGAAAAGAGTGCCGAGTGCGTAACGCGTCGCGCCGTGCCTCATAACACCGTGTTGGGTTTTGGCCGCGGCCGGGGTTTAGACGCTGAGTAAGAGCGGTTGGAGGTTTTAGTGCCGTTCAACTCCCACATATCCCACCCGAATCAACCTCCAATTCACAAAAGAATTAACCCTTAAGGACTCTTTTCAAGCCTCGTTTGAAGAAGGACAAGTCATAGCGCTCTGGAAACACCGAAAACCATTCTTGCTCAAAATATATTTATTCTTAAATATAGGTAGTATTGGGCAGCCCTTAAAGAACGTGTCATGAAAACTTGGCATCAACTTTATATCCGCATACATTACCTTCCTACGAGTATCTCGCATTGTTATTATTGTGTACAAACAATGCTCACATGTAAGATAGATTTGTTTGTTGTTTACATCATAAAAATATGACCGTAATTTAAAAAATAGAACATTAAAACTAAAGGTCGAATGCAATTTGTAAATACTAATAAAAATTATTAAAATGAGAAAATTGTTTTAACAAACCATTTTTAAAGATGACTACTTTAATTCTCGATCTTAAATCTTTTATTTTTGTGAGTACAGTGGACTTATGGCCAAAGGGAGATCTCGGACCGGGCGAGGAGGCGTAGCCGAAGCCGAAGCCGAAGCCCACTGTAGTAGATTTCAGATGTCGTATATATGCGAAGATTTCTGCAAATGTCGTAACCGCGATTCAGGATCTCGCGCGTTATTATTGGTCGCCACACAACCCCCCTCGGAGAACAGTCAATTTTAAAAGACATTATATATTGGTATGTGGTTGTTAACATAACCTACTTAATACGTATAATATATTATCCTTTATATGTCCAGGATCCAACAAGGATCCAACAAGAAAACATTATTTTTTATGGAGATGAATAAGATAAATGTATATTTGATAAGTGCCTCTAAGAGTTGTTGCCATACACTTTCCATGAATCTTACTATTTTTACACGGAAAATAGATTTCTTTTTAAATTTTAAATATTTTATAACCTAATTGGGTCGGTCACCTTAACATAAAAATCATTGTAAATCAAGAATAAATTAAAACTTTAATGAATAATAAGATCCGGCAGAGTTCTATAAAAAATACGTTTTATGGAAAATGTAAATAAAAAATTTAATTGTTTTTTCAGTTATAAAAATCGCTAAAATATTTCTTATCACTTGACACAGTATATAAAAATCACTAAAATATTACTAATTATGTAATGACATACGACTTAAATGCATTCTCAAGGTAGAAAGTGTCACGAAAAATACAATAACAAAAAAAACTTAAGAAATGCAAAACAAAGACTAGGTATAATATTTGAAATTCGAATTCTTCATGCGATTCCGAAGTTTCTCAAAATTGCAAAGATATTTTGTGAGGTTCCCAGCTTTTAATTGAAAGACAACAGAATATTCTAGTAATTGCATTCACTTTCAAAGTTTTGAAGGTAAAATAATGGTTATGTAAATATTTTTTATTATAATTTACCAATGCAATGGCATCATACAAGATATCATGCAAAAATATCCGAAAAATGTACTTTCACTACACTTATTCTAAACAAAACTGAAATTATTAAAAATAATAATTTCATAGGTAAATATTATTTTTAAAAAGATCGCTTTCAAAGACATACAAAAAAATATTATAAAATGCAATAAATTTCTAAATACTCGTATGTTTTCAGCTTAATTTGTTTGTAATTAACTAAAACAAAGCGAAAATTATAGTAAATTGCTTCAAAGGGTATATTTGTTGCATTAAAATTGATCATTGAAGTTAATTGTACTTTTTCTGACTGCTTGTTTATAGTTTGTATGTAATTATATTTTAATTTTGTCTTTGGTATAGGTAATTAAAAATACAAAGAAAATTAAAAATACTAAAATAAAATTAAACAAAAGAGGTTACATACCTTTACAGTCTTTTCACTTTCACGAAAAAAAAACTCGCGCCGAAAACGTATTCGTTATTCAAATATTTCAAAATGGCCGGTTTTCCCGCCAAGACGTGCGCGCGTTGCGTTCAGGCGCGAAACATTGAGGCTTAGTATGTTCGGTCGAACAATTGCATTTGTAAATCATTCAACCTCGTCTCGTGAATTACGTATTCTGTTGTTTATATAGTATTACCAGCTTTATATAAATATGCGGTAACGGTGATAATAGTATTTTATTATAAATATTTGTATGAGTAAAAGAGACAGCTGCTTAGAGAAAAGTTCCGTACTGTCTTCTTTAGTTTATAGCTTAATTCGTAAACTGAAAGAAAGCATAAAGAGGTCACCAATTTCTCAAAAAACTTAGTAAATAGTTTAGTTCCGTATTTAATCAACATAACTTTAATAAAAAATAAAAAAAAAACTCAAATTAATATTATTGCAACTAAATAAAATAAAAATCTTTTTATCACAGCAAGCTTGGTAAATGCAATGTCTTTGAAATAGACAAAAGATTTAACTCCATACAGCCACGAACACCGTATAGTATAGTAGTAATTCAAATTGTCCCTTTCCTTCGACCTCGGGCTTGAAACCTTCGCAGTCAGCGTTGGTTGCATTTTGTTTACAATCACGTTCCTTGTGTAATGCTATTTGATTACATTAAGATTTGTGAACTTAAAAAATATATTTCTTAAAGAAATTTTGATAGCATCTTCATCTTGTAACAATACATGCAATAGATACCACAAATCTGAAATAAATACTTTTTGTACCCTGAGTTGCATCAAAAATTTTATAGTAAAGTGGAGTTAACCACCTTTTGTCTGATCACAAATTCGGCATCGAAAATTGTTTCCAATTACTAAGACATTCTCTTTATAGTACGAGAGCTGACGACCAAAATTTTTGTCTCATAGCAATACGACCAAAACCGCATCAAATCGATAGATACGATTATCTTGAACTCGACAATACCAATATCAGACATTTTCCGCGTAGCGTTTGATCTGATCGAATTTTCAAAATTGTCAAAGAATTTTACCGAACTGCATCATAGCAATATGTCTGATTTGCAGACTGTAGTTGAATGATAGTTCTGAGATACCAGAAACATATTTTTCAGACGTTAGTGGTGTAGCGCAAACCCGTAAAATCACTTACAAAAATAAAAAATGAGACAAAAAAAATGTCTCATAGCAATACGTCTGAAAATCTTTTTTATTAGTAAATTTTGGTTATTTGATGCGAACAAAACAATTTTCAGACGGAAATGTGAACGCATTAAATTTTGAGACCGTTTTGAAAATGTTAACAAATTTTACCGGTCGGTATCATAGCAATATGTCTGAAATTTGTAGGACATGATAAAATAAGTTGTCCACATGTGCAAAAAATTTATATCAGACAAATTAAGTGTAGCACCTTCTCTATCAGACAACTTTTCGATACCCAGACATCATTTAAAAATCGTATTGAAGCATCTTGAATTTTCTGTTACAAATCAATGAATACGTTGCGTCCCTGAATTTGTTAGATGATAATTAACAAAGAATTTACTCGAAACATTGAAGTTGAAGGACTGAAATAAATCGCACAAAAGAAAACTAGGATGAAGTTAAAAAACAACAGTTGCTACACTTAAAGTGTCTGAAAACAGGTTTTTGGTAATCATGGCAGCAATACGAAAAGTTGGAAAAAAAAAAATATCCGTATTGCTATGATACAGGTCGGCTAAATTTGTTGACATTTTCAAAAATGCGCTCAGGCTATATGCTACGCGCAAAATGTCTGAAAACAAACTTTTTCGTAATACAATTATAAAATCTATGTACATTTTCACTATCAGACGTATTGCTATAATACCGACTGCCTTTTTTTTTTGACACAGCAGAAATGGACTCCCACGCAGTTGCTACACTTTCGACCGTTACTACACGCGTAGTCGGGTTCAGAATCATACAATCTAACGATTTTATAGGGTTTTTGCCGTATTGCTATGAGACATGGTTTTGGTCGTCAGCTCTCGTAATATTAGTACCAGTCTGTTGTATTATTGCATTTATTTGTCATACCTATGTCTACATTAATTATACAATCTTTTATTTGACTTGCAATGTTTGTTTGTCCGGATTACTTGCCTTTGACACAATTCTCATTTTCATCATTTAGAGTAGACACGCAAATCGTACATCGCGTGACAGTGCATTAATTACGATAGCATGTAATTGTTCGGATGATGGAGTCAGGTTGAGGCTACAGAAAGTGTTATTTTTAAATTCCATTAGATTTCATCATCATCATCATCAGCCGGTAGAAGTCTATTGCTGGACAAAGACATTCCCTAAACTTCGCCACAATGACCGATTCTGCGGTACTGAGAGAGGGTACATATTGCAGGAGGGTGATGAGTACTCTGTTCTAATACGGAATATTACAAAAAATAGGTTTTTTTTTTAAATCTAAATTCGACAAAACTTCCTCAAACATAAACAATTTCGGCTTAAAGAGTGTTGACTAATGACCTCTAGTGTTGCTATTTTTAAGTTGCGATTACTAAGGCATTAAGCCATATTCTTTGGTAATAATATTTTTACTGGTCGTATATAACCATCAGCTGCAATGACCTTCAATATGTACCCTCACTAGGAAATCACCCTGAATAATAAAGATACAATGCTGTTTTTGTCGGTTTTGGGGTAATTTGTGGATCTATTGAACCGATTATTTATGAGTGTCATACTATTTTAAAAATCAAAAAAATAAAATTAGATAAACGCTTTCCATCGCGGTTCAGCTAGTTTATTGTTTACATTTCCGAATATAATGACATAATGGCTTATTCTTTAACAACAATAATGTTTTGCAAATTGAATAGTTTATTTCAATTAAATGACGTGTACTATAGCTATTTTGTTTGCATGTAATTGCTCACCTCTTGTGGTTCATACCAGTCATCAAAAGTGGTTAATTGTTTTTGAAATTTTACTTCCCAGACAGTCAATTTCATTCACATTGAATAATAAGGATAATTAATTGAGGAAAATCTGCTTTAAATTGAAGAAATAATTCATAATTAAACAACACACCTATTATTTTGTTAATTTCATAATTATGCTGTGGACTTGTGGTTAGATATTTTATGAAATTTTCCATTTCATTCTTAACAGTACCATAAACATAAGCATTAAAATACATTGCCGTCATTTTGTCTCGTTAGGTTGTAATGGTTTTATTCTTGCACTTCTTTTAACGAGGTTTGAGAAAAATTCTATATCGTTGCAAGCAGTAACAACTTACCATCAGGTGAGCCGTAACCTCCTTTACCTATCATGTAAAATGGTGTAACCCCTTAATAAACGCCACTTCTAAAACTTCACCTTTAAAACGATTGGCAATCGACAGCTGATGACGACTGCTGGAATGTGATCACGCGATATTGTTAGTCAATGCTCAATTATCCGCACTTAATTTTTTGGGGATATTTCCTCTATCCATTTATATTACGTATTAGAATATAGCTCATAATAATATCATCCTCGTTCAATAATCATTAAAATTCACCCTGTATCAGTAGGTATTGAGCGAGACAAGCAGTGAACACAGCAGTAACCAGCAGTGATCAGCAGTGACTAGCAGTGACCAGCAGTGACCAGCAGTGACCAGTAGTGACCAAAATTGCATTAGTGGCCAGTAGTGATCAAAATTGCATCAGTGACCAGCAGTTACCAGCACTGACCAGCAGTGACCAGCAGTGACCAACGTTGATCAGCAGTGATTAGCAGTGACCAGCAGTGACCAACATTGATCAGCAGTGACCAGCAGTGACCAGCAGTGATCAGCAGTGACCAACGTTGATCAGCAGTGATTAGCAGTGACCAGCAGTGACCAACATTGACTAACAGTGACCAGCAGTGACCAGCAGTGACCAGCAGTGACCAGCAGTGACCAGCAGTGACACAGCAGTATATAATGGACTGATGCAGTACCTACAAATTCACGGACAAACAATGCAGTTTGTTTCGTTGCAGCATCTAACTAAACACTCTATTTCATTACGACATTAACAAAACAATAACTTACGTAACAATAATTTAACAACAGCGAAGTGAACGTAACCCAGTTATTTATTACTCTAAGTGGGCAGACGTACTCACAAACCAATCTACATTACTGCAGCCCAAAATATTCCTAAATACTGCATCTAACATATTATAAAGGCGAAAGTTTGTATGTATGGATGTATGGATGGATGTATGTTTGTTACTCTTTCACGTAAAAACTACTGAATGGATTTGAATGAAACTTTACCACAATATAGCTTATACATCAGAATAACACATAGGCTACAATTTTTTAACCCCTTTGTAACGCAGACGAAGTTGCGCGGGTCACCTAGTACTTCATAACAATAGAAAAGGTACGTCTAAAATTTTGTGGAGGAAACTGTCAACTTTGAACGAATCATTGCTATATGCCATCATTAGTAACCTCAATAATGTTAAGAAATGAATGGTATCGGGTATTCCTACCACAGTAACTCGTGTAGCCAGAATTCACAACGGCGACCACCATAATGACTCTGAGCAGTGAAGTCCAGGAACCCGACGGAGAACTTCTTTTGGGCTCCGTAACGAATTTGCTCATAAGATGGAGAGAAGGAAATGAAAATAAAATAATCAATGTAAAAAGCGACTTTCCTTGCACAAGGAAATTGAGGTATTATGCTAAATTACCTAATTAATTTAATTTGAACTGATGAGCTGTAATTTGTGGTACAAAAAAGTCTATTTCATTTTATTTTAATACTAATGTATTATCTTGAAAAGTTTTACTAATAAATTAATTATTAATAAACCAAAAACTATCTTAAAATATTGACTTAAAGTAGTTTAAGTTACTTATCAAATAAAACGTGACTACAAAGTTAAACGTTTTAAAAAGTCATAAAAAATAACTTGCCGATAAAAATTTATAACGAACTTTCTCCAAAACTGCGTGAAATTTAACGAAGTTCCATTTTTAGTTATAATAATAATACAGATGAGAAATAATTGGAATCAAATTTTAATTGGAGAAAATAAATAGTAAAGTTAGAAAATGTTTGTCATTTATAGTATTTTTTTTAGAACATAGCCAGTGGCGTGCAGTCCACACAAGCAAATATGCTTTGCAAACCCTAACCTTCCAAGTTTATTGAAAACAAGCTGACCCACACAACTTCGTCTGCGTCACATAAAGAAATTTTCTCACCGTTAAAACCTTCCCTGAACTTCTTCGAATATTTCAAGATTAAAATAAGCCAAACCGGTTCAGTCGTTCTCGAGTTTTAGCGAGACTAACGAACAGCAATTTATTTTTATATGTAAGATATACAATAAAAATCGATTAACCGCTGTGTATTTTATTATAATAGACTCATTACTATTATTGGCGTATATTTAGTGTACAATTTCAATGAAATTGAGCGAAGGCAAACAGTGGTAAATTACTTAGATTTATATTTCTGCATACCCTGACTTAAAAATGCATGCACGCCACTAAACATAGCACTACAGAATATTAAGATACAGAAAAAAAATCTTCTTTTATTTTTTACATTAATGCAAAATAATAATTTTAAATTATTTATTTATAGTAGTAAACGATACGTAAAGACCCTGTGGTGTTTTAATATTAGAGAGGTTTATGAGTATTGGTAACCACTTATTATCAGGTGGGTCATATCCTTGACCTAATAAAAAATATATGTAATATAATAGAAATAGATATAAAAACATAATAATATTAAATGGTGTCAAAAAAATAGATAAAACTTATAGAGTATTTATTTAATTACGTACTTCATACAATTCATTATCTTACAAAATATCACAATTTTATTCTATTTTCGATTTTTACTTAAATCTAAAGTCTCACTGTATTTCGATATTCAACATTGAAATATGTTTTTTAGATAATAATTATTTAAGTTCTTAGATCTCATTACATTCTGTTTATTTTTTCATCTGATATGTTGAAAATATTTAATTCTTAAAACATAATTGTACTCTCTGTATTAAATTACTTACAACTAAAATAAATCAAATTACAATTTAAAAGTAAAATTAATCTTAAAATATGTTTTATTTGTAATGGCAAATAATGTATATTATCACATCACTTACACTATTACTAAACGGGTTCTTACCACGATTATTTTTAATTGAGTGGTCCCGATATGGCAGACAAATAATGCTCTTAAATGACCTACCCGCAGTTCCTCAGTCTTCCCGTGATCATGGCGCTTGAAACAGAGCTGAAATATCGGGACCGCTCAAATAAAAATAATCGTGGAAATTTCAATTCCAAATTCCAATTTCATTGTAATTTATCGTCTTACCACAATTATTTTAATAATTGTCCTTAAAATTATTTAATAATATAGTATAATATTGTTATGATTACACAACCATTTTTAGAGTCTTTAAGACTATTTAGATTGTAAATAATAACTTATTACTGATTTTTGTGCGTTTGTAATTTTCTTTTTATTTTAAGCTGTTCAATTTTATAAGGCCTTAAATTCAACTCCATACTTCAATGAAATTTCTTTGTCGAGTTAATTGTATTTTGCGTCTTATGTTGTGAGTTTAAAGTTGAAATTCGGAGTACCAATTTTATCGCGAAACTAATTAGACCTCTGTGTGATGGCTGACATAAGAAAATCCTTCAGGATTTTTTATAACAGTCATTTAAAAAAAAAGTTTGTAAGTTTGTTCACCGGAAAGACTTTTTTTAACATTTTTAATAAATATTAAATTAAATACATAATTTAAAAACTTCTAAAAATATAATGTTTTAAATTACGTATTCAAAACTTACTTAACAAAAACTTTTATATCATACGCCTTAGTAAAAAATTGAGGCAAATATTTTTTATGAAATTTTGCTGTCATGAAAATCATCTTATTCACTAATCACACTAAGAAGATCTTCTATTTTTTTTTCTCGGTAGATCTTCTCAAACGAAGGCTATTGTTATAAGAAGTGTTTTGTTCTGACTTCTAATATGTATGTGTGTTCACATCTTTCAGCACAAATGAATAGTTATGTAAAATTACTTTTAATCAACATCTTTATAAGAAGTAATTATTAAATATTACTATTTTCATTACAACCAATTTTGATGCTTATTTCTTTATTTGTAAAAGACTTGCAATAATTTATTTTTATTTCAACCGCTTTTGATACTATTTATTAATTTCGCTTTTTGTTTCAACGATTGAAACAGGAAATCAGTTAATTTCCTTTTGTACATAATTCTCCTTGTGTCAAAATCTAATATTCTTATAACTTAAAAAATAACACTGAATCATGGCATTACTCTTAATAACTATAAATTAATTAATATTTGATTACATTGAAAAACAGATGACGCCAAAAAGACTGTACTTCTAAACTTTACACTGCATTTTTCTCAAAATCTTGTCATTAGGACATCACCTATTCTTTACCTGTATCCTTCAAAATAACCTTTACTTCTATATAGAAAATTATTGTCAATTACACTTAGGCTTTGTCCTTAGTAAGCGCTCCATATGTACCACCAAAGAAAGCTATCAAAGAAATCAGTCCTATGAATATATTCTTCAACAACCTCCATTTTAAGAACCCAAGTCCTCTATCCCAATTGTGGACAGTGTCAACCACTGCTGGGATTAATAGCCCAAGCGTGGACAAGAATATTGCTCCACTCAAACTGATTACGAGTTCCAGATTTGGCACTAAAGCTGCGATGATCACTGAAACATAAAAGAAATATCTAATTTATCTTGTAAAAAAGAAAAGAGAAAAAAACTTGAGAGGTGTCATGGGACACCGGAATAGAACGAAGTTCCTTTCGATTAAAAGATATCTTATATTTTTTTTTCGTAACGTAACGCGCGATAAGGAACGTGTTTTAAAAGATTTTGATCAGAGCGCCATCTAGCATTAATCATATAAAACAAAATAAGGAATTGTTTTAAAAGATTTTAATCACAGCGCCATCTAGCGATAATCATCTAAAACAAAAAAATGTCGTGACAACTTTTTCATGAGAATTTCCGTCTATTCCGCCCCCTTTCGATAACGCGCGATAAGGAACTTCGTTCCAAAAAAAATGTTGTTGGTGTGAGAAAAGGTACGTCGCAGGTTATTGGGAACTGATGGTCTAATTTAAAAAAAATTCACTGTTGAGTAGTCCTTTATAGAGGAAAGCAAAAGGGTATATTTTATTTCACAAAATAGGGATACGAAATTTACCTGAAAAACAAGGTAAAAACTGCATCTATTTGTGGCGCAAGCAAGAAGGCAAGAAATATCTACTTTAAATTTAAGAGACCTTACGGCTTACCTAACTACCATAAATAAAAATGGTATAATTTAATGAATGCAAGTCATTGCAAAATTACTTAATAATTAGTGAGCTCCCCTCTTCGGTATTCCCAGAGCGCTATGACTCCTTCAAACGAGGCTTGAGGAGGGTCCTTAAAGTTAGGTCGTAGATAGCGACCCCTCAATGTCCCCTGACATTGCAGAGGTTCATGAGCGACGGTAACCACTTACGATCAGGTGGCCCGTTGGCTCGTCTGCCTACATGGCAAAAAAAAAGAGTTACCAAAGATGGTATTGGTACCTCCTTTTATTTGGTTAATATATAAAAACTCACCAGAACCAGTAACAACAGCAGTCCTCATAGACACTTGTGATATATTATGATACTGCACAGATATCTTGTCCTTGATTTTACCCCAAATAATCTCCATTGGTACGTATAGTTGTAAGCCATAAGTGAATAATATAGCTAACGCCATCAGAATCTTGGCTGTTTGGGATAAACTGAAAATTCACGTTACATAATTAATTAACGATAAAATAATATAATTGTCACATTTGGAATCAATATCATGAACAATGAAGCCAATTGAAAGTATGCCGACCACGTGAAACTACACGACATTACTGACTATAGCTACTGAATCCAGTGATTTGTTGATCAAAGCACCTTAAAGTAAAGGCTTCTACCTGCTTTTTTTTAAATGAGCCCAAACTCGATAGGTCTACGACATCCATTCTCGAGATATTTTCCAGGAGGAAGGATTTTAATTTTTCGGTGGGAAAACTCCCTTTAGGTCTAGAAACGTTGAACTTTTGATTGAAAAGATCAACGTTCATATTCTCATTTGCAAATTGATATTCGCATGTCCAAAAGTCGTCATTCACAACATTCCTAGTAAAATTACATCCAATCAAGAAAAAGCTTTTGAAATACTTGCATATCTGTCTCGGGCAGGTTCAAAGTGACGCTTCCTTGCACTTTATCACCGTATCTCATGTATCCGAAGAACCCGACTATTCCGTAGAGGGATATAATGAAGGTCATAGCCACGTTCAGTACTCCAGGACACCCGAGGAAATGCTGAGGCTTGGCCATTTCATTCTCTATGGGCATAACGACGCCGATACCTTCCATGGCAAATACTACTGTACTGAAAACAAAAAATACACATTCAGTGCGAATCGGTCATGGTTGTCGTGTATGTATGTATGTATGTGTGTTCGCAATGGGAAAGAATACTGTAGTGCGTAACGCGTCGCGCCGTCCCACATAACCCCATGCTGGGTTCTGACTTCAGCCGGGGTTCGAAAAAATTGTGATGAAAAAATGCTTTAATGCGATATAATAAAAATTATACTTAGTATTTTCAATGATTATTTTATTTATAAGAAATCGATAAACTCTATTTTACTTATCCAGTTTCAAATTAACTTTAATACTAAATATCCATTAAATTAACTCATAAATGGACTATAAAGTGTAAGTAAGTATGTGGGTAGATCTAATACATGAATTAGTATGTGTGGGCGAAGTAAAGAACAAGGTCTAAATGCAATACCAAGGTCGGGTCGCGATGCGTCAGGCGTGTCAAGTAATTTGATTTTAAAATACAAATCAAAGGCCAAGTTTAAGCGAGAGAGGAGTGTTACTATGTAGATTATATTACAGAGTAGATTTGTAATCTTTTGGCAGCTGTTTTCAGGAACTCCTTTTGAAACCAGATTTTTTTTTTCAAAATTATGAAAGTCATCACTGCGGACTTGTCTAACATACGTTTCATCTATTTTTCTCATGCTGACTCTATTTTTGACACTCTCGTCCAGTACGTTATTATCGTTAGTTATTATTATTTAATACTAGCTTTTGCCCGCGACTTCGTTCGCGTGGACTTCAGGTTCGTCCCGTATTATCAAAAATTGTAGCATGTGTTATTCTGATGTATAAGCTATATTGTGGTAAAGTTTCATTCAAATCCATTCAGTAGTTTTTACGTGAAAGAGTAATAAACATCCATACATCCATCCATACTTACAAACTTTCGCCATTATAATATATTATTTAATATTAGTTATTTTTAGTTTTAAATTTCTAAATTTAATTCTGTAAACCCAAAAAACTATCATAAAGATAACCAAAAAATTTAACAGAGAACGGGACCCACCTTTTATGAAAAAATAATAACAACAGTTCTTAAAGGTCCCTTGACATTGCAGAGGTTACCGCTTACGATCAGGTGGCCCTTTAACCCGTCTGTGTTCACGGCAATAAAAAATACGCACTAACCTGATAAAAACAGGCCACTTCGAAACACTAGCAACATGAAGAACTTCCACCGGCTTCTCTTTAGGATCCTGGCTGCTGAAGATATAGTACAATGTGATAGAGAAGCAGACAACTGAGAAGATATTGGCTATAGCTGAGAACGGTACCAGCCACTTGAGGTTGCGGATTTGGCTTATCAACACCAGTGGTATAAGAGATAGGGCACAGTACGCTGGGACGGAAAGATTGTCTTCACCAATGTGCACTTGTAGGACCTGGAAGAAAAGAAATGGGTCTCATTGGAAATGTACGTTAGAACAACGAAGTTTTAATATCCTAGAGTAGGTGAAATTATTAAAAGAATATGGAGCTTTATTATATAATTATGAAGTTCTCCTGATAGAGTCTCTAGTGATATCTTGACTGTCTACTTATACAGAAAGGAGAAGCCGACGGGAATAGGGTTGTACAGATTCTTCGCCATTGTTAGCAGACCTAGCTCGTGCTCAAGACTGTCTATGTAAATTTAAAGTAACAGCTTTGCACCTACTTTTATGTTTTGTTAACAAGGAAATACATCGTTTCTGCTTTTAAGAATAAGGCGTAGTTATTATACCTCTAAAATATAACTCGAGATAACTTCCCAGACCTGCTATGATTGATTTAGGATTCCTCTACAGAAGTGAACCGAGTCCGGTCTTTCCGTATATTTCTATAGTCATGCGTTTTAAAGAAAATACTCACCTTCTGAAAACTTTCAGCTATGAACACAACGTAGACGCACAGAGCTGCTAAATAAGTGCAAGTCAGCGCACAGTCTACAAATATCCTGAAAACATAAAGTATTTGGTTAACGGCACTTCTATTTTGTCATATATCATTGATATAATGTGTGTACTCTCAGACTTTAATCTGGGGCTTTTTCACGTGATCTATATTTTTTAAAGCTCGAAGATAGACTTCTCTAAACGTGCATATACGTATCTTAAGTACTCCTTAAGTATCTCCTTCATATTATTTCTCATTACTGCCCGCAGCTGGGCTCAGGTCTCTTCTGAAGAGGGATCAGGCATAGTCTACCTTGTCCAATGCGGATGGGGACTTCATATTATTATGTCTGTCTAATGTATGTCCAATGTCATAAGTTCTAAAGTTTTAACGCTAGTACCTAGGAATTTCAAAAATTCCTGACATTGTTGGCAAGAATTACAAAATGTCAATGGGAATAATAGTACTTCTTTGGTTTTTTAACAATACATACCTTACGTTCTTAGACCAGGATCTTAATTTTTTTGGCCCATATTCAAAAGCGGCTCCACATGTTTCAGCAAACCCCATCGACGGTTTTTTCGCTTCAACGCACACTTCTTGTGATGTTTTGACCTGTATTTAGGACAAAGGATTATATTATTTGAGTTGATACGTTATATGAGAGAACGAAAAGTTATTGTAAAAGAAACCGTATAGATGTTATAATTTACTAGTGCTTGCCTACGTGTGACTCTGTTAACTTTAATCAAATTAATAATAATTATTTATTTCTGAAAGCAAAAAAAAGAAAGGGAACAGGAGAAAGTAATAAAGAAACTTGGAAAGTATAAACGAGAAAATGAAATAAATATACAAATTATATTATCTTGTAGATTTACTCTGTGTATCGAAAGATATCTGAGCAAAATTGTCACCTACGTATTTAACACGTTCCCTACGAAACGAGGCCTAAATGATCCCTACTACAACTTCTTTTTGGTGCGGTAACTTTGTTAAAGTAGGTGGAGTCTAATAGACCGCGTGTCGCCCTAACATCTGGTCACGGTGCGGGCCGATAAAACCTCGTGTCGTAGCCAACTATAACTATGTAAAATTTGGTTTGGCAGTGAACGTGTTAAAGAGTAGATTTAAGTTAGAAATGAAAATTAATTGAATAGTCTAGTCAACAAGTTGAAAAGCATGTTAAATAAACATAAAACTCCTAAAAATATGTACGATATCTCATTAGATGCGGAATGTCGCCTAGATAAATGTTTTAAAGGGCTTATAAGCACATAAAAAGTTGCGATTGTTGTAAACAAAATAGGATTTTTCTAAAAAAGGGTTCGGTTTATCGTTAATAGAATCTAAATATTTAAGGAATTTTAAATCAGCAAAATTAAAACTGCGACAACAAGAATTCAATAGGAAAACATTTCATAGATTATCAACTATTATGATCTCTTTCTTTAAATTTAAAACATAAACATTTCAAATGGATTATTCGGGTATTTGCCCACCTCTCACTCCCACCACTGTAACTCCTGTGTAGCTAGGATCCACAGCGGCGACTATCGTAATGACTCTGAGCAGTTAAGCCCAGGAACCCGAGGGAAAGCTAACTTGTTTTGGGCCCCGCAACGAATTTAATCAGAATTCAAATGGATTAATTCACTTAAACTTGCTAAAAAGTGATCGACATTTTCCACACAGAAATATTTGTCTCGGAACATGATTGAAAAGGTTACATGCCGACCAAAAGGTAAATGACATTCAATAATTCAATCGAATATAAACCTTAACACTACTAAGTTAAGGTCGTTAATTAAAGATTGTAGAACGTTTTCCGTATTTGTTGAACTTTTTTCACAAATTACTCTGTACAAGCACCAATTATCTTATTAAAGGTTTTCTTGTTTAAATTAAAACTGTAAAACGTACTAGAATTTGATTTGTATACTTTTTAGCGGTATGTTATGATAGATAATCACTTAGGACTACTAGTGGCTAAAATACTATCGTTATAGAGATTGAATTGTAATGCAAAAATACCAGTACCAATTGTCTCTAAATTTTTTCAGGAAGTAACCTTCAGAAATTCTCTTTCTAAAACGCACTTTAAGATTGTCACATAATCATCATCATCAACCTAAAGACGTCCACTGCTGGACATAGACATTCTTCAAACCTCGCCACAACGGCTGGTCTTACGCTGTCGTCATCCAGTGACTTCCGACCAGGTCGTCATTCCACCTTGTAGGAGGTCTGCCCACGCTGCACCTATCGGTTAGTAGCCATCCCTCCAGAATTTTTCTGCCAGCTATCCGTTCTTCGCACAATAAGTTCTGCCTATTGCCACTTCAAAAACGCAAATCTTAAGGCTACCGAATGGGGACGGCGCGACGGGAAAGTGCCGAGTGTGTAAAGCGTCGTTCCTCATAACCCCGTGCTGGACTCTGGCCTCAGCCGGGGTTCGGACGCTCTGGGTGGTTGGAGGTTTTAGTGCGGTTCAATTTCCACATATCCCGTCCCGCGGCTGGGGATCCGGTGATTTCCCCTAACTCAAAAAAAAGGGTTACCGAACAATTTCATCATTTTATCAAGTAACTCACCAGCATATAAACGCAGTGTGTGCAAATGAACCCTATAACAATGTTTCCAATCATCCCCATTACTAGGCCAGCATTCATGAACGCTGAAGGCATCGCCAGCACACCAGACCCAAGTGAAGACTTTAGAAGGTGAACCAGTGATCCTGTTGTGCTGAAAACAAAATTAATTTAACGGTTATTAAAGGCGATGCTTGAAAAATTCAAAATAAAAATGAAATTTAAATGAGGAAGAAAGTTTTGAAGTAAAATATGAAAATGACAAACATGGTATTCAAAACTAAAGCCGCTTTCTCTGCCACTATATCCCCGTATTTGCTTAAATCTGTAAAACTACACAACCGATTTTGATGCGGTTTTTTTTAAGTACATGGAGTGATTCAACAGAAAGGTTTATGTGTACAATACATGCATGATATAGTAAAACAGACCGATAATTTTAACGGTTTTTGATGTGATATCGTAAATACATTACCTGTACCTGTTACCTGTACCAACCCATTACTGCCCACTGTTGGGCTCAGGTCTCCTCAGAAGAGGGATTAGGCATAGTCCACCACGCTTGCCCAGTGCGGATTGGGGACTTCACATATCTTAGAAGGATTTTCAGAATCCTTTTCCGACATGCAGGTTTCCTCACGATGTTTTCCTTCACCGTTTTTAGCCAGTGGTGTTGTGAAAAATTGCACATAAATCTTTTTTCACATTTAGATTTAGAGGTAAATACATTGCTCTGCACTAACTTTCCTTTTGTGGAATTAAATTTTCCTTTCGTGACCGTCTACGTCACGACAAAAATTGCACAACGGGTCTAATAAACTATAAGGTAACCTGTTTGATATGTAAGTGATTTACTGCGAGTGTTTAAAAGAAAAAATACAGGGTGATTTCTTAGAGAGGGTACATATTGCAGGAGGGTGATGAGTACTCTGTTCTAATACGGAATATTACAAAAAATAGTTAAAATTACAATTTTTTTATTTTTTTTATATCTAAATTCGACTAAACTACCTCAAACATAAACTATTTCCGCTTAAAGAGTGTTGACTAATGACCTCTAGTGATCTCGCGCACCCCACACCTCCGCCACACCCATCAGCTGTCGAAAAACCATCATTTGGCAAGAATTTTAGATATATTTAAGTTGCGATTACTAAGGCATTAAGCCATATTCTTTGGTAATAATATTTTACTGGTCGTATATAACCATCAGCTACCATGACCTTCAATATGTACCCTCACTAAGAAATCACCCTGTATAAGTACTTACGATGTAGGATGTTCGACATTTCTATGTTCAAAGGGCTCATATGCCTTTTCACCAATAACTTCCTTTGAGCCAAGGGTTAGTGTTGACTGGAAACCGGCATTCGATGTTAAATTAGCCCTGAAATAAATAGACATAGTTACAGTAAGTAGATACAATAAATTCTGCCCAATTTTGTTAGTGTAGTAATTATTGTAATGGGCAAAGAATATATGTAAAATATTAAAAAAGCAGAAAACAATAAAAAAGTAATTTTTTTATACTTTTTTTTCTGGTTTTAGGTGAAAAAGTAAAAATTGTATTTACTACCGTTTTTCTTTTTCATATATTTTCCATTAAGAACATTTATATTTTTCACTTTTTAATGTAACTGTGTTATTAGTTACGTTTATAACTTTATAAGTAAATTGACGGTTTTTCTCTCAATATTCGTTTAATAATGTATTTCTAATTACTTACGTTGAATTAAAATTATTTAAAATAATACTGTCTTTCTTCTCCACCGTCCCCATGATGACGCCTGTACACGATTATCTGTAACGAAAATTGTATATTAATATCTTTGCTATTTATTTTTGGAGAAAGACTCGTTACACAGTCAGAGGTACAGTTGTCCTGTTTAAATGCTTTACAAGGTCCAAAATTGTTGCGTAGAATTGTTTTTAAACGAGTGTATTGAGTTTATTCATATATTAGAGTATATTAAATTACAATACTACTGAAAACTCTTCGAAGAACGAAGAATAATGGACATCGTCAACACCTTGAAAAGCGTGGAATGTATTTGATAAGATGATAATAATATTATACCTACTAAAGTATAATCGACAGTAAGTTTAATAAAAAATTAAAAGTCGTTGTTATATAGTCTGAGAACATAAGAACGAGATTATAATATGAAAACACACAATAATTATTAATTTCGTCAATCGTTTGTCCTGATTAAAAATGTTGTTATCATGAACTGATACATTTTACAAACAACTTCACGTTGAAAACAATCCTAAAATCACCGAATAAAAAGAACCCAGCAGTGAATTTTTGAGCCAAAAAAGGTTCAATTACATTCTGGCATGTCATTGTAAAGGTACGAACACAAGTTCGGAGACCGGTTTCGTCATTAAGGGTCTTTCATCCTTCGTCGTGTTTTTGTCGAACAACGGAATCCTTATTGGGTACAACTTGAGAGTTTCGCATTTTGATTAACATTTTGCTAAATTGTCTGATTGACAGAGGTGCTGATTAACTATAAAAATTTAATTTATTTTATATAAAACGCTTTTAAGATCCTGCATATCATGTTAAGGTAGCAAGTGACAGTATTTTCCGAATGTTTTGTATCTTAAAATGAAGAAACCAAGTGGGCCGTGGGCGTGTTGTGTATCTTCAATCAACAAAAAAAAAAATTACCGTCTAAAAATATACAAAATTAGCTGACCCGCGCAACTTCGTCTGCGTTACAAAGGGGTTCAAACAGTACTCGCAATGCCGTCGCGTTATTATTTGCCCGAAGTGCACCCACATATTCATTGCGTCCTATACTCGTGATAACTTCTAAACGAAACGTCCGATTGGAATATAACAAAAAGTAATTAACTTCTACATTAATACTCTTGATAATATTATAATACTTAATTTGGATAAGGGTTAATATAACGATACTCATTTAACGTTAAATTCAATCTCGGGACGAAATATGCGGGTAGGTCATTTAAGAGCAGACAAATCTGTCTACCCTCTTTCTCGTTCGTTTGCCGATACCACTGGAACTCGAACTAACATTTCGACAAACCACACTACTTCTTCTTCAGTCTTCCCGTGATCATGGCGCTTGGAACAGTGCTGAAATATCGGGACCTCTCAATTAAAAATAATCGTGGTAAGAACCCGTTTAGTAGTAATGTAAGTGATGTAGATAACCGCGAGTGTTTGAAGAAATTTATTATTATACTATGGTAAGAGTGCAAGGCAAACTCAAGAATTATAAAGACCAAAGAGATATTGCCAAACTGGATACTTAATTATAGAATATCCAAAGTAATCATATTATATTGCTAACAATGAAACGGATTATCACCAATGAAGTATATATCGATAAATTTGAATGAAGTTTCATAGAGAAAGTGTATTCTGCGGTTAGACTGCACATAGTATGCAATGGATGCTGTGACAGATTGATCTTAGAGTATAAAGTATAAGAGAAAGCATACTAAAATTACTGAGACTTTGATTCTATAAAATGGGACTTTGAACAAAGATTCAACTACTTAATGGTAGTCCTTCACAACATTTAAAGAAGATATTTTCTTTATTTAGAGTATATAGAGTAATGTGCATTTTTTTAACTTCCATTGAAGTACAAAACTACAAACTTTCATCAAAATCCACGACCCGATATAGTTTTCGTTGTCGGTTTCACGTGAAATGCCTCAATTGTGAAATTTTGTATTGTTTTGGTTTTGTACTTAGCACTCGTTAAGCATTGTTATTATTTTATTAAATGTTAAACATAATAAGTACTAATGTCGATTATCTAATTACATTTATTTTTCGAGTTTGAGGATATCGCTTGATTCCCGTCCACCCTGATGGGATATGTGTGAGTTGACACCGCACCGGCAGCCGTTTTCTTTCCGCTAGCTTATTCTGTGGTTTGACGATGATAGATGAGGTCGTTAACTAATACCTTCTTTGTACTATTTGACTAAATGCATGTTTTTTTTTCGTATAATGTCATTGAAGATTTTCCTTATCCGTTTATTGACCTTGCACGATGTAGGACATGAATAACTAATGATTTCATTAGTTTTTGTTTGTAATCGATCATTTAATTTTGGATTTAGAGAATGGAGTAATCATCTGTATCGGTTTTGGTTGTAGTAGTTATTAATATATGAGATTAATTTTGTAAGAACTGAGTCACGCAATTTCGTCTGCGTGATAAATACAGACAGGCTTGAAATTACGTCAAAATAAATACAATAGATTTTCAGCTTTTAAGATCCTCACTAGAGTACTAGCCAAGACAAGTAAAACGAGCCCGACAAATCTATCTTGCTTCCGATTCATGGATTAATTTTTAGGTAACCAATACATTTTCAGGCAATATACATTTTATTATATTTTTAGGTTAGAAGAAATCGCTGGATTCCCACTCGCGGGGCGGGTATGTGGGAATTGACCGCGCTAAAACCTCTAACCGCTCACACTCAGCGTTCAAACCCCGGCTGAGGCCAGGCCACTACAGCACTCATTCCCGTCGCGCCTAGTACATAGACATGCAAAAAATTTTCTCAAACTAGTTCCATTGACAACACATAAACAAACTTACACACAAATTGTCTCTGAACACAACTTCTTTCTTCCAATTCAAATTTATCTTACAATGACTATCCATAAGCAGTTACAACACAAAAAACTTATTTTTATCGATTACATCACCAACTTCATTCAGGATGGAGTTACTTCACTGATTCCAACAATTGCCATGTGTCAAGGCCTACAGCCTTTATGCATCGATTGGATATTGCATCTAAATGCAGTATTATAGACCAGTTTGACACTTAAATATAAATAATAAAATGAACAAGAAAAATGTTTTTTTAAAAATAAAGAATTAAATTATTAACGTTTAGGTCTTGTAATAGAAAACAAAACAAGAATCTACAAAAAATATTCCTCTAACATTAAACCTATTAAAAAGTGTCATCAAAATCTTCTCATTGAGAAAAGAATTACTCGCAAACATGCACGCACAGCCAATCGTGAAATCTTCTCCATTCAAAAGATTTTTAAAGAGATTAAAAGAATTTGGTTGATCTTGAGCAAAAAAAAAAATGGGACGTGACGACAATCGTCACTACCTGAAACGAATCATGAAAAGAATCATTTGAATCAATTCACCTAGTAAAAGTAAAAAGGTAACAAATAAAAACGTAAAAAAAGTTAAATTGAAAATCGCCCCCTTTTGGGAAGTCGGTACGTTTTCCCCCAAAACAAACAGTTTCAACTAGGTTAAAAATGATTTAAAAAATTGTTAAAATATTTTAAGAAAATAACCGTGTTGCACTAATAGACATTAGAAAATGTGATGCCAAAATATGACTCAGATGTATGACTAAAAATACTATTTCAATACACATTTCCATGTAATGATAATTAACAACACCTCGTTCACCTACATGCTAATTAGCACCATTCAAGATTATTTAGATTTTGTTTCCAAATCAAGCCATTTTTGTTTGTAAGTCAAGGTGTATATAGAATTAATGGTGCCCAAAAGAGATGCAAGGATATTTATGCTATTTTAAATTAGGTAAATAAATATCTTCAAAAGATTTTAATTTAAACTTTGTTTGCCAATATTTTTGTTTGTTAGTAAAGGGTGGCCTAAATCGTTTACTGAGGAGACCTGAGCCCAGCAGTTGGTAATAATGGGTTGTTAGTTGTTACTATACCATTATAAGTATATTATGTTCATATTAGTCAAGCTAAGATTCCACCAATAGTAGGTACCTAAATGTATGACAAAATGAAAATCACAAAAATCCGTATTTGAATATACTTTTACGCTATTTTGGTGAATGCCACAAAAATGTTAAGAAATAGTAGCCAAAAAATTTGACTGGATAGTTAAATTTTTCACTTTTTAAAATCGCCGACTACTTGAAAATCACTGAAGCCTCGTTTGAAGAAGAACAAGCCGCAGATAGCGTGCAGGTAATACCTACTGCATTTTAGATAGATGGCTGTTAATTCCACAGTCATAATACAATGTACTATAATATCAATTATTTATAGTTAAATCAATTTATGTCTTTGAAGACTTGTAAATGTTCAATTACTCTTAATTAATACTACGTGGATTATTTTATAATTCAACGACTTGAAAGAGACCACATTATCTATTTTAGATTTGATGTACATTTTGTTATTCTAATTACTCCAATTATAATAATTTCTGAAACTAAATTTGGGTTAATAGCTAATCAGATTTCGATTCAGCGTTCAATAGCCTTTAGTTAAATCATTTTCATATTTATGAAACTTGTTTTGTATTTTTAAATAAAGTTATTTTATAGTTTTGGTTTGCATCTATTTTTTGTCGAAACTAGAGGCCATCTGATCATAAGTGGGTATAACATTATTTTAAACAAAGTTGCTTCTCGCTGCCCGTCTGTTCATATGTATGCTGAAATCTTTATAACTACACAATGTATTTTGATGCGGTTTTTATTAATCATCATTCATGATCATCATTCCTGTAGACATTCCTGTATCCAGCGTGTTCCTGCGATCTTAACAAGATCATCCGTCCACCTTGCAGCTGGTCGTCCCACACTGCGCTTGCCTTGACGCGGGCGCCACTCCAGAACCTTCATGCTCCAACGGGCATCGGTTCTACGTGCTATGTGGCCCGCCCACTGCCACTTCCACTTGCTTATTCTTTGGGCTATGTCAGTTACTTGGGTTCTTCTGCGAATATCCTCGTTTCTAACCCGATCACGCAGTGTGATACCGAGCATAGCCCTTTCCATTGCTCTTATTCCATTGCTTTTATTAATAAATAGAGTATTCCAAGAGGAACGTTTATGTGTATAATACATACAAATACAGTAGAGAAACACTGATAATTTCAGAGATATTTGAGTGTCGTAAAAAAGCAAATTTGTCTACTTTTACCGCAGAAGTTCTACATCCTAAATACTGTTGGAACCCTGTGACACAGACGAAGTTGCTTAGCCAGTATCACACAGAACAATGAAGTTGTTAGGTACCTGTTAGGTTCTCATTTAAATATAATACATAATTTATAATATTATAGCAGCATGTAATATTGTAAATAACATATTGCACATGCCTGCTCATGTTAATGCACAAATATTTAATTAATCCTTACAATATAGCTTTTATAACAATAATTGTTTTATCATAGACATATTTATGTAAATTTTATGCTAATAGCATGTATTATAATACATTCTACGTTTGTTTATGTCAGTGTGAGTATGAAGAAATAAATAAAAAACAATGTTGGTATATTTGTTATTGTCTTTTTTATATTGTCATGTAGACAGTTGAGCCAAAGGTCCACCAGATCGTAAATGAAAAAAAAAGAGCGACGGTAACCGCTTACGATCAGGTGGCCCGTTAGCTCATCTGCCTACAGGGCAAAAAAAAAATCATGTAAATAGTAATATAAATCCACTTGTAGACGACAATGTAATTTTTTTATCGCTACTTATGACTTTTCGACAACCAGCTGTGGTTCTCGCTCGGATAGATAATAGCACTGGTTCTCCTCCAGCTGGTATTCTGTAGGAGAGTACCTCATGGTGTCAACTTGGCGGGATTCAAATAACCCACCGACCAAGAGAGTCGGTTGCCGCATCGCCGGTGACTGCTGTTTCGGCGTTCGGAGATGGTGCGGTAACCGAGTTGGCTAAACTTAGGTAAACTAAAGCTCTCCTAATGGTAGAGATGGATGGTCAGTGGTTACCGTTCCTCATGATACTTTCAAAAAAAATAATTCAGAACACTTCGACGGCAGCAAAGAACAAGAAGACATCTGCATTTTGCCGAATTTAACTTTTATGCATATTTGAATCCAGAATTCTTTATTTTATCTGGTAAATTTTTTTTTTCAACCAAAAAATGATTTTTTATGTGTTTTTTGTTGCGTAAATAAAGACATATCTGGCATTCTTATAGTAAAAGTTATCAAACTTTCTCACAAAAAACGCTCTCCTGGAAACTAACGATTTGTAGATATCTGTTTGTTCTTTGCTGCCGTCGACTTGTAAAATGTATCGTTCACTCTTTTCCAATTTTCTTTAAGACAAAGCATTAGATAACAATGCGTCCTTAAGGCTTTAAAGGAATCAAAGTATCTATTGTGTATCCAGATGCGCTTAATGGCGGACGTTGTTGAAAGTAAATTGAAAAGAAGTACAATTGTATTCTTTTAGATTTCTTCTTCATATGAAGTATTTTTTATTTGTAATACAATATGCATTGAATGTTTTAGATATTTTTAAATATTAGCCATTGTACTTATTTTTTTTTGTACATGAAGAATAAATAAATATTGTTGTAGGTTAAGTACCTGCAAATAAAATGGCTAAAGAAAGAGTTCTCTATCAATTTTACAATTAGAAGTCATAGTAACGAAGTTCTTTCTTAGATTAGCATTCTTCTCTTTGCCCAACCTGGGGCAAAGGTTTTGGGAAAATCTTGCCATTATGTCCATTACTATTTAAACTTGCAATATGGACAAAAATCTGTGTGCGTAAGTGCCCTACAAGCCTGTTTTTAATGGGTACTAAACAATAAAATAATTATTTTAGAAGAAACATATAATTACATAGACTTAAAATAATTAACGTTTTACGTGATAGGTACACTTTGTGTTCTAAAGACACAAAATAACATACATAGTCACTTACACTATTACTAAACGGGTTCTTACCACGATTATTTTTAATTGACAGTTCTTCAGTCTTCCCGTGATCATAACGCTTGAAACAGTGCTGAAATATCGGGACCTCTCAATTAAAAATAATCGTGGTAAGAACCCGTTTAGTAATAGTGTAAGTGATGTAGATAACCGCGAGTGTTTAAAGAAACATACATAGTCATATTAAATCCGCATGTTATTATTTCAACATACATTCACAATATGTATTGTTTACGAAAAATTCGAAGTATTTCAATTATAGTGTTTCGCAGTTAACTCGTGTTTTTCCAATTCTGTAGATGTTAATTTTATTTAGGTATAAGAGAACAATAGTAAAAATATTGTTTCACAATTCAGTGTATCAAAAGAGAAACATCTTAGTAGATATATTATACTTTATGATGTTTAAAACAAATTATTTTTATCGGCACCTCTATTATAAACCTTTAAAAATAGACTCATTCAAACACTCGCGGTTTTTTATGATACTTTCATATATTTTCAACGGGTTCTTACCACGATATTTAATTAATTGAGTTGTCCCGATATTTCAACGTTGTTGTTGTTGATGTGAGTTCGAGTTCCAGTGGTACTACCCAAAAGCGAAGGAGAAAGAGGGCAGACAGATTTGTTTGCTTTTAAATCGACCGCAGTATCCAGTCTTCTTGTGATCATGACGTTTGCAACAACGTTGAAAAATCGAGACAACTCCATTAATTAAATATCGTGGTAAGAACCCGTTGGAAATGGATGAAAGTACTTTAAAAATAGTTTCTTCCACTGATCAAACGTAACTATACACAAATAAAGTACTTGTTTGAAAAAAGTCGCCTTTTTCCCGTTTCGAAAATTACCGAAGAAAGCAAGCAAATTCAATTATAGCCACTTCAACTAAGATATGAATCTAATTACACTATGAAAAACTACATTAAACTACATTATGAAAAACGTTAATCCTATTTTTTAAGGAGATTTTCCATTCAAATTTCTTGTGTAAATTTATTGAGCGATCATAATCTTCGATACCTTCTAAAAAATCGTTTTTGTCACGTACCAAATTTAAAAATAGAACCTGCCAAAAGATATCCAAATCTTTTAGAAAAAAACTTTACATTTTTATTAGGATGTTTACGATTAAGATTACAAAGATTAAAAATATTTATGCAGCCAAAATTTACAGTGTAATATACAATTAACCATCTCCACACTAGGTCAAGCCTGTCTCGTGGAGATCTTACTAATACATTTATCAGTCAAATTAACCGTTTGTGTCGATATCAAATTACAATCTTGAAAAACAGAAAAGTACTTAGTGGCTAGTGAGACAAAACATAGGAAAATTATTAATTTTAATAGCAAAACGTTTTATAGGTTGTGTTTATATGCATAAAATAGTATTAAATAATTCAATTAAGAGGTATTACAAGATTATTAGATCATGGCGTAACTTCGTAGAAAAACAACGGAAGAAAACGCAGAGCCTTCGCGCGCCATCGCAGTAAGTAATGCGGAACGGTCGTTTTATTGTTATTGTTTATTTATTAACATTCATGAGATAATAAATACTAATTTTAATTAAATAAAAACATTAAATAGCTATTTTAAAATAAACGTTGTAAATACTAGCTTAAGATCCTAGTTATACAAGTGTTAGCGCCAAGTGTAAATGATGTTGATTAACAAATGTATCCTCTTTAATGTAAAAAAAACTTGAGAGGTGTTAGTGGCACCCGGATGGAACGAAGTTCTTTTCGATTAAAAGATATCTTATATTTTTTTTTCCTATTTTTTTAAGCTCGATAAGGAACGTATTTTAAAAGATTTTGATAACAGCGCCATCTAGCGATAATCATTTAAAACAAAATAAGGAACGTGTTTTAAAAGATTTTGATCACTGCACCATCTGGCGATAATCATCTAAAACAAAATAAGGAACGTGTTTTAAAAGATTTTGATCACAGAGCCATCTAGCGATAATCATCTAAAACAAAAAAGTGTCGTGACAACTTTTCGTAAGAATTTTTTCCGTCTAGCTCCCTTTCACAACGCGCGATAAGGAACTTCGTTCCAACATTAAATAGCTATTTCAAAACAAACTTTGTAAATACTAGCTTAAGATCCTAGTTATAGAAGTGTTAGTGCCAAGTAATGCCTTGTTAGCAATCTTGGCTCGCCAAGTTCTAATGCACGCAAATGACAATTGGTAAGCCAACTGTCAAACGGTTAGTTTCAATGCTGGCCGATGCATCCAAACCCCGTTTACATGTTGGTCGGGCGTCATCGTCATTTGTTTTAGGTGTGGTGGGTGTTGGTGAGCCAATATGGAAACACGGGATAAAACGAGCCCAAACATGACGAGTCTTTCTTGTTTAGTACAGGAGTTCCTATGGCTAAGTTCCGACTTCATCACCAGATCAACCTCATGGTACATTGTTACGCATTTACATACTATGCTGAGATTTTACTAAATTAGTATAATATTCAGTGTAAATGATGTTGATTGACTAATTTGGCTAAATGTGACATAGATTTATGTGCAATTTTTCACAACACCACTGGCTAAAAACGGTGAAGGAAAACATCGTGAGGAAACCTGCATATCGGAAAAGGGTGTTAAAAATCCTTTGAAGATATGTGAAGTCCCCAATCCGCATTAGGCAAGCGTGGTGGACTATGCCTAATCCCTCTCCTGAGGAGACCTGAGCCCAACAGTGGGCGGCCCAATCCTCTTTAATGTAAAAAAAATCACGCCTAAGAATTTCTTGAAGTAATTTTATCGAGCTAATTATTATAAAACTGCAAACATTAAAATACCACAGGTGTATAAATTATAATGTTACCACACATGTTTCACACAATCACCTTGAATAATAAACGTGTGTCACATATGAAAACTCATGTATGTGTTTTCAAGAACAATTGGAAATTGGCTATAAAATAACTTCCTTTATTAAAAAATATTATATGAAAATATTTTCTGCTGTACGTATTTTTTTTTCAAGAGAAGAAGACAAGGTAATCCACGCAACTTCATCTGCATCACAGAAGAATATTTTTTTTAGTTTAGGTTATCGAAGGCATTTTTTTTTCAGTTGGAGGAAATCACCGGATAAACGCGGGTGGGCTATGTGGGAGTTGAACCGCACTGAAACCTCCAACCGCTCTCACTCAGCGTCCGAACCGTTATGAGGGACGGCGCGACGCTTTACGCTCTCGGCATTCTTTCCCGTCGAGCCACCAAGTCTTATACCAGGCGCACATCGCTCATAATAATTAAACCTCCTACAAAAACTAGGGTATTGCGTTCAATCACCAAAACCCATTAAAAAAACGTAATTTTCGAATTTCCGAACAGAACTATAAAACTATGTTAATATTATTTTAATGATACAATAATTAAAGATTACATCGTGAGAACAAGACACATTAAACGGCAATCAATGTTAGAACAATGTATCTATAAACTACTACCTACATAAGACATATTGTTTGTACATATCCGGGTGTGAATAAGTAGCAAAAAACGAGGTTTTCAGTGATCTTATTATTGCTTTTTGTTGAATGTACCACTTTGTATCACTAAGTAGAAGACTACGTCGTTTGAACAGTAAATTATCTATGAAACAAAATATGTTAAAATTGCTGGGTTAAAAAAAATAAAACTGATGTGTTTTTTTAATAAATTAATACATGAAAATGTACATTATCACCTCATAAAAGAAGAATCATTGAAATCGAATTACCTACACAAAAAACCAACGAACAACAAAACGTCAAACGCAAAAACAGAAAATAACTTGAGAGGTGTCAAGGGACACCCGGATGGAACGAAGTTCCTTTCGATTAAAAGATATCTTATATTTTTTTTTCTAATTTTTTTTTGTTACGCGCTATAAGGAACGTGTTTTAAAAGATTTTGATCACTGCGCCATCTAGCGATAATCATCTAAAACAAATAAGGAACGTGTTTTAAAAGATTTTGATCACTGCGCCATCTAGCGATAATCATCTAAAACAAATAAGGAACGTGTTTTAAAAGATTTTGATCACAGCGCCATCTAGCGATAATCATCTAAACCAATAAGGAACGTGTTTTAAAAGATTTTGATCACAGCGCCGTCTAGCGATAATCATCTTAAACAAAAACAAGTGTCGTGATTACTTTTCGTAAGAAAAAATACCTAACAAATTTTATAAAATTCAACTGTAACTCCATGACAAGCTTTACACTAAAAATGAATCATTTGAATTAGTCTACCAAAGTTTTCCAGAAGAAGAATACAGTCGAATAGTAAACCTCTTTCTGTTCTTTAAGACAATTTAAATAGTCGATACACTCTCAAGAAACTAGGAAATAAAACATTATCCATTGTAGTACTGTACAACGAACTTTACGAAGTCAATGTAGGTACATTCTTTTCAATCCGTTTCATTGAAATAATTTCATTATTTTTATGCTAATTAGCCGGGTTGAATACTCGATAGAAATGAGCTAACGAGCGGTATTTTGACTATTGTTTTCTGAACAATATTTTATGGGCGAGAACACGAGTAAAACGAAGGTAAGCCGTAGGTAGCAGCCATCCTGCTGAACAACTAGTTAGATACAATTCTCCCATCAAAAATATAGGATAAACACAATTAAAATCATTAAAATAAGAATAAACGCCGGAAGATCTTATTGTACCCTTCTTTACATAAATATATAATGACTTCCTCTAGCCCTTGACATATGGCGAAGAATTTATTTACAGAAACAAATCTTCATATTACATCTTTAACACAGACACACATACTTCTATACCACGTACAGACTTTCATGTTCACATTGAATCACCAACATCCAACACACATAAAAAATTGCATTTGGCTAATGTGAAAAATCGTTTCATGCTGTGTTTTCACATTGGATCGCCGAGCACAAAACTTAGGCCAACTGTCAAACGATATTTCATATAGTTTCAAGGACAGCTAATGCATAAAAACACTCGCTTGGTTAGCCGTCATCGTCATTTGTTTTTTACGTGTGTTGGACGATGGTTAGCCAATACAGAAACGCATAGGCATAACAATTAGCTTACCAGTCGTCATTTGTGTGCATTGGAAGTTGGTGGCCAATACATAGAGCCCCCATTAAGTTATACAAAAGTGTGGGAGCGTTATGTCGTGCAAATAACGAAAACTCAGATTTTGACTTCTGTAAGTGTAAATGGTCAAAAGGGAACAAACAACATAAATAAATTTTACTTCTGTTTAGTATTTATTCTGTACTATTGATGATAAGGTCACTGCAAACATCTTGTGAAGTTAATACAATGGGATGCACTTTACAAAACGCCATGACATTTACAAAGCGGATACGTGCTTGATTCATGTTTGTTTATTATTGTTTTAGTTTACTGTACTGTAACAACCCATTACTGCACACTGCTGGGCTCAGGCCTCAGGTCTCCTCAGAAGAGATATTAGGTATAGTACCACGCTTGCCCAATGCGGCTTGAGGACTTTACGAAGGATTTTTAGAAGCCTTTTCTTATATGCAGGTTTCCTCACGATGTTTTCTTTCACCGTTTTTAGCCAGTGGTGTTATGAAAAATTGCACATAAATCATTTTCACATTAGACACACACACTAGACTAGTGAGCGGTGACGGAACGCAGAGTACCTTATTAAATGTGATGTGCATTATGCACAGACTAAACATTCTGCGTTTTGTTACTGTTTTCGGGGCCGGTCTACATAGGTTTTTTAAGTTGAATTTTATTTTTGCCTTATTTTATTTTCTCTAAAATTTTGTTGTTGGTATATTTTACTTTTAAGTACTTATAAGTTTATGTCTTCGTTATGCGCGTTTGACATGTGTGTCGTCGATGCCGGTCGGAACTGAAAACCAGCGCCGGGTGTCTACTACAATGTTTCTGTGGTTGGCAACCGGCAACATGCAGAGTTTTAAATATGTGTCTGTATGTTCTTTTTTACACACGAATAAACTTATGTCTATGTCTACATTAAGATATTTTAGAACAGTGTTCCTTATTTTAAAAGCTTTATATGAACTTGCACTAGATGAAATTATGTAGGTACAAAAATATTATGTAAGTTCGGGTAGAATCTTCCGAGTAAAATTTGACTAACTTCGGTTTCATTGAGCTACAACTTGTCATGCATATATTTGTATATCACGTGACGTATAACATGGTATCATGGAATTGTGATTATGAATTCGGAATAGAATAAATATAAAAACTTGAGAGGTGTCATGGGACACCCGAATAGAACGAAGTTCCTTTCGATTAAAAGATATCTTATAATTTTTTCCCTAATGTAACACGCGATAAGGAACGTGTTTTAAAAGATTTTGATTACAGCGCCATCTAGCGATAATCATCTAAAACAAAAAAGTGTCGTGACAACTTTTCGTAAGATTTACTTTTATTAAGAGGTTTATGGGAGTCGGATTGCATTAAAACTTACCGCTCTCTCAACTGAGGTTAAACCCACGCAGTTCCGAACTTCTGCATTAAAATACTTTAAGCCTTTACAATTCTTTCTCCTGAATCGTTTCTAAGAAGTCGAAATTACCTACTTAATAGATACATAATAATGATTGCAAAAAATATGCAATGCAAATTACATAACCGGAACTTGGCTTAAAACTTACTGTACAAAAGAGCCGATTGACTTAGAACAACTTTTGTGATACATTTAAAGATTTATATACAACTAGCTGCCCCGCGCAACTTCGTCTGCGTCGCATAGGAATTGTTCCCGGGAATTTTCTAAAACTACTCATCAGAACGCTTCATTAGGAGCCCAAACACGATGAGGTTATCTTGCTTATTGACGGAGTTACTGTGGCCACGTTCCAGCTCCATCATCAGACCTTGAAATTTATCCTTTACGCAAAGTACTCATCAGGACGCTTCATTAGAGCTCAAACACGATGAGGTTATCTTGTTTATTGACGGAGTTCCTGTGGCCACCTTCCAGCTCCATCATCAGACCTTGAAATTTATCCTTTACGCAGAGTACTCATCAGGACGCTTCATTAGAGCTCAAACACGATGAGGTTATCTTGTTTATTGACGGAGTTCCTGTGGCCACCTTCCAACTCCATCATCAGACCTTGATCTAAGATATCCTATCTCTCAAGTTGGATCGAACTGCACATGGTGTTCAAATTTTATTATAATCGGTTAAGTGGTTTAGGAGTCCATTGAGGACAAACATTGTGACACGAGATATATATATATTAAGATTTATCACAACATCACTGGCTAAAAACGGTAAAGGAAAACATTGTCAGGAAACCCGAATATTGGAAATGGATTTCAAAATTATTGAATGAGCAACGGTAACCGCTTACTATCAGGTGGCCCGTTAGCTGGTATACCTACAAAACAATAAAAAAATCCTTTGAAGATATGTGAAGTCCCCAATTCCCATGAGACTACGTGATGAACGGGTTGCATAGTAATTTTGAGTACCCAGCTAAAACTTCAAGGCACTAGCTAGACGAACCCATTCTTCTAATCTTTTTCGCTCGCATAATATTCGTCACAAGTGAATCACGAGAAGAGACAGTAATCACGTCTGCACCCGGACACAATGGTGTGATACGTGGTGATACCATCACGCAACTACCGACAAACGTAACTGCTATAAACTTATTGCACTAATTAACTTTACAGAAGTAAATCTTGATACAAATCGAGCTTAGCGAACTCACCAAGAAGAAATAGCAAATGGATTCAATTAATGAGTGTGCACACAATTTTTTCTTTTTTTTTTCAGTTGGAGGAATCTCGGTATGTGGGAGTTGAACATCACTAAAACCTCCAAACGCTCTCACTCAGCGTCCGAACCCCGGCTGAGGCCAGAACCCAGCACGGGGATTGGAGGGACGTCGTGACGCGTTACGCGCTTGGCACTCTTTCCCGTCGCTCCGTCCCCGGTCAAAAGGGTTAAGACAATTTCTAGAATTGTGACAACAATTTTGATGTATGAAATGTGCCTTAGCTACTTTGAGTCGTCTTATTCTCTGGGTGAAAGGTGGCATAGCCAACGCTGACCAACAAGCGCCTCCACCTTTAAAATCCAGAGCGGCGTTACCGTCAACGTACACTGTACACACCGCCGTTGGATTACTTCTGTATAGTAAATTTGTTTGTGGTAACGGTCTGTTCGTGTCGACCGTAACAATAAGCCCCTCCGCACACGGAGCTACTCAAAAGTAACTAATCACAAACTCAAATTACTAACGAGTTTCTCTAGCGTCACCGCCCATACATTGTCATACAGCTTCGCACACGACGCTACTAGTCACTAACCAGTTACTAACGCATTGGCAACTAGTCGCGCGCGACGCGTCGTGTCAGTCGCCAAGCTACTAGGTTACTCGAGTTTACTGCACAGATCAGAAAGTACAGATGCTACAGCGAAAGCGATTGAAGTTGTGTAATGTTTGTTTTAATTGAAATGAATTTAATTTGCAGTCTAGGTATTTTAGGCCTCAACTACTGCAATTAACAAAAAAAACAGCTCGAGAATGGAAATATTTGTATAAAACTTTGAAAAAAAGTTCCTCATTAAAAATAGAAGGAAAAGTAATGCTTACCCATCTCTCTTTACAGAGAACGAAATTATTACAGGAATCTCAAAAAACCCTACTAATTTGGCAAGTAAGTCCTACAGTAAAAGGCCTTGAAATAAACCTAGTCTACAACCCATGAAAACATCTAGACTGCAAATTAAATTTATTTAAATTAAAACAAACATTAAAAAAACATTACACAACTTCAATCGCTTTCGCTGTCGCATCTGTACTAGTTTCTGATCTGTGACAGGAGTGACTGAAACCTTGCAATTTGAGTAGCGTCGTGTGCGAAATACAGTTTGTAACTAGTTTGTAATTCTGATTACTAACGAATTCCGTCACATTTGAGTAGCTCCATGTGCGGAGGGCCTTATATAGTTTGAGGTTTCCGATCTAGATTTGCCGTGTACACCTTCTTTTATTTATCAAGTTTAAGACAGTTGCTTTATTTCAGGCGACTTTGAAATCGTCTCGGTCATTCATGGTTACAGATCTTTCTTAACTATACCGCTTTGGAATAGACTCCCCTCTTCGATGTTCCTTGAGTGCTATGAGAAGTCCTTCTTAAGGCAAGGTTAGGAAAGAATATATAAGGAAGTTTGTAGGCAGTTCATGGAAGTTCATGAGCAACGGTTACCATTTACCATCAGTTGTGCTAGGACTCGTCTACGTTGAGGTAATTTTAAAGTTCATCGAACGAAAAATACAGTCGAACAAAAATACGTTCAATTATTTTTACAAGCTTTATATTAACATGCACTGTCCTGTCCTGTAGCAACCCATTACTGCCCACTGTTGGGCTCAGGTCTCCTCAGAATGATGCACTGCACACACAGGTATGCACTGATAACATGAACTGGATGTAACTATATAACTTCGGATGGAATCTTTTAAGATAAGTCGACAAATTTCCCGGTTTCCAATTGAGCTGACATTTTGTAGGCGTGACAATGCAATAATATGACAAAATGGCGCTGATGTACATGATATCCAGGGTCTTGTATTTAAAAACTTCTGCTTTCTATCTTTAAAATAAATTATTTAACCATCAAACACCTTCTTTCTCTTCAGCATTCCAACGATTTCCATTGTCTAGGTTTGCAAATAACTAATAAGGACACAGCGAGAGCTGTAATTAATTACCCACAGTTTTAATGAAAATATCGTAATATACGGGCTTCAATATGTGTCAATGAAACGCATTTATCACTGAAAACTGGTATTAAAAATCCTTGAAATCAAGTCTTTTTGAAATTTGAATTTAAATTTGAAAAGTACCTAAAGGTGGAAAGTAAACTATCAGGTATCACAGTATTTGAAAAGTTTTGGCGAAAGAAACTCTACTTTAGCTTATATGATATTAGGTATCTTAAAGCTAGTAAAGGGTGGGCCATAAAAAGTTTGCATTTTCCAAAAGTTCAAATGTCATGTTGGCTGTGTGGCATGTTGCGCCATCCTGTTGAAATCAAATGTCGTCCATGTCATACTCTTCAACTTTTGGAAACAAAAATCAAAAATTTGTTTAGCATGGCACGGTAACGCTCGCCATTGACCGTAACGGCGGCTCCTTGCTTCATTTTCGAATGATGCCGCAGGACCAAAACCCACGCCAAACCCTAACTCTTTGTGGGTGCATTGGCTTCTCAATGGTGACGTGTGGATTTTCCGACCCCCAGATGCGACAATTTTGCTTATTGACATAGCCTTCGAGGTGAAAATGGGCTTCATCTGAAAAGACGATTTTTCGGTAAAAATGCTCATTTTCGGCCAAACGATTTTCTGCCCATTGGGCGAACTGAAAACGTCCCATTTCTTAAAAATCAAACCTTTAACTAAGTAATGAACACAAATTGAATGACAATTGAGCTGTCATTCTCTAAATAAACAGTAGTTCAAAATGCAAACGTTAGATTGACCAACCTAAATTTGACAAGTTTTTTTATAAAATAAGTAGTTCAATTAATATTTGAATGTGGATGTCACGTTCTATGCAAATTAAGTTTTCTATGACCAATAAAATTATCTTTCTCTTTAAGGTTTTTAAAGGAAATTGTTTCAGTATAAATTCAGTATAAAGTAAATCTGCAATACAAAGTGAATATTACGTCAACATAGATTGGCATGCCATTATCGGTCGATCACTGCGAAACCACTCGTAGCGTGATTATCACAATTTAATTTAACCTAGTTTGACTAAAATGGAACTAACCACTAATTTGAAATTACTGTTAATGAACGAACGTAATTTTGAGCAGTTGAGTTCTGAAATTTAAACTAATTTTGCAAGCAATGTTTTAAAAAGGACTTGTTGGAGCATGTTTATTAGATATACAACCTTTGTTGTTTTTGGCATAACGGGTGTGTTGCAGTTGCCATGAAAAAGGAAGAACGAAAATTGCCGCCAAAAATGAAAAATGTGAAAATGTAAAAGTTGTAATATAAAATTAATATTAATCGCAATCCGAATTTAATTACATATCAATCTTGATAGTTAGAATCCGCAACAGGACTTGTGAATTTTACTAAATATACGGGGCCGAATACTGAAATGAAATGAAATACTTTATTTTCAATGATGATAAATGACTCTTGTTGACTTTAAAAGCCAGTTCGAACAATAATTTTTAACCGCCGTCCTGAGAAGAACATGCGAAATAATCTTAGCATGTCTTTATAAAATGCTTGAAACAGGTATAGTAAGGTACAGGGTAAGATCCAGAGGAAGAGAGCTGTAGGTAGAAGGAGAACATCTTGGCTGAAGAACTTGCGCCAGTGGTTCAACAAAAGCACTCGTGCTCTGTTACGCTGCTGTGTCAAAAGTACAGATCGCCTTAACGATCGCCGTCCTTCGATAGAAGATGGCACAGGAAGAAAAAGAAGAAGGTATAGACTTATTAGTGGTGGTAAATATTGAAAAAGGTTGATGAGTACTCTGTTCTAATATGGAATTAAAAAAATAGTAAAAAATTTAGGTAAAAATCCAAAATTCGTAATAACTATCTCAAACAAAAATAATTTCGGACAACAGTGTTGATTAACAATCTCAAGTGATCTGGCGCACCCCACACCCATTAACTATCGAGCAAAATCGTTTTGGGAGAATTTTTGATATTTTTAAGTTGCATTTTTAAAAGCTTTGTATCATATTATACAGGGTGGATCTGTAACTTTGGACAATCTGACGTGGGGTGGATGACCTGTTGAAAAAAAACTTAGAACCACTTTTATTTTAGGAATTGGATTAAATTTTTTTCATCATAGTATGGTCCGCAACGATAGTCGTACGTTTTCCATACAATGTCAGAAAAAACAGTTTAACCGATCCAAAAATAAAAATGGTGCTATGTTGTATTTTGACAGGTCATTCACCCCACGTCAGATTGTCCAACGTTAGAGATCTACCCTGTATATTATATAGTTTGGTTATAGGTCGTATATACCTTCACCTGTCATAAACTTTAATATGTATTCAGCACTCTATATTTTGCTCTATTACCTATTTGCTGATAAAAACTTGTTTTTGTAGTAAAATTTTCACTTTAAGACTATAGACACCGCTCAAAAGATTGAGGAGCGATTAAAAATTGAGAAGTGTTCCAGTTTAGGGCCTTAAATATTCTTTAAGGATTAAGCAAAACTTTGTTGGTTTAAAAAAGAAAAAAAGTATAGTGACAATAATTATAAATAATCTTAAGGAAGTCTTTACAAATTAATGATACCGAAATATTATTAATCAATTAACTAAGGGTTTCTATGACGGGGGTGACGGGGCGATACGTGAGCGACAATCGCGAACGCGTCCTGTCACCCCTACCAACCTCGTGCCGGGTTCTGTCCTGGCCGGGGATCGGACGTCGAGCGTGAGCGGCGGGGGGTTTTAGTGCGGTTCGATCCCCACATATCCCATTCGCAGGGCGAGTGGAAGTACCGTGATTTCCTCCCGTCCAAAAAAAAAAAGTTAATTAAATTAATTAACGAGTTTTGGCGTGCTTGTTTTGTAGACTTAAACTTTAGAGGCTTTGGGTAAAATATTATTAATTTGTACATGGCTTCTCGTACCGCCTATGTTCTTGAAGTTAGGAAAAAGGCCCATTAAGATTAATAACTATTGAAGAACGTCAAATTTTATTCCTTGCTTTTTGTTACTATTGTAAGAAAATACAGACACATCTATCAAATTAAAATTTACAGGTACAAGAATTGAACTCGCAAACTGCACGGAAGGTAAGCATGTCAACCACTGAGCCATAAAGATGAAAAATTCGGAATGAAAATTTGGTTTCTTTACAACGTGCAAAATCGCGAACTGCGTCAGTTCTGCAACCGGTTTACTGACCTCATTCCGGTTTCAGCTTTTTTACCGTACAACTGTCACTCAAATTCCTGCTTGAGCCTTTTGTATATTAACATAAGATCGAAATTCCATTGCACGTAATTACTGAACTGAATCTGCCGTGGAATGTGATTACTTTGTATCATCAAGCAAAGTTATGTCTTAATTGTATGAAAAGATGATCCAAAATTGATTGGATTTAAATGTGAAATTGTAAGTGCAATTATCTTGAGTGGCTATTGAACATTTTGGACTGAAAGGAGGTAGTCATCATTTATTTTGTCACTACATAGTATAAAACGAAATCGGTTTAATATGTCTGTCTGTGTTTGTTTACATTTTTAAAACTACGAAATGAAATTTGATATGGCTTGATATACAGGGTGATTTCCTAGTGAGGGAACATATTGAAGGTCATGGTAGCTGATGGTTATATACGACCAGTAAAAATATTATTACCAAGGAATACGGCTTAATGCCTTAGTAATCGCAACTTAAAAATATCTAAAATTCTTGCAAAATGATGGTTTTTCGACAGCTGATGGGTGTGGCGAAGGTGTGGGGTGCGCGAGATCACTAGAGGTCATTAGTCAACACTCTTTTAGTCGAAATTGTTTATGTTTGAGGTAGTTTTGTCGAATTTAGATTTTAAAAAAAAATGTAATTTTACCTATTTTTTGTAATATTCCGTATTAGAACAGAGTACTCATCACCCTCCTGCAATATGTACCCTCTCTAAAAAATCACCCTGTATAAAATTATCAAGAAAAAGGTTTACGTCTGGAATACACTCATAATGTAGTATAGAAACATTGATAATTTAATAGGTTTTTTGATGTATCAACAATACAAAAAAGAACAGTTTTCTGTGTTTACATTGTAAATACAATCTGAACAATCTATTTTGTGACGCGGACAAAGTTGTTCTAGTATAAACATGAAGTCTAATTCAGATGCGTTTTGTTACTAGTCTCCTAAATGTGCGCTAAGTGGACCTCATTACCGATGTATTATAAACGTAAGGTAAAGTTACGATTCTCCTAAATATGCGAGTCTCTTAATTTCCAATATAAAGGGAGATTTCTTAATGATCGTACATATTGAAGATCATGACGGTTGATAGTCATAAACGACCAGTAATCTTCTCTTGTATATAAAATGAATTGCTGTTCGTTAGTCTCGCTAAAACTCGAGAACGACTGAACCGATTTGGCTTATTTTAATCTTGAAATATTGGTAGAAGTCCAGGGAAGGTTTAAACGGTGAGAAAATACCCGGTATTTTTTTTGTGACGCAGACGAAGTTGCGCGGACCCACTAGTCTTCTTATATTCTTATATATAAAAATGAATTGCTGTTCGTTAGTCTCGCTAAAACTCGAGAACGACTGAACCGATTTGGCTTATTTTAATCTTGAAATATTCGTAGAAGTTCAGGGAAGGTTTAAACGGTGAGAAAATTTCCTTATGTGACGCAGACGAAGTTGTGTGGGCCAGCTAGTAATATTATAATTTATTACCAAAGAATAAGGTATAAAGCAAACAACTTCAAAATATCTAAAATTCTCGCAAAACGATTGTTGCTCAAAAACTTTAGAGATCACTAAGACTTGAGATTGTTAGTCAACACTTTGTTGTACGAAATTATTTTTGTTTTCAGTAATATATTTACCTAGGTAATTTCGTTTTTATTATTCCGTATTAGACTAGAGTAGGGATTGCAATCCGGAAAACCGGATCCGGTAATCTACCGTATCCGGTGTCTTTTTGGGCCGACCGGATCCGGTAGTGCCAATCTTAGACAAATTTAGTATTAATTTTGCCTTAGAATTTATCTAATATCTAATCTAATATATATTATAAAGGCGAAAGTTTGTAAGTATGGATGGATGTATGTATGTTTGTTACTCTTTCACGTAAAAACTACTGAATGGATTTGAATGAAACTTTACCACAATATAGCTTATACATCAGAATAACACATAGGCTACAATTTTTGATAATACGGGACAAACCTGAAGTCCACGCGAACGAAGTCGCGGGCAAAAGCTAGTAATAAATAAGTTGTTATGATGTTTTAGTTTTCAGAACTGCATTTGCATTAATTAAAACCCTAAAAATCGGTAAAATGCTTTGAAATAAGCCAGTATTGTGAAAATAATTTAAAAACATGTATTTTTTTTCGACCTTTTCACTACTCATTTCATACTTTAAGTACGTGATGCAATGTCAGCTGCTAAGAAAAAGCTAAGCCGGACCGGATTGAAAATGATACCGGATTGCAATCCCTAGACCAGAGTACTCATCAGCCTCCTTTAAAATGTACTATCATTAACCACCCTGTATACCTACTATAACTAACAAGGTGAATACTAAAACCATGAGAGTATCGAAGTTTAAACACTCATTGCGAAATCCCAAACGTAACCAGTCTCTGACGTAACTTCGACGGTATGATTCAGACAGTTTTTGTGGCCGTTTAGTCATAAATTGAGTAACAGTACACTTGATATACTTTAGTTTACTTATCTAGTATCAAGACAGAATATAGTCCAAGAAAATAAGGTGAGGTATTAAAGAAAATATTGAAGAAGTTGTGGCCGTGTTCGAACCGGAGGTACAAGTACCTCTAAATTTTAATTTGCAAAAGAGTTTGTTCCTATAAATTGTAACCATATAGAAAAGTTGAGGAGAAATGTATTAACAAAAGTGTGTAATTTAAGTTGCAACGAGGACCCTAATACTTTGTATAAAGACTTTTTCGATTTGATTAATAAAGAATTTAATTATGTATTTGTGCCTAAGTTATTTAAGCAAAAAATAAGAAGAGTTTTTGTGAATGGGCTACTATTGGATTTTATAGAAGTAGTGAAAGACTATACGACTTGTATTATGAAAAGTCGTACAATCATAGAGAATCATTCCAACAGTATGTCCGAAAGTATTCAAAAATATTCAAAAAAGTCTGTGCTGCGGCAAAATCCCTTCACTATATAGGCAAATAAAAAATGCACCAGACAAAATTAAAATGACTTGGAACATTATCAATAGGGAGGCTGGAAGAGTAATACATAATTTATGTGCAATTTTTACAAAACCACTGGCTAAAAACGGTACAGGAAATGATCGTGAGGAAACCTGCATATTTGAAAGGAATTAAAACACTTTGAAAACAAGTGAAGTCCCCAATCCGCATTGGAGAAGCGTGGTGGACTAAGCCATACATCTACTGAGGAAATATGAGGAGCCTAGCAACGGATAGTAGTACTACTTCAGTTTAATTATTTAGTGTGAGGACCAAATATCGTTAAATAACAATAAGTGACATATTAAAGAAAAAAAACTTGAGAGGTGTCATAGGACACCCAGATGAAACGAAGTTCCTTTCCTAAGAAGAGGGAGAGAGACAGACGTTTTAAACTAACTAATTATTATAATTTAAATAAAAAAAATTGATCACAGCGCCATCTAGCATTAAACATATAAAACAAAATAAGGAATTGTTTTAAAAGATTTTAATCACAGCGCCATCTAGCGATAATCATCTAAAACAAAAAAAAGTGTCGTGACAACTTTTTCATAAGAATTTCCGTCTAGCCCCCTTTTTATAACGCGCGATAAGGAACTTCCAAAATAATAGTTTTACACACTATGGATAAGTTTAGACCGAGATCTGTTTGTGTAATGATTTCTGACTGAACCGATTTCGGTACGGTAAAAAGTACGATTGAATTGGTCGCCTTTTATGAAGTTGTTTAAAACTTCTCAATATTAACTTTTACATAAGTTTCACTTCAACTGTCTCTTTACTTCAAAAAGCACTTAAGATCTCAAATTTCTCATTCTAAACAAAAACCTAAATTCAATACGAATTTCCAATTTCATGAAATTTCCATTCAATAACTCCTGGGTCAGAAAGGGACTAGAACAACTTAACGAGGGATTCTGTGGCTCGTTTGTGGAAACACGTTAATGCCAACTTCATTAAAAGTAAACGAGTCGAGATAAAATTAAAATCTAACGGAAATGAGGATAATTAAAACATAATAAGATAGGGTTGTCACACTCCATTAAAAATGTATATTTTTTGTTGTATTGGAGATGGTTAATAAACTACATGACCGATTTAAAAAAGAACCAGGCATCGACCATCACCTTACCTAGGAAATAAAGATCATCCGAATCGGTCCAAACTAAAGTTAAAGAGCAAACTTAAAACAAGAATTTCTGATATCTTCATAATGATCTACTTAATCCGCATTTCATGTTTATAAATTGTATTGATAAATTATTTTCAATATTTCAAGGATAAAATTCATATTTAAACTGATAAAACACCGCAATGACACATAAACATAATTATTTCCTTTCTATTATGTAAACTGAATATAAAACTGAGTTTATTAAACTTTATAAACAAATGATAAAAATATGGTATATCGGTTGGGCAGCGTTCGGGAAGCTTCGGAAAGTTTTCTCGTCCACAATACCACAGTGTCTCAAGACGAAAGTCTTTGACCAGTGTGTGTTGCCAGTGATGACCTACGGATCAGAGACTTGGCCGCTTACGATGGGTCTTATCAGACGACTCAGAGTCACTCAAAGAGCAATGGAAAGGGCTATGCTGGGTGTCTCTCTGCGTGATCAAATAAGAAATGAGGAGATCCGCAGAAGGACTAAAGTAACCGACATAGCCCAAAGAATTGCATCTTTGAAGTGGCAATGGGCAGGACACATTGTGCGAAGAACAGATGGCCGTTGGGGCCGAAACGTTCTAGAGTGGCGGCCACGAACCGGTAAGCGCAACGTTGGTAGACCCCCCACGAGATGGACCGACGATCTGGTCAAGATCGCGGGAGGTCACTGGATGCAGACGGCGCAGGACCGGTCGTTATGGCGAGGTTTGGGGGAGGCCTATGTCCAGCAGTGGACGTCTATAGGCTGATGATGATGATGATGATGATGATGATAAAAATACAAGACCTTGACCTAAAGAGAATAGCGAAAAATATAAAAAACTAAGTAAACCGGTTTTTTATAATTTTTTCAAAATACTTGAAAAAGAAAGTATTGAAGTACTATATCTTTGCAGGATTTTTTTTATTGCCATGTAGGCAGACGAGCCAACAGGTGGCCCTGATCGTAAGTGGTTACCGTCGCTCATGGACCTATGCAAGAAGTGGGACTATCATGGTCTACTTTTAATGGCTCTTCAAGCTTCGTTTGAAGAAGGACAAGTAGAGAATCAGCTGATCCCATAAATTATTTACAAGTTACAAATAACGATTGTAAAGGAGCATGATATTATTGTCTGTAGAAGTTACATGTAAATATGTTGAAAACAATGTTAACTAGTAACTACATTTTTATATGTTTGTAAACTCATCAGATCTCATAACCTTTTTGTATGATACGAGACTTTTTACAAGTTTTATATAACTTCCACTGGATGTAACTATGTAAGTTCTGGTAAAATCTTATAAGCTAAATTTGACCAACTTTTCGGTTTCCAATTGAGCTGACATTTTATTTACATGTATGTATATCGTCCAATCCTGGTCAGTATGCTGAATCAATGGAAAAAATACGAAATACTACGCAATAAGAAAAAATTGCCACAAAATATCTTTATAAGTGAAGACTTTAGTAAAGAAGTATTAGAAAAAAGAAAAGCACTTATTCCACAACTAAAAGAGGAACGAAAAAGAGGCAATATTGCATACCTAAAGCAAGACAAATTAATAGTGAAGGGTAACTCAGGTGCACTTCGTGACAAGAGGAAAAGAGAAAACTCATCTTCACCAAAACCTGTGGCAACTGACAGAGCCCCATCAAAAATAAACAAAATAAACGCTTTTGAGAGAATGTACAAGAGCCACAGATCACATTCAGCATCAGACATACATATTGAATAACATTTAGAATGCATCGGAAATCGGAAAAGAAACAATACTGATTCTTTTTCCAAACATATTAAATCAAACACAACTCCCCCAAGACGGTTGGTCTCCGTGGGGGATGTAGACCACCCCCTTCCAGACAGAACTGAAAACCATGTTTTAAAGGATTATAATTTCAATGATAAACTATACATCGCAACTCTAAACTGCCTATCACTTCGGACAAACGAAAAACTGGCCGAACTTGAATTGGCTATCTCAAAAATAAACTGGCATATCCTTGGTCTCAGCGAAGTTAGGCGTTTTGGTGAGAGCATTGAGGATCACAAAGATTATATCTTCTATTTCAAAGGTGAAACAAAAGGCCGTTACGGTGTAGGATTCATGATCAAAAAAAGTTTAGAAAAATACATAGATGAATTTAAAGGTATATCTGAAAGAATAGCAATAGTCAATATGAACTTACCAGGTTATAGAAAGAAATGGTCATTCATCCAAGTCTATGCACCTACAGAACAACATGACGCAACTGTTAAAGATGATTTCTATAAACAATTAACTGATGTTATACAAAATGCTCAAAAGAATGTCATTGTGATGGGAGACTTTAATGGCAGAATAGGATGTCAGAGAATTGGTGAAGATCAAGTGATGGGCAGTTTTGGTTATGGTAGAAGAAGTCCAAATGGCGATAGAATGATTGAATTTGGGATGGAAAATAATCTAGCATACATGAACAGTTTCTTCAAGAAAAATGTAAAGAAGAAGTGGACATGGATTTCTCCAGATGGAGCCTATCAAAACGAGATTGACTACATAGCAACTAATTATAAAAAATGCTTCGAGGATGTAAGTATCCTAAACCACTTAAACTTCAACACCAATCATCGTATGGTGAGAGCAATATTAAAATGCAAAGAACCAAGGAGAAGCAGACAATGTTTCAATAGGCCTGTTAACTTCAAAGTACAAAAACAAATTCAAAAAATCAGTTTTAAAAATAGTTTACAAGAAAAATATGAAATGGAAATAAACAACATACTCAAGCCTCTAATGAATAAAACTTTGAAACACAATAATAGTTGCTTGAAACCTGAAACATTAGAATTAATTGAAGAAAGACGAAATCTCTTGCACCTCAAGAAAAATAAAGATATTATGAAAAAAATTTCAGTGCTAAACAAGAAGATAAAGATAAAAATTAAACAAGACAGGAAACAAAGGAGAACTAAAGTGCTACTCAATCATATCAATAAAACAGGAGGAGTTAAGAAAGCCCTAAAAGAACTTACTGAATCAAAAACATGGATACCAAATATTAAAAATAAACAAGGGCAACAAATAACAACAAGAAGAGCCATTATTGATACAGCCACTGAATTTTATAGCAAACTCTACTCAGAGGAACATCAAAATTCAACTCAAAGTATAGATTTAAGCGATACTGAACTAGAAAAAGTACCAATCTTCCTCCCTTCAGAGATTGAAATAGCTGTCAGGAGTCAAAAAAATGGTAAAGCAGCAGGCCCAGATTATATAACAAATGAAATGATTAAGGAAATCATAAAAGTACCAGGTACACTTAAAAAACTCACAGATCTTTTTAACTTAATACTAGAACAAGAAAATATTCCTTTGCAGTGGACAAAGAGTGTCATAACCTTGTTACATAAAAAAGGTGACAGAGATCTTATTGAAAACTATAGACCAATAAGTCTGATGTCAAACATGTACAAAATCTTTTCAAAATTAATTTTAAATAGACTTTCACAGATACTAGATGAACAGCAACCTATGGAACAAGGAGGTTTCAGGTCTGGTTTTTCAACAGTTGACCACATGCATACAATCAAACAAATAATAGAGAAATGCCAAGAATACAGGAAACCCTTGTATATAGCATTCATTGATTATAACAAAGCATTCGATTCAATAAGACACGAGGCCCTGTGGAAGGCTTTAGTCATGCAAGGAGTACCAAAAAAATTTATACGGATTATTAAAAACATATATGTAAGTAGCACAGCACAGATCAAATTAGATACAATAGGAGAAGAATTTCAAATATCAAAAGGAGTCAGACAAGGTGACCCATTGTCCCCAAAACTTTTCTCTGCGGTGCTGGAGGATGTATTCAGAGGATTGCAATGGGATGGTTTGGGGTTAAACATCAACGGTAGCCAACTTAATCATCTTAGATTTGCTGATGACATAATCTTAGTAGCAGAAAACTCAAGCAATTTACAGGAAATGTTAATACAGTTAACAGATGCTAGCAAGAAAGTGGGTCTGACACTGAATAGATCAAAAACAAAAATAATGACTAATAGAGATGAAACTCCTATTATATTGGACAGTGAGAACATAGAATATGTAGAAAATTATATATATCTGGGACAAATATTATCATTCAGGAATCAGGAAGATCAGGAAATAGAAAGAAGAGTTTCCAGTTCTTGGAAGAGATACTGGTCTCTGAAAGAAATATTTAAAAGCAAGAACTTCCCCATGCATGCCAAGATGAAAGTTTTCAACCTCTGCATCCTGCCATGTCTCACATATGGCTGTCAGACGTGGGCACTAACCAAGAAAAACTTAGAAAAACTCAGGAAATGTCAGAGAAGCATGGAAAGAAGCATGATGAACATCACCCTGAGAGATCGTAAAAGAGCTAAATACATAAGATCCATTACAAAAGTAGCAGATATTGTTTCCAGAATTCGCCAACTGAAATGGAGATGGACAGGACACATGACGAGAGATAGCAGACTAAAGTGGACAAGAATAGTTACGGAATGGCAACCACGAGACAGCAAAAGATGTAGAGGGAGACAGTTGAAACGATGGGCTGATGATGTCAAGAAGGTAGCAGGCAAAACATGGACCAGAGAAGCGAGGGACAGAGAGAAATGGAAGAGTCTGGAAGAGGCCTACGTGTCACAGGACACACCGACCATAGCAGCGGGCACATCCGATGCAATTTAGGATAAGTTAGTTGTAAGTTAGTTGTAAGTTATATTTGTTAAGGTTGGAAATAAAGGCTTTTTGATTGATTGATTGATATCGCGTGACAATACAATATGACAAAATGGATCTGATGATGCATTCGGAAGGTTTTTTTCTTTTTTTTTTGTTTTAGTTTGAAGAAATCGCCGGATGGTATGTGGGAGGTGGTATGGGTATGTGGGAGTTGAACCTCACTAAAACTCCAACCGCTCACACTCAGCGTCCGAACAGCGGCTGAGGCCAGAACCCAGCATGGGGTTATTAGGGATGGCGCGACGCGTTACGCACTGCGGCACACTTTCCCGTCGCGACACCCCCGCATTCGGAAGGTGGATGGGAACTCCTGTGCTAAACAAGATAAACCCGTCGTGTTTTAGCTCGTTTTAATTGTATTTTAATTGAGCTAGCACTCTACTATTATGATATTTTTTTGATTTTTATAGCTTACATATTAAAAAGATTTTTTTAAAGTAAATTATTAATATGTTTGGCTGTTTTTAATACTATAAAGACGTAATATCGCGATGTTTGAAACGTTGTTGGTAATGTAATGAACCGATTTCGAAAATTCTATTAAAAATCGGAAGTTACGTTATTTGTGAGTGTCAGGCTATGTAATAATTAAACTAAAATTAGGTAAGACTCTCTTTGTTTTGCAAACATTCCGCGCAGTTCAGACAGTTTTTTTTAATTTACGAAATATTATAAGTTTACCAATTAGTCAAGGTTCACAAAACTTGAAGTGATCAAACAAACGGACACTTCACATTTGTATGCAATGTTTACTTGAATAATTATTTAGTTATTTCGAAGTATTTTTAAATGTTTTTGGTATAAAGTTTTCCAAGAAACCGCTGTGTTTTTGATTGACTTGATATGTAGCTTCTAAGATTTTTCCTTTAGTAAGTAAGGATATGTCGCCTACATTACAATGTGACTTCTCAAGAATTATTATTTAACGACTTAAGTTATTGAAGTATAGAGTTCTTGTAAGAGTCGTCCCTCTTCTGAGAAAGTCAAAGTCAAATCATTTATTTCAAAGTTGATGTGGACACATACATTTTGAAAGTCAAAACAAAAAAGTTCTACCACCAGTTCACTAAAATTACGCCTCCGTCCTGAGAAGAACCGGCGCAAGAAACTTAGCGGGCATGTCTTTTTTTTAATTTTATTTGTTTTTTTTTTTTCAATATTGTTTTACAATGTTTTTGTTTTTAAAAAATGTATCATTTGAAACGGCCAGGGACGAGCACCTCAATCCCATTTTGAGCAGTCATTTATATAATCATTAAGAAGAGAAGACCTGAGCCCAACAGTGGGCAGTAATGGATTGGTTGGTACAGAAGAGTCATTTAAATTATAATTTAAGAGATACGAAGCAATTCTTCTACGCCATGGCATTAATCGCTTACCAACAGGTGAACCGTGAACTCACTATCTTGCAGAGATTAAAAAAAATGTTGGTAAGTCTTTTAAAAACTGTGTAGATTGAATCAATATTATTTGGCCTACAAGATAGTCAAATGAATGTACGTCAAATATTTTCAATTTTATAGCATTTACTAAATTAACCAATAAAGAGTTCTTTTTTGAAATATTAAAATTGTGTTCGGTTTTAATAATTTTCTAATTTTCTGTCATTTTCATTTTTTTCCTACTATAATCACAAAAATATCAATTTATTTCAAAATATCAACTCCTACTTTTATTGTCATCTCTTTGACAAAAAACAACACCGGTTCAGAAATTAACTGGAAAATGCACCCCCAACAATATTTATGAACACTAAACAACACTAGAATTAACCTTAAATAAACCGAAATGAAAAAATCCTACCTCCAAAAATATTAAATTTTCGCACCAAAACACTAACTGCACATCACTACACGAACTATTTAAAATAATTAATAGTTACGACAGCGTACGTCAACAACGACAGTCTTGTTCGCACTGCGAAACCTGCGCTCGCGCAATCGTATTAACAGAACCACGACACAGAATAAATACTAAACAGAAGTAAAACACAAAAGCTATGACACGTCTTTTTATTTATTTTATAACAGAAGCACCAACTACATTCACACTTAACTCTACTTATACTAAAAATACATAATTAACTCTTGGCCCGAGTGGAATGTAAAATAGAGGTGCATACAGCTTTCACAAAAGTAGTATTAACTCAAAGTTACAGAAAAAAAAAATTTTTTTCTTAAAAGTTAAATTACAAAACAGTAAAAATAAAAATAGCTTATTTCAGGAATTTTATCAGATTTTGTCTAAATTCGTTAGATGAATCATGAAAGATGTCAATGCTGTCAGAATTAATGTCGTTGTAGGTTTTTATAATGCGGTTTAATGGAGAAAATTTACCAAGTAAATTTTTGGTGTGTCATAGAGAAATCGTTGATCAAGAAGTCCTGTAAGTAATGAGTAAGGACTACTCAAGGCCGGCTTTTGAGCGAGGGCAATTATACACATATCAACACACACTGTTATTTTTCTTATTACTATTATGTTTGTGCGAACAACCATAGAATACTTATAAGAAATAATACTGTTATTTACTTAAATTTTAAATAAACCACCAACATTTGTAGCACAACAAATATTAGCAATAAGACTTCTTACAAAAGATTTCTAATATTATTTTTATACACAAACTCAAACAACTTTACAAATAAATAACATTTTACAACTAAATAACTACATAAGATCATGTTGGTGTTGACACAACAGAATCTTACAGCGGCACTCATAGGCAAGCACCAGCTGCTGAGTACCTCAGACTACCTCACCTTGGTTGAAATGTAGCTTGTATACTCGTATTTCACTGACAAATTATATTGAGAGTTCCTCAAGGACAATTTGTGAGAAGATTAACTTCTGTCTACCAATTATTTTGTATACAAACCTTCCCTTTATTTACAAGGCCAACGCACATGCGCCGGTCTCTTGTTTTGGTCATAATAACGCAATTTTTTCGGTAAGTTGTTTCGAAGAAATGCGGTTTTCTGATGCAGTTGAATTCGGGTTTTATAAAGTACTCGTAGGCCAGAAATTTGTCAGAGTCACAACGGAATTTTGCTATTGGGATTCACTATGTAAGCGCGGAAAAATATATTAGGTAAATTAAATGATCAGATCAAAAACCTGTAACATTAAAGTTGTCCTGTCCTGTACCAACCTATTACTGCCCACTGTTGGGATCAGGTCTCCTCAGAAGAGGGATTAGGCATAGTCCACCACGCTTACCTAGTGCGGATTGAGGACTTCACATATTTTCAAAGGATTTTTAGAATCCTTTTCCGACATGCAGGTTTCCTCACGATGTTTTCCTTCATTGTTTTGAGCCCGTGGTGTTGTGAAAAATTGCACATAAATCTTTTTCACATTTAGATTTAGAGGTACAAGCCGGCCGGATTTGAACCCGCGACCTCGCGTTCGGAAGGAAACGCTTCGACTACTCGGCCACCACGACTCTTATTTGTGCTTATACATAAATAGCTCCCTTTTTTTCTTATTATGTATAATATGCATGTATGATATATAAAAACTTTCCTTTTGAATCACCATCTCTAGTTTTAAAAATACCTACTGCAAACTGATTCACTAGTATTTATCAATTGAGAGACGTGCCTGATTTTTAGATGAAACTTTAAGGATACTCCCTTTTTAGAAAATATTGTTGGGTAAATCCTAATGCTCGGAAATTACCAACATACAAGCTTGCATATCAATTACAAAACAAAAACCAAATGCTTAAAGATAAAGATCAAGTGAACGGTGCCAAAGTTTACCTCAAATAGAGTCGTTTTTTTATTGCTAGACAGATAAATGAGCTTAAGGCCTGATGGTAAGCGGTCACCGTCACTCATAAACCTCTGCAATGCCAGGGTAATGAGAGGCGTGTCATATGTTACGCTTAATTGTTAGTTAAATTGTAACATGCAGAAAAATACACTCTTAGCTGGATATATTATCATTCTCTATAATTCTACCTTACACATACAGGGTGGATCTGTAACTTTGGACAAGCTGACGTGGGGTGAATGACTTGATGATATAAAACTTAGATCCACTTTTATCTTAGGAATTGGATAAAAAAAAACATCATAGTAGTAGTAAAAAAGTTTAACAGATTCAAAAAATAAAAATAGTGCTATGTTGTATTTCGATAGGTCATTCACCCCACGTCAGATTGTCTAAAGTTACAGATCCACCCTGTATATACAAGTAAAAAAAAAACAAAATATTGACTATAATATTAAACTAATTAACAACAAAACAAGATAAAAATGGGAGTCCGAAAAAATGTTAGAAAGTTCTCTAAAATCCAATATAATATTGTTATAATAAAAGTTTTGTCTTGCGCCATATCCCATTCAAATGATAAAAGAATTTTAATACAATTTATCGCAAAATTTTCTGTTCACAAAAGGAAATAAACTAAACTGAAACATTAATGCATAAAATCTTCATGAATATTAAATTAAGTAATTAACATTTAAATGTATGTATGAAGAACACACATTTTCAAGTATATACTTTGGAAATTTTTCACAACACCACTGGCTAAAAACATCGTGAGGAAACCTGCATGTCGGAAAAGGATTTTAAAAATCCTTTAAAATGACTTTTTGTTTTATTCCAATCGGACTTTTCGTTTAGAAGTTATTACTAGTATAAAACGCAATGAATATGTGGGGCACTGCGGGCCGCGAAAATAATAACTCGACGGCATTGCGAGTTACTGTTTGAACCCCTTTGTAACGCAGACGAAGTTGCGCGGGTCAGCTAATTAATATTATAAAGATGCAGAGTTTGTTTGTTTGAACGCGCTAATCTCAGGAACTACTGGTCCGATTTAAAAATTTGGAAAATTTTTGGAAAGTCCGTTTATCGAGGAAAGCTATATGTTGTATCCCTCTGTGACGCAGACGAAGTTGCGCGAGTTACCTAGTAATATTATATCTCTAATACAAAAAAAATATTATCAACTTTTGATTTTTTCATTGAGACATAAAATGTATGACAATCTATAATATTTTATGTACGTAATATTTTTCATTAAGAGTACAAGACTTCTAACACTTGTAGAATTAGTTTAAGACGCTTAGATATTTACTTATTTTTTTTTATTTTATTGCATGATACATAAACGAGCCTACGGTCCACCTAATGGTAAGCGGTCACCGTCGCTCATGAACCTCTGCAATGCCAAGGCAATGAGGGGCTGTTATCTATCGCCTACCGATTATATACGAATAATAGTTTATCACTAAATAGATGTAGTTACATAATTTTTTAAGCCGCGAATAAAAACCCAGTTACCTGTGACGATGGAACGCGTAATTATTTCAATTGTTTAACTTATAAATCATATATTTCTAAGTATTTACGTCATAATAATTATATTATGACTTTGTAACTACACAATCCGGTCTTAGACCTGAAAATACGGCTTTCCCCTACATAAGTAATTTTTAGTATATCAGTAAAATAATAAATTTAATTGTATTTGGGAGTATTGAAATATGATATTTAGGAGTAAAATCTCCCCCTGCTCACACTCAGCGAACCTTGGCTGAGGCCAGAAACTAGCACGGGGTTATGCGGGACGGCACGACGCGTTACGCACTAAGGCACTCTTTCTCGCTGCCGGTAACAAATTTGGATATTTTTAGTCACAAAAGTCGCGTTTTGATTCATTTCTTTTAGTATTTTGTCAATCCCGAAAATCGCGGTATTGGTTCGATGTCTCCTTGTGACGCAAACGAAATTGCGCGGGTCATTTAGTTTGTAATATCTTAAACCAACAAAACGTTTCGTCGTAAACTGTAGTTCACTGACATTTAAATGAAATGAAGGTAAAGGGAAAAGCCCACTTACATTTACATTTAAACTCGAAGGCCTTGCACTAAATAGCCGTAAGTCGTACATTTGGAATTGTTAAAAATCTCGTTTCATTTACTTCGCTTCAGGTTAATGATTCATTACTTTTGACCGACTTTTGAAATGAGGAGATTGTCAAGTTAAATGCTTTTTTTAAGGTTAAAAACTTCGATCGTTTGTATGGGGCATGTGGGAATCGAACCGCACTCAAATCTCTTCCGTATACACTCAGCGTTGTAGACCAAAACCTAGCACGGGGTGCGGGATGAGCCCTGGATGACAACGCATTATAAACTACGTATCGCTCCAGCACCTCGTTTTCCTATACTTTTACTTTACATCTATAGTTTCTTTATTCTAAAACTAGCTGACCCGCGCAACTTCGTCTGCGTTACAAAGGGGTTCAAACAGTACTCGCAATGCCGTCGCGTTATTATTTGCGCGGCCCGAAGTGCATCCACATATTCATTCTAAACGAAAAGTCCGATTGGAATAAAACAAAAAGTATTTTATTTCTACATTAATAAATACTCTTGATAACATAAACTTAATTTGGATAAGGGTTAATTTAACGATACTCATTTAACGTTAAATTCAATCTCGGGACGAAATATTATTTTTATAAACATAAAAGTGGTAATTGTGACTAAACTATGATTAATAAAGTTATTTATAGTATTAACTTTAATCTAGATTATCCTGAATTGTTATCATTTGCAAATACAATTTATTTCATCATAAATAATATTTAAATTACTTTGCAGGTAATAGTTACACGTGCTTATAATAACAACACTTGTAGAATATAATCGTAAACAATTTTGTAATAATATTTTGATTTACTTGAAAGACTTTACTCAGTACTTCATTGTATTTTTATTTTTAAGTCCGGATTGGAACGTGCTTTGAATATTATGTTATTTTTCTTTAGTATGATTGTCTTATTTGAAAACAAAACAACGTAGAGCTTAAAAAAATTTGAGAGGTGTCAGGGGACACCCGGATGGAACGAAGTTCCTTTCGATTAATTAGTGAGGGAATCGTAATAAAATTTTATTTTTTAAGTTATAATAAATTAGTTCGTTTAAAACGTCTGTCTCTCTCTCTCTCTCTTATATCACAGTGCCATCTAGCATTAATCATATAAAACAAAATAAGGAATTGTTTTAATAGATTTTAATCACAGCGCCATCTAGCGATAATCATCTAAAACAAAAAAAGTGTCGTGAAAACTTTTTCATAAGAATTTCCGTGTTAGCCCCCTTTCGATAACGCGCGATAAGGAACTTCGTTCCAAAAATCCTTTTTTGAAACTAACTTGTCAGAATTTTAATAAAAGCCAAGTGTTCTCATGGGATCGGTCCAAATGTCATCGATAACTCCTCAATACTTACCTCAATAAACAGGGTGTCTCAGGAAGTAGTGATAAGCGGGTTCAGAGATAGAGCAGCTCCTGAGGTATCCATCTCCATGTATGTTCTGCGATTATTTATGCGTATGTTATACAACAATTTATTTCTAAAAATGTTGAAGTAAATGTTTTTAAGTTCTTGACTATGTAGAACTAGAGTGCTAGATTAAGTTAAGTCAAACACGACGAGTCTGTCTTGTTTAGTACAGTTCCTTTGGCTACTATTTATTGCAGTGTCACGTAACATACTTTTTTTTATGTTATTTTTAGTTGGAGGAAATCACCGGATCCCCGCAGGTCAAACGGGGTATGTGCGAGTTGAACCGCACTAAAACCTCCAATCGCTCACACTCAGCGTCCGAACCCCGGCTGAGGCCAGAACCCAGCACGGAGTTTGGAGGGACGGCACGACGCGTTACGCGCTCGGCACTCTTTCCCGTCGCTCCGTCCCCGCATGACATACCTACATATTATTATGTGCAAAAACTTCAGCTTAACCGGAACTTAGGGAATAAGTTTATTTAACTTACCAAATTTCACTCAAACTTACATAGCATTAGTACATAGTTACATCCAGTGTAAGCTAAATAAAGTTTGACTTAATGCGATCGGGAAACACCGAGGAAAAAAAAATATGACATTGCATTTACGTAAATATAAGTCATTTTATTGACGTTACTAAGCTGTCATGATTACGTGATAGTAAGTGATGACAATGGTTAAAACAATAAGTTATAATGATGAATCAAATGATGCACAGTGCGGTTATGGCAAGTTGAAAGGTTTACTTTAAATCGTATTTTGAACTGGATGATTTTTCGACTCAAGAAAATCAAGTTAAAAAACAGTTACATTGGTTTAAATACTTTTTTTTTTAGTTGTTATTTGTTTTTTGACGTGACAACGTCTTATAAATTGGTTTGCCGGGTGACACTTCAAGAAACTGCGTTACGCTCCGCTCACGTTATGCGCTCACAATGAGAGCGAGTGAGAGGCACGCGTGCCTTTCACTTTTTATGTCTGTCTCTCTTGCTCTTAGGCGGGCTAACCATGCCCGAGTCGTTGTCACATAAAACTTTCGCCCGTATACCGGCTTTACAGGCAACCAATTTTTTTTTTTTAGTAGTTGGAGTTAGTTGGGTATGTGGGAGTTGAACCGCACTAAAACCTCCAACCGCTAACACTCAGCGTCCGAACCCCGGCTGAGGCCAGAACCCAGCACGGGGCTATGAGGGACGACGCGACGCGTTACGCCATCGGCACTCTTTCCCGTCGCGCCGCCCCGGTTTAAATACTTAAGTAACTTTTATTTTACTCTGTAGTGATATACCTACTAGGGCTTCGATTCAATAAAGAATGCCATAATGCGTAACGCGTCGTGGCTTCCCGCATAACGTCGTAATGGCTTCTGGCCTCAGCTGAGATTTGGACACTAAGTGTGAGCAGTTGGAGGTTTTAGTGCGGTTGAACTCCCACATATCTGGGAGTCCGTTAATTACCTCCAAACATAAAAAAACTATAGTGATATGATTTTCTTCCTTTACAAAAGTCGAAATCAGTAATCAATTTACTTATCCTACATAGTAGCAATATACATGCAAAAGAGTTCCTTTGAAGTCAGTCAAGGTAGAGCCGTCGGATTGATCTAAATCTATTCTACACCTAGCTATCTTGTTAATGTTACGTTATTAATTACGGTAAGGTTTCACGAGACCCTTGTCCTTTCAGCATGTTTTCGGTACCCAAATACCGGAAAAGGATCGGCTAAAGTTTCAAAACATGTATTGAATTTAAGCATGTTGCTTTCGTCTTGTTATTTGTAATGGGTGATTTTTTTGAGGTTAGGATTTTCATGCATTAGTATTTGCTCAGATTTTTTGAGGTTATGATTTTCATGCATTATTATTTGCTCAGTATGCTTTGACATTTCATCATGAATAGACTTACTAACGAGCAACGCTTGCAAATCATTGAATTTTATTACCAAAATCAGTGTTCGGTTCGAAATGTGTTTCGCGCTTTACGCCCGATTTATGGTCTACATAATCGACCAAGTGAGCAAACAATTAATGCGATTGTGACCAAGTTTCGCACTCAGTTTACTTTATTGGACATTAAACCAACCACACGAATGCGTACAGTGCGTACAGAAGAGAATATTGCGTCTGTTTCTGAGAGTGTTGCTGAAGACCGTGAAATGTCTATTCGTCGCCGTTCGCAGCAATTGGGTTTGTGTTATTCGACCACATGGAAGATTTTACGCAAAGATCTTGGTGTAAAACCGTATAAAATACAGCTCCTGCAAGAACTGAAGCCGAACGATCTGCCACAACGTCGAATTTTCAGTGAATGGGCCCTAGAAAAGTTGGCAGAAAATCCGCTTTTTTATCGACAAATTTTGTTCAGCGATGAGGCTCATTTCTGGTTGAATGGCTACGTAAATAAGCAAAATTGCCGCATTTGGAGTGAAGAGCAACCAGAAGCCGTTCAAGAACTGCCCATGCATTCCGAAAAATGCACTGTTTGGTGTGGTTTGTACGCTGGTGGAATCATTGGACCGTATTTTTTCAAAGATGCTGTTGGACGCAACGTTACAGTGAATGGCGATCGCTATCGTTCGATGCTAACAAACTTTTTGTTGCCAAAAATGGAAGAACTGAACTTGGTTGACATGTGGTTTCAACAAGATGGCGCTACATGCCACACAGCTCGCGATTCTATGGCCATTTTGAGGGAAAACTTCGGAGAACAATTCATCTCAAGAAATGGACCGGTAAGTTGGCCACCAAGATCATGCGATTTGACGCCTTTAGACTATTTTTTGTGGGGCTACGTCAAGTCTAAAGTCTACAGAAATAAGCCAGTAACTATTCCAGCTTTGGAAGACAACATTTCCGAAGAAATTCGGGCTATTCCGGCCGAAATGCTCGAAAAAGTTGCCCAAAATTGGACTTTCCGAATGGACCACCTAAGACGCAGCCGCGGTCAACATTTAAATGAAATTATCTTCAAAAAGTAAATGTCATGTACCAATCTAACGTTTAAAATAAAGAACCGATGAGATTTTGCAAATTTTATGCGTTTTATTGTTTAAAAAAGTTCTCAAGCTCTTAAAAAATAACCCGTGGGTTTTCTAGCTTTTCAGAGAAAAATACTTGTTCTTCTTTAAACATTTAAGAAAAGTCCATAGTAGGTGATGTTACGGCCTATCAATACCCTGGTATTACAGAGGGTCCTGAACGACGGTAACCATCTCATCATCTAGAGTAATTCTAGACGGTAGGCTCATTTGTCTGTTATGCAATAGAAATTAAGATTACCTACCAGTTTTATGTCTAGCTTTTCAATTGTCTACAATCCGTTCTTATCATACACTTTTTTAGATGGAAGGAATCGCCGGATATGTGAAATTCTAACCGCACTAAAAGCTCCCGCTCACACTCAAGCCTCCAAACCACGACGTTACGCGGGGCGGTTCGATGCGTTACGCAGCAGTTCTTTACCCGATTCGCACAATAACGTTACTTTGAAACAATATCTCGTAAGCTAGCTACCTTAACTAAGTACTAAAAATAATACAAACAAACGCAATGGAAAGTTGGAAATGTCTTTCACTTTCGTTTTCACTTTGTTTTGTTCAAATATGCGTTGTTTGATCATTTTCAATGCTAATAAAATATAAAACAAAAATGGCTTGATATTTTGAGGTTATTTCTGACTGACTTTAAAAAACGAGGTAGCACAATTCTACGATAATGTCGATGAGTTTTCCATAAATATTTGGTGTTATCTGAAATTTTAGATTGAACCAATTTTAATGTGTTTCATTTCATTAATCAGGTAGTTCCACACTAAAACAAAACAGGATATTCAAAAACCAAACTCAAAGTATACAGTGATTCTTTTATTTATTAAATTCTGTCAGCATTAAATCTAACCAGGTAACATCTGCCTTCCAATGAATCATTAGGTCAGGAATAACCTATAAATGATTTCCGTCTTCACTCACCGAATACGAATTATGTACTTCCTTATGTGTGACCTTGTCTGACCTTGTAGTGATGTGACATGAGTATGACTTGGTATTATGCTCATTGAATACTGTAACTGTGACCTGTTCTTTAAAGAAGAGTGGAGAAAATAGAACAATTATTAACTCGTAATTTTTTTACACTAGCTTTTGCCCGCGACTTCATTCGCGTGGACTTCAGGTTCGTCCCGTCTAGCCCGTCTAGTTCGCGACGTCTATAATATAGTACTATTATACCGCAAAAAATGTGTTTTTTTACGACCTCACATTAGAAACCTCAAAAATTGTAACCTATGTGTTATTCTGATGTATAAGCTATATTGTGGTAAAGTTTCATTCAAATCCATTCAGTAGTTTTTACGTGAAAGAGTAACAAACATACATCCATACTTACCAACTTTCGCCTTTATAATATATATTAGATATATGGCATCAAAATAGATTTCCTGGCGAATGTAGGCGACTAGTAAGCCTTATCTGTATGGGGCGATACGTGAGCGTTGATCGCGAAAGCGTCTTTTCACCTCGCTCAATCTCGTGCCGGGTTCTGTTCCCGGCCGGGGTTCGGATGCCGAGTGTAAGCAGCAGGAGGTTGTGGTGCGGTTCAAGTCCCATATACCCCACTGGGGCGGGTTGAAGTCCGGCGATTTCCACCTGTCACAAAAAAGCCTTATCTGTAAGTCGAATGGAATTCTAGTGATTTGGACCTACTCAAAACGATTTCATTTACCTACCCATTTTTACTGCACCGTAGATAGACGGTCTTACGGTCCACTTGATGGTTAGAGGTTACCGTCGTTCATGGACCGTCATCTAGAAGTTCTACCGTTTAGAAGCTCTTTTTAAACCTTATTTAGAGAAGGACAACACATAGCGTTCAGGGAACACCGAAGAGAATCCACTCTAAATTATCTTACCCGTTGATAAGCCCATATTACTATTTTTCTAACTAAATAAAGCACCTAAATTTAGACAGAAAAGGCACAGTTTAAGTCTAGAAATTCTTAAACGGATAACCCCATTTCAGTCTCAGTCATTTTTGAAATTCAAAATGGCGGTCACTTAAATGTCTTCCCACAGCATCTTAGTTTAGTAAAAATAGAAACTCTAAATCAGAGAGCCAGATAGACAATTTGAAAATGGAACTGGAAAGTGGAATGATTTTTAAATTTAAACTTTATTCAGAAATAGTTCTCGAATTGTGTTATTACAAAATTGAGAGTATTATTGGTACACTTTGGATGGTTTTTTTTATTGTGGACCTATAGGGTAAAATCTGAAACCAAGGCCTAGAACTAATTAATTTGGTGAAATAATAAACAGAGATTAAAACAAAGAGGCCTGATAAGTGGTTTCCGTTCTAAACTTCTGTAATGTCAGGACACTGGACAGTGTCGCCATCAAAGAAATCCTTTTTCTTTACCCCGTTCAGTGGAGTGGCGCCTAAAGTGGCGCAATATTTCAATTTCAATTCTGACATAAGTCACCCAATAAAATGTTTTCTTGAAATGTTAAAAAAAAACCTGTGTATGTTTATGTATTTATGCTCGTCAAATCACACACATCCATTACGACTAAAGTGGTCAACTTTGACTTTTGTCTAAACTTTGAACTGTGTCATGGTCGCATTATGATTACAATAGAAGTCACGCTTCACGCGTTGACAGTAATCTAGATTAGGCTTGCTCTGTTTGTTTTTAGTTAAGATTTTAAGAAGAGCTATCTAACTTATCCTTCTAGACGAGAGAATCGGAGGCGTAACGCGTCGCGCCGTCACTCATAACCCCGTGTTGGGTTTTGACCTCAGCCGGGGTTCTGTGTCGTTTAAAAATAGTATTATTACGTAAGCAGGAATATTATTTAAAGAAGGAAAACCGCGAGAAAAATATATGTATTTTATATTATAGATTCAAATCATGTTCTAGTTTAAAATCTTATTTTCCGTGTCCCCTGTACATTATAACAAGAACAAAATTTAATTTTGTTTTAAATATTATTGGAACGAAGTTCCTTATCGCTAGACGGAAATTCTTATGAAAAAGTTGTCACGACACTTTTTTTGTTTTAGATTATCGCTAGATGGCGCTGTGATCAAAACATTTTAAAACGTCTGTCTCTCTCTCTTTAAAACGTCTGTTTCTCTCTCTCTCTCTCTTATTAAACTAACTAATTATATAATTTATATTATAACTTAAAAAAATAAAATTTTATTACAATTCCCTCACTAATTAATCGAAAGGAACTTCGTTCCATCCGGGTGTCCCTTGACACCTCTCAAGTTTTATTTTGAAATTTACATAACATACATTGTTGTAATTTACATAAAAGTTATTAATTTACAGGGTAGATTTGTAACTATGTACCAGCTGAAGTGGGGTTAAACTTTTATTTTAAGATCAAATATTTTTTTTTTTTCAATATCATAATAATATGGAAGTCGGAGTAAAAAGTTGGCGTGGTTTCCACATGTTTTGAGACGAGATGAGGACCACATTACAAAGCGAATGAGGAATTTGAAAGAGGATGGATGTAAGAGTAGAGGAGGACCTAAGAGGAGATTGGTAGGATTGTGTGAAAGAAGATATGATTGCAGAGGGACAGAGGACTTATTAACTTAGGAATGAATGGAGAGATAAAACATATTGCACCGACCCCATTTGGATGGGATAAGATTAAGCTACAGACGATGGAAGTCCGAAACGATAGTCGTACATGCACCAGGGACTATGACTGTTTTTTAAGTTAAAAAAAGAACCACTAGTCATTAGTAATGTAAAAAATGAATTACTGTTCGTTAGTTTCACTAAAACGAAAGAATGGCTGACCCGAAGTCTTGAGAAAATTTACAGGAACACTCTTAATAGCTAATGCTAACTAACGCTAATTTAGTTAAAAAACGGAGGTATCAAAGCTTTACTCTGTTTCAACTCGAAAGTGCCTTATCATTTTACAGAGCAAACTCATGTTGTAACCGATTCAGATGAAACATTGTGTTCTTATAATATACTGTTGTAGATAATCTCAAACGAATCGACACTATAGATCACCTACACTATAACTAAACAGGTTCTTACCACGATTATTTTTAAATGAGCGATCCCGATATTTCAGCACTGTTGCAAGCGCCATGATCACGGGAAGACTGAGTAACTGCGGGTATGTCATTTAAGAGCAGGCAAATCTGTCTACCCTCTTTCTCGTTCGTTTGCCGGTACGGTAAGTGATGTAGAAAACCGCGAGTTTTTAAAGAAATTTGACACTAGAGATGTCGCGAATGTCGATATTTGGACATTGCGGATGCGGATATTTCAAAAGTTCAAGGTTACTAGATCTATTAGAAAGGTAGGAATAATTGAAATCCATTTGAAGATATGTCGAGAATGACAGGTCATAGACCCATCAAGTTTAAATGAGCAGGGCCTTTAGTCACTTTGTCTCTATGTTTGGTTATATGTGAATCGTAAATATCTGTTATCTAAATTAACAACAAGGAACATAATAATATGTCAAGTCTTAGGCCAGTAGGCCAAATTTGGCAAGTCCGACAGTCATCATCATCATCAGCCTGTAGACGTAGCTACCAAGCCAACGATGTTTGATTGATATATTATATGCAGTCATGAACTTCGAAACAAGGAAGTAATTTGATCTTGTTAGAACATTTTAATCTTATAATTGATATTAAATAACTTTGTCTTAAGTTATATCAAAATAATTCAATTATATTACCTGCCTCCTTCCAACTTTATTATTTCTTAAAGGTTTATTAAATTCCTTCCAGTTCCTCATACCTTTTGAAATATTTACCCTTTGTCATAATGGTTTAAACAAACATTAAATTTAGCAGTTAGCGGAGTCGACACAATGTAGAATATTGCATCATCGTGTGTCCTATATCACCTACTAGCTGACCCGCGCAACTTCGTCTGCGTTACAAAGGGGTTCAAACAGTACTCGCAATGCCGTCGCGTTGTTATTTGCGCGGCCCGAAGTGAACCCATATATTCATTGCGTTTTATACTCGTGATAACTTCTAAACGAAAGTCCGATTGGAATAAAACAAAAAGTAATTTACTCCTACATTAATACTCTTGATAATATAATACTTAATTTGGATAAGGGTTAATATAACGATACTCATTTAACGTTAAATTCAATCTCGGGACGAAATATTATTTTTATAAACATAAAAGCGGTTATTGTGACTAAACTATGATAGTTAGATATATACTGTTGCGATTTTTTTTGTTTGTTTTACTAAGACCTAAAAACCCGTAGTACATCATTTTGTTCTACTGACAATAGTTTTTGCCACATCGACCGGTCCTGCGCCATCTACATCCAGTGACCTCCCGCGATCTTGACCAGATCGTCGGTCCATCTTGTGGGGGTCTACCAACATTGCGCCTACCGGTTCGTGGCCGCCACTCCAGAACTTTTTTTTCTCAAGTTTTATAATTACTACTAAATAAAACAATGTTGTACTATTAAATTATGGTTTTATTTAACTCTTCAAATATTTTGTTTTTACAATTTACAATCCAAGGACGGCGAATTTTTCATACTCATTATACTTTGTTAATTTAATGGTGATTTTAAACCAATTTTTGAACTAATACTAAAATGATTTTATAGTCCGAGAGTTGGCATAAATTTGTGTTGTTGTTTAAATGAAACTGAAACTTGTCCTGTAAGATTTTAATCATAATTCCATTTTCGGTTTGATATGACTACTTGTTTTTTAAGAACCGTTTCGTACGCTACTAGCAAAATATAAGTCGTGCCTTTGAGTTATATTACATTTAAATACGAAATTTCAAAAAGATGTAACAATAAATGTAGATTTTGGTTCACTTTGAATCTTTGAAACGCTCTACTGTAAATTTGCAGTTTTGGAGATACAACAACTTACGTGGGAGGTATCGAAATGTTTATTTGGCGAGAAATGAAATTATAAGAACAGTAAAGTTTGTACGCCCTACTGTATAGTAATGGACAAGTTTTCAGTTTACGCAAAAATATGTAACACCTCTCTTAATATAAGGATTGTCTGAAAACTCTTCCAATAGATGTTTGCACATTTACACACAATATGCACAAACAAAATAAATCTGTCTTTTTAAATATATTTTTGTAACAATAACTACAAGTATTATGTACAATATGATGAATATATTTGATTTATCATATTTATTTCTCTAGTTTTGTTTATTCTATCACATAGTTTAAAGCTTTTTGTGAATGCAACACCTTGTAATACAGTGTAACGCTTACAATTTAACAAGCACCTTATTTTAAAATATTATTATGGTTTAAAAATAATTAAAACGTCATCTATTTTAATAAGGTCATTGATTTTATTACAGGAACCGAAGAAAAATGATTAAATTAATATCTGAAATTAAAAATATTAAAACAGAATCTTATATTATAGGTACGAACTCAAATCAAACAAAATTTAATACAATTCATTCAGATGACTGTTCCGTCAGCAAAATGTTGAACATGGTTTATTTATTTTCCCATTATTAAAAGGATTTAAAATCCTGGTTTAAATAATATTAAATTACAGGTAATTTAACAACATCATATATATAATATTTATCTATTTACATTTACCTTATACTAAATATATATTTTGATATTTAAGGCAAAATGGCGTATTATAATAATATCTACAGTATGCCACAAACTTTCTCGAAATCAAACAAAGATGGCAGCACTTGTTATAAATCTTAATGTTTCACTTTTACTCCATAAAATTAATAAGTTAAATAATAATGTCTTTAACTTCCACTAAAGATATTTCGTTATTATATTGAGAATTTGGAATGCTACATTTGTAACAATTAATATACAGTACCAACCCATTACTGCCCACTGTTAGGCTCAGGTCTCCTCAGAATAGGGATTGGGGACCACCACGCTTGTCCAGTGCGGATTGGGGACTTCACATATCTTCAAAGGATTTTTAGAATCCTTTTCCGACATGCAGGTTTCCTCACGATGTTTTCCTTCACCGTTTTTAGCCAGTGGTGGTACAATTAATATGTAAAGTGAATTTATTGATATGCAATGGAGATCTGTTTAAGAAGAATAAAATTAAATATTGTCGTTGTACCTTTTTATACCCTTTGAATACCATAAATTGAATTTCCGTTCTGTACGTTTTATGAGCAATCGTTTTTTCGTCATCTGAAAAACTAAGTGATAATGGCTGATATTGCGGTATAGTACAAGTTTTCCGTTTGACTGAAAACACTCAGAAACAGCCACCGACTCTCATAGTATATTAGGTAAAAAGAAATCATTGCTACCGAGCTCTTCAAATAGAAAGTAATCACTTATAATACATGACGGGGTGATAACAAGGGAAACCAACCTATACACCGTGCGGGTAGTTAGAAGTGGAGACTCGCTATAAATACAGGCGTTCGCCGCTGTTATTATTCATTCGTGTTTGAATTGTCGAGGCGAACGGACCTTTGGTTAAAAAGTAATAAACTGTAACTTAAAATGTAAGTAAAAACTTCAAAATAACGAGTTTTACTCGTTATTTTGAAGTTTTTATTCAAAAGTATTAATCATCGAGTGTTCAAGTGGACATTGTGACGTTATTCCTAACAAAACCAAATGAAGATCGACTATCTACAACGTCATTACACCTCAACACACTATTTACGCCGTCATACATTTTATTATAAACTAGACACATTTATATTTCGAAAAAGTTTGTACCATCAATCTAAAGCGTTCACAATCTTTTGATTTCTCATAAAATTTAACAAATCAATCAACAAACAGTAAATAAGAAATTATCAGTTTAATATTATACCAAGCGTATCAAAATATCTACAAATCAATAACTATTTCATTGATTTTTGTGCTTTTATATCACAATAAATTCCTATGCACAGGTAACGATAAAGTTAAGGGTATACAGTTACACCCAATTTATATTTGTCTCTTGAAAATTGTTCTAACATAGCAAAAGATGTCCACTGCTGGAATAAGGCTTTTCAGAGTCTTCTCACAAAAATTAAGATGTACTTTAATGTTTTCATAGAGGTAGATATTCTATCCCGTGAGCAGCGGCGTGCAGTTCATACAAGCAAATACGCACTGCATACCCTATCATTTCAAATTTGCTTAAAAAACGATTAAACATTGTATATTTAATCAAAATACACTTTCATTACTATTTTTGGCATACATGTAGCGTAAAAGTCAAATTGAATCGATTATAGGACAGAAATATGTGGAAAATTATTCAGATTTATATTTCTGCATACCCTGATTTAAATATGTATGCACGCCACTGCCCGTAGGTGACGCTTTACTAGATACAACGTCAAGAACCTATCTCAAACATTGTACTTTCAGAAAAAATACTCTTCATTTTCCGGATTCTCGTTTATTTCAACCTCAGATATTTCTACTTTTAAACATTATGGTTATGACGACGTTTTCGTTTTCAGTAACAAGACCGGCCAGTACATCGTGACAAAGAGCAGGAATAAAGCAGGAAAAACCACGCGTGAAAGCTTGTCTATCTCTCTCCAAAGTACCCTTTCCTGTCCTGTATCAGCGTCTAACCAAGCAACCTGAAAAGAAAGAAAAGATTAAGAACTTTTATCTTTACAAATAATAATAATAAGCCTTTTTATTTCTAGTTTTACAGCATTTTAAGGGTACAGTAAATAATAATTCAAATATTGTTAGTAAATTATCTGCTAATCTAAGACTACTGTTAGTAATATGAAAAATATATAAAATAGGTTAACTGGAAATCCCGGTTTGGGTAAAGGCCTCCTCCAAAGATGCCCATTTTCGTCTGTCTTGAGCTATGCAATGCCAATTTGTGCCAACTGATCTGTTCAGATCATCTTCCCAGCGGGCTAAGGGTCTTCTCTTATCTTTACTATTCTCTTATCTTTATCTTTACTAAACTACATTTTAAATCTAAAACAATAGAAATGGCTGCCACTTGACAAATTTTCTATGAGTCCACGTTAGAAGTAGAAATTTTGAAGATCTCGCTCAGCACGCGCCTTAAGCAAGAATGACCGAGGATGGAAGGCCGCACTCCCCGACCCACGCTGGTTCTGACCCAGCGGGGTATTTCGTGGGAGGGTGACACGCGGTCCCATCCGGTCCGCGCGACCGAGAGAGCCGGTGGCCGTATGCGCCGGCGGCTACCGGTTCGGCGTTCAGGGGTGACGCGACGGGAAAGTGTGCCGCAGAGTGTAACGCATCGCGCCGTCCCGCATAGCCCCGTGCTGGGTTCTGGCCTCAGCCGGGGTTCCGAAGCTGAGTGTGAGCGGTTGGAGGTTTTAGTGAGCTTCAACTGCCACATACCCCATCCGGCGATTCCCTCCAACTAAAACAGAAAAAAAAATCCTGAAGATCTATAGTAAAATATGTTATGTACACAAAAATAAAATGCCAGTTTTTTTAACATTAAAAATTTTCTAAAAGTAAGTTGTATAAAAACTACATGAGTTCATAAAATGAATAGGGAAAGAAGTTTTTCCAACTACTATTTATTGCTAATTAAGATCTTCGTACTCAATTAAGTATTATCAGTCTATCTGAATACTTATTCTGAAGTGGGACGCTATAAAAATGTCACTAAAACTAAGAAATTTATAGACACTAGTCCTAGGAAATTTGTTACGCGGTAGTTAGTTAGGTAGTCTGAGAATAATTAGATCATTATCTAACATAAGGCTTAAACCAGACTTAAATTAAGATTAGGTTAAAAGAATAGATTATTATCTACTTAGAACATGATACATACATCTATACTAATATTATAAAGCTGAAGAGTTTGTTTGTTTGTTTGAACGCGCTAATCTCAGGATCTACTGGTCCGATTTCAAAAATTCTTTCACTGTTGGAAAGTCCATTTATCGAGGAAGGTTATAGGCTATATTTTATTTTCAAAAAAATTAGGGATCCGCATGAAAATATCGAATATGTAACAAAAGGTGAAAAATCGAAAACCTATTTATGCGTACGCTGCAAAAACTATTGACAATAGAACAAAATGATGTACTACGGGTTTTTAGGTCTTTTGGAGACAAACAAAAAAGTCCGCGACAGCATATATCTAACTATCATAGTTTAGTCACAATAACCACTTTTATGTTTTTAAAATTTAATATTTCGTTCCGAGATTGAATTTAACGTTAAATGAGTATCGTTATATTAACCCTTATCCAAATTAAGTATTTTGTTATCAAGAGTATTTATATAGAATTAAATTACTTTTTGTTTTATTCCAATCGGACTTTTCGTTTAGAAGTTATCACGAGTATAAAACGCAACGAATATGTGGGACTCAGCGAGCCGCGAAAATAATAACTCGACGGCATTGCGAGTACTGTTTGAATCCCTTTATGACGCAGACGAAGTTGCGAGGGTCATCTAGTTGTGTATAAAACACGCAAAGGCATATATTTATTAAGGTAGTTTAATCTCATCAAAATGGTAATAGAAACAAATGAGTCAATTGCGTGCAATTGACAATCTCGCATACTTGGATAATCTCTAATATTCGAATTTATTCACGCAAATCCAAACTGAAAAAGTGTCCTGAAAATTAATAAATCGTTTTTATTGGAACGAAGTTCTTTATCGCGCGTTATCGAAATGGGGCTAGACGGAAATTCTTATGAAAAAGTTGTCACGACACTTTTTTGTTTTAGATGATTATCGCTAGATGGCGCTGTGATTAAAATCTTTTAAAACAATTCCTTATTTTGTTTTATATGATTAATGCTAGATGGCGCTGTGATCAAAATATTTTATTTAAGTTATAATAATTAGTTAATTTAAAACATCTGTCTCTCTCTTACAATTCCCTCACTAATTAATCGAAAGGAACTTCGTTCCATCCGGGTGTCCCTTGACACCTCTCAAGTTTTTTTAGTGATTGTTTTATAAATATATTGTCTTATAAGACTATCAAAGGAAATTGTGTTGCTAAGTAAAGCTAACTAAATACAAATTTCCACGATATTACTAAAATACCTATCATAATTAATGATAATGTTAGTAAGACTATTAAGTTTCATCATTATTTTCCTTTGAGTAATTTGTTATACAAAGTTTGTGGGAACCAAATGTATCTCAATGTGGCTCAGTGTTCTGTTTTCAATGTATTTAGTATGTTGTACCTTTGATGAAAAATAACTAGATCAAAAGAGCGTAAAATGGCACGAACGAAACATTCGACGGGAAAATACCGTAGTGCGTAACGCGTCACGCTGCCCCACATATTCCCTTGCTGAGTTTTGTCAACAGCCGGGGATTAGATGCTGAGTGTGACCAGTTGGAGGTTTTAGTGCGTTTCAACACGACCAATATTTAATTTTCGACCATAATTTCAAGATCTCAAAATTAGGTGTTGAATTTGTTTTTTATGAATGTTTTTCTTTCTGCAAGACTAAATTTTCCTATCACTTGTGAAAATACGTACTATTTCATTTGGGAACTCCCAATTAAGTGTCAAAATAATACGTTTTTTTTTTGGACCGGAGGAAATCGCCGGACTTCCACTGTCGCGAATCGCGAGTGGGGTATGTGGGGGTTGAATCGCACTAAAACCTCACGCTCGACGTCCGATCCCCGGCCCGTACAGAACCCGGCACGAGGCTGGTAGGGGTGACAGGACGCGTTGCTCACGTATCGCCCCGTCACCCCCGGTAATAATAATACGTAACTAAAATTTTTGTAGATGCTATTTTCGACCATTTTGTTCGGAGCTTTGTATCTTGTTATGTTTGATCGAATGGTTTTAGCTCATTATAATAGTAATTCCTCTTAACAAAGAAATTATTAACAGTGTGTCTTTTAGTATTTTTTGTGCTTTGTTGAGTTCAATAAACTTATTTATATTTATTTCAAGAGTAGGTACCTATTTTTAATAACTTATGAGAAAGAAAGTCTATCTAAAAACTGACCTATTTGAAATTATCTTTAAAAAACGTTGCTAGCTCTTGGACTAGTAGGGCTATCGCAATTATAACGTCAGATATTTTGACAACACTGTAAACAGTGTTTAGCGAACAGGTATACTTAGGTACATAATGCATTCAATTAAGAGAAAAGGTCAAAGGAAGGATATCACACAATAATTGAATTTATTCAGTCTAATGTGATGCAGATGAAGTTGCACGAATCCACTAGTATTAAATAAAAAACTTGAGAGGTGTCATGGGACACCCGAATAGAACGAAGTTCCTTTCGATTAAAAGATATCTTATATTTTTTTTTCCAAACGTAACGCGCGATAAGGAACGTGTTTTAAAAAAAGTGTCGTGACAACTTTTCGTAAGATTTTTTTCCGTCCAGCCCCCTTTCACAACGCGCGATAAGGAACTTCGTTCTAATCATCATCATCATCATCATCATCAGCCTATAGACGTCCACTGCTGGACATAGGCCTCCCCCAAACCTCGCCATAACGACCGGTCCTGCGCCGTCTGCATCCAGTGACCTCCCGCGATCTTGACCACTTATTTATAAAACATCTATTTTACCCAAATACGGAAGATTTCCTGAACAGAAAATTCCTTATTTTGTTTTATATGATTAATGCTAGATAGCGCTGTGATCAAAATATTTTATTTAAGTTATAATAATTAGTTAATTTAAAACATCTGTCTCTCTCTTACAATTCCCTCACTAATTAATCGAAAGGAACTTCGTTCCATCCGGGTGTCCCTTGATTAACCTCGTCTATTTTGTAGACCCCCCACGAGATGGACCGACGATCTGGTCAAGATCGCGGGAGGTCGTTCTAATAAACAAACATAATATACGTTGTTTATTTCTGGATGTCATACTTATTTATCATCATCATCATCATCATCAGCCTATAGACGTCCACTGCTGGACATAGGCCTCCCCCAAACTTCGCCACATCGACCAGTCCTGCGCCATCTGCATCCAGTGACCTCCCGCAATCTTGACCACTTATTTATAAAACATCTATTTTACCCAAATACGGAAGATTTCCTGAACAGAAAATTTCCGTTTTCAGGTAGTCAATTAACCTACTTTCGCATAATTTATGTCTTAATTGAAAATGGGATGTGTTTGACGTCAAATGAAAGATACATTGAAAACATTATACGTGAAAATTAATTAAAAAACGTCGGTCACTGATTCTGGGAGAGTGAATTTTTAATTGTATTCCTTTTTGTGTTTAATGATCGTTAATTTCAAATAGGCATGAATCGGCACCTATAATTGTGTTAGCATTAAGTTTGAATTTTATAATATGCCTGTATTGTATATTCGCGTGTATAACATGTTGGTGTCCTTTATAGATAAACTAGGTGACACGCGCAACTTCGTCTGCGTTACAGAGGGATACAGCCTATAGCCTTCCTCGATAAATGGACTTTCTAACAGTGAAAGAATTTTTCAAATCGGACCAGTAGTTCCTTAGATTAGCGCGTTCAAACAAACAATCAAACAAACAAACTCTTCAGCTTTATAATATTAGTATAGATTATATTATATAGTATAGATGTATAGATAAATAAATAAAAGGCGCTTTTGTCAATAATATTTTAAACGATAAAGTGTATGACGCTAAGGAGTACTTTTAGTACAATAGTACTGTACTGTACTGTGACAGCCCATTACTGTCCACTGTAGGCGTCAGGAGTCATCAGACGAGGGATTAGACCTGGTCCACCCCGCTTACCCAATGCGAATTGGAGACATCACATCGTCTTCGAAGGATTTTTTATAATACTTTTCTATTATGCAGGTTTCCTCACGATGTTTTCCTTCACCGTTTTTAGCCAGTGGTGTTGTGAAAAATTCCATATAAATCTCAGACACCAAAAAGTATAAGTAAAGATTTTTTCCTTACCTGCAATATGCTTTGCCGTCTCTCAACCCCTACTTGCGGGGTGGTAGCCGAGGGTGCAGGATGTACAGCCGGGGTGGCTGGCGAGGTCGGTGATGTCAGATCCACCTTCCGGCATCGAACTCCTGAACCTTCCCAAGCAGCAATCGTGCCACACGACCCCTTGTCACCGTTGAGACGCTGCAGAAAACGACGTATCTTTGTCTCAATGATCTACGTTTGTAGTAAGATTGAATGGGGTTGGTGAAAATGGGATAAATGCCAAAAAAAAACTAATTTCAACTTTAGGAAGGAACACACGGCACATGGGCTTCATCTCACCGGTAGACAGTCAGGATGTAATCACTGGTTTTAGCGCAGGTCCGGATATTATCTATCTTATCACTCAATTATCTCATCACGCGGCCCCGTCTCGGCGGGCTTTGATTGGCCCGCCTACCGAGTGAGCCGGTGGTCGTTTCACCGACAGCTGCCCGTTCGACGTCCGGGGGTGACGGGGCGATACGTGAGCGACAATCGCGAACGCGTCCTGTCACCCTACCAGATTGGACGTCAAGCGCGAGCGGCGGGAGGTTTTAGTGCGGTTCAATCCCCACATACCCCACTCGCGGGGCGAGTGGAAGTCCGGCGATTTCCTCCGGACTGCAAACTATTACATAGGAACTATGTCTGCTAGCAGCGAACGTCTACAGCCTGATAATGTTAATAATTTTAGGGAAAAGATCTTTAAGGCAAGTTGAGCACATTACACATAATTATTACCTAAGAAAAAACCACGAGAATAGAAAGAGACACAATATAATAATAATATTCCTAGCTACTTCGTTATCCTAACAAATAATTTAGCATAACATTCTACAGTTCTGCAGTATTTATATATTTACCACTGGTATAATCCTGGGCATGGAATCCTGTGCTTTGTTCTTATTCATCTGATACTGCTTGTCCAGAACCTTGACAACCACGAACTCCCCTAACGCAGCGAAAACGAACATCATGCAGCCTGCCATCCATAGATCTAGAGCCTGTAAAAAATAAATAAATCAATAAATGTACACGTTTACAATAAGTCGGTGGCCGAGTGGTCGAGCCGGCTTGTACCTCTAAATCTAAATGTGAAAAAGATTTATGTGCAATTTTTCACAACACCACTGCCTAAAAACGGTGAAGGAAAACATCGTGAGGAAACCTGCATGTGGAAAAAGGGTTCTAAAAATCCTTTGAAGATATGTAAAGTCCCCAATCCGCACTGGGCAAGCGTGGTGGACTATGCCTAATACCTCTTTGGAGGAGACCTGAGCCCAACAGTGGGCAGTAATGGGTTGGTACAGTACAGTACAGTAAGAGACAAAAGTTAGTTTCATTCTGACTAAATTACATCTTCTTTTAAAGTCGATTTGAAAACGAATAACTCAACTAAGAAAATATAACCCGTACTATTTATTCAAAGAACACTTAAAATAAGCCCACGGCTTTAATAAGAGAATCGATCCCAAATTAAAAACAGCTCAAAGTTAAAATTTATCGTTCAGAGTCTAATTAAAGCCAAATTAAATTTTATGACCTGAACATAGTGAGAGATAACTACGTTATAAATTATAAGTATTATTCTGAATCTATACTAATATTACTTGTGTTAAAGAGAAACAAGCTTATACTCTGTTTTATTTTTCGTTAAAATCACATTAAAATGATTTTACATGTAATTTAAATTAATGAAAATGGAAACATAATTAATACAGAACTATATTCACTATGAGCTAGAGATTGCGGTATGTGTGAGTCGAACTGCACTAAATCCTCGTGCAACTTTCATTCAGCGTTCAAACCCCGGATGATGCCAAAATCTAGCACCGAGTTGTGCGGGGTAATACGACGCATTGCACGGTTAGCTTACGTATCGCCCCGTATGTATATTTTGGAATCGCAGATGTCTATGTTTAAGGGTAATCATTTATCATCAAAGCTTTATACCCCAACTAGGTGACCCGCGCAACGAAATATTGTTTTAAAAACATAAAAGCGGTGATTGTGACTAAACTATGATAGTTAGATATATGCTGTCCCGGACTTTTTTGTTTGTCTTACTAAGACCTAAAAACCCGTAGTACATCATTTTTTTCTATTGTCAATAGTTTTTGCAGCGTACGCATAAAAAGGTTTTCGATTATTCACCTTGTGTTACATATTCGATATTTTCATGCGGATCCCTATTTTTTTGAAAACAAAATATAGCCTATAGCCTCCTCGATAAATGGACTTTCCAACAGTGAAATAATTTTTCAAATAGGACCAATAGTTCCTGAGATTAGCGCGTTCAAAACTCTGCAGCTTTATAATATTATAATAAAAAATATTATGGTCTTACCTTTACATAAGCAACTGGTGGTATATCAGCTCTCAATCCAGTGAACATTGTCACCAAAGTCAACATGCAAGTGACCAGCAATGTGACTCTTCCGGGTATAGCGTCCAGGTCTAGCCAGAAACTGAACCAAGACAGCATGACCACCAGTGATGAGGGAGCGAAGGTCTGGATCAGATGGTGACCGATTTGACGCTCAAATCTGAAGTATACCACTAGTCTTGAGTAGTTTCCTAGAAAAAAAGTAAAGAAGTTTAAATTTTATTTTTATATATAATTTCCAATTTTATTAGAGGAAATCAGTACACTGTGGGAGTTGATCCGCACTAAAACATCCAACAGCCTCTAGTCGTCCGAACCCAGAATGGTGTTATGCGGGAAGGCACGACGCGATACGCATTACTTTTTTAAATTTCTAAATACCTTATAGTTACTAACTTTATAAAACTGAGAGGAGACTTTGTATGAGACAAAACTGAAATGAAATGAAATGAAAATTTATTGTTATAAAAATATTAAGCCATAAAGTTAAACATTGGTCCCCGCACTAGGAAACACCTGTGTCGCGGGAGACCGGAAAATTAACAAAATAGAACTTAACCTAAGGCACGCCAGACGTCATAACAAAAAATAATGAAAATTGAAATGAAAATTTAGTAGCAAGACTAAATTCCTTTTTTTTTTTTTTTTTTATTGCAAAGTAGATAAACGAGCATACGGCCCACCTGATGGTAAGCGGTCACCGTCGCTCATGAACCTCTGCAATGCCAGGGCAAAGAGGGGCCGTTATCTACCGCCTACCCATACAAGACTTTTCTTAAAACTCGTTTAAAGAGGGACATGTCATAGCGCTCCGGGAACACCGCGGACGGGAGTCCATTCCAAATTTATGAAAACGGATATTATCAAAGTTAATCAATTAGCAATATGTGCCCGAAAAAAGACATAAAAAATGAAATAATCACAAGATAACAATAGACATCTGTAGACATATATCTTGAGGTGAATTAAATGTGTGTAATGGTGTATATAATATGTAAAAGTATGAAAAATGTTGTTAGAATGTGTGAGTGTCAATATGTGTGTGAGTATAAAAATAAAACATTAACTTAGGGTAAGTATAATAATAAATTACCAGAAAGAAACTGAGACAAAACTGTATCTATCTAAGTTGAGAACGTCTTATTATTTTTAAAAAAATGTTTGGTCTTTGTTTGAAATAAATAGATTATTACTAGCTGCCCCGCGCAACTTCGTCTGCGTCGAAAAAAAAAATTTAGGGGTGGATTACCCCTAGAGGGACCAACATCTAGAGGGATGAAAAATACATGTTGGCCGATTCTCATAGATACCGGATAAGCACAAAAAAAATCATCAAAATCGGCCGAGCCGTTTCGGAGGAGTATGGCAATAAAAACTTTGACACGAGAATTTTATATATTAGACTAGCTGACTCGCGCAACTTCGACTGCGCCGAAAAAAAAAATTAGGGGTGGACTACCCCTAACATTTAGGGGATGAAAAATAGATGTTGGCCGATTCTCATAGGTACCGGATAAGCACAAAAAATTTCATCAAAATCGGTCGAGCCGTTTCGGAGGAGTTCAAGTTCGAACACCGTGACACGACAATTTTATATATTAGATTATTTCGTAGAGGTCATCAATCATGATCATATTTTACCTGTTGTATGCCTATTTTGTAAATAACCATTAAATTTAAAATAAACATTTGTAATAGCTTTACTTGTAAAGATAAATAATCAATTTCTTTGTAAACCAATTACAATGAACCATTCGATGTAAGACTAAAACAAAACTTCAATTCCAAAACTCATCTTTGAACTTCTAAGTTTATCAAGTCTATTATAATTAAAAGTAAATGTCATTCGCACTGAAGATAGTATTTAATCATAATTATTCTCTCTATAACATAAACAGCTTAAGATTTTAGATTCTTGAGTGTGCATTTGAACTGTTATTTTGATATTGTACGAAACCTAATGCTGCCAGTGAGAGAGAAGTTAAGAAGGAATCATAAAATAAAACTAAGAAAATAAAAGTTGTGAAAAAATGTACAAAACGTCTGTATTCGGCAATGGAATGTTCTAAATTCAAATAAGCCCGCGAACATCTATTCTCTATTACAATTAAAAAAGTATTTACATAAAAGAGGTTTAAATAGCAATTATTTAAACTATTTATAGATGGCGCTATCTTCGAATCAACTTTGTTCTTTACTAGAATTAAATTAAATTTGAATAATTGATTCTGTCGCCTACAGATATCAAATATAAATCTTCAGCTCACAATAGATTTACAGAACTAAAGCTCTCGAAACGATCTCACACTAATACTCTACAATTATACAGACTAGGTGACCAACTTCGTCTGCGTCATAGAGGGATATAACATAGCCTATAGCCTTCCTCGATAAATGGACTTTGCAACAGTGAAAGAATTTTTCAAATCGGACCAGTAGTTCCTGAGATTAGCGCGTTCAAATAAACATACAAACAAACTCTGCAGCTGATCTGCATATTAAAATATCGACGTTTCAAAAGTATTGTTGATTTTTTTTATTGCGATTTAGATAAACGAGCCTACGGCCCACCTGATGGTAAGTGGTCACCGTCGCTCATGAACTTCTGCAATGCCAGGGCAATGAGGGGTCGTTATCTACCCATACAGGACTTTTCTTAAATTAAAATCAGATTCTTTTTTTAAAAGTAAATTATGCAAAGGTGCATTTGAACGTTTAGTAAAACGAGCCCAAACACGATAAGTTTACCTTTCAATAAGGTACAGAAATTTCTATGTCTACCTTTCGAGCCCATTATTAGATCAGCTCCATGGTACTATTTTATTGCATTGTCACGCGATATGTCAAAGTTTGTAAACACTACATTAGAAGTCAGATTATTTAACTGTCGACGAAACTGTAACTTATGTATAGTGGGGCGGCGCGACGGGAAAGAGTACCGTGGGCATAACGCGTCGTGCCGTCTCTCATAACCCCGTGCTGGGTTCTGGGCTCAGCCGGGGTTCGGACGCTGAGTGTGAGCGGTTGGAGGTTTTAGTGCGGTTCAACTCCCACATACCCGGTGATGCGGTGATTTCCTCCAAAAAAAAAAAAAACTTATGTATAGTAAATAATTATTTATCATCACACACATAAAACAAATAACAGTGGATCTCATTAATGTAACATTCATTAACTTTTTTAATTAAAATCCACTACCAACTCTTTTGAAAATCACCATTAAAATTTGTTTGTAATTCAAATGAAGACACATTCTCTACACTTTAATAAACAGAGATTGCCTAGGCTATTACAATTTCATATTTAAATCCCTCGGACACTTTGACCTTAACAAAGTTTTGATCATCGCTCACGATAGAATCGGACCCTTGTCAAATATTAGGTCTTTGAAACACCCGAATATTATTATTGAATGTAATGTTTTTTTATCGACAAACCTTTTTTTGTTCTATAAACTGATTTTGACTCTGATCTTTTTGAAAACTTCACTCTTTGTTGTATAGGGTGGCCAATCTAACGTTTGCATTTTGAACTACTGTTTATTTAGAGAACGACAGCTCAATTGTCAATTTGTGTTCATAAGTTAAAGGTTTGACATTTACGAAATGGGACGTTTTCGGTTCGCCCAATGGGCAGAAGATCGTTTGGCCGAAGATGAGCATTTTTACCGAAAAATCGTCTTTTCAGATGAAGCCCATTTTCACCTCGGAGGCTATATCAGTAAGCAAAATTTAAAGAGTATGACATGGACGACATTTGGTTTCAACAGGATGGCGCAACATACCAATCAGCCAGTCGAACTTTTGGAAAATGCAAACTTTATATGGCCCACACCTTATATTATTAGGGACAAAATAATTATAATTACGATAACAACAAGATCAGAAAGACCATTCCTTAACGATCAAGCAGAAAAAAATATTAATTTACTTTGTTACCGGCTTCCAAGAAAAGAATACGATTCGACTTGATTATCTCGTTTTGACGAAAAAATCTCCCTAAAAATATTATTGTTTCATTACCGAATAAAATTTTAGAGAAAAAAATACCTTTAAGATCCTCCGTGTTTAGATTCAAAGTAAAATTTTCCTCAAATAAAATAAAGAGTTTCCTTAAAGTCCCATTAAAGTATTTAGCGCCGGTATTTAAGGAGTGTGCTTCTAATTCCGAGGGCAATTAGTATAAAATTATACTTAGCGCGAGTTGATAACGTTACGTGGAATATTTCGAGAAATTGTTATGGAATTAAATGAAACGACACCGCAGCTTGTATTCATTAAAGACCTTTTTTTTTTTTTTTTTGGACGGGAGGAAATCGCCGGACTTCCACTCGCCCCGCGAGTGGGGTATGTGGGTGTCGAACCGCACCAAAACCTCCCGCCTCTCACGCTCGACATCCGATGTGGTAGGGGTGACAGGACGCGTTCGCGATTGTCGCTTACGTATCGCCCCGTCACCCCCGGACGTCGAACCGGCAGCCGTCGGTGAGAACGACCACCGGCTCACTCGGTGGACGGGCCAATTAAGGCCCGCCAAGATGGGGCCGTGTGATGTAGGGTCTCCCTCGGCCCGGGCCGGCCCAGGGCCAGCCCGGGTCGGGGAGCACGGCTTGCCATCCCCCGTACAGATGGCACGGAGGGTGCGCGCTGAAGCCTAGCGCGGCACCCCTCGGGTCCGATGTTGGTGGACCCGGTAGTCTTAGGGGGCCAGGTCCCGGGACAACTCCCGAGGTCGGCCCCCCGCTCGACGTCGGCGGCGACGGGGTTGGTCGGGGAGGGAAGAGCTCTCCCTCTCCCGCCCCGCCGCCTCCTTCTGCGAGATGGTGGACTCGCAGAAGTCGAGCATAGCTTTCCAGGACTCGTCGTCGTCGAGCATCGATGCCACGACGCCCGGCAACGACAAGTCCTGCCCTACTTGTGCGACCAGGACACGGCGCTGCTCCTCCCATGCGGGGCAGACAGCGAGCGTATGCTCTGCCGTGTCCAGGTCGCTTGTGCAATGATGGCACCTCGTCGTCGGCTCGACCTGTATCCGGTGCAGGTACTTCCCGAAGCAACCATGCCCGGTCAGCACCTGCACCAGACGAAAGGTGAGACGTCCCTCGCCACGACTCACCCAGTCCTCCAGGACAGGGCGAATCGCCTCGACGGTCCTTAGACCCCAGCTGGGGTTGGCCAAGCGTCTTGACCACGCCTCCAGCACGGACCGTCGAGATTGGGCCTTCCGGTCCCGTACCGCGGCTCTGATGGGACGCACCACACCCAGGGCACGGAGGTCGCAGCGCCAACGATAGTCGTCGGCGAGCGCCTCCGCCTCCAGGTCCCAAGGTGGCGTCCCCGCCAGCACGCACGCCGCCTCAAAGGAGACGGTGCGGTATCCGCGGATGACCCTGATAGCTACGACGCGCTGCGGCCGGTACAGGCGCCGGACAACGGTTGTTGTCCGGTTTCCTGGTCCGGCCCAAACGGGCGCGCCGTACAGGGCCATCGAACGCACCACCCCCGCGTAGAGGCGGCGCACGGCACGGTTTGGTCCCCCGAGATTCGGAAGCAGCCGGCTCAGAGCGCCGGCCGTCCTCATCAGTCGGGGGACGAGCTCCATAAAGTGGGCCCGGAAGGTCCAACGGCTGTCCAGTATGAGGCCGAGGTACTTCAATCGCACCCCGACCTCTATTGGGACGCCTCCAACCACGATTTGGGCCCCTGCAGGTGGCGTCACCCCAGCCCTGTGGAACCACAGGGCCTGGGATTTATTGAGCGCCACCGCGAGGCCCAATCTCCTAATACGACCGACGACGAGGGCCACCCCCGCTGTGGCGAGATGGGTAGCCTCTCTGAAGTCTTGACCCCGGGCCATGACGAGCGTGTCGTCAGCGTAACAAATCACGCTCAGGCCCGGGGTCAGGGCGCCTCTCAGCACCCAGTCGTACCCGACATTCCAAAGGAGAGGTCCGAGGACCGACCCCTGAGGAACCCCGCATACGACCGGAAACCGGTAAACGGTCCCATCGTGCCCGGTGCATACTACCGACCTGGCCTCCAAGTAGGAGCCGACCAGCCGGCGGAGGTAGGGGGGAACTCCATGTCTCTCGAGTGCCCCCCCTATCACGGACCAGGGCAGGGTGTTGAATGCATTGGCGATGTCAAGCGACACCGCCAAGGCCACCCCGCCCTGTGATACGGCTTCATTTGAGAGGGCCCGCACGCGAAGGATCGCGTCCACGGTTGAGCGGCCCTCTCTGAAGCCGTACTGCTCCGCCGACAGGTCGGGTCCCACCCCGACCAGGTGCTGGACGATGCGGGCAGCCAGAATGCGTTCCAGCAATTTGCCCACCTCGTCCAGCAGCACGATAGGACGGTAACCGGCGGCTGTATCCGCCGGGCGCCCCTCCTTCCTGAGAAGGACGAGTCTACCCTCTCGCCACAGCGAGGGAAACCGTCCCGACTCGAGGCAAGAATCGTAAAGCCTCAAGAGTCGGTCCCCTAGGGCATTGAGGGCCAAGGCCAGGACCCGGCCATGGATGCCATCCGGGCCGGGTGCCGTGTCTTTAGCACTCATCCTGACTACGGCCACACGAAGCTCCTCCCCGGTGATGTGGGGAACCTCAGCAGGGGCCTCGCCGCCGGTATCCTCCGGCGGCTCACCCATAGCAGGGGGGATAAATCCCTCCTGCTCCTGCGGGAACAATGTCGTGACAATGTCCCGCAGCTGCTGAGGCGGTAGACGCTCGGTTATGGGGGGCGCCCATGGGCGCACCTTGCCGCGCACCATCTTGTATGGGCGCCCCCAAGGGTCGTCATCGAGCGTCTCCAAAAGGCGCTCCGTGTGCTGCTCCTTGGCCATCTTGATGGCCAGCCGCATGGCTCCCCTCGCCTCCTTGTACAAGCCATGCAGCCGGGCCTCCTCCTCCGCGAATGCAACGGGGTCGTTGCTACGCGGAAGGCGGCGACGGCGGTGCCGAGCGCACTGGCGCCTCGCCCGGACGCATACAGTTCTCAACTGCGCTATCTCGGGCGACCACCAGTACGTCGACCTCGTGGGAGACCAAGGGCCGACCCGGGGCATCGAAGCGTCGCTAATGCGACGCATCGCGTCCCGGAGCCAGAGCGCCTCGGCCTCCACGTCTACTGGGTGTGGACGCATGGGCGTCCACGCCGCCACCGTAGAGGCTTCCATCAAGAGCTCCTTGTTCAGGAGCTTCAATGCCCACCTGGGGAATGACCGGGTCGTACTCCCGCGGGCGTCCGCAGCCGGCGTGGGGACGGAAAGATCAAACCGAATATAACGGTGATCTGATAACGTTTCCGCCCCCACCAACACTCTCCAGCCGCGGATGCGATCCGCGATGGCAGGGCTCGCGAACGTAACGTCCACGATGGACTCGCCCTGCCATCGCACGCAAGTCGCGACCGAACCCCTGTTGAGTAAACAGAGGCCAGTCGCGACCGCCCACTCCTCCAGCAGCCTACCGCGAATTGTAGAGCGGGGGGAGCCCCAAGCGACGGATTTCGCATTGAGGTCCCCCGCGAGTATCACTGGACGGGGGGCGAGGCGGTGAGTAATCGCCTCGAGCCCGTCCAGGAACTGCTCAAACTCGACGGTAGGCCGGCTCGGAGAGAAGTACGCCCCGATCACGACGGTATCCAACACCGAAACCGCGACGAACCCAGAACCCTTGGCCACCATTACCAAGGGCGGGATCGCCGCGGCCCTCCTGATATGTATGGCCGCCAAGCCGCAATCGTCCCCGAACCAACAATCGTCGGCTGGGGGAACGAAGTACGGCTCGGCGACCACGGCAACGTCAATTGACCACTCCGCCATGCTCTGGAGCAACATGTCCTGAGCCCTGGCGGAGTGGTTCAAGTTACCTTGGAGGAGGCGAAGGGTGTGGTCCATTAAGATCGAACCACCTCCATCGCCTCCTCCCTTCCTCCATCGCCCCCGCTATCGGGCGTCTGAGACGCCACAGCGGGGGCCGAAACGCCGGCCGGTACTCCTCCGGCCGACTTCTTCTTCAGGCGCCGCTTCTGCTTGCGGCGCCTGTTGCGCTCCGTGTTGGAGCCGGACGGGGAGCAAGCCTTGCCCCCCGCCCGGTGATCAGCCTTGCGCCCGGCCGCCGCGCACAAAGCGCAGTGCGGTGCGGCCGAGCACATGGCCGCCTTGTGTCCCGGTTGACCGCAGCGGAAGCAGAGTTCCCTGCGGTCAACCGTACTCGTGCACCTGGCGATGCTGTGTCCGGTGCCGAAGCACCGGAGGCACCGCCAGGCGCGCGACTCTAGCAGGCGCACGTGGGCCGCTATCCAGCCCACGCGCAACCTGCCAGGGTGTCCAGCCGGTCGTCCCGGCGGGGGAGTGGCCAGGGAGGTGGCCGCCTCAACAGGGCATCGCGCCCACGCCGATCTGGCCCCGGAGTAGCCGGGACGAAGCTCGCCCACGACTACGTTCTCCGGGGCACATTTGCCCTGGGCAGCGATTGCTGCTGCCACCTCCTCCTTGGTGGCGCAGTCGTCCAGACCGGTGATTCTGACTTCCGCCATCTTCACCGGCCTGTGGACTCGCACCACCTCCTCCGGCCAGACCGCCCGGAGACCCGCCATCAGGAGGTCCGCGATGCCGGAACTATCGGCACCGGGACACTCCAGCAGACGAGCCCCGTTGGCGGTCGTCCGGAAGCGGAGGCCCTCCCCCGCTCCTATCTCGCCCAAGTCGATGGCCGCGCGCGCCTGGGCCATGACGTTAGGGTACGTCATGCCCTTTTCCTCGCCGGCTGGCAGCAGTGTTACCACTACTGCCGCCGACTTCGGCGCGCGCGGGCCCTTCTTCTTGGGCTTCTTCTTCTTTTTGGCGGCCGGTGCTCGACCCTCCCGGGGAGCAGCCACGGCCGCCGTGGTCGTAGTCCGGTTGGTGGGGGTGGCGGGCGCTCTACCCCTCTGGGGAGCTTCCGCCACCGCCCGCGTCGCAGTCCGGTTGGTGGGGGTGGCAGGCGCTCGACCCCTCTGGGGAGCTTCTGCCACCGCCCGCGTCTTCACCTGTGGGGGGGCTGCAGGCCCTCCAGGTGGTGAGGCCTCCGCCGCCACCGGAGGGGCCGCAACCCTGGCCCTTTTATTGCCCCGCCGCACCACCTCCGTCCAAGCGTCGTCCATATTGGACGGCGCTGGCGGCAGTGGACGGGGCTTCGGTGCTGGGGCAACCGCCGCGCCAGCACCGCGTCCTCTCTTTGGGGTTGGGGTCGGCCCCGCGGGGGGCCGACGAGCCGACCGCCGAGTGGTGGGGCCAGGCGGGGTGGTGGAGGGTGGCGCCGCGTCAGCAGCCGCAGTTGCAGCTGCAGCCGACGCAGCACCACGCAGGGCAGTGACTTCCGCCCTGAGTTCGGCAATCTCCTTGCCGAACTCCTCCATCAGCTCCCGCCTGATGCGCCCCTCCAACTCCGTCGCCTCCCTTATCTCCGCCCTCGAGCGGGGCGAAGGGTGGCGCCTGGGCCCTGCCGCCTCCTCGGGAGAGGGCAAGGCTGGCTGCTTGTCATTCGTTGGAGCAGTTGGGGACCGATGCGCTGCCGCATCCCCCGGGCTAGGGCCTGGTGTGGGCGTGCGCCGCTCCCTACGGAACGAGCGCGATGGCCCCTTCCGCTCCAACGCCGCCAGCCTCACTTTGAGGGCGGCGATCTCCTCCGATTGCCGAGCGTTCTCTTTACGAGACCGCTCGGCCTCCGCCTCCAGCGCCGATGCTCGGCTGATGGCTGCCGAGAACACCGGCACCAGTTTGCGGGCATCGGAGGCGATCGCTCGCAACCTCTGCCCTTCCTCCCTGGCCCCTTTCCCCGAGGCCCGGCTGGACGCATAAAGCGCCCTGCGCCCCAGGCTCTCGAGGACGGCCGTATGCTCGTCGAGCTCCTTCCGAGCCGGCCGAGGCAAGGAGTCTTGGCCGGGCCCGGCGCCGCCACTCTTGGCGGCCAGCCTCCCTGAGCGTCTCGTCCTCTGCGACCCCTCACCGCGAGAGGACGAGTCGCCGCCCGAGGTCTTCCGCGTGTAGGACTTCCTCTTGCGGAGGATCCTTTCCGCGTTAAATTGCTCTCCAGAGCCGGCATCACTCGATGACGGCTCTGGTCCCGCATCCTCCTCCGAGCCCATCTCGTCCGCCCAAGAGAACGGGACGATTTGGGCCCGGGCATCGGTGTCATTTCCACTGCCACTCGCAGGCCCGGCTACCTGCGAGTGCCTTCCAGTGTCTACTTCCATCGTAGGGGCCTGGTTGCCTACCCCTACGTGGGCATCGGTGGGCGTCTTCACACCCGCGGGCCCGGATACCCGCGGGCGCCGGGTGCCTGGGGCCGGACCGTCCGGCAAGGCATCCTCGCTATTTGTACTTTTCATTTTACGATTGGTTGGGTGATTACTCACACCACTTACCCAAGGTGGTGCGGTCGCACTTTCTGGGGGGGATTTAGTCCCCCAAGGCTCGCGATCGCCTTTGTGCAGGTTACCCGCCGCCTGCGGTTCGGCGTCCTCCTCCGGTGGCCCACCAGCCACCCTCCTCGTCCCCGAGGGCACCGCTTGCTTAACAAGCGGTGTGGGGAGAGGAGCTCCGTGTGGTCCTCTTAGTCGCGGCACCCCCTTGCCAGTTAAACACCTTGCGGTGTGCGAGGGTGCACGCTCCAGCCCACCGCCACGACAAGGCGGGACCACCGGGTGGGTCATTAAAGACCTAATATTATACAGGGTGGGTCTGTTACTTAATCCCGGTTGAAGTGAGGTGAATGACCTGTCGAAATACAACTTACGAGTATAACTAACAATAAGTTTTGGAATCGTAAAACTTTTTTTAGACATTGTATGAAAGTCCGCAAAGAAAGTCATACATACGCCATTGGTTATAGAAAAAAAAAAAAAAAATTTGAGAGGTGTCATGGGACACCCGAATAGAACGAAGTTCCTTTCGATTAAAAGATATTTTATATTTTTTTTCCTAACGTAACGCGCGATAAGGAACGTGTTTTAAAAGATTTTGATCACAGCGCCATCTAGCGATAATCATCTAAAACAAAATAAGGAATTGTTTTAAAATATTTTAATCACAGCGCCATCTAGCGATAATCATCTAAAACAAAAAAAGTGTCATGACAACTAAAAAAGTGTCGTGACAACTTTTCGTAAGATTTTTTTCCGTCTAGCCCCCTTTCGATAACGCGCGATAAGGAACTTCATTCCAAAAAAGTTTAATTGATTTTAAAAATAATAGTTATATTAACCCTCTTTAGCTGGAACAAAGGTAACTACTGATCCACTATCTATGTATAAAATAAAACACTCATCCACTCTCAACTCTAAGTGTAAGATGCTGTTCTGTAAATTCACCTTACGTGCAACTGAAAACTCAGTCGTGTGGAAACGAACAATAAAAGAGCTCTCAGGACGGGAAGTACGTGCGAGGCGAAAAGCAGCAAGATTTTGATAGCATAACAAACAGGAGAGACCTGTTTGTGATCTTTGACTAACTTCAAAAAAGATTGAGACCTTATTTAAGTTTATTTTTGGTAATAGAATGGAGGTACTTTATTTGATTTTACTTTTTTATATATGTATGACGGCGTAAATAGTGTGTTAAGTTGTAATGATGTTGTAATTAGTCGAACTTCGTTTTGTTTTGTCAGGAATGACGTCACAATGTCCACTTGAACACTTGATGATCAATACTTTTGAATAAAAAGTTAAAAATAACGAGTTTTAACAGTTTATTACTTTTACATCAAGAGGTCCGTTCGCCTCGAATTCAGACACGAATGAATGATAACAGCGACCAGCGCCTGTATTTATAGCAAGTCTCCACTTCCAACTACCCGCACGGTGAATAGGTTAGTTTCCCTTGTTATCACCCCGTTATATATCATAGAACTCTGTTTTTAATCCACTTCAAAATTGGAAGAGGTTTCTCCATTCGTAGGTTAATTAAAATATAGATTTTCATGATTCTTTTTTCGTTGGAAAGAATATACTTCATGACTTTGTCGTGTGCCTTTAAACTACGTTCAAATAAAGTCTATACAGTGATGGATAAAGACCCCTTAAAAACTCATTGTTTGTACAGGTTTGAGTGACGGTAACCGCTCACCATTAGGTGGTATTAAGCTCGTTTATCTAACTTGTAAACAACTCACCATCCTTATCAATCATGTAGCCATTCGTCTCCTCCAAACGCAAGGGTTGTCCGATGTGGTACTGCAATAGCTTTAGTTCAGGGTTGATGGTGACCCCAGCCTCGCTCCAACGAAACCTGACTTTCTGGTTGCTGTATGAGACTAGAAAGAATAGTAAATAATTTATTTGAAAGAAAACTTTTCAGATACAAGCTTTAATATCCTGGATATTTTGTTGCAGTAGAGTGCTAGCTAGGACAAGTAAAACTATCTTGTTTAGTATAGGAGTTCCTATGGCCACCTTCCGAGAAGATCAGATCAATCATCTGACGTGGAGGCTTCAAATAGAAAAGATGACCTCTCAAGTACGCAAACTCATTTTCATTTTTAAGAAATGAAGATCATCGGCTGATTTTGCAACGTTGAAAATGGTATATTTTGCTTTATGCCAGTCCATTTTGTGTTATTGCATAACAGTGTGGGGTGGTGCTGCTAAAACTTATCTCCTGGAACTAGAGCGTGCTCAAAGGGCAGTTTTGAAGGTTCTTTCTTTTAAGCCTTTTCGGTATCCCACTGCACTTCTTTATAAGGAATGCAAAGTTCTTACTGTAAGGCAACTTTTTGTACTGCAAACTGTTATGCGGAAACATAAAACTCTGCAATCCTTACTCAACAAACGCCGTAGCCACCACATATGCCCGATATTTCAATGTAGAACTAAGCTTGCAAAAATACATTTTTGTTTTATTGGTGTGCATCTGTATAATGCTATTAACAAACATTGTAATATTTATTCACTCTGTAAACGTCCACTTAGACATAAAGTCAGTGAGTGGCTTCAAACTAAAGGATATGAGGAGACTAAATATCTGTTAGTCATCCATGGTTCCTAATACCTAATTTTAACGCTGTTAGCTATTACAGGTATTTTTATTTTTTATTTTATTTTTTTTTATTTGTTTTAATTTTATTTTTTTTAAATTACTTTAATACAGGACACATTAATATAGGTCGTCTATCTGTTTTTATTTTTTCTTTCGTCTGTTGTAAAGGCGCCTTAGTATTGATAAGATTTTGTTTTTGAACGTTTTTAAATTGTAAATGTTGTGTGTTTTAATCCTTGAATTTGTTTAAATGCTTCCACTTTATCTATTTTGTGTCACATCTTCTGTTCACTGTGTCTAAGGAGCCCTGGTACCCATAACACAACGTCGCCTCAGTGCTTGTTTGGCCTATCTGACATTTTTTACGAAAATGACTTTTTAATGCAGTATTATAAAGAATAAAATTTCCATCCGACTGGTATTTTTTTTTTAAATATTCAATTCTAAAACAATAAAAATCTCATTTCAATTTTTTTCTCAACACGGCACTCAAAGAAAATTCCGTGCTTGTTTGCTGTCTCCTGTAAAATTTGCTCGAGTGCAGATAGGCCAAACAAGCATTGAGGCGACGACAAGTTAGATCTTATCTTAGGTACCAGAGGTCAACTCTTTGCTGTTTGAATTTTACTCCACTAAGTTTTACTTGTGTTTGTATCGTAATGTTTGTTTGTAATAGAGGAACCTTTTGAGTATAAATAAATTTATTATTATTATTATATTATAGGTAAGTCGCGCACTTTGGAAGAAGCCAATGTTCAACAGTAGACGAGTGTGGACTGATGATGATGACTTAACAAGAATACAAATAAATAATAAAAGTAATCATTTAACTAGAACAAAAACGTAACAACAACACTACACTTTACTTACAGCTTTCAATGTAAATGGGACACGACTGTATGTCCATGGGATAAAGTTGAAATTCCATTTGACAAGCAATGATGGCGTGCATCCGAGCTGAATAGCGAACTGTCTGATTTCTATACAACGTAACCGATGAGAACTTGTGAGTTAATTCAGCAATTTCTGTAAAAAACAAAAACGTAACGTATTGACTACGTTGAGGAAAGAAAGACACTTTGTTGAAAGATATTTATGCTCCCAATACCTCGTTCGTTTGGACTACAATTTTAACTACTTTAATGAATTGAATACACAACGCTTCAAGAGCTAGCTCAATATGCAACTAAATATAATGATACCAGTTTACCGGATTTATTAAGTACTGCATTTTGGGTCTTATCAGACTAGGATGTTGGGCATTGATTTGAAAAAAAGTTTTACTATTACAAAGTCGTCATGTGAACGAGGTGTAAGACCTCTTGCATGTCAAAGAATTTACGATATGATTCAACCAAAAATGAAGAACATTTCCTCCTCCTCGGTATTCCCTGAGCGCTATAACTTGTCCTTCTTCAAACGAGGCTTGAGGAGGGTCCTTAAAGTTAGGCCGTAGGTAGTGACCCCTCAGTGTCCCCTGACATTGCAGAGGTTCATGAGCGACGGTAACCACTTCCTATCAGGTGGGCCGTTGGCTCGTCTGCCTACATGGCAATAAAAAAAATAGATTGAAACTTAAAAAAAAAACAACAATTATTATTATTAGATTAAAAAATCAAAATACCCTAAATTTACGGATATTGTTTAAAATAAAACTTATAATTAAGGTCTCATCTATAACTAATCAGCACACGACAAATTACTTCTTCAAACTAACATCAAACTTTATCCACAGTTTAATCAGAAATGACATATATTAATAATTAATATCAATTTAGTAGTTGTCCAATTAGTGTTGATCTTAAACGAGATCAGAGTATTACTACGAGTTAAAATTACCGTCGTTGATAATTTAAATCACAGCGCCTCTAGCGACCTACTTGAGTACTACAATGTATCAAATGTTTTACTAAATTACTTTTTTTTACATTATATTTAAAAAAAAACAATCACAACAAAAATAATTTAATAATACAATATAAAAAACAGAGGGCCACTGGAGACGGGGTCTACGACCCAAGCCATCAGTAGTCAGGGCTCAAGAGAGAGGAACCTCCTCACAATACGCGCCGTGTCAAGAACGACCGCCTTCTGAATCAAGCCCGCCACCTAGCCGGGGAGCGAAATCTTCTCTAGATGACGGTCGAAGCTTTTCGTTATTAGACCGTGCACAGATACAACGACCGGAACAATGATGGTCGATTCAACACGCCACATGTCGGTCACCTCGTAGGCCAGGTCCAAATATTTTAGCTTACTAAATTACTTTATTGTTATACAAAAATACATAATGTCTAACTGTACAGTTACTTACTACTTTACTGTACTGTTTTTTTTAATATTGAATCTGTTTCGTTTAACACTACAGCGCCTCTAGCGACCTATTTGAGTAATAAAATATATCGACTATATTGTTTTTTTTTTATGTAGTCGTTGTTTTATAATATTAAACATAACATGATGACTAACTGTACTGTGTTTATTTTTACATTTGTAAGAGTTTATTTTAACACTGTAGCGCCTAAACTTCACAATATTTGAAAGTAATTTTAACTAACAGTAGAGATACAGGTCAGTGATCTTTGGGTCCAAGTTTGAAACAGGCGCTATTCTGATTAATTCCTATTGGGTGTAATTAAACTATGAATAGGCGGAGGAAACTATCTTAATTTCTAATTTATTAATAATGTTCACGTTCATGTTAAGTTAAAAAGATAAAACATATGATTATTTATTGGAATGAAGTTCCTTAACGCGCATTATCGAAAGGGGGCTAGACGGAAAAAATTCTTACGAAAAGTTATCACGACACTTTTTTTGTTCAGATCATTATCGCTAGATGGCGCTGTGAAAATCTTTTAAAACACGTTCCTTATCGCGCGTTACGTTAGGATATAAAAATTATAAGATATCTTTTAATCGAAAGGAGCTTCGTTCTATTCGGGTCTCCCATGACATCTCTCAAGTTTAGTTTTTTGATTTATTAATGATCTACCAACAAGACTTACACCAAAAAAGTTATATACAGAAAACACTTAAACATACACCATTATTGTCATTAGCTACTAAAAAAAGTATGATATAAAAATCTATTTAGTACAAAAATGGTTCTACTCGATTCAATTTATTCAAAAAGTTAAAGGTTAATATGAATAATGAACCAAAAAATCATTCATTAATTCAATTTTATTTTAAGTCGACTTAAGTTTCCAAAATCATGTGTCTTTTCATGTCTAAAAACTTCCAAGTATTCATGATGGATAGGATGTCTCTACCCTTTTAATCCCTGTCGTCAAGCGCTTATTATTCTATAAACTGAAGCCCTAATCTGTATTTGTCGTTAAAACATATCGTGTATAATATAGATAGGGTAAATAACCCAGATGCCCGATCTATAGTACATCATCCATTTTTTATTTTTTTTTTCTTCCTACCAGAAAAAACTGTGTGTCTGTTTGAGAAAGATTCGTTTTTAATCAGGACCATAATAACACATTTTGACTTTTTTAAAGAGAAAATTCATCAGAATTACCTCAATGTTTTTGAATCAATTTTTCATCAATGTATTTAAAATAATACTTTACATCGGAATTAAGAAGATAATCGCCATCGACTAGAATTTTGAAGCTATCATTAATTGGACATCGCTCTTAATTGGGTAGGGCACCCTACATCGTAAGCTTGACGTGAATAATGATGTATCGAAGCTTAACATATCAACGAAATTCTAAACGTGTCGAGATTAATCTATCATAGAGGTTGTTGTCTTGTTTTTAATACTTAAGAAAACAAGGTCGTATATAATGATGGTAATTTTCGTATCGAAAAGAAAAACATTTTTTTTTCAGATATACAGGGTGGATCTGTTACTTTGGACCAGCTGAATTAGGGCGAATAACCTGCTGAAATACAATGCAGAACTTTTGAAGGTTCAGATGCCAAAAATAAAACTGGTTCTAAGTTGTATTTCGACAGGTCATTCAACCCCTTCAGCTGCTTACGAATACACGGGTACACCCTGTATATATCACCATAGGTTATGAATAATATTTGGCAAGTAGTAGTACTCGAACAATATAACTTGTCTTTCTTGGGTCGTCTGTAGACAGTGGGTAGTAAATCCGCAGTACTTAATCAAGACTTTCATTTTAGTAATAATTATTACAAAAAAATTCTACTGTAAAATGGAAAAAACTCGTACATGCTAAATTATAATCAACAAGATACTGAACTACAGCTTGCTGTCGAAAGTATGACGTGACTTCAAAATACAGTCAAACATTTGAAAACAAAAACTCGTTGCTCAATCTAAAAGTATAATATAAATTACATATTCTAATGATACCAAAACCAACCTCAAATACAATTCGGTGAAAAGTTTTTAAAATCAGATATTCTAAACAAAATTAAAAAAAAAAATAAAGAAAATTAAACAGATAATAGAAAATCGAAAACGTGAAAGAGAATTTCCAAGTTATTCTAATTACAACGTGACAAGAAAAATTTTAGGAAAAAAACGTGTAGCGAAATTTTTTACCAGTAAAATTTCAAAGCACTTCGTGTAAATAGCAGTGACCAAGCTGTGTGTAATCGTGATTATAAGTGCTTCCTTGTTAGTAGGCGTTGAAATTTTACCGGGAGACCGCGGCCGATAGTGTAATGCTCCTCCTAAAACCAAAAATACAGGGTGAGTCAAAATAAAATTAAAATTTTGATTACAAAAATTAACACGACCGACTTCTTTTTACAATACAATACAATACAATACAATACAATACAATACAATACAATACAAAAACTCTTTATTGAAACACCACAATTACATAGTTATACGTTACAAAACTTAAATATAGTGTATCAATAGGCGGCCTTATCGCATGGAAATTGCATTTACCTTATGTTATTTTAGTTAGAATTACATAGCCTCCAACACTCACAAATAATGTAGTTTCTTATTAGTAAAACAATTTTCGAAATCGATCCAGTAGATCAAAAGATTACCCTCTGTATAATATTAGTATAGATAAAGTATGAAATCTCTGTATAAATAGTACTTTGTTGGAACGAAGTCGGAAATTCTTATGAAAAAGTTGTCACGACACTTTTTTGTTTTAGATGATTATCGCTAGATGGCGCTGTGATTAAGATCTTTTAAAACAATTCCTTATTTTGTTTTATATGATTAAGGCTAGATGGCGCTGTGATTAGAATATTTTATTAACTTTATTTTATTCATTTTATTAACTTAAAAAAATACAATTTTATTACAATTCTCTCACTAATTAATCGAAAGGAACTTCGTTCTATCCGGGTGTCCCTTGACACCTCTCAAGTTTTTATTTTAGTTTCTTTTAACTTCGCCATTTCTAGTTTATTTCAACCCCGCTGTTTCAATTGTAACTTTGTCATCAAAAATTAAGACTTTTTAAAAGTCAGCGGCTATTTGCATGAGAATACAAATGCTATTTTTCTTAGACTTTCAATTTAATACTGCTCAAAAATTTACAACGGTTTCTATGTTTTTATAACCTTACTTTTAAAAACTAAAATATTGTTTCTAAGTTAAAGAGCATTATTTATATACCTCAGAAAAATCAGTTATTAATTGTCCATAAATAAATTTCAATGTTAATTACACTACACTCAAACAATTTGTTGTAACTCCAAAAAATTTCGTTTTCCTAGCTCGTATATCTTGAATATAAAAAGTTTGTGAAACACTGATCAAGGCCACCAAGAGTTCTTAGATATAAACCTAGTTAATAAATACTTTAACCATTAATTTTAAACATTAAATAAACCTAAATTTACGACGCACACATCTAAAATAACACGGTAAATTATAAAGCAACACACGCCTAGACTTTACCTAGCTACAAATAATTACCTTTGTCACGAAGTAAACAATATTATGTGTTACTCGCGTTTCTCATACGCGTCACGTCATTGCGTATAATAATATACTACCATTAATATATATAATATAGTAATGGTTTAAGGCAACAACAAAGAATTAATTTACAGAAGTAAATCTAAGAAATGGCGTCTGACGAATTCACAGCTCACCGACACGAAATGTAAGAGAAAGAGAGGAAAAATGGCAAGAATACGTAAAGGCTTCTTTTTTCCAAACATAATACGAGGTCGAAAATTGATGATATTTAGAAAGAACATACCATCTTCTAGAACTCGAACCAAAAAAATTGAACTGCAAAAATTACAATAAACCTCAGATTTGGTGATTCCAGCATAAATAGTTAGCGAGTCCAAAAGTGAATGTCACTGCCAAATCTTTCAAAAATATCTTAATGCATATGACGGGATGATAACAAGGGAAACCAACCTATTCACCGTGCGGGTAGTTGGAAGTGGAGACTTGCTATAAATACAGGCGTTAGCCCCTGTTATTGATCATTACTGTTTGTATTGTCGAGGCGAACGGACCTCTCGGATGTAAAAGTAGTAAACTGTTATAACTCGTTATTCTGAAGTTTTTATTAAAAAGTATTGATTATAAAGTGTTCAAGTGGACATTGTGACGTCATTCCTGACAAACCAAATGAAGATCGACTATTTACAACGTCATTACACCTCAACACACTATTTAAGCCGTCACATACAAAAGTGAATCTAAACATTAAATTAGTGTCAAAAATTAAGTTATACTTCTGTATAATTTATTTATTTTGTAAACTTCGTATCACTTTGTATCTAATGTTACATTATAATCGAAGACAGCTTTGGAACAGGCTTTGTTATTTAAAAGGTAAGACTCAATAATAATAAATCACGGATCAAGATGTTATTTTACAGTTTTACTTAAGTCGATTCATGTACTCCGTTACCGTACTTAGCCCGGATATTCTACATCGTTTGATTCCTGATGAAAAATGAATAATGTACAGTGTAATATCAAAAATAACGGAACTCATTTCTTTTTGCCTCATTGGTAGATGAACTAACCGTTCACGACATAATATTATGTTACCTAGTTACCATCACCCGTGGACCCTTACAATGTCAAAAGACACTATGATAATATCTACAACCTACCGTACAAATAGTATACTATACTCGACCTTTAAGCATCTTAACGTCGAAATATCGAGACCACTTAATTATTTTAAATTATACTAACCAGTAACTTTGGAGTTTAGGAAATATGGATCCGGGTGCCACAAGTTGTCGAAGAATTCTGGTGGTAAAGTCACGTGGTCGTCTCCTTCCTCGAAAATGTCTTCAGGGAGCTGGAGACGACTTTCACTCCAAGTCTGCCTTATAAACATATCGACACTGCAAGAAAAATGCGTGATTTTAATCGACTAAATTGTCGAATAGCCCATGAGAAAGGGAATGAATGATACACGGAAATGTAACTTTTTCAACCTTTTGACAGGTACATTAAGGTTCAATTTTGGGGCTGTTATTTTAAGATTTACTTAGTTAGTTAAAAATTGGGCTAACGTTATTCGGAAAAGTGATGACTAGGTAAACTGATTCGAATAAATTACCTATATTGTATCTTGAATATTTTTCCCCAATTATTTATATAACATACTAGCTGACTCGCGCAACTTCATCTGCGCCGAAAAAAAAAATTAGGGGTGGACTACCCCTAACATTTAGGGGATGAAAAATAGATGTTGGCCGATTCTCATAGGTACCGGATAAGCACAAAAAATTTCATCAAAATCGGTCGAGCCGTTTCGGAGGAGTTCAAGTTCGAACACCGTGACACGACAATTTTATATATTAGATTATGCTAACGATAAACTACAAAATTCATAAATTCGGATAGTATTCGCACGAAATTCCGGGCTCCAGAGCTTTTATAAAATTACTAAAGAATCCATGTTATTTCGTCTGCATCACAAACGAAAATAATAAATATAACCTTCCTCATACTGAAATATTTTTTCTCAAAAGTAACGCTAACAAAGTCGCAGTTAAAAACTACTATCACATATGTTCATTTTACCGCTTAACTTCTAAAAAGTTATTCGTGAAAATATTTTCGTAACAGACAGACCAATTTACAGGATTTATGTACGATCGTTAAAATAAATTTATGAGCAGAGCTTAACCTTAACATCTTGGCCTGTAAAAAGCCTAATATATGTTTATATTTATTTTACCTCTTTCTACAATAAGCAAAGTTAGTATATAATTATATTTTACAACATGCAACTTGCCTTGCAATGAAAACTTAAAATGTTATTAACCTCTGTATTTGTTATTATTTCGTCCTTTCAAACAATACTATAATTATAAGCATTATTAGTTAATCAAATTATTTTTAACTGTAATAATATTTGGTGAAAGAAAATATTTCATTACGTACAATGCGATTCTTACATTCTTTGTAAATTAATTTTACGTTTTGAAAGTTAAAATATTTTAAAGAAAAATTTCATCTTTATTTGCATTTTAACGCAAATATTAACCTTTAGCAAAAAAACTAATTTACAAACTTGATCCAGACAGTCGTGAAAATAACTAGGATTTTCTTACTGATAGCACATTACGAATTCCTAATTAACTTTATTATGAAGTTAATTAAAATTTATAAAAGCCTAGACAAAGATTCTAAAGTTTTAATTGTCTTGTAGTTAATTATTTGTTAACTACAAGCACTCATTAGTATTTCATGAAGTTGGATAACTTTTGTTGATTAATTGTTTACCGTCTTGTTTAATTGTTTGTTTTAAAATTAGTTTAGTTTTGCTTGTTTACAAGAAAATCAATTCATAGACAGTTAGCCTACGAGTAAGCGAGCAACCTAATGTAATTATGACAAAATATGATATTGGTCTCGGTCCTTTAAAGTTTTTTTTCAAGATTGTCAGTTAATTACGAAGAGCTATATTCCAATCAATTTATTTATTAACTTATTAAACTTTATACACATAAATGGTACAATGGTAATTTATGATTTGCTTTGACTCTTGTTGGAACGAAGTTCCTTATCGCGCGTTGTGAAAGGGGGCTAGATGGAAAAAAATCTTACGAAAAGTTGTCACGACACTGTGCTGTGATCAAAATGTTTTAAAGAATTCCTTATTTTGTTTTATATGATTAATGCTAGACGGCGCTGTGATCAAAATATTTAAAAACACGTTCCTTATCGCGCGTTAAGAAAGGAAATAATTTTTATGAGATACGTTTTAATCGAAAGGAATTTCGTTCTATCCTGATGTCCCGTGACCTCTCAAAGTTTTTTTAAAAAGAAAATTCTATTCACATTATTTCATCGATATCTAGTTATTTTTGTGCTGTTCTTCAAAAATGGAAGTCTGTAGTTACTTTGTTCGTCATCACAAAAGATGTATCTCATTTAAAAAGCGAATATCAGAACAAAAATGGCTGCCAGACTAGATAATGAAAATCGATATTACAATTATTAACTTCAGTAATTTCGCGAAATAATAAGCATACTTTGTACAAAAGTAAAATAGAAACTGAAATGAATTAGAAATGAAGTCGGATCTGAAATTCTAGATTTTAATTAAATACTTAACTGAGAACCTAGACTATTGGACTAGACTGAAACTTTGTATAGAAATAGAAACAATAAAAAAGTACAATTGAATAGAATTTCTAGTCTCTTTGAAAGTTTAATAGCGATAGTGATTTTTTTAATGCGTCTTTTGACATTATTAGAAGACTAGCTAACCCGCGCAACTTCGCCTGCGTTACAAAGGGGTTCAAACAATACTCGCAATGCCGTCGAGTTATTATTTTCGCGGCCCGCAGTGCCCCACATATTCATTGCGTTTTATACTCGTAATAACTTCTAAACGAAAAGTCCGATTGGAATAAAACAAACAGTAATTTACTTCTATATTAATACTCTTGATAACAAAATTTACTTATTATTATTAACTTAATTTGGATAAGGGTTAATATAACGATACTCATTTAACGTTAAATTCAATCTTGGGACCAAAAAATATTTTTAACCATAAAAGCGGTTATTGTATTGTGACTAAACTATGGTAGTTAGGTATATGCTGTCTTTTCTTTTGGAAGAAAAAATAAAATTATCTACGGACATTTTGTCTTTAAAAAGCGATACATAATTTTATTACCATGTTTTTTAGAGAGACGTTGTCTATGGACAACGGTAACTGTTTCTATCGTTATTGTTTTAGTATAACGTACACTGGAATGAAAGGATTAACTTATTTGAAAAAATCGACTGTAGAAAAAGAATGCCATATCTGTATTTTTAAATCTTCATCGTTCCTATAGTATTTGCCTCCACTATCATTTTTCAAATCTATATTCTCATTGTTGGAGCATGTTCATTTTCTATACGGCTTATTTAGTTGTGTTTGGCGTAACGGGTGTGCTGCCGTTGCCATGAAAAAAGGAGAACAAGAATTGCCGCCAAAAATGAAAAATGTAAAAGATGTAAAATAAAATTATATTAATAGCAATCCGAATTTAATTACATATCAATCTTGATAGTTTGAATCCGCAACACTCATTATTAAAATACTGTGCTGTACAATACTGCCCACTGCTGGACTCAGGTCTCCTCAGTAGAGGGATATTATCTCACTTACCGTAACGTTTGTTACGTTACTGCCAGCTGGGACTGAAAACCAGCGCTGGATATTGGCATTTGTCCTGCTGGTATGTGTCAATGTTCAGCATTATGCTGAGTCACAGTTGATTTGTGGTAAGGATAAATTACTCGCAATTGTCTCTTATTTTTTGTGTATAATTTTTATGTTTTTTGTATCTTTGTATGTTTCTTTTTCTTCACAAATAAAGAATGGCTATGTCTTACCGAAAGTCCATATCTTCAACGTTAATAGAATTTACATCTACAACGTATATGCTGAACTCCACAATGACGGGTTGGCCTTTTCGTGCTGGAGGACGCATTTCTGAAATGACAAACAAACACGATTTTTATCTTTACTTTTTTTCGAATATCGTAAAATACAGTATTTTTTTTTATTGCCATGTAGGCAGACGAGCCAACGGCCCACCTGCAATGTCAGGGGACACTGAGGGGTCGCTACCTACGACCTAACTTTAAGGACCCTCCTCAAGCCTCGTTTGAAGAAGGACAAGTATAATAGTAATGGTATTTAGTCTATGTTTTATATAAAGAGTTAAATCTGTGAATATTTGTTTGAAAACCTAATTGTGATTTTTTTAATATTTTATGTTACAATATTGTTGTAATTTCTATTGATTACTAGCTGACTCGCGCAACTTCGTCTGCGCCGAAAAAAAAAATTAGGGGTGGACTACCCCTAACATTTAGGGGATGAAAAATAGATGTTGGCCGATTCTCATAGGTACCGGATAAGCACAAAAAAATTCATCAAAATCGGTCGAGCCGTTTCGGAGGAGTTCAAGTTCGAACACCGTGACACGACAATTTTATATATTAGACTAGCTGACCCGCGCAACTTCGTCTGCGTTACAAAGGGGTTCAAACAGTACTCGCAATGCCGTCGCGTTGTTATTTGCGCGGCCGCATATTCATTGCGTTTTATACTCGTGATAACTTCTAAACGAAAAGTCCGATTGGAATAAAACAAAAAGTAATTTACTTTTACATTAATACTCTCGATAATATAATACTTAATTTGGATAAGGGTTAATACAACGATACTCATTTAACGTTAAATTCAATCTCGGAACGAAATATTAAATTTTAAAAACATAACAGTGGTATTGTGACTAAACTATGATAGTTAGATATATGCTGTCGCGGACTTTTTTGTTTGTCTTACTAACACCTAAAAACCCGTAGTACATCATTTTGTTCTATTGTCAATAGTTTTTGCAGCGTACGCATAAATAGGTTTTTGATTTTTCACCTTTTGTTACATATTCGATATTTTCATGCGGATCCCTAATTTTTTTGAAAATAAAATATAGCCTATAACCTTCCTCGATAAATGGACTTTCCAACAGTGAAAGAATTTTTGAAATCGGACCAGTAGATCCTGAGATTAGCGCGTTCAAACAAACAAACAAACAAACAAACAAACAAACAAACAAACAAACAAACAAACAAACAAACTCTTCAGCTTTATAATATTAGTATAGATTTATAATTCTAAAATAAAGTAAAGTTTCTGATGACTTTTTATATCTACTGCGAATCACTGGAAAAAGCTTATATCCAGCAGTGAATGTCTTGTTGCTCAAAACGATTATTATGATGATGATTTGAATCTAAATTAGGACCTACCTTTAACATAGGTTTCAGGAAGCACGACCCTCGGTTTCAAGGTATGATTCCTTTTGGACACCACATCATTGCAAAGCCTGGAAAAAGATAATTTAACTTTATTTATCTTTATCTTTTCTGGTCTTTACCTAGTCAGAATCAAGACTATTATGCACATGCTACGACTATGACTTGTCCTTCTTCAAACGAGGCTTGAGGAGGGTCCTTAAAATTAGGTCGTAGGTAGCGACCCCTCAGTGTCCCCTGACATTGCAGAGGTTCAAGAGCGACGGTAATCACTTACGATCAGGTGTTCAGTTGGCTCGTCTGGCAATAAAAAAAATGCACATAATATATCTTTTAATGTTTTATACGGCAACGTGTTTTAAGGACACCTTAGCACCTAAGGGTAGTAAGTGGTTTTTTTTTTGTTGCAGGAAATCGCCGGATATGTAGATGTTATCCTATCACCACATCATCACAACATCCTATCACTCAAAGTCCGTTTCCGAGCCCCGGCTAGAACCCAGCACGGGGTTATGCTTGACGGTATGACGCGTTAGTCGTCGCCCACGATAAGTGGGCAGTGATTTCAAGATGAAGTTAATCTTTTATCATTACTTAACGAGAAAACAGCTTACTTGACTGTAAATCTCACTGAAAAACAAAAAGCTATTGTCTAACTTGAGGTCGATGTCTCAAACTCGTTTAGCAAAAAGCCTTCCGAAGCCTTTCTTTTTTGTTCCTAAAAAGTCTCAAGAGATGTTTCGAACTATGACAGTGATTACAGACAATTTTATTATTACTTTAAGACAATACCTTAATGTTAAGCCCTGTCAATGACACTAACAAAGGTAATAAAAGAACTCCCTGCGGATTATTGATTGATAGGGTTCGATTTATCTGAACCCTTTGTCCTTATGAGCGATAAAGATTCACCCCTCTAATAAACGAAGCGTGGAATAAGATTTAAGCGTGCTAGACTTTTTATTGAAAAACCTAATCCTTTTTGTTTTGAAGATAAACTTTGTGTAGATTTTTAGCTCGATTTAGAAAGTTACAGATAATTATAAATCATAGTTCACGCTATGACCGATGCGCAGTTCATTCATTCGGTTTAATGCCACGTTTCCATATTGACTCGTCAACTTCCAGTCCACGCAAATGACAATTGGTAGGCCAACTCAAATGCTGTTTTACATAGTAACAACCTACAAATTTAATGCTCCTATGTTTTGTTGGGAGAACACTGGCTCCCATAGCACAGTATTTTTACTAATTTGGGAGCCTGGGTTAGCCCTAATACTAATTGTAAAAATTGTTCCATAATATTTATTTCATTTCATAGTTTCAATGACGGCTAATGCATACAAAGCCCCCGTTTACATGTTGGTCGGCCGTCACCGTCATTTGTTTTTTATGTGTGTTAGACTTTGGTGTGGACAAGTGTGTTGGACATATAAACTGATTCATACTACGGGTACCATCAGAGACACAGCTCCGTCACGACATGGTATAACGTTAGTGAAACATATTTATACCAACTTATTCAAACACTAACGGTTTTCTATGATATTTTCATGCATTTTGAACATTACAGTTATTAAGAGTTCATGCTCGGAGAGTCTTGTAGATACAGTGAGTGTGGTGTGTCGTGATGTGAGTTTGAGTTCCAGTGGTACTACCCAAAAGCGAACGAGAAAGAGGGTAGACAGATTTGTTTTCTCGTAAATCGACCCGCAGTATCCAGTCTTCTCGTGATCATGACGTTTGCAACAACGTTGAAATATCGAGACCATTCAATTAATAAAATATCGTGGTAAGAACCCGTTCAAAATGCATGAAAATATTTATACTACTTTTTATCTTCCATTACAGATTATGAAGGTAAATCAAATAAAAAAATTACAAATTTTATTTCGAACTAGCTGACCCACACAACTTTGTCTGCGTCACATAAGGAAATTTTCTCATCGTTTAAACCTTTCCTGGACTTCTACGAATGTTTCAAGATTAAAATAAGCCAAATCGGTTCAGTTTTTCTCGAGTTTTAGCGAGACTAACGAACAGCAATTCATTTTTATATACAAGAAGACTAGCTGGCCCACACAACTTCGTCTGCGTCACATAAGTAAATTTTCTCACCGTTTAAACCTTCCCTGGACTTCTACGAATATTTCAAGATTAAAATAAGCCAAATCGGTTCAGTCGTTCTCGAGTTTTAGCGAGACTAACGAACAGCAATTCATTTTTATATATAAGAAGAAGAAGAAGATATAGCAAATTTTGTCTGTTACTCCCAAACATAAAATTTCATCTTTATTTTATGATCTTTAAACAGTTGCACAAAGAGATCTGGATTGCACTCAGGCAGATTGTTCCATTCGTTAATGCAACTTTTACTCAATAAAATATAGACCTTAACTGGTAAGAATAGGAGTTATTTTTGAAGATTCTCATAGCATAGTTATTGGATCTTGGCAAATGCTTTGCACCATTCCGATTCTAAAGTCAATGTTGTTTCAATCAGTTAGTAGGAATTGTGTGTTGTAATGTAAAAGTATGATAATAATATGCAGTTTCATGTGCGCTGAAGCGGTAGATGTTGACTTTACTATGCTCTGATAGAGGTCCATGAACAACTTTTTTATATGTGGGAGTTGAACCGCACTAAAACCTCCAACCACTCACACTCAACGTCCAAACCCCGGCTGGGGCTGAAATCCAGCACGAGGTTATGAGGGACGGCGCAACGCGTTACGCCCTCGGCACTCTTTCCCGATTTTTTATATTTTTTTTCTGTTGGAGGAAATCACCGGATCCCCACCCGCGGGGCGGTTGTGGGGCTTGAACCTCACTAAAACCTCTAACCGCTCACACTCAGCGTCCGAACCCCTGCTGAGGCTAGAACCCAGAACAGGGTTAATAATAAATATTACCAACAGACAGATGGACAAGAAGGTATTCTTTCAAAGGTTCCTTTTTCAACTTTCGATTTTAGAAATCTAAATATAAAAATGAATTGCTGTTCGTTAGTCTCGCTAAAACTCGAGAACGACTGAACCGATTTGGCTTATTTTAATCTTGAAATATTCGTAGAAGTCCAGGGAAGGTTTAAACGGGGAGAAATTTCCTTATGTGAAGCAGACGAAGTTGTGTGGGCCAGCTAGTTTAAAATAAAAACTGCGCATCGAGTTAACTCTTTAAACGTAGTTAAACTACATGAACTTTTTTATGACGTCAATGAAAATTGTTTTAGTGCCAAGTCAAGCTATTTCAGCAACTTTGCATGTTGTGAAGCTATTAAGCGAAAACTGAAATACCTAGTATGAGACAGTTGAAATTGTTAGCGTAATGTTTATTTTTAGGCTGGTCACGTCTAGTTTTTGTTTACGTAAATAATGGGGGTGAATTTTTAACGTCACCTTTAAGGCCAAACCTAATTTTCAAATATGTACGTATTATCGTGATAACCTTTTTTTCCCGGGTATTCGCCCACTTCTCACCACTGTAACTCCTGTGTGGCCAGGTTCCACAGCGGCGACCATCGTAATTACTCTGAGCAGTGAAGCCTAAAAACTCGAGGGAATTGTAACTTGTTTTGAAACGAATTTAAACAGACGATAGAAAGAGTAGGACACAATAAAAAGTTTAAAATGCATTACGCCAGCATTGAGACAATCATCACGTACGTTGATTTTATGAAGTTTATTGGACCTAAGCGGTGACCTGTTCTACTATTTACCATGCCAACAATAGTTATAACAAAAACGTTTGAATGCACGAAAGTTAGGCTACTTAGGTAGTTGTAAATAAATTACTATTAAAATCGGTTCCGTGACTACATTTGCTGACTTTCCTTACGCTTTCATTCAATTCATTCGCAGGTATATGAGAGTTGAAACCTTAAAAAGCTTTGTAAAAATTGGCAATCCATACAAAACAGTTCTCACATATTATTTGAAGCTATAAATAACACAAAAGGTAAGGAAAAGGTGAACAATTCTTTGATATGGTTGTGAAGTTGTATAGAGGAAATAAATTTTATATATTTTCATTGTATCGTCACATTTTTTCTTATTGTTAGACAGAAACGAGCTTACGGCCCACCATAAAGTAAGCGGTCACCGTCTCTCATGAACCTCTGCAAAGTCAGGGCAATGAGGGACCGTTATCTATCACCTATCTATACAAGACTTTTCTTTTACCTCGTTTAAAGACATTGGCAATATTAGTAGTTACTAATAAGCAAATCATAATAATAATATATCTCTCTAATATATAAAATTGTCGTGTCACGGTGTTCGAACTTGAACTCCTCCGAAACGGCTCGACCGATTTTGATGAAATTTTTTGTGCTTATCCGGTACCTATGAGAATCGGCCAACATCTATTTTTCATCCCCTAAATGTTAGGGGTAGTCCACCCCTAATTTTTTTTTTCGGCGCAGACGAAGTTGCGCGAGTCAGCTAGTATATTATAAAGGCGAATGTTTGTATGGATGTTTGTTATTCTTTCACGTAAAAACTACTGAATGGATTTGAATGAAACTTTACCACAATATAGCTTATTCATCAGAATAACACATAGGCTACAATTTGATAATACGGGACGAACCTGAAGTCCACGCGAACGAAGTCGCGGGCAAAAGCTAGTTAATCAATAAATAAATAATTGTTCAAATAATTAATGAGAAAATATGTGATATTTTACTATAAGAATTTTCTTTATAAATACAGTTAGTATACCACGAAACTATGACTGCAGCATAACGCGTGGATTTTTTGCCAGTTTTACCCGATTTGAAATAAGAATAATAATAAACATTCACAAATAACGTAGTTTTCTATTAGTAACATATTTTTTGAAATCAGTACATCCAAAGATACCTACATTGAAGCAACTTACAACATCACAAATATCACGACATCACGAAATCACTAAAATAATAATTTTAGTTTCATTAGTATAGATAAGAAAAGTAAATACAAATTAAGTATATATACATAGTAAGTAGACGTATTGCGCAGACTCCATCTAAATGGGATAAGGTGAAGCGAAAGAAAGAGATAAGAATAGTAAAATGGGTAAAACAAAATACAAATACGAAATACTTAAGAAAATATTACAAAAGAGATTTATTTTATTTGTTTATTTACATATTACAGAATTATCATAATATAATAACCACCAAATCTGATTTATGGATTTCTAACTGAAGAGTCTGCAATGATACACATACTTGTATTTTACCCTTTAAAAGTTTTTCAGAAAATCATGGAGACAAACGAGACTTGAAGAGACTTCGTAAGGGTAGGCCATAGGTCGAGGCCCCGCTGTGTCTTCTGGCAGTGCAGACGTCCATGAGTGATGGTAACCACATACGATCAGGTGGCCCGTCAGCACGTCTGCATACGAGGCAATAAAAAAAATGAATATTTTGTGTTATACCGTTTTTGTTTCTTTTTATAACCAAAAAAAGTTATATTAATCGTACAATAGCCACATTTACAGTGTGGGTGTATTCAATGTGTCAGTATTAAAATATATTGAATTGAAAAGATTAAATAGAAAATTCTATCACGTTCCCCAACACAATACATCAATTGACTGAAACGTCTAACGAGTTGAAAGAGCAAATTATATCAAATTATTTGCTGCTTCAGAAACATTAATTCATTCAACAGCTGTGTATTTATAACATCTTTGATAAATTTAAGATATCGAATTGTGTCAAAATGTTTATTTTAGCAACAAATTCAACCCTTTGAAGATACAAACGCAGATTGATACAAACATTACCTATAAATAGGTTTAAGAGAGTTATCAAAGAACGGCTATGCAGTAAAGCATATTATAAACTTAATGATTATATAAATGACTGCACAAAATGGGAATGAGGTGCTCGTTTTGGGTCGTTTCAATTAATACATTTTGTCAAAAACAAAATATATTGTAAAACAACATTAAAAAAGAATATAATTTAAAAAAGACATGGATGCTGAGTTTCTTGCGCCGGTTCTTCTCAGGATAGAGGCGTAATTTTAGCGAACTGGTGGTAGTACTTTTTTTAATTGACTTTCAAAATGTATGTGTGTCCACATCAACTTTGAAATAAATGATTTGACTTTGACTTTGTATATGACTCTTCTGAAGTTTCGTTTTTAAAGAAAGTCTAAGTGAATGTGCTAAAAGCTATAGCTTTATAGCACATTCACTTGTAATTTATGCAATGGTGTTTGAAAAAACTATTCAATTATTTTGAAATATTTCTTCCATAAACATCAGCTCTTAATCACAGCAAATACAAAAAAAAAACAGAATTACCCAAATCTAGCCGTGACGACGGAAAAAAAACTTGAGAGGTGTCAAGGGACACCCGGATGGAACGAAGTTCCTTTCGATTAATTAGTGAGGGAATTTTAATAAAATATATTTTATTTAAATATAATATTTTGATCACAGCGCCATCTAGCATTAATCATATAAAACAAAATAAGGAATTGTTTTAAAAGATTTCGATCACAGTGCCATCTAGCGATAATCATCTAAAACAAAAAAAGTGTCGTGACATTTTTTTCATAAGAATTTTCGTCTAGCCCCCTTTCGATAACGCGCGATAAGGAACTTCGTTCCAATAGGGATACATTTTATATATAGAAATAAAGAAAAGTGTTACATCTGTATAATATTTATGATATACATTTAATTTATTTAATCCAAAAAGTCATCTGTTTGTAAAGCTGTGATCAAAGAGTATCTCAGAAATGCAGACAATTTACAATATTGGGATTCTCGAAAGGTCTAAAACATTGTGTTGTTTGGTAATTACTTAGAAGATAAAGATATTGACCAAACCAGTATAAAGCAGTATCGTTTTAAATTAGCGTTCTTATGACGTTAACTCATTGATACGATTTTTTTTAAATTGCATTATAAATAAACGAGCCTACGGACCATCTGATGGTAAACGGTCACTGTCACTCATGAAACTCTGCAATTCCAGGGCAATCAGGCGCTATCTATCACCTACCCATACAGGACTTATTTGAGATTTGAAAAATCTACTTAATTTAATTTTTCTTGTGTTTAAGGTTCAAAGAGCAACTTCAACTTACAAATACATCTCTAACAGTTACATGGATTGTCTGGAAGAGATCACTTTTAGCGCTAAGACTATTTCTAATCTCGGTCTTATGACTGTTTTATATCTACTGTTATTTATGTAACGAAGTCTATTTCATATTTAAATGTCTTGCTTTTATGAGAATCATCTTCATAAATATATGTGTTTTCGAGTAACATTATATTTTTTTCAGTTATGAAAACACTGATAGTCAACTTTATCACATGCAAATGTCAATGCGTTCTAACGCTTAAAAAGTGTTGCGAACTCGACAAGTTATACTATAAATAGCACGAAACTTTTATTACTATAGTGCCTGCAGAAACTTTAGCCGAACGAAGGTAATCGAATTAACGCTAAAAGTGTACTGTACCTACCCATTACTGCCCACTGTTGGGCTCAGGTCTCCTCAGAAGAGGGATTAGGCATAGTCCACCACGCTTGCCCAGTGCGGATTGAGGACTTCACATATCTTCAAAGGATTTTTAGAATCCTTTTCTGACATGCAGATTTCCTCACGATGTTTTCCTTCACCGTTTTTAGCCAGTGGTGTTGTGAAAAATTGCACATAAATCTTTTTCACATTTAGATTTAGAGGTACAAGCAAGCCAGTTTTGAAACCGCGACCTCCCGTTGGGAAGAACGCGCTTCGACCACTCGGCCACCACGACTTCAAACTCACAAATGCTCAAAGTGTGGCGTACTTTTATTTCTCGTTTTCTTTTCTTAGAATCCTTTATTAAATCATATAAACCCTTTCACTCGTAGTCGTCTTTCAACCCACGCAAGACGAAAAGTCGGTGAAAGAAGTCAAAGTACCTACTACAGTAAATTTAATATAAATTAATAGAATTTATCAAAGACAACATGCGTCTGCTCTTATAATGGATTTTAACCATTTAATTCATAAAATTGAGAACCTTTTTGCTATAATTCTCATTGAATAGAAACAGAGCCTTTATAAATAATTAATATCAAGTTTGATAAATCGTCTCAGAGTGTGTTGATCCTGAATTATCTTGACAAGAATTTTAGATTCAGCATTGTATTACTGTCGTGGTGGCGAAGTGGTTGAAGTGCTTACTTAATGAGAGGTCACGAGTTTAACTGTAAATCTTAATGTGAAAAAGATTTATTTGCAATATTTATTGAAAGGTTATTAACATTTTTTTTAATTAGGTATCCGTAAGAAGTTTCCGATAATTAAGTTAACTCCATGCTACTTTTTATCGAGTAAATTAAATTTCGTTATATCTGAAATTCAGATTTAGGTTTAAAGATTTTTATTTTCATTAAGAACATAACATTAATTAAAAAACTAAACTAACTAATTTCATCAAACAACTGGCTAAAAACGGTGAAAAAAAAACAAGAAAGAATTCTAAAAATCCTTCAAAAGTATGTGAAGATCCTAATCCGCATTGGACAAGCGTAGTGGACTATGTCTAATCCCTTTTCTGAGGAGACCTGAGCCCACAATTACAATACAGTACAAAGAGTATACTACTGTATATACAGGGTGTTAAAATCCGATGAAACAATACTTTCACAGCAAATAGTATACTTGATGTAGAAGCCATCCACCAAGTCTGGGTTTTCTAGGCATAATATATCATAAGTTATAACTAATCAAAACTAAGTGTTAATTTGTGCATGATCAACCCTAGCGTACTGACCTACACCAACAGCTAAAGACTTAAGCCGGCTATTAACCTCCTGTATCATAGAACATTGTAATAATACACGGGACAAAAATCACATCTCCGTTTCAAAAGTATGTGTATATGATTTGAAATGTGATATAGATTAAGCCCTTAAAGTATTGTTTCACCGGGCACCAACACCCTGTATATATATTACTGTATAAGATGGAGAAAAACATTGTGAGGAAATCTGCATACTCTTTAAGCCCTTTGAACACATCTAATAGGATTATATGTTTTGCCCAAATCGTTGTGCACATTGCTCTCTATGAAACCAAAATGCCATTGTTCCCCTGTTTGTGAAAGTTTAGAGGCTAATCTTTGGATCTACTGAATCGATTTTAAAAATGATTTTACTAATAGGAAGCTCTATTCTTTGTTAGTGTCATGGCATATATTATTGGAACGAAGTTCCTTATCGTGCGTTATCGAAAGGGGGCTAGACGGAAATTCTTATGAAAAAGTTGTCACGACACTTTTTTTGTTTTAGATGGTTATCGCTAGATGGCGCTGTGATTAAAATCTTTTAAAACAATTCCTTATTTTGTTTTATATGATTAATGCTAGATGGCGCTGTGATCAAAATATTTTATTTAAGTAAAATTTTATTACAATTCCTTCACTAATTAATCGAAAGGAACTTCGTTCCATCCAGGTGTCCCTTGACACCTCTCAAGTTTTTTATAGTTGTAAATTAAAATTTGATAAGAACTGATAAATCTTTTCCTTTGTTACGACTTACGTAGAGTAAGTTGTGCCAGTTTGCTAGTAACTAATTATAATAAATAATTTGTCAACTGTGTTTGTGTTCAACATCCTAGGTATGAAGGAGTTACTAAAACCTCTATATTAAATTAACTTCTAAATTCCGACTGAAATGAGGCCGAAGTTTACAGACAATACAACCTAAGGCCATGATCTAACAATCTGAAATATTATATGAAAATATTATATATTTTACGAAAATGAAAACGACCGATTTCCATTTTTCAAGAATAGCATAAAACTAGCAGGTAGATTTTTAACAAATTTATCGAAAATTATGTCCAAAGTATTTGCTTTTTATTAAAAATGTTCAAAATCGGTTTATCTAACAATTAATACACGCAAAGTCAAAGTCAAATCATTTATTTCAAAGTTGATGTGGACACATACATTTTGAAAGTCAAAAAAATAAGTTCTACCACCAGTTCACTAAAATTACGCCTCCGTCCTGAGAAGAACCGGCGCAAGAAACTCAGCGGGCATGTCTTTTTTTAATTTCAATTGTTTTTTTTTCAATAAACACAGTAAATCACAATTAAAAGTACTGGTTCGATCTTTAAATGGGACTCATATAATATATGTATAATATACTCATAAATATATTTATATTATAAATGAGACATACTTAAATGGGAAGACTTTGACTATCACATTTTATCTAAAACATGAATCATCTTAGGCCCAGTCAAACTAAAATGAGGTAACAAACTGTCGAATTAATGTCCTTCTCCTGTACTGAAGTTAGTCTAAAAATATTTCTAAAGATTAACACATCACCTACTACTGAAGGCTTTCTCTTTACGACATGAGGTATATGAAGCTTTTTCGCAAGATAAACATAAAATGGAAAATATAGGGAAAAAGCTCGGCCTAAATGTGCTTTTTCACTTTCCACGTGTATAATATCGTTAAATATCACGATAATCTTTTTCAAGCAGAAAGTAATTTTTGAGATGAAATAGTCGTAAAAAACTAGTGCTATCAGTTTTTATTATACGATGTTCTGGTTAAGAAGATAATACAAGTTTTACAGGTGGAAATAAATTTACTATTACGACGCTAAATTTGTAATTAGTTACTCTACTAATTACTGCTGCTTGGGACTTTTCAGTAATTAGTAATCGAATTCGAGAAGTTACGTAACGTAATTTGTTTGAAGACTCTTTTTTGTACTCTTTTGTTCAATATTAAATCAATGATGAATAAAAATAAAAACTGATGAAGGAAAACAATATCAGGAAACCTGCATATTGGATACTAAAAAATCTTCGAAAATGTGACGTTCCCAATGAGCACTGAGCAAGCGTGGTGGACAATGCCTTATCCCTCTTCTAAGGAGACCTGAACCCAGTAGTGGGTAGTAATGGATCTGATACAGATACGAGTACAATGACTTGCTATCTTGTATCACTAGATAGTATGAAACAAAGTAGCTTTCTCCGTTTCTATATCCCTATTCCATATGTATGCTTAAATCTTTAAAACTACGCAACGGATTTTGATGTACTTTTTTTAATAGATAGAGTAATTCAAAAGGAAGGTTTATGTATATACATGCAAGATATATTAGAGAAACAGTGATTATTTTAACGATTTTTGTTGTCATGTCCTAACTTACCGGCAACATGCTGAGTTTCGGCCATTTTGTGTGTGAACTTTTTTGTTAACTTTTTAATGTGTCTGTATGTTCTTTTTACACACAAATAAACTTATGTCTATGTTTATGACTTAATTGTCCATTTGTGACGTAGGCAAAATTATGCGGTTAAAGTAAGACTCTTTTTAAAATAACAGTTAAATTAATAATAACACACAAAGAGTTCAATAACTCTTTCCACACGAGGATTAGAAAAAAAAGTACTAAAAGTAACGCGATGGTTCGTGTTAATTATATTTTAACTAAGTTAATTGGACAGCCTGACCTTTTTATAATAAAGCCTTTGTTTTGATAAAATAAAATATTTTGCGTAAAATGAACTATGTCTGTTATGCTGTTAACATAAAAAAGAATGTATTTGCTTTTTTTAAGTATTTAAAAAGTAAACAAAGACGTTCGAAAAGTTAATGATGGAAACCCGACTGGAACAGGACAAAAGAACTAAAGTAATGAAAGTAAGTGCCCGTGATACAGTTTTTACTAGTACGGGCTCAGACGTTCCTTCCCACTATAAGCTTACCATGTAACGTCGGTTTAATGTGGTTCACCTTTAGTATATGTGGGAAATTTATATGTAACTCTTTTTTACTGATCAATAAATACTTTTTCATTTCATTTAAGTTAAAAGAAGCAATAAAAATTGAATATAAAAATCTAGAAGGTTGCTACGATTTATCAGTATTAAAGCAAAACAAACAAAATCTTAAGAGTTTAACTGTAGTTTGTAGATAATGGGTTCAATGTATCCTGACAGTGGCAACATGGAATAGTCTAGTTAGCTGCTTCCTATCAAAAAATGAGCCTACTCCTGATTACGTCCAGATTTTTCAGTAAACTAGATTTGCCTAGACATTTAGATACAGAGGAACAGACTTTAACCTTAGCCTTAATGAGTAGTCGTCGCCTCAGTGCTTGTTTGGCCAATCTGCACTCGAGCAAATTTTACAGGAGACAGCAAACAAGCACGGAATTTTCGTTAAGTGCCGTGTTGAGAAAAAAATTGAAATGAGATTTTTATTGTTTCAGAATTGAATATTTTAAAAAAATATTTTACCAGTCGGATGGAAATTTTATTCTTTATAATACTGCATTAAAAAGTAATTTTCGTAAAAAATGTCAGATTGGCCAAACAAGCACTGAGGCGACGTAGTGTCACCCTGCACAATCCCGTGCTGGGTTCTGACGTTAGCCGGGGTTAAGACGCTGAGCGTGAGCGGTAAGAGGTTTCAGAGTTTTAACTCTCATATACCTACTCTCCAAAAACACGTGTAGAAAATACTACTACGATTCAAAAAATCACTTCAATACTAATTCAACAAGAACATGTGCTTCGATACTGTTTTTAATTCATTGAAAAACGATCTTTATAGATAGTTATTAAGAGTTCATTTTCGTAAATATTTTTTAATAATGAAACAATCAAATGACTTGCAAATAAATGCAAAATACCGTACTGGTGATAAATCACAGATGTCTAGAATCTTTTAATATATTAGACACTATTATACCTACTAATGTAAATAGAAATGTTGAAGATAAAGTAACAATAGAGTAGAATGATTCATTTTATTCTGTGGTTTGTTTGAAAGAGTATGTGAGCCTTTGTAACATCAACTGTGATTAATTTTCTAAAGTAAAAGCATATGTTTTTATTGGAACATGTCTGTCAGTGAGGTTTGTTGAAATAGATTTAGTTTTTTGAAATATTACTCGTATACATTATTACTACATAGCATAAAACAAAGTCGCTTCACACTGGCTTTCCTAATGCTTAAATCTTTAAAACTTCGTAATGGATGATGTTTTTTTTAAAAGATACGAGTAATTTAAAAGGAAGATTTATACGTCATCATTATCAGCCTGTAGACGTCCACTGCTGGACATAGGCCTCCCCCAAGAATTTCCAATGCGACCGGTTGGTAGCGGCCTGCATCCAGCGTGTTCCTGCGATCTTAACAAGATCATCCGTCCACCTTGCAGCTGGTCGTCCCACACTGCGCTTACCTTGACACGGGCGCCACTCCAGAACCTTCGTGCTCCAACGGCCATCGGTTCTACGTGCTATGTGTTTATGTGTTTATACGTATTGATGCATAATATAGTAGAGAAACACAGATAATTTTCGAGAATTTTCTTTATGTAGTTTAGTGCTTTTTTCTGCCTGACCTTGTAGCAAATACCTTTAACTACGTCTCATCAAATACCGTACACGTCCATTCACAATTATATATAGCTTCAAGAGCATCAAACAACATTCAAGTCCTATTTACCAAATTGAAGAAAGATTCAAAAAGATGTCGAGGAAATCGTACCTCGAAGTTTGAAACACTTCGTCTGTAACTGTGAAAACTTTCTCATCTAAACTTTTAGTATCCACTCGCATTGTTAAACTTAGTTAAGCAATTGTTATTGACGATAATTGTTCTGTTATCGTGTTAAATGACAAAACAATTTGTGTATAAAGTTTGATGGGAGTTTTACTGTTATCCAGTAAAGATTGAGATTTTTAAATCTCTACATATTTATTTTAATTTTTTTAAATACTATTCTTTAAAAGAGGTTTAAGAAAAGTCCTGTATTGGTAGGCGATAGATAACAGCCCCTCATTGCCCTGGCATTGCAGAGGTTCATGAGCGACGGTGACCGCTTTGCGCGACGGATAAGAGTGCCGATGGCGTAACGCGTCGCGTCGTCCCTCATAACCCCGTGCTGGGTTCTAGCCTCAGCCGGGGTTCGGACGCTGAGTGTGAGCGGTTGGAGGTTTTAGTGCGGTTCAACTCCCAAATACCTCTCCAACTAAAAAAAAAAATCAAAAAAATCCTATTTATAAAATACATTTGGCCCAAGTCACCGGTGGTTAGGACTCTGAAATCTCAACTGAGGAACCTCCTCGCAATAGACGCGTGCAAAGAACAACAGTCTTTTAAACCAAGACTAGAACTATTCAAACAAACGAACTGTTCCTCAGCATCACTGCATTTTTAAATAAATTACGCAACGACAATTGTAGATTTGGGCCAAGGCAAAGGCATCGATTTCTGTACAGCCTGCACGATATACAGAAACGTAGTTATATCGATTGTTTATAATTAGTTTAATGTTATGTGTTTCATTTTGTTAGTGAAGTATACAAATAAATTAGAGTTTGTAGGACATATATTGAGAAACCCCAAGTACTATTAGCTACAATTGATAGTCCAGGGAAAGATTTAGCGGTAGAGCTGAGAGCATCTTTTCTTTAGTGTTATGTAAGTAAACGAGCCAACGGGCGTCCTGATCTTAAGTGGCTCGACTTTACCGTCGCTTATGAACTGAAATGTCAGAAATAAAATCGAGGTGCCACCTACGACCTATCTTTAAGGAGTATCTTAAAGCCTCGTTTAAAAAGGTTTTAAAATTTAGTTGGTTTTAAACGAAAGGAATTATAAGGTATATGTTATTTCTAACAAGAAAATGAAACACTTCATAATAAGATACTCTTTACTGATCATGAAACAAAACATTTAATCCATACCTTTGGTTTGGCGGTTTTCTATACTACTTTCATGCATTTTCAACGGGTTCTTACCACGATATTTAATTGAGTTGTCTCGATATTTCAACGTTGTTTCAAACGTCATGATCACGAGAAGATTGGATACTGCGGGTCGATTTAAGAGCAAACAAATCTATCTACCCTCTTTCTCATTCGCTTTTGGGTGGTACCACTGGAACTCGAACTAAGAACCCGTTGAAAATGCATGAAAGAACAATTAATATTCTAGAAAATACGGTCGTAATTTTATGATGATAATTCTATTTACAACTTTACCTTGGTAGACTTTAGACTTATACATTGTCATTTGAATTTTAACCCTCCCCGTTTTAGTCACTTGTCATTGAAATTCCATTTCGTGCCATCCAACAAAGAAACAGAACTAGAAATGATTATTCGTATCAGATGACCTCCAAGCAAAAAACAGAAGGCCAGACCTCAAGGGCAAGATTCATTATAGTGGAAGGTCGAGTTTAATTTTCGCCAACACAAGGGGAATTACCATATTAGCACACGGAAAACGCGACTCGCGGTATATCAGTTGCAAGGGTTAGCGTGACCTTTATTCGAAATTTATCACTTAGAGCGAAGGACTGTTTAAGCTAGAGAATGAATGGAGCCTATTCTGAAATTTTAGTAATCGTTAAAGAAGTTGGTAATCGCTTCAATCTTGCTACGACATTGCTGATATAAGAGATCATCATAGATTACAACGTGTACCATTAAAAGTAACTCTTTGGTATTCCCAGAGCGCTATGACTTGTCCTTCTTCAAACGAGGCTTGAGGAGGGTACTTAAAGTTAGGTCGTAGGAAGCGACCCCTCAATGTCCCCTGACATTGCAGAGGTTCATGAGCGACGGTAACCACTTACCACTTACGATCAGGTGGCCCGTTGGCTCGTCTGCCAGCATAGCAATAAAAAAAAAGAAAAAAAAAACTTCTTTAAATCGCTCAAGAGTTGACGCGAGATCATTCCTAAATTCCCGATAATTAACCTATCTATCGGTTATCATCGTACAATGCGTCGCCGAGATGAATCGTAGCACGAACTATCCCGCTTTTGAACTCCTTCGGTGTAACATATCCTACTTTGAACAAGGTTTGAGAAGAGTCAGAGTTAGGGCATCAGTTTTTTTATATTTATGGCATGACAGATATGTCACAAATCGGATCCAGGTGTTCATCAACCGCTGCCTCCGTCAGATTCTAGGTATCTACTGGCCCGAAAAAATCTCAAATCAGAGCCTGTGGGATAGATGCAGGGTATCTCCGATCGAACACCAGATCAAACGTCGTAAATGGACATGGATTGGCCACACGCTTAGAAGAGACGCTAGTCACATACCAAAGCAGGCCCTGGACTGGACACCTCAGGGCTCCAGAAAGCGTGGCCGCCCAAGGCAAATGTGGCGGTGTTCTGTCGCAGCCGATCTTAAAACGACCGGGTTGTCATGGGCGGAGCTAAAGAACATGGCTCAACACAGATCAAAATGGAAAAGCACTGTGGAGGCCCTCGCCCCACCTTGGGTACATAGGAAATGAAGAGAGAGAGAGAGAGATGACAGATATAGTGTTTTACGCCCAACTGATGGTAAATAGTGACCCTTTAGTTTCCCCTGAAATTACAGCAGTCGATGAGCAAAGGTAACTTAAGATCAAGGCCGTAGGCTCGTCCACTTCTAAAGCAATAAAAACTCAACACCCTAATTAGGGAAATTACGAATATTTTTTTATATTATAAAGTTGAAGAGTTTGTTTGTTTGAACGCGCTAATCTCAGGAACTACTGGTCCAATTTGAAAAATTATTTCACTGTTAGAATGTCCATTTATCGAGGAAGGCTATAGGCTATGTTATATCCCTCTGTGACGCAGACCAAGTTGCGTGGGTCATCTAGTTACGAATAAAACGGAAGTCTCCCATGAAATCAAGTTAAATGTCAAACTAACGATAACAGGTAACAATAGGCAGTAATTGCACGGTTATCGCGATTACAGATTAACCCTTCGACCTAACTGCGGTTCTAAATTGATTTAGGCTGCCGGACTAATTCTGGTCATCCGCCTAATGATTTAAAAGGTTTTGTGATTAATGCTTTCATACGGTGGGGTTTAATTTGTTCTGGACTATTAGCTTTTAGTGGCTTTTACATAGTGAAATGGAATTTAACTCTTGAGATTTAGAGTTGAATTTTTAATGATATTTATATTTTAGGTTTAAAAGAAGTATACAATTTGATTAAATGAATATGATGTTGTAGATGATGGTTGTGGTTGAAATTTAACGACAATAACTGAACGGTATATTCTTAGGTAAAAAAAATACTATAAAATTCGCTTCTTCTATACAGGGTGCTTTCTTAGTGAGGGTACATATTGAAGGTCATGGTAGCTGATGGTTATATACGACCAGTAAAAATATTATAACCAAAGAATATAGCTTAATGCCTTAGTAATCGCAACTTAAAAATGTCTAAAATTCTTGCAAAATGATGGTTTTTCGACAACTGATGGGTGTGGCGGAGGTGTGGGGTGCGCGAGATCACTAGAGGTCGATAGTCAACACTCTTTTAGCCGAAATTGTTTATGTTTGAGGTAGTTTTGTCGAATTTAGATTTTAAAAAAAAATGTAATTTTACCTATTTTTTGTAATATTCCGTATTAGAACAGATTACTCATCACCCTCCTGCAATATGTACCTTCTTAAAAAAAACACCCTGTATTTATTGTTCAGGGTAGTATATTAGTGCTTAGTTTTACGTAATTGTAGTACAACTATTATTTCACAGCTGCCTAATAGGTATTACTAGTAGATGTTTCCCCAACCCTCAATCTCAGTCAGGATTCCGAGGGAAAACTAATTTTTATTTTATTGCTATGTCGTAAGTGGTTACCGTCGCTCATGAACCTCTGCAATGTCAGGGGACACTGAGGGGTCGCTACCTACGACCTAACTTTAAGGACCCTCCTCAAACCTAAAAATGAGTGCCTATCCTTCCCGCGGGAGACAGCAAAAACTGAAGAAGCATTTCGCCAGAATCGAGATAAGCACCACGAATATAGATTAATAAATGCATATTCTAGGACATAAAAAGTGTCTAAATGAATTACTAGAAATAAGTTCCATAAATGCATGATTTAGTAATAATTTAAATAAAGAACCCCACTGTAGATATAGATATTAGAAGAATAGGTATAGGCTGGCACCCCACCAGCGGAAAGTGTGAATGGGAAGGATGGATGTGAAGCATGCGGTACGAAAGTAGGACAGAAGCGAGAACTAGAATGAAAGAGTAAACAAACCTACAATTAGATTAAGAACATCCCCGATAATGTTGGGGGATTTAGTTAAAAAAAAAATTTAAAAAAAAATGGCGCTTAACAGTTAAGTATCCATAAAAATAAGTAACGTTTCATTATTCGACAGTCAACGCTTCAAAATAACCCACTTCAGTATTAAGTAACCCATAGTGCCCGGTCATTTATTTATCATAGATAAGGAATATCACGATATCTTGGTCAAGATTGATGGTGTGTGTGGCCGTAGCACTGACCTTGAACTTTGTTACGGGGTTTCCAAGGTCATGGTTGGTGTGGTAGCGGTTTTCATAGCCGTAGTTTGTTGGGGAAATTAGACTTCTTTGCTTTACGGGTAGATTAGATAGCTAACCAAGTGATCGAATTTTATTTTTGGGATATGAGGAATCTCTGTTGGCCCTCAGGCCTTCACAGCTTCGCCAGGATTGAGGTGCGAACTCAGAAAGGGCTCAGCTGAAAAAGGGTAGAAAAGGACTGCTAAAAGTCGCCCGAAGGCAACTTGTTAGCACATAGTGATTCTACTAGTGATTCAGAACGCGACCCAACTGAGAAGAACCAGCAAGAATGTGATCGTAAGAAGTTGCAAGGTAATGATCCTGTGTAACGACTTCGTGATGAGTCTTTTGGCCGCAGCTGCTATTCCTATCGGCTTCTCTTTCAATATTCATAAACTAAGAGACACAAGGCCTTTAAGGCTCATAACAATTCACTGAAATGAAACCTTGTATGAATCTTATTAAGGCTTTGTTCTTCCAGCAAATTGTCTATTCGCCACTAACTGCCAACCGCTAACTACCTCCCTCTATAGGTTTATTTAACATATTATTTCTTAACCGTTTTAAACTAGTAGTGTTTTAGAAGATCACTCTACATCATGATCATCATCGTCAGCCTAAAGACATCCACTGCTGGACATAGAACTTCCCCCAATTCTCATCACACCGGCTGGTCCTGCGCTGTCTGCATCCAATGACCTCCCGTGATCCTGACCAGGTCAACCGTCCATCTTGTGAGAAGTCTGCCTACGACAAAATTACCCTACAATCTTTAGTAACTAAAACTAAGAAAATAAAACCAGGTTTCATAACCGCGACCTTCCACTCAGAGGTCAAGCGATCTAACCCTTAAGCCACCACAACTATTACCTGACGTTTTAGGTCCATTGATTTCGTCAATATAAAGGGGCGGATTCTCCCACGTTTTCCCTGACGTTAAATTCTAGAACCTAGATTAAAATTCTCGACACTTATCAATACTCGAATCTATATACATTATTTTATCGAAAATCTCGTTATCCAATAAATTGTAAACGGAGCGTAGATTTTCGCAAAATTGGATTTTCAACGTGGCTTAGATGCCAAATTGAATTTTAAATACGATGAAAGATAAGATTATTATATTTCCAAGAAAAATCTTTGTACTCTAATATCAAACTATTAAGTTTGATGACTTTATTTGACTGTATGGTATCATATTATTGAGGTTCATTCAAGTAAATTACTTCGTTAATCGACTGAAAAATATCAAATTACAAGTTATATTTAGTAAAAGAATAAAAATTGTAATAACGAAAAAATATTTTAACTCTTGACTTAATTTAAGGCTGGCTGTTTTGAATACTATCAACAAGACTTGTGACAATAAAATATTTTGCACACATGCAATACTTTACCAATATGTTTAGAGGTAAGATTGAGATAAATACGGTAGATTGTGAATGGTTGTTGGTGATCCAGGAGAGTGGATTCAAATTGTTTTATGTATTCTGGATGATACTTTTTCCAGGTTCTAGATTTTGAATCGTGGATGCTGGATTGCAGGTTCAATTCCAGGGTAGGTATAAGTATTTTTAAATATTTACATGTATACTTCAGCTTTTACTCAAAAAAAAAACAAATTTTAGCTCTTTCTCTAGATTGAGCATTTCAAAACCCACCCTGTATATAGGTTTGTTAACAGTAACTCCACTCAACTCAATTACATTTATTTACGGGTATTACCTTGGCCCACAGTGGCTCAGACACCGGATAGGTGGGCCTATAGGGCTGTATCTAAATGACATAGACGACCTTCACTGATAAGCTGGAATACAGAATAAACTTGCAAAAAGAAATCTCTCGGAAACTTAGACTTAACAATACTCAGCAACATACCAAATAGTTTCAATAGGTTCATTAATTTGAGGTTTCAAAATCGGAGGAGTCACAAGCGTTTCAGAAACGTAAAAAATGAATTTAAAATGTTAGGTTGGATTTACACGGTGTCACTATCGCTGTTAGCAGTTTTTACTAGCACCGTATCTATATACAATCTTCATTTGAGCCACCAAACGCACGTAAATTTCTTGCAGCCTACAAAATTAACATTAAGTCGAAAAATTCAAAGTTGATGATGATGAAAGATTCAATGAACCAAATGACACGAGAGTATGAGTAACAGTAAATACTTTTTTTGTGACAGATGGAAATCGCCGGACTTCCACCCACCTCGCTGTTAGGTTATGTAGGAGTCGAACCGCACTAAAACCTCCTGAGGTCAGAACTCAGCACGGGGTTGGGAAAAGTAACGGGATGTGTTGCGCGCCGAGGCTTACGTCTTTTTTTTTGAGTTGGAGGAATTCACCGGATTTCGGGATATGTGGGAGTTGAACCGCACTAAAACCTCAAACTGCTCACACTCAGCGTCTGATGGGGTTATGAGGGACGGTGCGACACTCGGCACTCGGCACTCTTTCCCGTCGCGCTCCCGAGGCTTACGTCTAGCCATTTTTTTATGTTTATTTGATTTTGTAACCATCAGGTGGTACGGGTCGTAGGGTCTTTAAAAAAAATTGACTCTTTTTATACGATACATGTTTCAAAAAGGTTGTACATACATAAGCTTTCATTTTGTACAGCAAATATTCTGTGGCAGAAGTAAACGGTACCGCGATGCTTTGAAAAGTCTAAATAAATGTCGTTATCAGTACAGAATCAGATTAGGTTCCAAAAAACCGGCTTTTCTAAGTCTTTATCTGGACTTTAATCTTTTTATTTTAGTTTAAAAGTTTTGTATAGTCTTACAGGTAGATAAAATCAAACGGGTCTGGGAATACTTCGAAATATTGCATGTAAATAAGAATTTAATTAATAAATATTAATAATGAATATCTTGATTACGAGTAATGTTCAAGTTATTAGTATCCAGAAGAAGATATTATGATGAATAAAAATCATTTGTTTAGTATTCAAGATAAAATATGAATATAACTAGAGTCAGTTCATAAATTTGTAATTAATAAACCTTCCCGTTCCTGTACACTGAGAAATATTGGAAATCTAACAGTCAAATGGATACATGCTATATTCAGAAACAAGAAAATAGAGGAAAAGCTTCATCATTTATAAAAAATGATCCATCGAAATCAATACAGACAAAAGTTATGTGATACATGGTGACAATATGATGTGCATAATATATGCGACAAAATAACATACATAACATTTACTTGACTTTATATATAAAAGTCAGTATAAAAAGACAAAGCGAGACATACAATGTATGTCACAAAGGTGGAATTCCACGTAACCACATATTAATTAAACAGCCGATTTGAAGTAATTTGAACCAATTTGTAGTCTGCTCTAAGACAATTTGAAGGTTAGGATTTAACTAAAGGAATGTACGAAATATTCGCTTGTCTGAATAGAATGCCATCTTAGATAATTCAAGCACTAATGTATAATTTGAATTTGTATTGAAGGAATATGAGAAATACTAGGAATCTATTTACACGTATATTTTATCAAAGCAGTTGTTCAAGAATATTTAAATATTATATTGTTATTAATATATGAAGAGTCTTACCGGTATTGAAAGCTAACTTTCCACATTATTTTGGTATTGACATAGACATTAACATAGACATCGTTTATTTGTTATTAAAACCGGTTTACAATTGCAGAAATGAAATAATAATAAAAAAAACATGGATTAAATAAGTTTTCATCACAAACCAGTCGGAACTCAGCTTAATGTTGTATGACACCCCCAACCACCATATAACGCTGGTTTTCAGTTTCGACTGGCAGTGTATTGATCAGTAGAGCTAGTCAGTAGAGTATAATATAAAATTGATCATTACACACTTCAAATGAGAGTCTTGGAATTAGACAAATTATGAGTTTTAATATAGATTGATGTGAGGATGTGTAAAGGACAATATTATATTGGTTTGTGATGTGACAGATAGTGTATTAGTATTTCAGGATAGAAAAGTCCCCATTTAAATGGGAAAAGGATAAAACGAAAGAAAAAATATGACACAGAGTCTCCTGTCCTTATTGTAGTAGGATACTATAAAAACTAAACTTACCATATCAAAAAAAGTAATGTAGTTGGCCAAATGCAGCTCATCATCATCGAGGGAATCAGGGTCTGGAGGCGCAAATCTCGGAGGAGGGGACATTCCAAATCTGCTTGTGTTTCTGTAGACAAAAATATAACATCAGCATAATGATATTAAGTTGACAAAGATATAAAAGAAAGATGGTAAGCCATCTTAATTTTTTTATCTATGGCAAGCAAACGAACGACTCGGGTTCCAATCACTGGATACAATTACATAATCCTCAGGTACTATCTTCTGAACGTCGTTACGTACCAAGGATGGTTAAAGAAGCCATCGAGATTTCAAGACATAACACTTTTAACAGGGGTGACGGCTTCAGATTATCGAGTATGTGGAATCCAGTGCTAAACACAACAGTCACTAAGGGTTCATGCTCAGAAAGTCTTGTAGATACAGTGAGTGTGGTGTGTCGTGATGTGAGTTCGAGTTCCAGTGGAGTACCACCGTACGGAAGTAACCCAAAAGCGAACGAGAAAGAGGGTAGACAGATTGTTTGCTCTTAAATCGACCCGCAGTATCCAGTCTTCTCGTGATCATGACGTTTGCAACAACGTTGAAATATCGAGACAACTCAATTAATTAAATATCGTGGTAAGAACCCATTGAAAATGCATTAAAGTACTAAACTAGTCAGTTGATTTACATGAAAAACCCTCCCATAAATTCAATAAAATTAACTAAGAAACATTTATTAAGTACCTTGTCACGAAACAATGACGTAACAACGCAATGGACGATGTGTTATCTAATATTTTAGTAATGAAACGAATTGATTATTTGAAATCGATAACTGGCCGGCTATAGTCGACCTAGTGACCGAATAGGCTGTTTTTTCTTAGACTTTTCTTTTTTAAATGTGATTTTTGTAGAGCTTATACTGTAACACTGAAGACCGCGATGTGGTAAACGTAGTTTTGGGCGCCCCCCTGCTAGATGGAACGATGACTTAAGAAAGGTGGCCGGCAACAACTGGATGAGACGAGCAGAAGATCGAGCTCAGTGGCGTTTGGGAGAGGCCTATGTCCAGCAGTGGACGAGTGTGGGCTGATGATGATACTGTACAATATTACAGCTTGCTACTGAGCTCAGTTTTAACACACCGGAATGGCCGAGGTTGTTCCACTACGGCTCGCCAACGTCTAATGGTGAGTTTCCGTATAGAACGGCCAACTTCCAACTTTCATATTAATCGGCCGTCACCGTCATTTGTTTTGTATTAAGTTGGACGTTGGCCGGCCAATGTGGAAAAGCACCTTTACACACGTAAAAAACAAATGACGGTGACGGCCGACCAGTATGTAAAATGGGGTTTTGTGTGCATTGGCCGTCGTTGAAATGTGAACCACCATTTGACAACCTACCAGTTGTCATTTGCGTGCATTGGAAGTTTGTCACTCAATACGTAAACGTCTGTCTGTCTGTACCAACCCATTACTGCCCACTGTTGGGCTCAGGTCTCCTCAGAAGAGGGATTAGGCATAGTCCACCACGCCTGCCCAGTGCGGATTGGGGACTTCACATATCTTCAAAAGATTTTTAGAATCCTTTTCCGACATGCAGGTTTCCTCACGATGTTTTCCTTCACCGTATTCAGTCAGTGGTATTGTGAAAAATTGCACATAAATCTTTTTCACATTTAGATTTAGAGGTACAAGCCGGCCGGATTTGAACCCGCGACCTCCCGTTCGGAAGGAAGCGCTTCGACCATTCGGCCACCACGACTATACGTAAACGTACCAAAACATTATGAATTTTATCATGAAAATCAGACTAAATCTAAACATTTTTACGAACAGAAACTGCCATATTCCGCAGTACAAGCTTCTTGCCAAAATCGAAGGGCTTGCATGATTAGAATATATAAACTGTATTGCAAACGTAATGCTAACGATATTTGCGTGATGGAAGTAGAGAACAAATTAAATTTGAATAGCTGAGGTACCATCGTTTGTGTTTTAGTAACATGCAAATACAGACTTTCGTTGAATTTATTTACGACACATTTTACGATGAAGAGTTATGTTTACTGTTTTTTGATTTTGTGACGTCTTAATTCTATTTGTTTTTCGAATTGATTTAAATTGCAATATTTTCAACAACTTTAATGATTCAGAAGGCGGTCGTTCTTGACACGGCACGTATTGTGAGGAGGTTCCTCTCTCTTGAGCCCTGACCACTGATGGCTTGGGTCGTAGACCCCGTGGCCCTCTGTTTTTTATGTTGTATTTTTAAATTTATTTTTTTGTAATTGATTTTTTTTAAATATAATGTATAAAGTGAGCAAATAAATGAATATGGAATTCTAAAGTGAATACTTATTTTAGTGTATTTGTGAGAATACATCGACCGTAATTATGTAATGAGGATTATAGGTTATTTTGTTTTAATTTCGAAAGAAAAATCGTTTGTTTATTCTTCTTAAAACACAAAGTAATAAAAAATTAACTGTCCTGTATTTTAAGTTTTTTTTTTTAACTCCAAATCGAAAATCAATCAAAAAAATCTCAATAACATTTCAAACACTTCGGAACCAGTTCCTGATCATTAATTCCACTCAAGGTCAATTCGCGTCTGATCTGGGTATCCTTACCGGATGAAGTGGCCGCCGCTAACTGACCCGTAATTGGTCGATTCACCTGCGTCTTGTGGCCGTCATATTACGTAAGCAAACGAAGGCTACGAGGAATTCTTATGATGGTAACGGTCATCGTTTACCATCAGGTGGGCCGTGACAGACAAGACACAAGGCATCTGGCAACACTATCAATAACAAGCTTGGCGCAAACAGCCTCGAGAAATTTTTATGCTGGTTTTAGTGATGGTAACCGTTTACCATCAGCTAAGCCGTAAACTCGTAAAAAAGACATGACGCTAAGGCATCTGGCAACACTATCAATAACATGCTTGGAGCTGGCTTAAAATCAGTCTCATAGTATGTCACTTGTAAACATTATGTTTACCCAGTGGTTTGATTCATGAGTAAAAAGCACTCCTAGTACCATCTTAATTTCTAGTAAGTCATTTTCAACTATAAAGATTTGATTGCTTTCTGACAACATAGGTTTTAAAAAACACTCACGTGTGAGATTAAGTTGCTAAAGTGCTAAGTGAATTGAGTTTAATTGACACCTTCTAACCAAAATAATGCACGATCATGTACTTTCAATTGACTCCATTTTTAATTTATGATATTGATTCCAGAATTTTTAATACCATGGAATTAGAAATTAACTTTTTGTATTAAAACCATAGATATATCTATCTGTACCTGTTTACCTAGGCTGAGCCCTGAATGGAGATTGGTTGTCTCTAACAAACGTCTCAAAGAAAACGAGATGACGGAGGAATTTTCCACGTTTCTGGAAATTTTTCATTAACATTATCTTTCCACGGCACACATGTAAGATAGCGATTTATAATCTAAATGTTTCTATTGAATCAAATTTCTTTCACCTTCCGTTTAAAAGAAAACGGCTTTTCCTTTATAAATTACTATGTCTCTGAACCACAGATTAATATAGGTATTAGACAGAAATTAAGTATGAACCACCATGTTTAAGAGCCACCACTTTCACTTGTACTAACCCGAACTTACTTAGTTACATCCATTGCAAGTTAATATAAAGTTTGTAAAAAATACCGTAATAAATAGAAATGAATCGAGTCGTGTTTGGGCTCGTTTTACTTTTGGTATTTGCCCACTTCTCACTCCCACTACTGTAACTCCTGTGTAGCCAGGATCCACAGCGGCCATCGTAATGACTCTGAGCAGTGAAGCCCAGGAACCCGAGGGAAAGCTAACTTGTCTTGGGCCCCGCAACGAATTTAATCAGAAGATAATAGAAGGAGTAGGAAAACATGAGTTTCGACTTCCCTTCTCGCAAAGCGGGAGACAATAAAATAAGATTGAAAAAGCATTACGCCAGAATTGAGAAAAGCACCATGGACATTGATTTTTACCTATGCGGTGAGCTGTTGTACTATTTTTCGTATTACTAGTTTTGTGGTATATTTATTTATTTTTTATACTACCAAACACAACAATAGAATAATTACTCTTATTTATTATTAGAAATAGAAATAACCATTTGAAAGTACTATAACTATATTATTATACTAGTATTTTGAATGTTAATTTTTATTGATGCGGGTCAATAATAGATAAAAAACACTAGAGAAGTCGATGAAGTGTAGGTACTTTATTAATCCTAAGATTAATTCTATAAAACATAGTCTTATTTATCTTTAAATAAAATAACTTTCGAGAAATTGTTTTCAAAGTTTCAGACTCTAATTGATTGATGACAAGAAACAGAACGAAGTTTTGAAGAAAACTAGATAATGATTAGGATTCTTCGTGGAATTATTTTTTGTAGTTTTTTTTTTTAATCTATGATTTGAATTTTTAACCCACTTCAGATAAAGTAATTTCAAATTGACCTATACTTTTATGTTTGTTCGCAGATAACTTCGTTGTTTATAAACCGATTTTGATGACAATTTTTTTTTTAGGAAGAAAATATTTTATGGCAGTGCTATAATAAGGAAATCAGGGTTTGATGATAGCAGATCAGAGTAATCGAGGAAAACTTGAAATTCTTTTTGTAAAAATGACTTGTTTGATATATTTTTGTTTAAACTAAATCAAAAGGCTGCTTACCTTACATGTTGAGATACCCAAATAATATATTTATGTGTTTCCGATTCGAACTACAAATTTATTACTACTGGTTTGTGACAAATAAGATTAATAATAATAATGATAATTAGTGACGAATGAGTACCATAAAGTGAAATTGTAGTTGTAGTACTGTATTTTGGTAGGTTTTTTTTATTGCGAAATAGATAAACGAGCCTACGGCCCACCTGATAGTAAGCGGTCACCGTCGCTCATGAAGAACGGCTGAACCGATTTGGCTTTAGTCTTGAAATATTCATGAAAGACTAGGAAAATTTACGAGAATATATTTCATCTTATGTGACACGGACGAAGTTTGAAAAGTTTCATTTCAATAATCTTTTCTTTTTTTGAATAGCCTAGCAGTTAGTTTGTGACTGACATTTAACCAAAAGTATGTGGTTTGTGTATACTGATAATATTGTATATTAACTGTTTTTTTTATGTAAGAGACAATTTAATTGTCTCTGATATTCTTCTCCTATAAAGGTGACATAATACGCGAATCTTTGATAATGTTTCATCTTTCTTTTTTTTTTCTTTTTTTATTTTACTGCTTGATAGATAAACGACCCTACGGCCCATCTGATGGTAAGCGGTCACCGTCGCTCATGAACCTCTACAATGCCAGGGCAATGAGAGGCCGTTATCTATCGCCTACCGATACAGGACTTTTCTTAAACCTCGTTTAAAGAGTAGCGATTTCCTTATGCTTTGATATTGTAAAAGTCCATAAGTAATGATGACTACCTATCATCTAATTTTAGTACATCCAAATAATATGAGGTTATAAAAATATGTAAATTTTGTGCCTAAAGAAACGGTTATTGTGGTCAATAAAAGACCAATAACAAAAAAAAACTTGAGAGGTGTCATGGGACACCCAAATAGAACGAAGTTTCTTTCGATTAAAAGATATGTTATAATTTTCTTCCTAACGTAACGCGCGATAAGGAACGTGTTTTAAAAGATTTTGATCACACAACTTTTAGTAAGATTTTTTTCCGTCTAGCCCCCTTTCACAACGCGCGATAAGGAACTTCGTTCCAAAATCTAATCTTTTGTTTAAAATACACCCCACCCCATTATGTCAATATAGAGTTTATAATTTTTAAAAGTATTAAAAACACTAGGTAGGCATATAATTATTACTAATGTAATTATAAAGCACATTGCAAATGTAACCTATTTTATGACATAAATATACTATCTAGTAGTTCCATATCGTTAAAAGTTAATCCATTAGAATAATGGTTTCCCGTACAATAAATTATGTGTGAGCAATCATAAAGATAATGTCATAGGTATGTCTAAGCACTTTATATAAGAGAGAATCATAATTTTCGTGATTAACAACTTTATTTGATGATAAAACACGTCTTATGCATATAACTATGAAAGTTTCTACCAATTAAAGAAAATAATTACAAGCTTTTAAGATCCTGGATATCACGTAGCAGTAGAGTGCTAGTTAATACAAGTTAAACGAGCAAACACAACGGGTCTATCTTGTTTACCACAGGAGTTCCTATGACCACCTTCCGAATCCATCATCAGATCGGCGCCATTTCATATTATTGCATTGGCACGCGATAGACATCTACGTGCAAACTGTCAGCTCAATCGGAAACCGGGAATTTTGTCAAATTTAGCTCGCAAGATTATATCAAGTCAAATTAACATAAAGCTTGTAAAAAATCTTATTTGCTAAACCATTTGGAAAATCCTTACTTACATTTGAAACCGATTACAATGATAAAACTGTTACAGATAGTGTCTCGTATTGCTCACGTATGCAGACAAGTCGACAGACCTTCTGATCGTAAAGCTATCGTCATACATAGGCTACAAAATATAGTTTTATAAAACGGGACACAAATTGCAATTAAACTTGATTTTCGGTCTTACCGATTATAAGTGATGTTCACTGATGAAGCTCTTAAAATATCGACTACCACTAAACATTACTTCTAAATAAAAGAGTACACCAAAAACTTCGAATAAAATCAGCCAAAACTCACCAACGTGACCATACCATTTTTGAAACACACCACTTTCAGTCACTTAACGACAACTGTCACTGTTATTTATTTTTGTTTGTAAAGGCACGCTCGGATCGGGCAACGCGGTAGTTTTAACTGAAAACGCTTTGCTAGTCGCTCATCGCGTGCTCCAACGCCCACCGTCCGCATGCACAGATGTTACAAACATTTGTATACATTATAATCGTATATAATATTTTTACGTAAGTGCAAATGTAATATGACCTTGTGGCGAGGTTGGGGGAGGCCTTTATCCGGCAGTGGAAGTCCATAGTATGTACCATCGAAATAATACTCGAATGGAAAACACTATGACTTGTTCCTGAGCGCTATAACTTGTCCTTCTTCAAACGAGGCTTGAGGAGGGTCCTTAAAGTTAGGTCGTAGGTAGCTGCCCCTCAGTGTCCCCTGACATTGCAGAGTTTCATGAGCGACGGTAACCACTTCCTATAACCGGTGGGCCGTTGGCTCGTCTGCCTACATGGCAATAAAAAAAAAAAACAAACGTAGGGCGCCCCCTAATGATGACATAAAGAAGGTAGCAAGTAAGAAGTAGCTGAGAGACCGTACCGAATCGAAGAAGCTCGGTGGTGTAAGATGGAAGAGGCCTTTTGACCAAAGTGTTGACGATGATAATTTTTACAAAATCAAATGTCGGCGTCGAACTTTGACAAAAGTCTCTATTGATCGGTTCACATTAGTGAATATTTTGATAATTTATGAAACTATTTTCTCTACATATTTAAACAACACTGTTATAATTCACCGATTATTTGATTCAAAGTCTAGACAAGATAGTTTTACAGAAATTAAATTCTGATTATTTTAAGTTAAAAATAGTTTATTACTATAAATTCCAATTCCTTTTTTATCTGCCCACTTAATCTTAACTAAAGTCTGGAATTTAGTAAAAAAAATGTCCATTGGGAATCGAATAAAATATTACCTAGTTTTATTCGATTTTAAACCTAATCTGTAATGGTTTTAACTTTTATTACAACAAAAACATGGTAGAAGTTTCGGATATTTGCCTACCCCTAAATCTAAATGTGAAAAAGATTTATGTGCAATTTTTCAAACACCACTGGCTAAAAACGATGAAGGAAAACATCGTGAGGAAACCTGCATGTCGGAAAAGGGTTCTAAAAATCCTTTGAAGATATGTGAAGTCCCCAATCCGCACTGGGCAAGCGTAATCCCTCTTCTGAGGAGACCTGAGCCCAACAGTGGGCAGTAATGGGTTGGTACAGTACAGTACAGTACTTACCATCAGACCAACTTTAAGTTCACATACTTCATCACTAAACCGCTGAAATATAAACAGCCACTTTTAAAAATGCCCAGCATGTGTTGTTGTTATCCCCGTTGTCATGGCAACCGCGTATGTTTCAACGTTTTACTTTCTTTGTTTTCCTGTGTTTTTACCTTTTAATGAAGGAATTAATGGTAATAGAGAATTATGGTGTTCATTAGCGTTTCTGAGTAATTGTTATAGTGAATTAATTCATTACTTATACTTCTAACAGTGACCAAAACCTGAAAAATGTTATGTGTGCAATAAATAGTTTTATAAGCTGAACTGATGCGTAGATTAAAGATTGTTCTAGAAAATTTGAAGAAACTAATAAGGACACTTATGTAAGTTTTTTTTTGTATTTTTTTTTACAAAATGTTGTTAACATCTGCTATGAACGTCAGTGGGTAATATGACATTTGACTGCGGCACTCGCGATGTCGCCTAATCGCTTAGAATACAAACCGCGATCGAAATCGTAAGTAGAATATTTATATACTTATATTTTGTATGAAGAAGGATCTTTCTTTGAAGAAGTTCTAAGAAAATGACTTGTCTCTCTTCAAACGAGGTTTGAGAAGAGTACTATATGGGTAGACGGCCCCTCATTGCCCTGACATTGCAGAGGTCCATGAGCCACGGTAACCACTTACCATTAGGTGGGCCGTAGGTTTGTTTATCCATGTTGCAAAAAATATGTTACTTGATAACTTTTTAGAGAAGATTTAAAAAAGTTCTATATCGAAATGTGCCATAATAAATATATATTTTTTTTATTGCCATGTATATATATCCTAGCATTGTAGAGCTATGAGCGGTAGTCACTTACCAACAGGTAAACTGTGTACAGTATCGTTTATCTATCGGTCAAAAAAATTGTATATGATTCGATGTTTTGAAAAGACGATAGGTACGAGACGAGACGATTCTATGATAGTTAAATTTAAGAACTTTGCTCAATGTCTAGACTTTTTCAAATTTAATTCTCTAAAAACAGCACGAAAGATACATAGATAAAAAACTCCACTCACTTCAAAAACTAATTGAAATATTTATGTCTATTGCAATTTCCATTTGCCTTATTGTCGGGGCCAGGAACGGGAAACATTTAAGACAGAATTACAGTGCCTACAGAACTAAAACTTCATACAAATCGCTCTTATAAACTCATAGCTTTCACAGACACAACATACCATTGACCAAGTGGTTTTAAAAGTGCCAAAATTAACAGAAACATCATGTCACAAGTAAATCTGAAGAGAGTATCAAAAACACTTTTCAGAAAACACGAAAATCTGACTACTTTTCCTTGCGTTTGCTGATCTATACTAATATTTTAATATTATAAAGCTGCGGAGTTTGATTGTATGTTTGTTTGTTTGAACGCGCTAATCTCAGGAACTACTGGTCCGATTTAAAAAATATTTCACTGTTGGAAAGTCCATTTATCGAGGAAGGCTATGTTGTATCCCTCTGTGACGCAGACGAAGTTGCGCGGGTCACCAAAATATGATTTAACATTAAGTTTAAGGGATATTTTTGAATCAATTCAATTCTTTTTTAGATTTTCAGCTTGTGAATACAATGATGATGTACTTGTGTATGAATAGTCTGTTTTTTTTGACCGTAGTGCAAATTTCAACGGTACTTGCTTGTCATGGTAATATATATGACGGGGCAAATAGTGTGTTGAGGTGTAATGACGTAGTAATTAGTCGATCTTTGTTTGGTTTTGTCAAGAATGTCGTCACAATGTCCACTTGAGCACTTGATGATCAATACTTTTGAATAACACTTTAAATTAACGAGTTTTAACAGTTTATTACTTTTACATCAAGAGGTCCGTTCGCCTCGACAATTCAAACACGAATGAATAATAACAGCGGCCAACGCCTGTATTTATAGAGAGTCTCCACTTCCTACTACCCGCACGGTGAATAGGTTGGTTTCCCTTGTTATCACCCCGTTATATACATAGGCTTTCTTTCTGTATATTAAACTATTCTATGGTTAAGATTGATCCTGATTTGTTTCCATTATGACTGTCAAAGTAATTCATATTGGCGAAAATGGAACTCGTATTGTTTGATTAAATATATAAAAATGAAGTTAATAATTAATATTATACAGGGTTATTTCCTAGTGAGGGTATATATTGAAGGTCATGGTAGCTGATGGTTATATACGACCAGTAAAAATATTATAACCAAAGAATGTGGCTTAATGCCTTAGTAATCGCAACTTAAAAATATCTAAAATTCTTGCAAAATGATGGTTTTTCGACAGCTGATGGGTGTGGCGGAGGTGTGGGGTGCGCGAGCTCACTAGAGGTCATTAGTCAACACTCTTTAAGCCGTAATTGTTTATTTTTGAGGTAGTTTTGTCGAATTTAGATTTAAAAATAAAAATAAATATTTTGTAATTTTACCTATTTTTTGTAATATTCCGTTTTAGAACAGAGTACTCATCAATCTCCTGCAATATGTGCCCTCTCTAAAAAATCACCCTGTATATATTACAGGATGATGCAATGGTATCTTTCCTAATTATGACTCATCATGTTAAGGCTTTTTTACTTATTTTGGCTAGCACTCAAATTCTACATAACCTTAAAAACTTGTATAGAAAAAAATGCTTAAAATAAACTATAAACACAGGTAACAACCACTCAGTAATCAAACTTCCATCAAAATATTAAAAAACTTCCACCAGCTGACATACTGTTTAATAACTTTACTATCTTCAGCCGTGGCCGCAACCTTGGCGTGTTAATCGATCGGTAGCTATCCACCGCAATACCTACCTTTACTTTTACTGCTGGAAACCATGGAAAACAAAACACTGTCTTCATTAAATATAACATAATGTTTGTTCACGAAGACTGTGAGCCTCTTTTTGTTCGTGTAAAATTGATTTGGAGATGTAAAATTAAGAAAAATCATAAATGTATTTTTAAAGATAATCTTTTGTAAAGTTGCAAATTCAAATTAATAAAGAAACGAAAATCAAAGTTTAAAACTCTTTAATTTGATAGGATGTTAAAAATATGGAATCCAACATCTTGTTGATCGCTGTCAATCAAACGATTTTCATGACAAGAGAACTGTAATAGCCCATTACTGCCCACTGCTGAGCTCAGGTCTCCTCCGAAGAGGGGTTAGGCATAGTCCACCACGCTTGCCTAATGCAGATTGGGGACTTCACATATCTTCAAAAGATTTTTAGAACCCTTTTCCGATATGCAGGTTTCCTCACGATGTTTCCTTAACCGTTTTTAACCAGTGGTGTTGTGAAAAATTGTATATAAATCTTCTTCATATTAAGATTTAGAGGTACAAGCCGGCCGGTTTTGAACCCGCGACCTCCCGTACGGAAGGCAAGCGCTTCAACCACTCGGCCACCACGACTAATAAATTTGACAATAGAACTCTTAAATCAAAATCGGTTCATGCGTTCAGGACTCACGTGAATATCTGTCTGCAATAGCGAATACTTAAACACATACAACGTCCTTTATTATTAGGGGATGACATGACTCTTTTGTTTTTAATTCAATCAAAACATAGCAAAAATGGCATGGTGATCCCTACTACATTGGATAAAGAGACTTCATCATCATCCTATAGCCCGCTGGAGGACATAGGCCTCCCCCAAACTTCGCCACAACGGCCGGTCCAGCGCTATCTGCACCCAGATCTCTCGCGATCTTGACCAGGTCATTAACACTTCGTCCAGTGTATTTTAATTGACTTACAATTAAAAGTTACAGTGATGCCCTGGCATTGCTGAGGTTCATGAGCGGCAGAAACCGCTTACCATTATGTGGGCTCATTTATTGTGGTGGAGTTCATCCCTACTATATTAAAACACCACGGTCATCCACAGTTCGTTTCAGGAACACTTTTTTGCCACGCACCATCAGGCTATGGAATGAGCTCCCTTCCTCGGTATTCCCTGAACGCTATGACTTGTCCTTCTTCAAACGAGGCTTGAGGAGGGTCCTTAAAGTTAGGTCGTAGGTAGCGACCCCTCATTGTCCCCAGACATTGCAGAGGTTCATGAGCGACGGTAATCACTTACTATCAGATGGGCCGTTGGCTCGTCTGCCTACATGGTATAAAAAAAAAGATCTTGCAATAAAAAGGAATACGTGGAATTAAGACAGATGACATAACATACATCATACAATCGGTATAACCTTCTTCAAGTGCAAATTAGGATGTATCAATTTACACTATCAACCTATTCACACAGTATTTGAGCATGCGACGAACTGAACTCATAATTTTAATAGCATTAGAACTAGTTGAAACCCATAGTTTTTGGAACACAGAGTTATAATCCATGAATAAAACCTTAATTATTTGTGCCTATTTTTCTTATAAGAAAATCCATAATATAAAATGAATCGCAAAATGTGTTGTTAAGCGCATATTCAACAACCAATTGGGCCAATTCCTTTTTTAAGTGTTCGTTGAAGCTCAAAGTTTAAAAAAAAAATGAATAATTTGACATTTACTTGAAAGTGACGCAGACGAAGTTGTGCGAGTCAGGTAGTATAATATACATTTCTCCAACATTACCAAAAATTTTAGTATCTAAAAAAGAAACTTCTGTAACCGTCAACCCAATCTAAAGCTTTGGGAAACCAAACACAAGAAAGAAAAAAACTTGAGAGGTGTCATGGGACACGCGAATAGAACGAAGTTCCTTTCGATTAAAAGATATCTTATAAAAAAATCCCTTTCGTAACGCGCGATAAGGAACGTGTTTTAAAAGATTTTGATCACAGCGCCATCTAGCGATAATCATCTAAAACAAAAAAAGTGTCGTGAAAACTTTTCGTAAGATTTTTTTCCGTCTAGCCCCCGATACACAACGCGCAATAAGAAACTTCGTTCCAAAATGAGATAATCGACTTTTAATACTTTTTTTTATACAAGTCTAACTTAGAGTAAAAACTACTTACTAATTAAAATCAAAAAGCGTATTATTTGTAACAAAAATAAAACTTTATAAATTAACATTTTAAAACTAATTAGTAAGACTAACTTCCAGAAATACCTTCGAAGATGAAAGTCTTAAATGGAATAAATTATAATATTCAAAAAAGACTTAATTTGGCAGTTTTACAAACTATAGTAACAAAGTTATAGAAAGAACGAAAAATGAACATAATACCGAAAATATGTGTGTGATGGATGAAGAGTGAAAGCGAGAATCAAAGGTTTTTTTTTATTGCCTTATAGGCAGACGAGCTAACGGGCCACCTGATCGTAAGTGGTTAGCGTCGCTCATGGACCTCTGCACTGTCAGGGCACTCGTGTATCTAAAAATAAGTAAAAGATAAATCCAGATTGGTTGAACCATGGTCGAACACAGTAGGAGTGTTAACGCTACCTGTCAAAAATGGCATTAGACGACAAGGTGGAAAGATTTTTGACCTCAGGGTTCGGACACTGATTTTGAGCGTTATGAAGTTTTAGTACGGTTCGACTCCCACATATCCGGTCCGGTCAGTCCGACAATTTCTTGCTATTCAAAAGAAAAATCTTATAGGCTCTGTATCTGTACAGTTATCTGTGTCATAGTCAAAGAAGTATTTTTGAGATCAAACAAGTAGGTTATTAAAGTAATGAGTTCATGAAAATTTCGTGTTCGTCTTGGCTCTTAAGTCTAGACCATTTTAAGATTTCTAAAGGAACTCGTTAAGCGAACTGTTAGCATTTAGATAAGGATGGTCGTTTATTTTTTGTTTAGAATTTTCTCTGTATGCTTAGTAAGTTAAACAGGTGTTTGGTGAACTTATTTTATCAGATTACATCAGAAACTTATTATCTTGTTTAATTTGATTACTGGATTTGGATTTTGTTGTATACTTCAAAGTTAATACAGAATGCTGTTAGAATGGCGTTATCTAAAGCTTTTTGGTTAATAAAAGCAATTTTTACAGTGTTAATAAAAACATCAAACTCGATTAAATTAATATGTAATATGTCATTAAATTTATATACAAAATAAAAACTCAATTTAAAATTATTATGATACTTTTAAATTAGCAAACAAGTATATTTAAAACAAAATGAAAATAATTGACTTACTTTACTTTAAATTTAAGAAAATAAAATTTAAAAATACAATATAAAAAATAGAGGGCCACTGCAAGCGGAGTTTTTATTATCGTAATATTAACAATCGTATTTTATTATTATAATATATATATTTGTACATTTGAACACACGCTACAGCCAAGCATGATGGGTTAAATGATGCGAGTTTGATTATGAATGGATGATGATGTGATGAATTTCCTGGTTATTCGGCATGTATTAAGTATGATTGCTTTTTGAATGAGTGAGTGTGTGTTTGGGGGTTTTTAGAGTTTCTAAACTATTAATCAGACTTTTAGGTACTATTCCAGTTGTTGATATGACTATGGGAACAATGTGGACTGTGTTAACTTTCCACTGCGTCTTGAGTTCGATTGCTAGGTCTTATTATTATTATAAATATTTTAATTATTGACTACTAAAGCATAAGCTACTTACTGTAACATTCGAAAAACATACACTTTAGTAAAGATAAAATCTTGTAAGATATTCGAATATGATATAACGAACGTTCTACAAGATCGAGTGTCGGTCCCACTAGGTTACTTGAGATCACACATCTCTGGGTTGCCACTTTAGCCAATTGAAATATATGGATTATAAAACAAAAGATGCTTTAAAAGTGGGGCAGTAAAGTCGTTATTGTAACGGCGAATGAAATATTTTTTCAAAAAAAAATATCGTTTTTTAATGTTACTTTTTTTCTTGCTTAGCAGGCCAATTGGTCATCTGAACGTAAATAGTTTCTAATTATTTTAGCTTGTAGACCGCTATAATGTGCGCTAAACAAATTCAATTTTAAAACAAATATCCATAGGCAAAGGTAAACAAAAATATAATTATACTAGCGGGCCCGTGCAACTTCGTCTGCGTCACATTTTCCAGACCAAACTGTAAATCTAAACCATTCTCAAATCTCCACGAACACACACAAAAAATTTCATCAAAATCGGTCCAGTCGTTTAGGAGGAGTTCAGTCACATACAGACGAACACAAGAAATATATATATTAAGATTTTATTCTCATCCCTTCTCTTCTTAACATTGTTACCCAATTGAAAAAATCCAATCCAGTTCACTTCAAATGCTAAGTTCGTTTGCTTTCGTAGAAGGGTTTCTTTAAATATGAAAACAGTTTCAGGAATAGGGTCGAGAAGGGTCAAAAGGGTACTCTATAAGAATGGCTTGTGAGACGCTCTGACTCGTCGTTGTGTATAATTTATTAACTTGCCAGGAACTGTGCTTGTTTTACCGTAAAAAGATTGGGATTCAAATCAGTTTTTGGGAAAAAACCTCCAGTGTATTGCTATTTATTGTGTTTCAAATAACACAGTAGCTTTTTTATCGCCAGGAAAAGATCGATATAGTAATTTTTCATCATCATTGCAATTCTTCATAATTTTACAAGCTGCTATCTGCATCATCAAGAAATATTCCCTTCCTTGATAAATGGACTATCAAACAGAAATAATCTTTGAAATCGGACCATTAGTCTAGACGTCCAGCATATTAGCGCGTTCAAAAAACAACCTCTTCAGCTTTGTATATTAAGTGTCTAAATAGATTTGCCTCACAAAATCAACATTTTGCGAAATCAGGTTAGTTGCCACCTCTACATTACCTCTTTATTGACCGACTTCCAAAAAGGAGGAGGTACTCAATTTGTCTGTATTTTCTTTTTTGTACCTCGATAACTTTGTTGCGTGGACCGATTTGAATAATTCTGATTCTGATCGAACAAGTACTTTTGGATCTGTGTTTAAAAAAGTGTGTTTTTAACGGACAAAATTTCACGATTTGCTATGCGGGTCTGCGTGTATTTCCTTTTGAAACGGTTTTATTTAGCTCACCCCGTTTGTTTTATTTCTTATTTATTTTATTTGAACCGATTTCAATGATTCTTCAAGATATCTTTTTTTTTTTTTTTTTTTTTTATTGCAAGATAGATAAACGAGCCTACGGCCCACCTGATGGTAAGCGGTCACCGTCGCTCATGAACCACTGCAATGCCAGGGCAAAGAGGGCCGTTATCTATCACCTACCCATACAGGACTTTTCTTAAATTCTTTTCTGCTTTCTAACAGAAATTTTGAGCATTATCTTCTTCTTATATATAAAAATGAATTGCTGTTCGTTAGTCTCGCTAAAACTCGAGAACGACTGAACCGATTTGGCTTATTTTAATCTTGAAATATTTGTAAAAGTCCAGGGAAGGTTTAAACGGTGAGAAAATACCCGAGATTTTTTTTTGCGACGCAGACGAAGCTGCGCGGGCCAGCTAGTCTCATATAAATTTGATAAAGATCTGACTGGTAGTTTTTGTGCTATGCTTGAGAAATGGAAGTCGGTCGTTTTCATATTTGTAATAAAAATATTATAATATTAGTAAAGGAGCTAAAGATTCTATTCTAATTACGCATAATCAATTCCTATATCAGAGGGTAAATATTACTATTATTACTCTGACCTACAGACCTATTACATAGTCTGGAGTTTACCTAGGAATTGCGTAAGGACACGACAGGCTTTAGCCGAATTTGAATTGATAATTCGATCGTGGGTACCGTAGTAATCAACTCGTAGTTCGATCCAAGGATATTGGGTTCGTCTGTTCGTGATTTCAATTGATTCCTGAAGTTCCATTGTTTTTGTACTGAAAGAAATTTGTAGACTAAGTTATATAATAAAGTAGTTTGTTTAGAATAAACTATAGTCATTTTTGGACTACGATTTTTTTGGTATTTGCCTATCTCTCACTCCTAGTACTGTAACTTTTGTGTAGTTAGAAACCACAGCGGTGGCTCTCGTAACTCTGAGGAGTGAAGCCCAGAAACTTGAGGGAAAGTGGACTTGTCTTTGATCTGGACCTCTGGACAGCAAAGTCTTAGTAATAGGGTCTCGTTTTTACCATTTGCATTATAACATATTATTTAGTATCTGTAACATTCATAATTTGGTAATATTTTTTTTTATTATTATTTATTTGATATTTAGTTACGGAAAAAAGTATTTCCACCAATTGAGAAACCTCGTTATAACGTGAATGGCGACAATCTGAATCTATCATACTTCATTTATATACGGAAAACGGAACACGGTTCTTCGGTATTTTCTGAGTTTGACTTGTCCTTCTTCAAACGAGATTTGAAAATATTTTTTGCGGCATAATATGCTATCACTATCAATTGTTCCAAAAGCTTTAGATAATTCCTTGAGAGTCTATTTAAAAGTGACGATAAAGTATGCCGTACTACGTAACGCGTCGTGCCGTTTCCCATAACTACGTTTATTTTGGCTTCAGCCAGAAGTGCGCGGTAAGGAGGTTCTAATACGGCTCAATTCCCACATGAATGCCCATGCCCTAGATTTAATTAATTTGCCCATTATTTACCACCTTCTCTGCCCATGTTTCTCCCTCGTGGTCATAACAATTATATAGTTATAGTTAAACGCGGTTGCGCGGCCATATCCTTATTCGACGGCGCTAGTATAATTGTCCGCCATTGTGTGCTCTGGATGTGAGGCATAGATTAAAATATAGACGGGACAAAGTAACAAAAAAATTTTTTTATGATGGAACGGCCTAACTGGTGTAGTTATCGTTGCCATTCACAATGTACTTTATAGGAATAAACTTAAACTTTATTGAAGAAGAACGTGTCATCCTTAAGAACTTTGACTTAGTTGATAATAAATGATAATACATGTGCTATTGAAAATGTACATTACATTTTATAATTTAAATTACAGTTAAAAGATTAACAACTCAATTACATTTTTTTTATTGCCATGTAGGCAGGCGAGCCAACGGGCCACCTGATCGTAAATTGTTACCGTCGCTCATGAACCTCTGCAATGTCAGGGGACACTGATAACTAAAATATCGTTTCTGTTTTATTTTGAAAGACAACGAGCTGCTGACTGGTTTCAGCAATGACAGTAACATGACGTTTCTAAAGTCTGAAAAGATTTGTTTCTTTCAGAATAACAAAAAACGTTAAACTAATTCTGTTTATTGAAAAGTGTCTTAGATTTAAAACAGTACATTTAACTTTTTCACAGTAATTTAAAACAAAACGAAATATTTACAAATACATAAACGCAGTATATAGTATATAGTCGTGGTGGCCGAGTGGTTGAAGCGCTTGCCTTCCGAACGGGAGGTCGCGGGTTCAAAACCGGCCGGCTTGCACCTCTAAATCTTAATATGAAAAAGATTTATGTGCAATTTTTCACAACACCACTGGCTAAAAACGGTGAAGGAAAACATCGTGAGGAAACCTGCATATCCGAAAAGGGTTCTAAAAATCCCCTTTGAAGATATGTGAAGTCCCCAATCCGCATTAGGCAATCGTGGTGGACTATGCCTAACCCCTCTTCGGACGATACCTGAGCTCAGCAGTGGGCAGTAATGGGTTGTTACAGTACATAAACGCAGTGAATCGTACATTTAACATACGAAGGACATTCATAGACTATACAAAGGAGACGCCATTTTGCATACTCTACAGGTCTTTAATCTATGGTAACCGCGTTCTGTATTCAAATGTACGTTTATGTCAATCTAACGTTTCCTATGGCACTGGACTGCGCAATTGTCGATATTCTCGGTCAAGTTCAAGGGTATTTTAATATGATTTAGATTAAATTCCAATTAATTTTGTGCTTGAAGAATTTAATGGTTTTTGTTCCAATTATTGTATTTAATGTTAAATAGACATTCTTACTTAGATTTATTTTTAAGTACTTTTTTTTAGGTTGAACGAAATCGCCACACATAGTCACTTCTATTTTTAAATATACTTTTTATTTTCTCATTATCTACTCTATGATATTTAATTGGATTAAAACTATGGCTTCTCTAATCAGTCAGCTGAAGCCATACATACCTAAAATCTTTGAGTGCATTCAGAATAGGTCAGAATGGTGGACGGTTAGAATTGTTACTTTTTTTTCCAATAAATGTTTACCCAACACATTTTGCTACTCTTTAAGATTTCATAATACATATCCAAGTGTTAGAATAATCTGGTATTTTTGTCAAAGCAAAAAGCATTATCAGTGTAAAACCACTAATTAGTGATCCTCTATGAATTTCAGTTGTCGACCCTGGAGTGGTCAAAACAGGGGCGTATAAGTACGAAGATGGTACTAGGTACGTCGGAGAATGGAATGCTAAAGGTCAAAAGCATGGTATGGGCCACTTGGTACTTCCGGATGGGACCAGGTATGATGGAGCGCTCATTGGAGGACTGTGTTCTGGACTTGGAGTAATGGCTTTTCCTGATGGAGCGAAGTAAGTCTTTAGATACTTTATTAGCTTGATCTATTAGCACTAGATCGAACCTATACGGCGGGGGACCTTTTTTATTGGCTCGAAGACAGACGAGCTAACGGGTCGCCGATCTGATAATATGATTTCCTAAAATTATGAACTCGGTTTAATAGAGATACATCATATAATTGAATAATTTGTGATGGTGAGATAACTATTACAAACTTCTATTTTAATGGGTGAAGAAAATTGTGAGGAGGATTAAAAGTCTGCGAAGATATATCTGTGAAACCCTATTTGTAGCCCCTAAGCGAAGGCCCCTATGCCGTATTACTCAGCGAGGAGAAATATCTTAGCAGCGAGCAATCGAATTGTTTCTTTAACATAATATTTTTAAAAAAACTTGAGAGGTGTCATGGGACACCCGAATAGAACGAAGTTCCTTTCGATTAAAAGATATCTTATTGTTTTTTCCTAACGTAACGCGCGATAAGGAACGTGTTTTAAAAGATTTTGATCACAGCGCCATCTAGCGATAATCATCTAAAACAAAATAAGGAACGTGTTTTAAAAGGGTATTGATCACAGCGCCATCTAGCGATAATCATCTAAAACAAAAAAAGTGTCGTGACAACTTTTCGTAAGATTTTTTCCGTCTAGCCCCCTTTCGATAACGCGCGATAAGGAATTTCGTTCCAATAAATAATTGTCTACCAGTGCCACTCAAAACTTTTCAGACCCATCAAATAATTTCATTATTACTATAGTATTCGAGTTTTGAATGAATACTAAACCACTTAATTTTACAACAGAATAATTTAACTTCGTAATTTAATGTTACCGGTACGACGAAACAATAAAATTTGACGATTTCGGTAAAGTTTGTACGAAACGATAATTCTTCGAGCACTTCTAGAACCTTTTAGTTGACGAAATTAATTAATTGAATTATCTTCCGGCTTTCTAGTTCTTTCGAAGCTACGGAGACAGCGACAAAACTTTTGTGGTAGTGTGACCAGAAAATTAAAAATATTCTTTGTCGTAACGTTGTTCGTGAGTTCTTGCTTTTTGAATACATTTTAAAGGCTTCAAAGCGATTTATTTTATGAATCTTATTTTTACTTTCATGCATTTTGAACGGGTTCTTACCACGATATTTAATTAGTTGAGTTGTCTCGATAAACAAACTGGAGTTCGAGTTCCAGTGGTACAATCCAAAAGCGAACGAGAAAGAGGGTAGACAGATTTGTTTGTTCTTAAATCGACTCGCAGTATCCAGTCTTCTCGTAATCATGACGTTTGCAACAACGTTGAAATATCGAGATAACTCAATTAAATATCGTGGTAAGAACCCGTTGAAAATGCATGAAAGTATTATAGAAAACCGCGAGTGTCTGAATAAGTTTATAATCTTATTTTGTCTAATCGAACTTGAATTTGAATTTAATATAATTAATTTTACTAATGAGGCTTTGAACATTTTTTTTACTAAACTGTATCGCTTTTTTGGTTCAACAACGTAATAAGTCCTTATTTAATAATTGTGTTCGAGATGTTATATTGTCATAGTAAAGAATCAATTTTACGAAAGTGTCTTAATCTAAATCTATTTTTACAAGTTGTTATTTTCTGAAATCCCTACTAATATCCTTACTAATATTATAAATGCGAAAGTAACTCTGTCTGTCTTTTACGCGGTCCCGCTTAAACCTCTCAACTAGGGGTGTGCGAATAATTCGAACTCACGAATTATTCGGTCCGAATCGAATACTAATATTCGATTCGAAACTCGAATCGAATAATACGAATCTTCGAATTATTCGAAATTCGCCGAATATTCGAAAAATTTCTAAAAGTATCGAATATTCGTCGAATTTCGAATAGTATCGAATTTGACTTCGACGACTACGACTATTTTGTAGACATCTAGTCCATTATAAATATTATCTACAAAATACAAATTCTTGTCCTATTTCCGATGCATCGTCGTAGTCAAATTCGATACTATTCGAAATTCGACGAATATTCGAAAAATTTCGAATAATTCGAAAAGTTTCGAATATTCGTTGAATTTCGAATAATTCGAAGATTCGAATTATTCGATTCGAAATTCGAATCGAATGTTAATATTCGATTCGATTCGATTCGAACGATATTCGCACACCCCTACTCTCAACCGATTTTGATGAAATTTGGGACAGACAAACTTTAGACCGTAAGAAAGGACATAGGCTACCTTTTAATTGACAGTGACGAAGACGAAGTTGTGCGGGCCCGCTAGTCGTCTATAAATCCTTAGATTATAAAATAATTTATTTATCCTTGTATAAATGATATCTTTAATAGAAACAAAAATAATATAATATCTAAATGTCCTCTATTTCCCTAAAGTTTGGTAAATGTCCTAGGTTACTTCTAAAAGCTTTTAGTTCGGGAAAGTAAATGTTATTTCCTGAAATTATTTAATTATTATACCTACTAGATCTTGATATAAATAACGATGTTTTCTAAATTCGGATCTCTTTGCATCTTATACCGGTTGATCCACGGGGAGTGTTCCGAGGAATTATTTGAGATGATTCCAACATCTCCCTTTTATCATAGTACCACTCGGCGTCGAGGTGGAGTTCATCCCTACTATAATAATATGGAACCACCACGATCATCCACGGTCCGTTTCAGGAACACTTTTTTGCCACGCACCGTCCGGCTATGGAATGACTTGTCCTTCTTCAAACGAGGCTTGAAGAGGGTTCTTAAAGTTCGTAGGTAGAGACCCTTAGTGTTCCCTCACATTGCAGAGGTTCATGAGCGACGGTAACCACTTCCTATCAGGTGGGCCGTTGGCTCGTCTGCCTACATGGCAATAAAAAAAAATCATAGCTTCCTTTTAGTAAAAGAAGTTTTATAATCAGTTCAGTAGATCCAAAGATTACTCCCCTCCCTTCATCCCCTTTGTCACACCGCCGTCACAAACATCATGACATTACTTACACTATTACTAAACGGGTTCTTACCACGATTATTTACCGGTACCACTGGAACTCAAACTCACACCTCGACAGTGGTACCAGCAAAACGAACGAGAAAGAGGGTAGACAGATTTGTCTGCTCTTAAATGACCTTCCCGCAGTTCCTCAGTCTTCCCGTGATCATGGCGCTTGAAACAGTGCCGAAATATCGGGATCGCTCAATTAAAATTAATCTTGGTAAGAACCCGTTTAGTAATAGTGTAAGTGATGTAGATAACCGCGAGTGTTTAAATAAATTTATCATGACATTACTTTTCTTTATTATAATAAAATATAGATCAATTATTTCCCAGAACGAAATCCTTCGTAAATTATTCCTTAATAAATATCGTCTCAAGATTTTCGTGTCTCCGGTGTTAGAATAAGTTCAATCAAGGTATCGGCCTATTCAAAAGACAATTTCTTTGAATCCGACGAATTGTCATCAATCTTAGCTTGGACACATTTCTTTCACGAATAATCAGTTTCTTTTAGTCACGGAATTCTATTTTATTAGTTAGTATTTCTAGGACAGTTTTACTTTGTGATAATTAGTAGCTTATACTGTTAATTGGAACGAAGTTCCTTATCGCGCGTTATAGATAGGGGGCTAGACGAAAATTCTTATGAAAAAGTTGTCACGACACTTTTTTTGTTTTAGATGATTATCGCTAGATGGCGCTGTGATCAAAATCTTTTAAAACACGTTCCTTATTTTTGTTTAAGATGATTATCGCTAGATGGCGCTGTGATTAAAATATTTTAAAACACGTCCCTTATCGCGCGTTACGTTAGGAAAAAAATATATAAGATATTTTTTAATCGAAAGGAACTTCGTTCTATTCGGGTGTCCCATGACACCTCTCAAGTATTATTTCATTCATCATCTGATAATATTTTAAACATTAATGGTATTTACATCAGTCACATAACAATAGAACAAGGAGCAGGATTTGTCCTATTCTCGTCAACCCTCAGAGATTGTCTTGCCATTGTAAACAAAAACATATTTAATCTGAACATTGTTGGAAATTAATATTTGCTTGTAATTTCGACGTCGGTTTTGTAACTTAAACACGGTGTCTAAAATTACTTTAATTAAATTTGTATTTGACTGTTTCCTCGTTCAGCAATATATAGGTCGGTGATATAATAGGTTTAAGAAAAGTCCCGTATAGGTATTAGATGATAAAAACCACTTTTCTTTTTTTATTGCCATGTAGGCAGACGAGCCAATGGCCCACCTGATACGAAGTGGTAACCGTCGCTCATGAACCTCTGCAATGTCAGGGAACACTGAGGGGTCGCTACCTACGACCTAACTTTAAGGACCCTCCTCAAGCCTCGTTTGAAGAAGGACAAGTCATAGCGCTCAGGGAATACCAAGGAGGGGAGCTCATTCCGTAGCCGGATGGTGCGTGGCCTTACAACACTTACAATTCATGTGGGCCGTAGAGACAACTATCTGTCCTGCACTAAAAAAATGGGATATTTTTAAATAGTTTTATTGTTATTTTTATTTGTAGTAGTGTCATAAAATTCTTTGGTTAAATTTTCAATTGTATTTCGATAATTTTTCAGTCGATGTTAATTTTTCTGTTTGTTTTCGTTGCAAATATTGTCTGTGTAAATTATTGTCTATGATCTCAGAAAATGCTAAGAAAGGTAATTCAATGCTAGATATAATATGTCAACGATTCCACCGACATAAGAAACGACAACAGTATTTGTAAATTTTCCTCAATATGATGTGTTAATTTGGTATCTTATCCATTCTTTCAGATATGAAGGAGAATTCATGCAAGGTTGGTTCCATGGTCACGGCGTGTTCTGGAGAGCTGATGGCATGAAGTTTGAAGGAGAATTCAGAGGAGGCAGGGTTTGGGGACTAGGTAAATACAGTATTAAAAAGGCTTTAAAAAGTTTTTTTTTCTAATTGCCATATAGGCAGCCGAGAAAACGGGTCTCCTGGTCGTAAGACATTATTACCCTCTGCAATGTAGGGAAGCCACTACCTACCACTAATCCTTAAGGACTTTTCTGATTGTTATGCAGCAACAAACTTTAAAATATACAGACGAACCTCCTCCTTCTTTGACGACGGTCAATAACAACTACAAACCTTCAAATATTTATATAATTTTGTTTTTACTCGAAACACTATTCTTCAAATTTTACTGTTTCAATTTGCATGCAGTAGTTTACTGTAAGTAAAGATGCACATATTCTTTTTTTGTTATTGCTTATATTATAATCAATGTGTTAACTTAGTGTATTCTTTGTAGAAAACTCATAAGTAAATAAACAGCTAACACCTCAAAATAAACACTGCATTACAAACCAGTTCGGTTTATTTACGTTCCCAACAATTCAAATCACGTATTTGCTTAACCGAATCCTCTTCAAAGGTTTATGGTTCTCTAACGGACAGCATTCGGAATCTTAGACCCTCGGGATATTTTGCGAGGAATGTCCGACGTTCTTTGAAATTGAAATATAAGATGTAAATTATAAGTGTACTTGAAGTATTTTTCTGGAGGCTGTTGGTTGGCTGTTTGATTTGAATTTGTGGAATTCGTCTTTTGTAAATTTAGTTGAAAGTTAATTTCTATTTTTAATAGTACTAGACAGAAATTTTTGTTATTAAATTTTGGTGGCCGAGTGGACGAAGCGCTTCCTTCCGAATTGGAGGTCGCGGGTTCAAAACCGGCCGGCTTGTACCTCTAAATCTAAAATGTGCAAAAGATTTATGTGCAATTTTTGGCTAAAACCACCACCACTTGACACCACTGGCTAAAAAGGATGAAGGAAAACATCGTGAAGAAACCTGCATAACGGAAAAGGATTCTAAAAATCCTTTGAAGATATGTGAAGTCCCCAATCCGCACTGAGCAAGCGTGGTGGACTATGCCTAATCCCTCTTCTGAGGAGACCTGAGTCCAACAGTGGGCAATAATGGGTTGGTACAGTACAGGATGTAAATGAGTTGTGTTTATCAGTTAAGTTTTTTTAGTTTTACAAACTACTTCTAATTTATATACATACAACTGGAATATCTACCTGGATTAATATAATAATAACTGGAATATGTATATATTATTATAATCAAATCTAACTTAAGTTCTAATACTATTGTACTTTTTAATATCATGTTTGAATAGTGAAAATATAAAACCTTTCGAATATATGAGAAGTCTTCAACCCGCTGTAAACAAGGTTGGACTATGCCTGATCTGACTGAGGAAACCTGAGTTAATTTTGCAATCACTCAACTGGGATCGGCAACCAAATTGGTTTGTTTACTTTTGCCAAGTCTGTGGCAGGAGCCAAGATTGAGCACAGTTCTAAAACTTGTTTTATTGACATTTTTTAATCGTCTCATATTTTACGGAGATGATATATTTTCGCTAAAAATTCAATACGGACGTACGTTTAGTAATAAAGATTTACAAAAATATAAGGTTTAATTAAAATCAAAATTCAAAATTATTGGAAAAAATAGTTTTTAAAAAGGGGCTCAAACACGGTATTGATTCCGAACGAAGTCCCCAGTTTCGCCATCTAGCGAATAGTGACGTTCCCAGTTGAATGGTTATTACATTACTTTGAAAGTGACATTAGTAAGGTAATGATTAAAACCAAATGCCCCAATTTTTAGCTTATTTATTTAACTCCAGCTAAACAAATACAAAGCTCGAGATTGGCTATTATTCTAACGAATACATCACCTTAACAAATAGTATTCTTTACCTCGCGTAACTGTTCTCATCTATCTTCCTTGTTCGTGTGTTTCGGGATTCTGAATATTCGTTTTGCTTTTTTGATCTCAGTTTGTGTGACATGTTTTAAAGATAATTTTAGATTTTATATAATTTATAGTATGTCATTGCGTTAATTAACCCCAGAAATCCGGATTTTTTTCAATTAAATGTATATGACGGCGGCAGCGTCAGGTACTTTTTTTTTATTGCGTGATAGATAAACGAGCCTACGGTCCACCTGATGGTAAGCGGTCACCGTCGCCCATGAACCTCTGCAATGCCTGTTATCTGTCGCAAAAATGGTATAAAAGGCAAAGATCGCCATTCGGAAGGACTATCGTCTGGTCCGGTTACCTCAGGGCCACCCACCGGCCCAAGAGAAGACCCGAATGCGAAAGGACATTTGTTAGTCGACAGTCGCCCGATGCGCACGTTGTGCCAAGGACCGTGTTTATTGTAAAAGGTTTATTTTGTGATCTAAACCAAGCAACTAATGTAATAAAGTGATCAGCAATAATTGTGGTCTTTCGTAAAACAATATCGGTTCCTGACACAATACGACATATATTTTAATTGTTATAAGTGAGTCTGATAGTCTTTTTACCGCTCTACTTAATTAATTCACTTACATAATCAACTAATTCTGGCTATCACCTCGAACTCAAGCATATAATATGGTACCGCGGTTATCTGCAGCTCGTTTCAGAAATTTATAGTTACCGGCACCATCGCTGATTGAGTTCCTCTCTTCTATACTATGCTATCTACCACTTGTTCATCTTCAAACAAGGCTTAAAGAAAGTCCTCAATGTCAATTGAAAAAATCTAATGTGATACAGACCTTACACGGACCTTGTAGCATCCAGCACAAATTTCCTTGCATTGAAACGTTTTTGCCATAACTATTATTGGCATCCTAAATAGTATAACAGCTCACCGCATAGGTCCAATAAATTTAATAAAATCAATGTCCGTGGTGCTTTTCTCAATTCTGGCGTAATGCATCTGCAAATTTTATTTTATTGTCTCCCGCTTTTGCGAGAAGGGTAGTAGAAACTCATGTTTTTCCTACTCCTTCTATTTTCCTGGGCTTCACTGCTCAGAGTCATTACGATGTGGATCCTACACAAGAGTTACAGTGGTGGGAGTGAGAGGTGGGCAAATACCCGAAAAGACCTTAAAGGTTGAATTATACAGACGAACTTGTATTAATCTACCAGTTTCAAAACAAAACTTCAGGCAATATAAAGAAGACTATAGTAAATATAATTGAGCTGAAAGAACTTACGAAAATATTGAACTAAACGGTACGGAGGTGATTCCAACAAATTGGATAGCTTAAGTAAACTAAGTTCCTAAGTTATGGATTAGATCAGGTCACTCACCGAAAACTTACGAAGGAGATATTGAACCTCAATCTGTTATAAATAGGTTTTAATACAAATTTATTTAGCTGAAAGAAAATTTGAAAATGTTGCGAAAATATTTTATTTAAGAACTTTTTACCCAAAATAACAAGGAAATGTTTTATTTTTACCTGTTTATGTGTTGATGCCGAACCTTTTAAGTGAACTTAAAAATGGCTTAGTCGCTGTATAATCCCAAAGTTGACGATGAAGAATTTGTTTGTTTGAACGACTTAATTTTAGAAATCGCTGGACTTTTTCAGCATTATAATTTGTCAAAGAAGCCAAGATTATATTTAAAATTATAATTGAATCATAATAAGAAAATAACAAAGGTGTTTAAAATTACCCGAATCAAAATTTATAAAAACTGACCCCCTTTTTGAAACAGGCAAAGTTAGTTAGTATTATAATGATTTCGAATCTCAGATAGGCTTTGATTGACACTTATTTTTCTTTGTGCAGGTATTGTGACCTTCAGCGATGGCAGCAACGGGTTTCCTCGCAACGAAGGTTTCTTTCAAGATTGTCGGCTGGTGAGACGGAAGCGTTGCCCAGAAGTGGTCCAGAGAGCCCAGAAAGTGGCGTACATGGCCAGAGCACAGTGCCAACAAATTTAAATATATCTCTTATTATGTTAAGAAATTAATAAAGTTGAAAATGGAGAATTAAAATAATATTACTGAAACTAAAATATTACTAGGAATAGATAGTTGAGTAACCAGCAATCATTGTTTTTATCTATTTGCAAGAAAGAAAATTAAACTAATGTTTTTTTCATTGCCATGATTGCCATGCCAGGCAGACGCGCCAACGGGCCATCTTATCGTAAATAGTTATTGTCACACATGAAACAATTTTTGTCTTTACACCTCTTCGTTCTTAGTTTAAATGATTATATTGAACTTAAAACGATCAATAAAATCCTAAATATTGGTTAAATATTTATTACATCCACAATTTTATTACATTACGTCATAGAGAGCTAGCTTACTAAAACCTTACATATAAATTGAATAAATATTATAATTAATTATATTTAATTGTTTTTAAGTTTTTTGGCTGCTATTGTTTCTTCATCATCGAGGCACTCGCCGTATCTTACTTCCATACATTTGCTTCCCTATAAAAAACAAATTGTAAATTAAGTTTTTGTCTAAATAAATAGACGATAAATCTGTGAAAGTGAAATTAGTAGGCAGTTTTAATGAGAACCTAGAGAGATTAGATTGGATTGACAAAGGTCGAAATACTTACCACCTGCATTGAAGGCGATTTTTACTTAGAAACAAGTGATTCTCAACTTAGATTTAATCAAACAAAAGAATATGTATATACCTAATAGTTTAGTCGACAATAGAATAAAAACTTTTTGATTTGAATTTCATCGAGAGGGGATAGTTCATTTGGATTGAAGACGTGAATCAAACACGGGTACGAGATTTAATACATATACAGGGTGATTTGTTAAAGAAGGTACATATTGCAGGAGGGTGATGAGTGCTCTGTTCTATTACGGAATATTACAAAAAATTGATAAAATCCCAAAATTTTATTATTTTGATTTTTAATCTAAATTCGTCAAAACTACCTCAAACATAAAAAAATTCGGCTAAAAGAGTGTTGACTAACGACCTCTAGCGATGTCGCGCACCCCACACCTCCGCCACACCCATCAGCTGTCGAAAAACCATCATTTTGCAAGAATTTTAGATATTTTTAAGTTGCGATTACTAAGGCATTAAGCCATATTCTTTGGTAATAATATTTTTACTGGTCGTATATAACCATCAGCTACCATGACCTTCAATATGTACCCTCACTAAGAAATCACCCTGTATATGATATAACGAAGACAAAATTCTACAGGCCCACAAGTTATTTAATAAAAAACGTAACAATATGTAGGTCAGATCTGGTCATGTATACGTCATAGTGTAAACATCTCGAGAGCTGCACAGTTACATGAAAGTGGAATGCCATGATATAACGGAACCATTGACTTTCACTAACATTACACAATGTACACGTAATGCTGCAATTAATGATTTATGTGTTTATAAATGTTGTGAGACGAATGGGACTGTACTTAAAGTGGAAATTGATTCGAATGCTGTAAGTGTTAGGTATGTTAGTGAAGTCACTGGATGCAGATAGCGCAGGACCGTCGTGGCGTGGTTTTGGGAGGCCTATGTCCAGCATTGGACATCTACAAGCTGTTGATGATGATGATTGTGAAATGTTCTGAAGTGGCGACCACGCACTAGATAGACTAACGACCTAGCCAAGATAGCAAGAAGCCACTGGATACAAACAGCTTAGGACAAGCGTCTGCAAGCTGTTGACGATGAAGTACTTACTCGTAGTGGTTGTGATCTATTTTTTTATTTATTTATACATACATATAGATGATGGAATCAATCCAGGATTCGAATACAAATTTAGGATTAATGAATCCTAATTTTTCTTAGATTGTTCTTTGACGTGTTCCTAAACTATTTACAAATCATATCAAATTTCTTCTCGAATCTCTAATACAGATGACGCACATCACAAATTTAAAGCAATATGAGTATTTCTTAATTTTAAAATAAAATCCAGCTACCCCATATGAGTGTGTGAAAGTTGACACCCCACTAAAACTAACGCAGCTTCCGAACTCAAGCTCAAAACTCAGAGGTTAGTTGTGCGGGATAACACTGTTGATTGAGAATTTCCGTTACCTTAGCAATATACGCGTTCATATAGAAGTTTCCGAAGAGGATGATGAATGAAATCATGTAGAAGATCAGAAGGTAGTGCATCCAGAGCGGGAATTCACAACCAGTCCTAATACCGTTAATGCCGAGGACCAAAGCGCAGGTGAACTGGATCTAGAACAATAAAATGTAGATTAATCGATAACAATATAATGTTTCTTTTAGGGCATTTTGTGGAATTATTTAGTATTATTGCATCTATAAAATCTTATATTTAACTAGCATTGAATATAAATGATTTATGTACTCAACTACATAAGTTCGCATGGAATCTTGCAAGTTCCATTTGACCAACTTGAGGTAAAGTTTTGTCTGCATATGTATATGGGCTATGGAGCTGATTTGACGATGGAGTCGGAAGGTCTTAGGAACTCTTAAACAAGATGTAAACATCGTGTATGGGTGAATCATTTTTATTATCTTTGCTAGCATTCTCCTTTTAAATGCTATCCTTTTGGCCTATAGACACTGTACCAACCCATTACTGCCCACTGTTGGGCTTAGGTCTCCTCAGAAGAGGGATTAGGCATAGTCCACCACGCTTGCCCAGTGCGGATTGGGGACTTCACATATCTTCAAAGGATTGACTTCACGACTATAGACACTGCTGGACATTAATATCCCAACGAAAAAACACAATTATCCAAAAATAATGAATATTTATTATAACCAACTAGCTGGAGCTCCTTTAAAATATAAGTGCGTGTATTTCAATATGCGAAAATAAAAGTTATTGCAAATATGTGAAGGCTACACTTTCAAACAAATATAAAACTAAAGGCGTGTTCTTTACAACTATTATACACGCTACACGCATGTTTTGCGTGCAAATATCACATATATTTTATTTTAAATGGACTCAAATATTTTGGACTCAACTTTTATAACAAAGAACTATCAATCAATGTAATTGAATTTTCTAAGATAGTACGTGGGTGAGATTGGTTCAGAGATATTGTCTCGAAGTAAATTGTACAAATTGTAAATGTCATATAGATTGTCGATTTAGTTTATAAAGATTTGTTTTGTAAAAAAAAGAAAAAGAAAATACATTAATCACACACATATTTACATACACACATAGGTAATATCCTTCCTTGAATTATAAAAAGTAGATAGGTAGGTAGGAGGAGAGAAGTTATTATTTTACTATTACCACACACGAACACGTGATTAGGGTCGCCTGATCATAACTGGTTACCGTTACTCATGGACCTCTACTGTTTAAGAGGTCATTACTGTACCAACCCATTACTGCCCACTGTTGGGCTCAGGTCTCCTCAGTCCACCACGCTTGCCCAGTGCGGATTGGGGACTTCACATATCTTCAAATAAAAGGACTTTTAGAATCCTTTTCCGACATGCAGGTTGCCTCACGATGTTTTCCTTGACTGTTTTTAGCCAGTGGTGTTATGAAAACTTGCACATAAATCTTTTTCACATATAGATTTAGAGGTACAAGCCGGCCAGTTTTGAACCCGCGACCTCCCGCTCGGAAGAAAGCGCTTCGACCACCACGACTTCAGGTCACTACATATTATAGCAATTCCCTCCGTAGTCGTATAGTATATACTACTATGAGTGTTATCGAATGTATATGGCTATTTGCCCACCTCTTACTCCCACCACTGTAACTTCTGTGTAGCCAGGATCCACAGCGGTGACCATCGTAGTGACTCTGAGCAGTGAAGCCCAGGAATTCGAGGGAAAGCTAACTTGTCTTGGGCCCCGCAATGAATTTAATCAGAAGATGATAGATGGAGTAGGAAAACATATCGAATAGTATATCGAAATATATCGAATAGTAGAACATACCAGTTGCATGATAGTAAGGTACTTCTTCCACCACAAGTATTGGCTGACTGCTGGACCGAAGACAGAGAGGCCGTAGTATGTGTACATTAGAACGTGGATTCCGCTGTTTACCATGGCTGGGAGGAACGCTGAAACAAAAGCATTGATAATTACAGAACTTCTTACAATGATTCATCTCGTGTATGAGTTAGTCAGTGGCGTGCATAGCGCATAGACAAATGAGCAGTGTGTACCCTAAAATATTGAATAGGTTTTTCAAATGGGATTTGTTTAAAACAAGTAGTAAAATTAGAGTGTAAATTCTAGCTAATATATATTATAAAGGCGAAAGTTTGTAAGTATGAATGGATGTATGGATGTTTGTTACTCTTTCACGTAAAAACTACTGAATGGATTTGAATGAAACTTTACCACAATATAGCTTATACAACAGAATAACACATAGGCTACAATTTTTGATAATACGGGAGGAACTTGAACTCTACGCGAACGAAGTCGCGGGCAAAAGCCAGTAATATAATAAATTAGGTCGAGTTTTCTGATTACCTAACTTGATGCTTGAAGTAATACGTCGTTAGTAATTTGATTTCTTTTCAAGCCTTTAAAGACTTGTAATGTCCTCAAGGCTTTTTTTATTCTTCCAGTCTTCACGTAACGGAAGATTTGAAGCTATTAGGCTGTCTATTTAGCAAGTTTTCATATTTGATCTTGAAGTCTTGTTTGGTGATGAGATTCTTCACTCTTAAGCCCTGAACACTGGTTACTAAAATCGTGCTACTAAAGTTCTGTGGTTTCTTTCAAAAGCTAATATAATAATGTAAATAAAATAATTAAAATTGTTTACGCTAAAAATATATTTTTTACAAAAGCCTCACCCGCCATTAAGAGAATAAAATTAACAAGAGGACACTAATTAAAAATGAGTTCACGCAAATAAGGATCCCGAATTAGAAATTCTCAATTATAGAAGTGACTCTTGGGATAATAAATTGATACTCGGATACTGAAGATTAATTCTGTAATGGAGCTTTTGACATAGTATTATTAACCAAACAGAGGTTATATAGGATGGATCCGTACTGGTCCAAGAGCTAGTGGCAAATAGCATGTTGTCTCAAACACATTATATGAATAAAAAAGAATTGAATAAAAATAAAAAGCTCTCAGGCCATAACTTTGGACTAGCTGAAGTGGAGTGAAAGACCTGTCCGAATACAACTTAGAACTACTTTTATTTATGGAATTGGTCAAAATTTTTTAACACTATGCTCTGATCAATAGATCTAAATTTAAATACTTTCATACATTTTCAACGGGTTCTTACCACGATATTTAATTAATACACGATATTCAGATTATCAAGTATGTGGAATCCAGTGCTAAAACACAACAGTCACTAAGGGTTCATACTCAGAGAGTCTTGTAGATACAGTGAGTGTGGTGTGTCGTGATGTGAGTTCGAGTTCCAGTGGTACAACCCAAAAGCGAACGAGAAAGAGGGTAGACAGATTTGTTTGCTCTTTAATCGACCCGCAGTATCCAGTCTTCTCGTGATCATGACGTTTGCAACAACGCTTGCAACGTTGAAATATCGAGACAACTCAATTAATTAAATATCGTGGTAAGAACCCGTTGAAAATGCATTAAAGTATTATACAAAACCGCGAGTGTCTGAATAACTAATTTAAATTTCATTTTTGCACACAGTATGTTACTGAAATATTCGACACACATCCTTCACTTGGTTGGAACTTCTTGGTATTTCATGTCGGTGAGACGAATACGAAGAGTTACTTCTTTACAGTAATTATGTTGTGTTTCAGACAGAATATCGCTCAAAGCTGAATTCCATTAGCAGTTGTTTGACAAGAGATTCTTGAACTGAGTGACTAGGTATCAAACGCCTAAGGATTTCATCTAAAATTGATTCATATCTAAGTAAGATTTAACGATTTTAGAAAAGGATTTTTGGGATTAAGGGATGATCCATGTTAGGTACTGTATTTCACGATCAGGACTAGAGATGCACCGAATATTCGGTTACTATCCGGTATCCGGCTTATCCGGCCCTTTTTTACTATCCGGCCGGATACCGGATAGTAATGAATTATCCGGCCGGATACCGGATAGTGCACTTGGTAGATTTTATGAATGGAATCTAATAAAGACACAGTTGTAATTGACGCTTGTAACTTAAGGAGCATAAACTTATTGGAATAAATCAATTATTTGGGCTTGGATCGTAGATTCCGCCTGCCTCTATTTTTCAAATTCTATTCTTAGATTTTATTATTTTGTAAAAGTTTTTTAAAAACATAATGTGAAAATAAGTAAATAAACGAATGAATGATAATATAAATTAATTTAATGTTGGAAATCCACCTAAGGTTTGAAAATTATGATGTACCTATAAAAACAATATTTTCAGCTCAAAATTTAGGTATCACACCGCTGGCCGAATATTCGGCGGCCGGATACCGGATATTCGGCTGGTGGTCAGGCCGAATATCCGGTATCCGGTATTCGGCCGAACAACTATTCGTTGCATCACCGCTTCAAAACTAGATCATGAAAACGTGATCATGGCGCTTGAAACAGTGCTGAAATATCGGGACCGCTCAATTAAAAATAATCGTGGTAAGAACCCGTTTAGTAATAGTGTAAGTGATATTAAAAAGCTGTTTTAATCAGATCAGTTTTGTGTTTGAAAGAATTTTCCACGTTTAAATGTATTACCATCATTTCTTTTTATTTCCCTGTAGGAAGAAGATTTAACGGGCCATTTGATTCAACATGGTCAGGAGACACTGCGGGTCTCCTACCAACGTCTTTCTTCCACATTTGTTTGAAGAAGGATAAGTCAAAGCACTCAGTATTCAATGGTCATTTTTCAATATATTTTTTTTTGCCATGTTGGCAGACAATAGGCCACCTGATCGTAAGTGGTTACCTCATGAACCTCTGCAATGTCAGGGGACACTGAGGGGTCGCTACCTACGACCTAACTTTAAGGACACTCCTCAAGCCTGGTTTCAAGAAGGACAACTCATAGCAATCTGGGAATACCGAAGAGGACTACTGGGGAGCTCATTCCATAGCCAAATCTCCCCTACCAAACTAATTAAACAGCCCATCACAATAAATAAAAATTTATGAACCAAAATATAACGTATTGAATTTTTTCAACCGTAAAGTAATATTGCTGAAGAATGCTTTTAAAAATTCCATTATTTTTGTCGCTCGGTCGCAATGCACGGAAATGGACGGTTTTATACAATTTAAAACATGAATATATGTAGGTGTTATCTTTTGGAATGTAATACCCAGTAGCGTGCTTAAATATATAGTCAGGGTATTCAGAAGTGAAGATTTTGACGTAATTGTTCATAAATTACATGCTACTATCCATTTGATTACATTTTTAGCAACAATAGTAACAAAATACGTACAAATAATAAGAATGCGGAGTATATCAATGAAAGAAACCGTATTTGATCGATTTTTGTTGTTATTTTAATAGAATTTGAAAAGCTAGGGTATGCAATGCATATTTGCTTCTATAGACTGCACGCCACTGGTAATACCTAAAATCCTGCTCTTCAAATTTATTACGTTACGTATTCTAAAACTCTTCGCAAAGTTTACAAGAGTTATACGAAACAAACAAAAAGTTCTACATAATTTTATACGACTTTGTTGAATTTACAATTCTTATACTTCTTCGATGTTATTACATTTAAAAGTACATTATGGTACAATAAACTTCGCTCCTCATTGTTTCCCTCGTCTGACTTGTCCTTCTTCAAACGCGATTAGAAGAGAGTCCTTAAGAGTAGGTCGTAGATAGTGATTGTCTCTTGATATCGCAGAGGTTTTTTTTACCACCACATACCCCACCCGCCCCGCGGGTGGGGTATGTGGGAGTTGAACCTCACTAAAACCTCCAACCGCTCACACTCAGCGTCCGAACCCCGGCTGAGGCGAGAACCCAGCACGGGGTTATTAGGGGTGGCGCGACGCGTTACGCACTGCGGCACACTTTCCCGTCACGACACCCCCGATATCGCAGAGATGAGCGATGGTAACTACGTATGATCAGGTGGCCATTTCCCTAGTAGGTATTTGAATTTTTTACAGGCTTTGTAAATATTAGATATCTGTTAGTAAGTGGTCACCTTCAAAAGACATTATTTAGAACTTATTTACTTATTCAGGCACTAGTACAAAAAACATAGTACCAAGAGCCATTTTCGGGGAAAATTTTTTTTTTGGACTTCCGAGAAATACTATATTAAAAAAAGTAATAACGATGTGACATTAAACTAAAGAAAACGTTTTATTGCTTTCCTTTCATTTATAAAAGGATCCGTTAAGTAAAATATAATTAAAGTGAGGAAAGACCGGTTCACGATAGTAAATTTAATTTTCTAAGAGAAAATTGCCTTTACTTTTCTTTAGGGAAATTATATTTAACTACTTGTTTATATTATAATATTAAATTTCTTTCAGAAACGTTTTATAAGCATAGTACAATGAAATAGACGTAACTTCATTTTTTTTTTAAATAGTAGTAATGAAATCTTTATCTCGAAAACTTGTTTTATTCATAGCTCCAAAAGTACTAGATTTAAAATAAAATGTGACCCCACGTACGTCACGTTTTAAATTGAAAAATAATCTTCCAAATTGGCACACCAAACTAAAGTTATGCGGGTACAAAATAAAATTATACTCACTTACACTATTACTAAACGGGTTCCTTCCACGATTATTTTCAATATATTATAATATCTAATCTATTTTTAAAAATATGTAGTTTTGAGGCGGCAGCCGATACTGTCTGTGTGGTATGTCGAAATGTGAGTTCGAGTTCCAGTGGTACCGGCAAACGAACGAGAGAGAGGGTAGACAGATTTGTCTGCTCTTAAATGACCTACCCGCAGTTCTTCAGTCTTCCCGTGATCATGGCGCTTGAAACAGTGCCGAAATATCGGGATCGCTCAATTGAAAATAATCGTGGAAAGAACCCGTTTAGTAATAGTGTAAGTGATGTAGATAACCGCGAGTGTTTAAAGAAATTTAAAATTATACTTTTTGAGAAGTTGATCAATAAACCAAAAAATACAAAGACCATTTTATGCCCAAGATTTAAAAAGAGTTCTTGTGACATTTTAACTCGCTTGATCGCACGGATTAACTCGAATACTCATTATGTGGTTCTATGAATTAACCCTTCACTGCCGCAGCTGTTGTTGCGTTAAGTAATTATAATTAACACCTTTGAGGAAGTAACTTCCTGGACCCTTCTCTTGTGTTCAGTGAGTGTTATTTTGTTGGAATAAAATTTAAAAATGGATTTTATTAGTGATTTTAATAAAATTTAACTCGAAACAAAATTTAAGTAAAAGATGAGGAAACATTGTCTTGAAACTTACATTTAAAATAGATTTAAATAAAAAAATTAAAAGAAAGATTAAAAACTAAATACTTTTGATACACATCATCGAAGTGTGGTGGACTTTTTTTCGGGTATTGGCCCACTCCCACCACTGTGACTCCTGTGTAGCCAGGATCCACAGCGGCGACCATCGTAAAGACTCTGAGCAGTGAAGCTCAGAAAAACCCGAGGGAAAGCTAACTTGTCTTGGACCCCGCAAAGAATTTAATCAGAAGATGATAGAAGGAGTAGGAAAAACATGAGTTTCGACTTCCCTTCTCGCAAAGCGGGAGACAATAAAATAACATTGCATGAAGTGTGGTGGACTATAATACAGCATGGTAGCTATTCCTATACCTTTTAAGACCGCGCCTTTTATAGTTAAGTAGGTAATGGGTAGTGGCCGCCAATACCGCGGCATTGTAGAAGCTCTCATTTAACATTAGGATTTTTTTTCAGTTTGAGGAAATCACCGGATCCCCACATACCCAGCCCCGCAGGTTGGGTATGTGGGAGTTGAACCGCAATAAAACCTCCAACCGCTCACACTCAGCGTCTGAATCCCGGCTGAGGTCAGAACCCAGCACGGGGTTATGAGGGACGGCGTGACGCGTTACGCTTGTAATAGTTCAGTAGGTGATGGGTAGCGGCCTCCAAAAGCTCTCATTTAACATTACGTAGGCCATAGACTCGTTAATCTGACATACAATAAAAAACTATTCAAGAAATATATCAAATTCTACTTACTAGATCCACTGGGCACCCATTTGATCCCAATCCACCAGAATGAGAACATAGTGGAGTGATGGTAGACATGTAAGAATGTCAGCTGCTCTTCTTTCTTCCTCAGGATAAAGAAGAACGTGTCGCAGAACTCTAGAAGCTTCGAGAAGTAGTACCACCATACTGCATCTGCTATCTACAAGAAGATATACCAATTTACTATTTTTTTCTGCCATGTCCATCTTGGTCACTGGATGCAGACAGCGCAGGACCGGTCATTGTAGCGAAGTTTGGGTAAGGCTAGCAGTGGACGTCTATAGGCTGAAATTAATAATGATGATTGCCATGTAGACAGATGACCCAAGGGCCACTTTTTAGTAGGCTTTTCTTTTTACACGAAATTAAAAAAAAACTCTGTAAGGCGATGGTAAAGGTTCCCTGGAATTGCATAGGTTTATGAGCGTTGTACCTGTTCATCATCAGGCGATCCATAGGATTTTTAGTCTGTGTGAAAAAACAATCTCTCATCCTGTCCCATTGATATTGACAGTATTTTTTGAAAAAAAAAAACAATATTGGGGTACAATATTTGGGTACTGCAATGTCATAGTCGGCTTTTATCCCAACATCCTATGCCCAAACTTACGACAAAAGACGTTGGTTTATTGTCAACAAAAATCATAATATATTTGGTGGCAGCATATACACTTAACTATGCAAAAAAAAATTACAGTCAATTTTCAGTATTCTACAAATTGCAATTTTTCTTCAAAGTCTTTTAATTTTTCATGAAAATTTGAATGCTCAGAATGCTTGAATAAATTTTCAACACTATAAACGTAGAGAGCCTTTTGAAAGTTTTCGTAAAGGAATGAAATAAATTGCAGAAACTAGTAATACAGAAAATATGGAAAATGGTACTTATTTATAATAGAAAACAGCTTTATAAATATTACTATTAGAACCAGAAAGTCTTGAAATATTCTCGTTCCCTTGAGCAGTTGAGTCTCTGTAAATCCAGCGCAATTTCAAAGGAATTTTTCTCTTTGAAATAAAACTATGAAAATTCATGTTCTCAGGTCGGAATGAATTAGTTTTATGTTTGGAAAATAGGTCTAAAATGTATATTCAGTCAAGTGAGCTACCGTTTAGGAGGTCGTAATGTTAATTGAAGTATTTTAGTGAAGTAAAGTTTCTGAAGTGACGGTACATGCTCAGGAGTCATGTGTAATTTAACCAGAAAAATGGCTTGATAATTTTGAACATTCGACTAAAGTATGGACAACAGAAAATTCTAGAAGATTGATTTTAGATTTTAACTCATACGACACTATATATTTTAGTACCGACTGTTAAAGCTCACACTGGTTTAAGAAAAGTCCTGTATCGGTAGGCGATAGATAACAGCCCCTCATTGCCCTGGCATTGCAGAGGTTCATGAACGACGGTGACCGCTTACCATCAGGTGGGCCGTAGGCTATTTATCAAGCAATAAAATAAAAAAAACACTGTGCTAGTGTTTTGTTTTTTTGTATCCGTGAGAGTAATTGATAAGTACACCCGTCAAGCACTATTTTTTGTAGATTATCTAAAATCTTTTTTTTTTATCTTTATTTGGGGGATTTGTCATACCTAAAATCTTATTAATGTTCTTACTCTTAAACAATATCCCTCTCAAATATTTATTTTAATGTGTATCAAATTACTCAACGTGGACGTTTATACCCACTGTTTTTGGGAAACATTATTTTTCCCAGAAATAGACGAACACTTCATTTACATTTCAAAAGGGAAAATCAAATGTATTTTTCCTGTCGAGTTCTGACAAATTGCGGCTGTCCGTAACACGAAAGTTTGTCAAGTGAATGATCGTTAAAGAGATCTTTTAGCTTTAGGTAAATGTTATTTTATGTTTAATATACTTTTGCTTTCATTATTGGAAAGAAGTTCCTTATCACGCGTTGTGAAAGGGGGCTAGACGGAAAAAAATCCTACGAAAAGTTGTCACGACACATTTTTTGTTTTAGATGATTATCGCTAGATGGCGCTGTGATCAAAATCTTTTAAAACACGTTGGGAAATAAAATAATAAGATATCGCTTAATCGAAAGGAACTTGGTTCTATTCGGGTGTCCCATGTCACCTCTCAAGTTTTTTTTATTTTATTTTTTCGTTACTAAAGGACTTGTAGAACGTATCTATAACAAATAATAACGTATATTTAACTTTTACAATACCTTTGAATATTTTTTGCAATCCATACCGTACAATATTATCTAAGCCCAATACGTCTTAACCTTAGAAGTACAGTTGTCCTAAGGTCATAAGGTCATAAAGGTCATAAAGGAGTTAAATCACAAAAATAATATCTCCACCAACCTGCAATTCATCAGGGTCGTATTTCTGCCGACAAGGTTCACAGATATAACTATATCTCAACCTAAATGAGGCTGTCAGTAACCTCACGGCAATGTACGCGTTCAACGCCGCCATGGCGAGGTTGTAAGGGACTAATAACCAGGTCAACTTGAATGGCTGTCTGTTCTTCATCAGTTTAGGGCCGGCCCAGACTATGAAGAGATAAGCTAATGTGTAGAAAGCTGTTGGGATCGGTGAATCAACTAGAGGCCAGCCTTTTGTTCTGTCGTCTGTAAAAAAATATTTTTATTACAAAAATACAAGTGTCTGCTTTCTAACAAATAAACCATCGAAAGCGGTTCATCTAGAAGAAAATAAATACATGCAAACATGGACACACAGATACAAAAGTAAATTGTTCGAACTAAAAAAAAAAATAAGAGCCCACGACGACCATCGCCTGTCATTCATCAAGAATCATCCAAATCGGCTCAGCCAAACCAAAGTCATATAGGAACAAAAATAAAAAAAAAACATACAGACGAATATACCTCCTCTTTATTGATAGTCAGTCAATAAAAATATATTTTTTTTACAAAGAATTTGCATCAAAATAGCACCTAAAAGTTTACAAGATTCAGATTCAATTCATAAATCCAGTCTTCAAGTTTCGGCATAGGCACTTAGATGTGAAAATGACAGACTAACATATTAACTTATACGTTAGAGTTTAAAATAATATTTACATAAATAATGCGTGTTGTACCTATTTCTTTTAAAGTATGAATACGATCCAACTTGACTAATTATTATGCTTATAATTTTAAATTCATGTGCATTTTATCACAATAGTGGTGTTTAGCTCTGCTATTGAGCAGCCAGGTCTGGAGTTCCTAGTATATCAGAAGAACTATGGGCCAAGTTTTCAGCTTGCCAGAAATACCTAAAAAATAGCGCCAGCTCACATACTATTTATAATTTGTAAAGTCTCCATCCCAAACAATGCAAGTCTAACTTATTCCTCCACTAAAGAATGTGTTTTTATAGCTGGAGGAAATTACCGAAGGGGCGGATGGGAACCGCACTAAAATTTCCAATCGTTCACACTCTGAACCCCGGCTGAGGCTAGAACCCAGCATGGGGTTATGCGGTACGGTGCAACGCGTTAAACCCGAACATGAGTAGATAGAAATGATTTAAAACAGTATTCTACATGCATAATCTTACCTGATAATGATAAGGTCCATAAGTAGTAGTCGTATGTGTCTTTGATGACGCTCTGCGTCGAATTCACCAGGATGTCCGCCATATTGTTTTACTTTTTCTGTAACAAAAGAAACAGTTGTTTGTTAAATATTTGGTTTGTGAAATATTTGAAAAAGTGCATTGCAAAACACACGGTCATTCACGGTTTGTTTAAGGAACTCTTTTCCACGGACCATCCGGCTATGGAATGAGCTCTCCTCTTCGGTATTCTCAGAACGTTATGAAAGAAGATCAGAAATAGATTTTGTGGATACGGACACACTCTGATTTTCTTCAAACAAGTCTTAAAGTTAGGTAGCGACCCTTTACTGTCCTCTGACATTACAGATGTCCATGAGCGATGGTAAAATAAAATATAGCATAAAAAAAAATGCTTTCTATAATATTCTCTACGTCATTTGATCTATGTCATATAGTGTGACAATCTAATGGATACTGATCTGATAGGAATTAAGTTAAACAGTCTCCGCTACTTCTGCTCAGCGAAAATATTTGCCAATAAGTTTCAACTTGGAGTTTTCTATGTTTTAAATATTCGATATACGTCAAGTTCAGAATTTGTACTTTTAGATAGTTGAACCGTGAACACGAATTACTCGTATTCAGAATCCTTTTGAAGTCTACAAACTTGGAAAGTATTTGCAAACTCTCTTGTATGTTCAAAAAATTGAAAGATATTTTCACTTTCTTAGGTTAGCGTTCAACGATCTCCACTAGAACGCTAGTTTGATTGATTTGATGTATTTTTCGTGCAGTCTATTTTTGTAAATTTAGTAAACAAAATATATCATTTAAAGTTAACTTTTTTTTTTTTGCAAGGTAGATAAACGAGCATACGGCCCACCTGATGGTAAGCGGTCACCGTCGCTCACGAACCTCTGCAATGCCAGGGCAAAGAGGGGGCGTTATCTATCACCTACCCATACAAGACTTTTCTTAAAACTCGTTTAAAGAGGGAATGTCATAGCGCTCCGGGAACACCGCGGACGGGAGTCCATTCCAAATCGGAATGGTACGGGGCTAAAATGATCTTCTGAACCGAACTGTAGAAGAGCGCAGCGGTTCCAAGTAAAGGTGGTGAAGCTTGCCCCTGCGGCGTGTGGTGCAATGGTAAAAAGGAGATGAAGGAATCTTCTGGAACTGGGGCTTTTAGACTTCACTCTTGTTCTATTATCTATTCTCATTTTTACTGGAAGAGAAAACGAATGAGCCTGATGGTAATAAATTGCTCATGAACCACTGCAATGCTAGCATGAAGGTCGTTACCGAAGGCGTACTTTATAGAACGTTATTAAACTTCATTTAAAGAGGGACAAGTTATAGAACTCCGGGTACACCAAGAACGGGAGCTCAAGCAAATTTTCTTGCAAACCAGTCATATTAGTACATGCTCATTTTTAAAACCGTATCATATGAGTGCAAGTTGCACTTAATATCTTTTTCAATAACCTTCAAAAATTATCTATGTCGCTGCATTGTCAAGCGAATTTCGCTTTTCTGGTTGATATACACTAATGATTGCATATATTACTAGCATGTGTGAAATTCTCAAATAGTCATTAAAATTAAGTACTTCATTAACATAATGAAAATTACTGTGAAAGGAATAGTTAGTAAAATATTAATGAGCAGAGATGTAGTTTATTAACGAATTAATTCACCAAAAGGTTTAATTATGCTGATTTAAGAAGATATTAATTAGTGAAATTTAGTTAATAAATATAATTAGTTAAAAGTATTACAGATATGATTTTTGGAACGAAGTTCCTTATCACGCGTTATCGAAAGGGGGCTAGACGGATTTTTTTTTTACGAAAAGTTGTCACTACACTTTTGTAGTTGTCACGACATTTTTTTTTGTTTTAGATGATTATCGCTAGATGGCGCTGTGATCAAAATCGTTTTAAAACACGTTCCTTATTTTTGTTTTAGATGATTATCGCTAGATGGCGCAGTGATCAAAATCTTTTAAAACACGTTCCTTATCGCGAGTTACGTTAAGAAAAAAATATAAGATATCTTTTAATCGAAAGGAACTTCGTTCTATTCGGGTGTTCCATGATACCTCTCAAGTTTTTTTTGTTACTTACGTTCAAATCAATTAACACAATCACAAAAGAGAACACATATAAAGAACAAAACACAAATTTTTCGATCAATTGAATCTCAATCATCTGTAGTATAGTATGTAATCTATAGCCCAGTATTAGTACGATTAGTCGTATTCTATACGCAATAAGTTTAACAATAAATAATTAATTAGGTATTCATAATTTCATAATATTGTGTTACAACGAGGCGTCAATAAATCCTGCTCATCAGAGAAAGAGATGAATAAAAAGCCATTTAAAGTCTCGAACAATAACTCTTGTTAAAAAGTAAGTAATTAAAACGTTAAATAAAACAGTTACTTCATTAGTGCCATTACTAACGCCGTGTTTCCATATAGACTCACCAACGTCCAACACACGTCAAAAACAAATGACGGTGACGGCCAACCAACATGTAAACGATACAATGTGAAACACCGTTTGACGGTTGGCCAACCAGTTCTCATTTGCGTGCATTGGAAGTTGGCAAGCCAATTTCACATGGATAACCAATGAATCTTGTCATGCATCGCCCAGAGGCACAACAAAAATTTGGACAACCCATTGTCATTGAAATATACAAAGAAATTATTAATTTATGTCAGTATGTTAACAACTTAATTTGTAACAATAGGTTTACAAAACTTTCTAATGTTAAACAAACTTTGTAAGAATAAACCAACTTATTTGTCGGTAAATTTTCATGTAAATTTGCCTATGAAATATTTAACACCATCATAATAATAATGTGGACGTGTGAGGTGTAGGAATTGTTGAATGAGTCGTGCTAAGTATTTATTGCCCACTGCTGGGCTTAGGTCTCCTCAGTAGAGGGATTAAGCATAGTCAACCACGGGACCCTTTTTTTTTTTTATTGTAGGAATTTTTGTGGGAGGTTAAACCGCACTAAAACCTACAACCGCTCACACTCAGCGTCCGAACTCCGGCTGAGGCCAGAACCCGGAAACTATAACGCTGAAAATAATTCGTATTTTAAAATAAAAGATTAGCGATTTTTAAGACTATTTATGCCAAAAAACGGTTTTTGTAATTTTCTTGATACCAGTATACGTAGGACGCGTAAATATTCTTCAATGACATTAAGTGTAGTTCCCAAGCTTGATTTAGCTGATTCCACTACTGAAGGAACCTGAATCCACCAATAGACAACAATGCATCGTTCAAATAAATATCTACCTACTTTAAAATCGGTCAACAAAACAAGCTCTCCACTTAAATCGAGAAGTTTCTATAAAAGGTACATAAAAAAACTTCTTTATATCAACAATAATACAGCCTCAGTAACAGCTGACCGGTGGTGAAAGTAGAGCGAGACGCAAATAGCAGTTTACACGAGCGAGAAAGAGATAGCAGTACACCGGAATCGCTACTTTGTTAAGTAATAGTAAGTAATCGTTATGTAATTTTAAATTTGTTGTTACTTTGATTCGTTACTTAACCTATTGAGATAAAATGAGATGGCCTACTTGGGTACTAGTATATTTGTTTTTACAATGTTATTTTACGATCGCACCTAAGAAATATTTGAGAAGCGCACAGAATTAAGAAATCTGCAATACATCCTGTCGCGATATTTTTTAAAAGTAAATCTTACAGATACTGTGTGTTTCTTTACGATCGAAACTCGCTAGTTTCAAAAATCTATGAATTCTAATTCTCGTTTGAAACTATTTTCAAACCAGAATGAAAATTACTTAGAATTTCGCGTATGACAAGTGCATATGAGTTGGTTCATCACAATCTCTGTGAAGCTTCGTTTTCGTACTGTTATTTTATACTTCTATTACAAACTCGCTTCGATTGCAACCTGAATAATCGCAAAAAAAAACTCAAATAATTTAAGTAAGTTTATCACTTTATTATTGTTTTTGAAAGCGATAAAAAACCACATACAATATCTTAATACTTAATAGATAGTCTTACAAAGTACGCTACAAAAGTGAATGTTCTTATAATCTCGTTACCATAACCTGAGATGTAATCACTTTCCGCGGTTCACTTACATTTCCTAGACACCACATACCACACTTCACACGTTATATAAAAAAGGTTTCCCGTATTAATATACATCATAGTATAATATGATATTTATTAAAAAAAACATACAACTTGCACTGGATGTATGTACTTAAGTAAGTTCGGTATCTTGCTAGTTGAATTTGAGTTCCCGGTTTTCGATTGAGTCGAAATGTTGGAGGCGTATGTTATCATAGCCACTCATACCTGTACCAACCCATTACTGCTTACTGCCCACTAAAGGGCTCAGATCTCCTCAGAAGAGGGATTAGGCATAGTCCACCACGCTTGCCCAGTGCGGATTGGGGACTTCACATATCTTCAAAGGATTTTTAGAACCCTTTTCCGACATACAGGTTTCCTCACGATGTTTCCCTTCACCGTTTTTAGCCAATGGTGTTGTGAGAAATTGCACATAAATCTTTTTTCACATTTAGATTTAGAGGTACAAGCCGGCCGGATTTGAACCCGCGACCTCCCGTTCGGAAGGAAGCGCTTCGACCACTCGGCCACCACGACTTACTTACAGCCACTCATAGCATACAAAGAATTAATCTGTAGGTGGAAAAGTAGTATTTTGACCCAAAATTATTAGACTACTCTAGAGATTTCTATAGACCAAATTAACACTAAATTCCAGTAAAACAAACTACTCAGGTCCATCTTAAATAAAGTGATAATCTTCACTATTTCGGAACTTATCCTAGATAACGGTGCTTTAATCCCGGGATAACAATAATTTACCAAAACTAGTTACAGTTTGTTCAGAATTGGCATAATAAATTGCTGTAATGAACTGTCTTATGGGTCGCTTACCGTTAGTTAAATTTATTGATGTTTTATGTTTTGTTTTTGCTATTTGCTAGACAGAGTAGTGTTTTACGCGTATCTTTTATAAACGATATTTATTGCAATATAGAAAAAAAGAAAAAGAACATATTAAATTAAAAAAAGACATGCCCGCTGAGTTTCTTGCGCCGGTTCTTCTCAGGACGGAGGCGTAATTTTAGCGAACTTGTGGTAGAACTTTTGATTTTATTTTTGACATTCAAAATGTATGTGTGCACATCTAATTTGAAATAAATGATTTGACTTGACTTTGCACTTTTTACAAGCTTTATATTAACTTGCACTGGATGTTACTATGTCCCTATTTAAGTTCAGGTGGGATGCGGTTTCCGAATGAGCTTACATTTTTCACGTATTCAAATTAAGATATAAAGGTCAACAAACAAGTCTGTCAACTCGAACCCGCGACCCTCCAAACAAAAACTTAAACAGGCTACCAGGAACGTTAAGAATGTCAGTGAAATCAAAGTGTTCTAGATTTTCCCAAAGAACCTGTCTATTTTCTTTACCGTCGAAACAGTTCCGTAGATAATCAACAATGCCTTTGCTTGTCTTTGTTAAACTTTCTCTTTCAATAACCGAAGTATTAGCAACACATGTTAACTAACGAACATTGTAAGACACCAAAGAATAAACAAAATATATGAGACAAAGCCAAACATAAAGTTGTTTTGCAAAATGTATACAAGCTTCGCAATATAAGAAGGAGATAAGAGAGGGTTTGACGTGGCCCCATCTTGGCGGGTTTCAGATAGCCTGCCTAAGACGGCCGGTAGCTACAGTACTGACGTCGACGAACAGTTGACGTTGATGAAATTTTATGACTAAAACTTGAATGTCGTGATTTTCTTTTCATTTAACCTATCATGTTTCTTACAGTGATTTGATCCTTAAAAGGCACTCTATCGATTGATAAAATAAAAGTACAGGGTGTTTCGAATTGTAGCAGTTTCAATTCCCGAGTGAACATAGATTTTAAAAAAAAAATCTACGAAGACAGTTGCGTTTCTTTTCAAAAATAATATAAGCTAATTCCCCTGGAAGGGGCGTTCAAAAATTCCACCATGTATATTGACATACGTACATAAACAATACATTTATGATAGACTGAACTTGTTCTATTGTCTCGAGAACTTTCTCCTTTGACGAAAGGTCAAAGTTTATCAATAAAACGTGGGCAGTTATATCTTAGGCTCATAGTTAATGATTTTCTAATATATGACATGTGACATGAGTATAATTTTGCATTGTTTTTATTCATTTCAATAGCTTCATTATTATTTGAGTGTAGACAATTCACTGATGATAGTTTCGTTACAACTTTTCAAAAGTGTTCAGTCATTGTTGTATAAGAATAATATGTCTTGTCTTTTTCCGTGGTTTCCTTGTGAACCTTTGTAATGAAAATTGGTACTTCTTTTATCGCGCGAATATGCTGGACATTAAGTGTATATTTTATATTTTTGGTGGTACAAAACAGGTGTTTTTATAAATTACAATAAAAGATAATTCGTTATTACAATTCAAATTTATAAATGTATATTTCATTACAAAATACATATTTTTCTTACAAAATTGTTTTAAACGATATAAGTAGAGTCTTCAAAGACCTTATAATCTACCATTAACGGTACAATAATGTATAAGCGATGGTAACCATCTACCATTAGCTTACAATGCATCACTAAATAACCTACTACTATTTAGAATGAAGAAAAACGATACTTTTAGTTGAATTATTACTTAAAAAGCTATTTTCATATTTTTAACTTATACATAAATTTTAATTGCAAAGGCAGACGACCTTTGCAAACTACTAATTAGCATTGCTAATTTTAATAACTTATTTTAACGTAAGTATTATTTCTTTAAAATTAGAAAACTTAATAAAATTGAATGAAAAAAACACTTATTGGAATTGAATTGAACAAAAACATAATGTGAAAAGAAAAACCAAAACCTATCATATAATTACTATAGTTACTGTAACTACTAGCAGATAGGTGCAACTTCGTCGACGTCACAATAAGGAGAGTTCAGAGGGAAATTATTAGTGTTTCTGTACTATATGCATGTCATCATCATCATCATTATCAGCCTGTAGACGTCCACTGCTGGACATAGGCCTCCCCCAAAGATTTCCAATGCGACCGGTTGGTAGCGGCCTGCATCCAGCGTGTTCCTGCGATCTTAACAAGATCATCCGTCCACCTTGCAGCTGGTCGTCCCACACTGCGCTTGCCTTGACGTGGGCTAACTCCAGAACCTTCGTGCTCCAACGGGCATCGGTTCGACGTGCTATGTGGCCCGCCCACTGCCACTTCAACTTGCTTATTCTTCTATGTGCATGTATTATACACATAAAGCTACCTTTTGAATCCCTATATCTTTATTCTTCTTTCGCTACACCTTATCCCATCCCATAGCCATAGTAATACCATAATCCCATTTGGATGGGGTTGGCACAGTATTTGTCTTCTTTATATCAATATCGCATCAAATACTATAGCGTAGTTTTAAATTTTATGTGCACATCTATACAGGGTGGATCTGTAACTTTGGACAACCTGACGTGGGGTGAATGACCTGTTGAAATAAAACTTAGAACCACTATTATTTTAGGAATTGAAAAAAAAATCATCATGGTATGGAAGTCCGCAACGATAGTACCTACGTTTTCCATACAATGTCAGAAAGTTTAACCGATCCAAAAAATAAAAATGGTGCTATATTGTATTTTGACAGGTCATTCACCCCACGTCAGATTGTCCAAAGTTACAGATCCACCCTGTATATGATTGTTTTATTTATTTTTGTTGCCTCGTAGGTAGACGAGCTAACGGCTCACCTGATCGTAAGTGGTTACCGTCGCTCATTGCCAGAAGACACTGCGAGGCCGATACCTACGACCTAACTTTAAGGATTCTCTTCAAGCCTCGTTTCAAGAAGGACAAGAAATACACTCACGTGAAGTTTTATGAGATTTTGAGTCAAAAAATTCACCGAGGAAAAGGACATTTTTAAGTTGAACAAATATTTGCAGTAAATAATATAATAAAACTTAACTTAAGGATGTACTTTCAACTTTCGAAATTTTTGTCATAAAACGTAATTGGATGTCTTTTACTGATTCTTATATGGTACAGTTGTTATAATTAAGATGATTTTAATATTATAATAAGATATTTTATAGTGTTTGCGAAAAAGACACTCGTAATTAAAGTTACAAAATCTTTATTATATAATTAAGGCACAAAATGTCTTAATATATGACTTACGAATGACTAGTAATACTGTTCCTTTTTTTTCTTCTTTTTTTTTTCAGTTGAAGGAAATCACCGAATATGTATATATGTGGGAGTTGAACCGCAATAAAACCTCCAAGCGCTCACACTCAGCGTCCGAACCCCGGCTGAGGCCAGAACCCAGCACGGGGTTTCAGGGGCGGTGCGACGCGTTACGCGCTCGGCACTCTTTCTCGTCGCACCGTCCCCGAGTAATTCTGTTACTAGTAACTTTTGTTAGGAGGTTTTTTATTATTTTTAAAGCAATATGAAGATATTTAATAAATTTATTTTTACATTGAATTCTCTCAATTAGATAAAACACAAAATACTTGTAGGTAACATAATGTTTGTATCTTTTCAACGTATAAAATAATGCTATTGCGTTGCCGACGCACTTTTACGGCAACGATAGGATACATAAGTCATATCAGAGCATGTCATCAAAGCTCAACCTACTAATGATAAGGGGAAAAATACAATGGAAAATAGTCGCCCTAGCCGAAACTTATTATTAATAATGCTATTACTGTCAGTAAAATTTTTATTCCGGTACATATACAGCAATTACCATTGATACAATTTAAAAATCATATAAAATCTTTACTGTTAAAGAAAGCTTATTACTGCGTAAATGATCATATAAATGACAAGGACGCATGGACCACAGTATGACCTTGCAAGATTTATTTATTTTTACTGGTTTTTGTTTTTTTATTTGTATATTTTTTTATTTCTTTATCTTTTTTGTTGAATATTGTAATTATGCTTATTTTTAAAATTTATTTGAATTAATTTTGTATAATTATGTGTCAATGTAATCACAACATATTTTAAAATTTTGTACTGATTATTTACGCTATTATGTATTGTTATATGTATTTTATTGCCTGTAATGACGTTCAAAAGTGCTTTTTCAAAGCCTACTTGAATAAATTAATTTTGAATTGAATTAAAAACTTGTTGAACAAAACTTTTTGTAAAGAATTTAGCAAATCTTAAATTAAAACAAAATTCAAGTTCAATGTTTGTAGATTTGTAAAATTTACATAATATCGTTGACCCAGTAATATTAATCGTGTGAAATATGCGGATTCAACTTTAAATTATTTAAATTTATTTATACGTGTTATGTAATGTAGATTTTAAGTCGCGTGCGAATTTTATTTTTAGTAACAAATGTTTTAGGTGAACCGATTTAATTTTTTTATTGCTTTGGCGGTTAAATTAAATTTTTCCAAAAAAATATAAACTGTTTTAACAGACAACTATGATTTCATTGACTTTTAAATGAACCGATTTTAATGAAATTTTAATTTTAGAAATAACTTTAATTTAAAATCAGATTTCTATGTACAAAATAAAAATAAAACTATAAAACGAATTAAATTTAACTAAACTGATTTTGAAGATCCATCTTATTTAATTTTTTTTTTGATTTACCACAGTCTAAAACAAACCTAGGCCTAGACTCAGTTAAGTCTTTATTGAGGAAACTAATTAGTAATTACTCAATCTTAACTTTACTCATTTACCTATGAATATTGTCTTGCTATTAGATTAACCTTTTTTTGTATTTTATTTTTTACTGTGGTAGCTGTGTCTACATCAACCAGGGATAAACTCATAATTATTATTAACTATGTACTAGACAATAAGTCGCGATGTATTTAATAATTAATCTCAGTTATGTGGGCCAAATAAAAAAAAAAACTAATTGCTAAAATTATCAAATTACAATTAAATTAACACAGTAATAAATAAATTAAAAAACTTACCACTTATTTCAACACTATCACTTCACTTTGTCGCAAGTTGAACGCAGTACTTTCAAACGAAGACTGAACCTACAAGCAGTGGTTCGCTGAGATCGCTTCCACCACTAAACTCTTGCTCTTATGTAAGTCCATTATGTACTCAAGGAAAGGTTAAAAAATCACTCATTGAAAAAGACTTTGCATTTATTAATATTGCTAATTTTGGAGACGAAATCTCATCATGACTTGTTGTTTAAAAAATGTGTCGTCAAGGTTTAAATTATATTAATTAGTAATGACCACTAATTACTAATTAATAGCAACTTCGTAACACAAAATGATTATCAATAACATAATTTCAGTATTTTTATTAATTAAACACATTAATTAAAAGAATTTTAGCTGGTGAATAATTGTAAATAGTGGACTGTATGTTAAAGAAATTTTAGATATACGGTGTGAAGTAAGATTCGCTCCTCGCCCAATAATGTGGTAGATAGTAGCACTCCACCTACCTTAATATTATTGCTGTCTTCATATGTAGTCTCGTGGGATGATGTAGAAGGTGGCAATGATGAGCAAACTTATTATCTTTGTATTAATTATATTAGTTATGTTTATTCAGAGGGGGCCCCCCGTTGCTGACGTCCGTGGGCTCGACCACCTTCTTTGAAGGCTGACCCCGCACGTGGTCCCCGGGTGGTGCCAAAGCAGCAACGGGAGAGCGGCCGTTAGGTTGGGTGCCCGGGAGTAATCGCACTGGTGCGATTACTTCGGTCGTTCGTCTCGGCTCAGGCGACTGACGGGGAGCTCTCAGAGAGCCCTGTCGTCGTCCTGGAGACGATAAGGCGCCAGGCCGCTGCTGCGGCCTTAACCAGGACGATCAGGCTGCGTCCGACCTACGCGCGGTGGTGGCGACAGGTGGCCGATGAGACCGAGAGGATCATGCCTGTGGTCTCAGCGGCCATCAGTCGGGACGCGGCGCAGCGCACGGTACTGGAGAGGTCGAGGGCAGAAGTGGCTCTCCTCAAGGAGAAGCTGACTGCCCTCGAGACCCAGGGACCGGGGACTAGTGCGGCAGTGAGTGGCTCGCGAAGGGCGCGGCCTACGCCACCGGTTGCGCAGCCAAGCAGCACCAGAGCGCGGGCCAATAAGGAGGCCAACGACGAGTGGCTGCCTCCGCGGCGACTCGCGTCACCACGGGCCAGGGCACAGCAGGCGGAGTCTCGGGAGGAGATGGTTGCCTGCATCAGGCGGGAGTTGGCGGAGGAGTTCGGCAAGCAGATTGCCGAACTTAGGGGCATTGTGGCGGCCCTGAGTGGTGCTGCCACATCCGCCCCACCTCCGGTCGCTCCTGTCGCTCCTGCGGCTCCCACCCAACCGGTTGGACTTCTTCCGGGTCCGGAGTCGGCTCCGACCCGGAAGAAGAACAAGAAGAAGAAGAGCGGCGACGGTACACCGGCTGCGGTGCCAGCGCCCCAGCCCCGCCCGCTTCCTCCACCACCATCCAACATGGATGAGGGCTGGACGGAGGTGGTAAAACGGGGTGCTAAGAGGGCTAGGGTTGTGGCGACTTCGACCCAACCACCACCACCGAACGCGACGAGGGCAGCGGTCAAGGCGACTCCTCAACCGGGGAGAGCGGCGACCACTGCCCAAAACAGGAACGTGACCCCGGCGGTCGCGGCTGCTCCCCAACCGGGTCGAGCGCCCGCCGCCGGCAAGAAGAAGAAGAAGAGCCAGAAGGCCAAGAAGAAGCCGCGCGCGCCGCGGCAGGCTGCAGTGGTGGTCACCCTGCTGCCTGCCGGCCAGGCGAAGGGGTTGACATACCCCGACGTCATGGCGAAGGCGCGCGCGGCAGTAGACCTCAGAGAGATCGGGGCGGAGGATGGCCTCCGCATCCGGCATACGGCCAATGGGGCCCGACTCCTGGAGTGTCCCGGCGCTGACAGTGACAGCGTCGCGGACCGTCTGGTGTCGGGTCTGCGGGTCGTATGGCCGGAGGAGGAGGTCAAGGTGCACAGGCCGGTCAAGATGGCTGAGCTGCGTGTGACCGGCCTGGATGACTGCACCACCAGGGAGGAGGTGGTGGCGGCCATCGCCGCCCAGGGCAAGTGCGCCCCGGAAAATGTAACCGTAGGCGAACTTCGCCAAGGTTACACCGGGGCCAGCTCGGTGTGGGTACGGTGCCCGGTCGGGGCCGCCACCTCCCTGGCCACTCCTCCGCCCGGAAGGCCGGCTGGGGACCCTGGCAGGCTGCGCGTGGGCTGGGTTGCAGCCCACGTGCGGCTGCTGGAGTCACGCGCCTGGCGATGCCTCAAGTGCTTCGGTACGGGGCACAGCGTCGCCAGGTGCACCAGCACTGTAGACCGCAGCGGATTGTGCTTCCGCTGCGGTCAAACCGGACACAAAGCGGCCGTGTGCTCGGCCGCGCCGCACTGCGCGTTGTGCGCCGCGGCCGGTCGCAGGGCCGATCACCGGGCGGGGGGCAAGGCTTGCTCCCCGTCTGGTGGTAACACGGAGCGTAACAGGCGCCGCAAGATGAAGCGGCGCCAACAGAAGAAGTCGGCCGGGGGAGTACCGGCCGGCGTTTCAGACCCCGCCGTGGCGCCTAGTGCGCCCGATGGCGGGGGCGATGGAGGAGGGGAGGGAGCGATGGATGTGGTTCAGTAATGGACTACACCCGTCGCTTCCTCCAAGGAAATTTGAACCACTCCGCCAGGGCTCAGGACATGTTGGTTCAGAGCATGGCGGAGTGGTCCATTGACGTAGCGGTGGTCGCGGAGCCGTACTTTGTTCCCCCGGCAGATGAGTGCTGGTTCGGGGACGAGTGCGGCTTGGCGGCCATCCACGTAAGGAGAGCCGCGGCGATCCCGCCCTTGGTAATGGTGGCCAAGGGACCGCGGTTCGTCGCGGCGATGATGGAAGATACCGTCGTGATCGGGGCGTATTTCTCTCCAAATCGACCTATTCTCGAGTTCGAGCAGTTCCTGGACGGGCTCGGAGCGATTACTCAGCGCTCCGCTCCCCGTCCTGTGATACTGGCGGGGGACCTCAATGCGAAGTCAGTCGCTTGGGGTTGCCCCCGCACCGAACCTCGGGGTAGGCGATTGGAGGAGTGGGCGGTCGCGGCCGGACTCTGTGTCTTGAACAGAGGGTCGGTCGCGACTTGCGTGCGGTGGCAGGGCGAGTCCATCGTGGACGTTACGTTCGCGAGCCCTGTCATCGCACAACGCATCCGCGGTTGGGAGGTGCTGGTGGGGGCGGAATCGCTATCGGATCACCGGTATATCCGGTTCGATCTTTCCGCTCCCACGACAACCGCGGTCGCCCGTGGAACTGCGCCCCGGTCATTCCCCAGGTGGGCATTGAAGCTCCTGGACAAGGAGCGCTTGGTGGCAGCCTCCACGGTGGCGGCGTGGACGCCTATGCGTCCACACCCAGTGGACGTGGAGGTCGAGGCGCAATGGCTCCGGGACACGATGCATCGCATTAGCGATGCTTCGATGCCCCGGGTTGGCCCTCGGCCTCCTAACAGGTCGGCGTACTGGTGGTCGCCTGAGATAGCGCAGCTCCGTGCTGTATGCGTCCGGGCGAGGCGCTGGTGCGCCAGACATCGCCGCCGCATCCTCGCGCGCCGCGACGATCCCGTCGCGTTCGCGGAGGAGGAGGCCCGGCTGTATGGCGAGTACGCTGAAGCGAGGGGCGCCATGCAGCTGGCCATCAAGCAGGCCAAGGAGAGGCACATGGAGTCACTCTTGGGGACGCTCGACGATGATCCGTGGGGGCGCCCCTATAAAGCGGTGCGCGGCAAGCTGCGCCCGTGGGCGCCTCCCCTGACCGAGCGTCTCCCGCCTCAGCAGCTGCGGGACATCGTTTCGGCGTTGTTCCCGCAGGAGCAGGACGGATTTACTCCGCCTGCTATGGGTGAACCGCCGGATCACACCGGCGGTGAAGCCACTGCTGAGGTGCCTCACATCACGAAGGATGAGCTCCATGAGGCCGTGGTCAAAATGAGTAGAAAAGACACGGCACCCGGCCCGGACGGCATCCACGGCCGGGTCCTAGCCTTGGCCCTCAATGCCCTAGGGGACCGACTCCTGAGGCTGTACAATTCATGCCTGGAGTCGGGACGGTTTCCCTCGCTCTGGAGGACGGGCAGACTGGTCCTCCTACGTAAGGAGGGGCGCCTGGCGGACTCAGCCGCCGGTTACCGTCCCATCGTGCTGCTGGACGAGGTGGGCAAATTGCTGGAACGCGTTCTGGCTGCCCGCATCGTTCAGCACCTGGTCGGGGTTGGACCCGATCTGTCGGCGGAGCAGTACGGCTTCCGGGAGGGTCGTTCGACCGTAGATGCGATTCTGCGCGTCCGGACCCTCTCGGAGGAGGCCGTCTCTCAGGGTGGGGTGGCCTTGGCGGTGTCGCTCGACATCGCCAACGCCTTTAACACCCTGCCCTGGTCCGTGATTGGGGGCACTGGAGAGGCATGGAGTGCCCCTCTATCTCCGCCGGCTGATCGGCTCCTACCTGGAGGCCAGGTCGGTCGAATGTACCGGGTACGGTGGGACCTTGCACCGGTTCCAGGTCGTGCGCGGTGTTCCACAGGGGTCCGTTCTTGGACCCCTCCTGTGGAATATCGGGTACGACTGGGTGCTGAGGGGCGCCCTCCCCCCGGGCCTTAGCGTAATTTGTTACGCGGATGACACATTGGTCATGGCCCGGGGGGATGACCACGGAGAGTCTGCCCGTCTTGCCACAGCGGGGGTGGCCCTCGTCGTCGGCAGAATAAGGAGGTTGGGCCTCGACGTGGCGCTACACAAATCCCAGGCCCTGTGGTTTCACAGGGCCAGGGTGGCGCCACCGGTCGACGCCCACATCATGGTTGGAGGCGTCCGAATCGGGGTCGGGGTGCAGCTTAAGTACCTCGGCCTCGTGCTGGACAGCCGTTGGACCTTCTGGACCCACTTCGAGCAGCTGGTCCCTCGACTTGTGAGGACGGCCGGCCATCTTGGTCGGTTGCTTCCGAACATCGGGGGACCCAGCCACGCGGTGCGCCGCCTCTACGCGGGGGTAGTGCGCTCGATGGCCCTGTACGGTGCGCCCGTTTGGGCCGAGCCTCGTACTCGGGCAACTTTTGCCCGATACTTGCGCCGGCCACAGCGCATCGTAGCCATCAGGGTCATCCGCGGGTACCGCACCGTCGCGTTTGAGGCGGCGTGCGTGCTGGCGGGGACGCCGCCCTGGGAGTTGGAGGCGGAGGCGCTCGCTGACGATTATCGTTGGCGATGCGACCTCCGGGCCCGGGGCGTAGTGCGTCCCCTGCGGGAAGCTGTTCGGGATCGGAAGGCCCAATCTCGGCGGTCCGTAATGGAGTCGTGGGAGCGACGTATCGCTAACCCCACTTGGGGTCTGCGGACCGTCGAGGCGATCCGCCCCGTCCTAAAGGATTGGGTGGGTCGTGGCGAAGGACGCCTCACCTTTTGGGCGGTGCAGATGCTGACCGGGCACGGATGCTTCGGGCGGTATCTGCACCGCATTCAGGTGGAACCGACGACGAGGTGCCATCACTGCGTAGGATGTGACCAGGACACACCGGAGCATACGCTCGCTGTCTGCCCCGCGTGGGAGCAGCAGCGGTGTGTCCTGGTCCAACAAATAGGACCGGACTTGTCGCTCCCGGGCGTCGTGGCATCGATGCTCGAGAGCGACGAGTCCTGGAAGGCGATGCTCGACTTCTGCGAGTCCACCATCTCGCAGAAGAGGGTGGCGGGGAGTGCGAGGGAGAGAATTTATTCTTCTCTCCGCCCCGCAACAACCCGCCGCCGTCGGACAAGGGGCCGGAACCGGGATCTCGCCCGGAATCTGGCCCCTTAAGAGTTCGGGTCCCCAATGCATGTGAGTGCGAGCGGGGACCCAAGAAGGTGTCGTGTCTCGCTCAGCACGCCCTTGCGTCAGAGCATCCGGAGGATGGCGGACCGCGCTCCCCGACCCACGCTGGTTCTGACCCAGCGGGGTATTCCGTGGGAGGGTGACACGCGGTCCAGCCATCTTGGCGGGCTTCGGATAGCCCGCCGACCGAGAGAGCCGGTGGCCGTATTCGCCGGCGGCTACCGGTTCGGCGTCCGGGGACGGAGCGACGGAAAAGTGTGCCGAGAGCGTTACGCGTCGCGCCGTCCCTCAAAACCCCGTGCTGGGTTCTGGCCTCAGCCGGGGTTCGGACGCTGAGTGTGAGCGTTTGGAGGTTTTAGTGCGGTTCAACTCCCACATCCGGTGATTTCCTCCAACTGAAAAAAAAAAAATGTTTATTCAGAACGTCCGATTTTATATTTTAAGCTTTTTTCGTTGTTATGTCAAATTGTCTTCTGTTTCTTCTCAAAACGAGTAGGCCACGCTTTTACAATATGTCCGCGCCGGCAATTCTTACCGGACAGCATCATGCTTTGCAGAGGTTGGACGTGAAGACGTCACTCATTTCGTGACTTTCTTTTATACAATATATTAGGTAGTGGAGTATCGTCCACCGTAAGTCGAACGAGGATCGAACATCTTTATTGTAATAAATGTTATAAAATACGAAACGGTTTTGCACTTTCTTAGTGTTTGTACCTACCTTTTTTTTTGCAAGATAGATAAGCTGTAACCGTCGCTCATGGACCTTTACAATGCCAGGGCAATGAGTGGCCGTTACCTATCACCTAATCATACTTTTCTTAAACCACTATTCTTCCACAGAAGTAATTTTCAAACGACTTAGGAACGTGCATGAAAATTTTCTGTTAAAAGTTAGAAAATTCAGCTCCTATTTTCAAAATACCTATTCCTAAACCTTCACAGAAAAAATATCACTTTCATCATTATTATACCTGAGATACATGACAACACTATAAGTAATATGTGACAGCCCATCAAATACTTATAGATACAATACAGGTACGTGACTTCAGATCATGTTACATGCGTTCAGTATTAACACTATAGAAATTTTCGCATTGTTCTCTAAGAAAAGAATATCAGTTAACATTATCATTATAGAAAATGTTTAAGAGTAATATTTTAATACCAAATGGAAACAACTGACTACCATTTTTCTAAAATAAGTAAAATAACACAAAACTACCCCTTTAGATCTCTATGCAACTTATGCGGGCGGGGTATGTGGGAGTTGAACCGCACTAAAACCTCCAACCGATCACACTCAGCGTCCGAACCCCGGCTGAGGCCAGAACCCAGCACGGGGTTATGAGAGACGGCGCGACGCGTTACGCCCACGGCACTCTTTCCCGTCGCGCCGCCCCCTATCCAACTTATACGAGATTATGTCCAAATTATCTGCTTTCTAAAAAAAGTATTATCGAAATCGGTTCACATAGAAAAGAAATACACGCATAGTAAATCGTGAAATTTTGTCCGTTAAAAATTAAAATTTTTAAACACAGATCCAAAAGTATTTGTTCGATCTTACAAAAAAATAATTGCCTAGCAAATTAAATAGTAAACCCTGTTTTTAGCATTTTAACTTTTACTTTGCTACATTCTTATACTACTTTAAAAATACCGTTCCATATAAAAAAAGTGTCAAACAAACAAACAAACACGTGTATCCGGTGACCTTAAATGCTTTCATGTTCGTCAATATTAGTTATCCGTAGTTTTCCAATAACTATACGAAACTATATGAAATTCGGAACACAGGGAATAAGACTTTTGGTTCATCAAATAATTACTTAATACTTAGAAATATTTTATTTGTTGTAGTATATTTTTTGACAGAAAATCGCCGGAGTTCCATCCTTCCTGGGAGTCAAAACGCACTAAAACCTCACGCTCAGCGTCCGAACCCATTTTACTAATACTTTCATGCATTTTCAACGGGTTCTTACAACGATATTTAATTAATTCAGTTGTCTCGATATTTCAACGTTGTTGCAAACGTTATGATCACGAGAAGACTGGATACTGCGGGTCGATTTAAGAGCAAACAAATCTGTCTACCCTCTTTCGCGTTCGCTTTTGGGTAGTACCACTGGAACTCGAACTCACATCACGACACAACACTCACTGTATCTACAAGACTCTCTGAGCATGAATCCTTAGTGACTGTTGTGTTTAGCACTGGATTCCACATACTCGATAATCTGAAGCCGTCACCCCTGTTAAAAGTGCTATGTCTTGAAATCTCGATAGCTTCTTTAACCATCCTTGGTACGTAACGACGTTCAGAAAATAGTACCTGAAGATTATGTAATTGTATCCAGTGATTGGAACCCGAGTCGAGCACATGCTCTGCGATTTTACTAATATCACTGATTTTGTCTGCACAGACAACACATCAAACAAGAGGCCATAACATCTCAAGAAATTTCGTAGAGTAAACATTTCTCTGAAAACAAAATAATGAAGACTCTGTGGGATAGCTCCGTGGGAATAAGATTTTAAGTTTTACTATTTTAAAATCACTCACCGCCAACTGCAGATATTTTGCGAATCTTCCATCATAATGTCACTCACACTCATTTACGCGAGGCGGCGCTAGTGTCGCGCGCACTGTTTTCGCGACGATGTGCAAGTAGGCGGGAGATTCAAATTCAAAAATCGAACATTCCCCCCTCCAAAATCCGTCCGGATTTCCCATTACGATACCAAGTTACAAGATTTGAAGATTTTTTTAAGTTTTAAAGTTTTACATTTAAGATTTTAAGATTTAAAATTTTATACATTTAAGATTTCAAGATTTTTAAGTTTTAAAGTTTTACACATTTAAGATTTCAAGATTCAATGTTAGAGAGTGGACTGTATACAAAATTAAGCTTTAAAGTTTTAATTACACTTATGACTAAATGTAGTACATAAAGAATATTAAGATTTAAAGATTTCAAACTTTATGTACCCCGAATTAAAATATAATGCTTTTACAAAATTATGCTGAGTCTGCTACAGGCAGCGGACAAAGCTTTACTACAGGACGCGTTATCTCCTTATTTCTAGAACGAATTTTTACAACTCTTACAATGCCATCAGGACCTGGTTTGAGTTCAATGACACGTCCTAGATCCCACTGCAATGGTGGTGCATTTGACTTTATTAAAACTAAATCTCCAATAGATAGATCTCGACATTTGTTGAACCACTTTTGACGTTGTTGAAGTGTGTGAAGATAATCTTGGCGCCAACGTTTCCAGAAAACTTGTGCAAACTGCTGCACTATCTGCCATCGCTCGAGTGGCAGTATGTTTTGTTCGCTTACATCGAAAGCAGGGACAGCCAATAATTCGCGCCCGATCAAGAAATGTGCCGGTGTTAAAACTTCAAATTCAGACGGGTCGTTTGAAAGTGCACATAACGGCCTAGAATTTAAAACGGCTTCCACGCGCGCGAATAGGGTTCCAAGTTCTTCTAATGACAATACCTTTTCCCCTACGGTTCGTTTTAAATGCAATTTCGCGGATTTTATTGCAGACTCATAGAGACCGCCGAAATGACTACCAGTTGGAGGATTATGACTCCAGTGAATACTACGCGCTACAAGTTGCCCTGATAAGTTTTCAGTATTAGATTTAAAAAATTCTGTTACGTCTGCTAAATATTTGCCAGCTGATACGAAATTAGTAGCGTTATCTGAGACAATTGTATGACAAAGGCCTCTTCTAGCTGTGAATCTGTCTAAGGTAGCAAGGAAACATTCCATGCTAAGCGAGGATAAAACTTCTAAATGCACTGCGCGAGTAGCACAACAAACAAATACGCATAAATAAGATTTGGCAATGTGAGCATTTCTACGTTTAGATTCTTTTGTAAGAAAAGGACCACCAATATCAATACCGACAGTATGGAACGCGTGAATATCCTGAGTTCTAAATTTTGGTAACTCTCCCATCATAGGCTGCAGATGAGAAGGAGTAACCTTGAAACAAGAAATGCATTTTAAGAAGCGAGAACGAATGACACTTCTCGCAGAAATTATCCAATATTTTTGAGAAATGATTCCTTGCAGAGTGCGAGGACCAATATGTAAATAAAGCTTATGGTAATAATCTATAAGAATATTTGTAAAATTTGATTTTTTAGGCAAAAGTAGAGGATGTTTCCTAAAATGCGGGAGACTGGATTGAGACAGCCTACCCCCCACCCTGAGGAAACCATCCGAATCAATGAATGGATTAAGCTTTCGTAGACTATGAGAGCATCTCTCACCCTTTGAGAGTGCCATCATATCTTCTTTAAAGAAATTATTTTGAATGGTTTTAATAAGTACGTCATGAGCCTTTCTGCTGTCATCCACAGAGAGTGATCGACGCTTCAGTTGAGAAACCCTACAATTGTGAATAAACAAGTAAGACCACGCGACTATATTAACTAGTTTGCTAAAACTAGAGTGTCTGTTAGTTAAATCTAACAGTGAATAAGATTCTAAGATTTCTGTTGAAACAAGTACTGTATTTATTGATTTTAGTTCAGGTGGGTTTTCCACTCTGAACTCAGTGATAGGTTTAACTGGCCAACTGGACTTCGTGCTTTTAAGCCAATCGGGACCACAAAACCACTCGGGTGTTTCTAAAAGCTTTGAAGGTGAAGCACCACGATAAGCAGCGCAGGATTATTAACTCCACTGACATGACTCCAACAATCGTTAGAAACTGTATCTAATATTTTAGATATTCTAGTGGCTACGAACATTTTTAAAGTGTGAGGTGGTGTGTTCAGCCACGACAAAACTACAGATGAGTCTGTAAATAACAGAGTCTCATCTATGTGAAGCCGAGAATCGATTAGCGACTTCACATATTGAACCGATTTTGCTAACAGGTGTGCACCCATTAGCTCTAGACGAGGAACTGAAACGGTTTTTAAAGGTGCCACTTTAGATTTAGCAAGCATCAAACTGGTTTTAACGTCACCCCAGTCATTTATGGTACGCAAATAAATAACTGCTGCGTAACCAAGAGTTGACGCATCGCAGAAACCTAAAATTTGACAATACGTATGATGTGGTATCGCGATGTGACGATCGAGTTTTATATTTGTTAATAAAGGAAGTTCCCGAATGTAAGATATCCATTGATCTTCTAGATCGGTAGGTAGTTTTTGATCCCAATCGATGTTCGCAGCCCAAAGTTTCTGCATTAAGCATTTAGCATAAAAAACGCAAGGAGCTACGAAACCAAGTGGATCAAAAAGGCGTCCAATTTGAGATAACACAGTTCTTTTGCTAACTATTGGACTAGATGGTGTTGTCGAAAAAGAGAAAGCATCTGTATCTGGAAGCCACTGCAACCTTAAGACCTTAATGGAAAGCGTGGAGTCATCAGTGAATGCAACTGGCGTTTCACGATAACTATCAGGTACGCGTTCAAGAATCTGTTTACAATTGCTTGACCATTTACGCAATACAAAACCTCCCTCCTCCAACAAAGTCCTCAGTTCATCCTGCAACTCAACTGCCTCCTGAACTGTGTCAACGGACCACAAGAAATCGTCCATGAAGAATGCCGTTCGCAGTACTTTGGAAGCGACTGGATATTTTTCTGCTTCATCTACTGCCAAGGTTTGAAGAACTTTAATGGCGAGATAAGGACTACTGGCTACTCCGTATGTCACAGTGTTGAGCGCATATACTTGCAAAGGTTGATTTGAAGAATACCGCCAGAGAATATGTTGAAAGACACGTTGACTTTCATCAATTAATATTTGTCGATACATTTTGCAAATGTCTCCAGACAGACATATTGCACGTAATCTAAAATTAAAAAGTAATTTATTTAAATCAGCTTGCAGCTTAGGGCCAGGAAGAACCACAGAATTTAACGATTCTCCGTTGGTCGTCTTACACGAGGCATCAAACACAACTCTCAATTTAGTTGTGGAACTAGAGGAACGTAAAATACAAAAATGCGGGATGAGGTATCTCGAATCCACGTTTTGTACTTCCCCTAAGCACGTCATGTGTCCTAAAGTTTCGTACTCACGCATAAATTGGTGGTACTCTGTTTTTAAAGCTGGATCTCGCTCCAGTTTTGTTTCTAAATTTACGAATCTACGTTCTGCTACGACGTATGAATCGCCTAATTCATAAAAAGATCGCATCGGGTATTTCACGATGTATCTACCAGTATCGTCACGCCTATGATCCTTACTGAACAAAGTCTCTGCCAAAACGTCATCTGGATTTTGCGGTTTATCAACTGGTATATTTTCAGTTTCCCAAAAGGAATTCATTATTTGATCTAAATTTACAGAAAGACCGGTAAAAGATTCAATGCTATTATTGTCGGACTCACTGCTAAACTGATTATGATTTTCTACACCCGTAACAGTGACTTGACCTGCAATGACATAGCCGAAAATAGAGTGCGTTGCCACTGGCATGCCTTCACCTTTTAGGATAACCTTCTCTCCGTCGTAGATGAGAGGAAACAGATCTCCGGCCAGGAGCATGTCGATAGGACCTGGTGTACCGAAGGTAGGATCAGCAAGGCGTAAATCCCTAAAACGACTGACCACCTCCTGTGAAAGACAAACAGTTGGCAAATCTCCAGCTATCCTCGACACTATAACGGCATCTGTATTCAACACAGGACCAGCACACCCCACTGGTTTAATAATACAAGTAGTGAGACCAAAATCCTTAACAGGCTTCGCACCTAAACCTATGGAAGCAAATCTGCATTTCCTCCTCCCTAATCCTAAACGTGCCACACAGTCTTGAGTCACGTAGCCCGTCATAGCACCGCTGTCTATTATAGCACGCACGGGTTGGTACTTGCCCCAACAATCTGCGACGTGTATAATTGCTGTTCCGAGCAAGACTGTGGACGTAGTAGAACAGGTAAGAGCCACTGAACTAATATTAGTTCCTTCACTACTAGAACCAACATCAAGATGAAGAGTATGATGGTGCATGTTTTTGCAAACTGTACAACGAACTTTAGACGGACAGTCTTTCAAAGTATGATCATCACGTAAACAATTTTGACACAAGTTTAAATGCTTTATTTTTTCAAGTCTTTGTTCAGGAGAAAGATCATTATATTCAAAACATCTATAAATTGAATGTGGTTTATTACAATAGTAACATTTTCTAATATTATTTTTATAAGAAGTTCCGTTTGAGTTGTTTAAGTTTTGAAGTTTTTTCGAAGGAACTAAAGCCGAAGCTCAGGCGAGTGTTGTCTTTGGTACGATACCTCGACTATTTGAATTATTATGAAATTTAACGTTAGGTGTATAACTATTTTTATTAAAATTAATAGGTTTATCATTTACAAAAGGTTTACTGTTTGACATCTCTAAAATACGCACCTGGTTTTCTACAAAGTTTATAAGATTTTCAAATGTAGGTAGATCACCCGGTACAGTTTTATTTTCAAATGCGCGTCTAGTAGACGAATCAAGATTACGCAATGAAACATAAAATAATATAAAACTTGACAAGTCTGGTATTTTTAATGATTTTAATGCTTTAACACTGTCTTGACAAGTTTGTAAAAAGGCATTAAGGCCAGCTGCTGACTCATATTGTAAAGGTTTGAAACTAAATATTTTATCTAAATATGTTGTCGCTAACGCCCTCTTGTTTTCAAAACGCTGAACTAACGAATTCCACACGATCGGATAATTTGTCGCCGTAATAGGCATCGATTTAACTATAGTTAACGCAGGGCCGCTCACAGCCGATAACAAATAATAAAACTTTTCTATTTCCGCTATATCTCTATTATAATGCACTAAACTAGTAAAAGTGTCCCTAAATGTTGGCCAATTTTCAAGCTTGCTATCAAAGTGAAATATCTCCAATTTTGGCAATCTAGGTTTTACACTTCTGCTATTACCAAAATTACTGTTAGTATCATCCCTACCAGGCAAATTAAGCGTATCCGCGACATCCTGAATAGAATAATACATTTCATCGAACGCCTTGATTTGATCGTACGCAGGTACATAAGAAGTATTAAAACGTTTCTGCAAACAAATTATTTCGTTACAAGCACTTTCATACGTAGTTCTTAAAGCGACAACATCCTTGAAACGGGCGCGAAATTGTGGCTGCTGATCAACATTATCTAACACAATTCGCGACAACTCGTATAATGACTGTAAACGCATAAAAGACATTTCTTTACTAGTCAAATGTGGTTGCAACAGCTGGTCGAGCTCTTCATCGACAACTGCAAGTTTTTTAGTTGCTAAAGTTGCTTTCGCCATTTTACAATGAGATTATGTTTTATAGAATTAAAAAAATATAAGTTAGCTAAGAATTTAAAATTAATATCAGTACAAAAATTGAAATGTAGACTTTTAGTATTTGTTGTTAAAACAGTTCAATGCAAATGAATGATAAATTTTGTTATTTTAGTTGAAACAAAACAATTTCTAAATCGATTCTTTCCAAGCTTCTGAAGAATACAATTTTATTGTTATGTAATTTTACCAAACACAATAACTTGAATTTATATTACTATTTGGCAAATAATATTAAGATTTTAAGATTTAAATTCACAAAATACAATTTGAAATTACGACTAAGATTTAAAGTTTTCGTTCGAATTTCAAACTATGTTGATAATGGCGGCAAATGCTAAATTTGTTGTAAATTATTGTAAGTAATACGTGATAACGCAACAATATTGTAATCTAGCGTTACTTTTGCAACAATATATCGAATATAAGCTTAAGATTGCTACGAAAATAACACTATTTCAACGTAAAGTAACCAACTTCTATGTTTTTACGAATTAAAATGTAGGTACTTACGCGATCACGCATCACTGATAATTTTCGAAATGAACATTGAAAATACGCTTATTCACTCGAAAATCACTTATTACACATAAAATACACAATATTCTTATGAATTACTGAGTCTAACAACGACAAATACCTAAGATTTAAAGATTTTCATCGGTACAAATCGGTACTCACAATTTTTTCCAATGCAACTATTTTTGTAAGTTTCTATGTAATAATTACACTGAATCACTTGTACTTGATTTCGTAACGGGTTTGATCCGGTCGAATGACCAAAAATGTGGGATAGCTCCGTGGGAATAAGATTTTAAGTTTTACTATTTTAAAACACTCACCGCCAACTGCAGATATTTTGCGAATCTTCCATCATAATGTCACTCACACTCATTTACGCGAGGCGGCGCTAGTGTCGCGCGCACTGTTTTCGCGACGATGTGCAAGTAGGCGGGAGATTCAAATTCAAAAATCGAACAGACTCCAAACCAATTACACAGTTACAGGAAACAGTCCTTCGTTATTCAATCAAAATATTATTATTTGGAATGTTCGTTAAAAACAACCATTGAGAAATTATTCCAATTAATTGAATATAACTTTCGTATTAATTGTATTTTTTAAGTAAAACGAAGTATAAACATTGAGTTTATGATATTAACTAGGTGACCCGCGCAACTTCGTCTGCGTCACAGAGGGATACAACGTACCCTATAGCCTTCCTCGATAAATGGACTTTCCAACAGTGAAAAATTTTTCAAATCAGACCAGTAGTTCCTGAGATCAGCGTGTTCAAACAAACAAACTCTGCAGCTTTATAATATTAGTATAGATGTATGGTTACATAATATTATGAGAATTATGATAACCTCAGGTTTTTTTATGGCTCGCCATATGTAATTTTGGCAATGAGGCATTGAAAATAATATGTGAAACACCGTTTGACAGTTGTTTGTCATTTGCATTAGAAGTTGGCGAGCCAATATGTAAACCGTCGAGGCGATCCGCCCGATCCTAGATGATTGGGTGGGTCGTGGCGCAGGACGCCTTTTGGATGGTGCAGATGCTGACCGGGCACGGGTGTTTCGGTCGGTATTTGCACCGGATCAAGGCCGAGCCGACGGCGAGGTGCCACCATTGCGTGGGATGTGACCAGGACACGCCGGAGCATACGCTCGCGCGCTGCCCCGCATGGGAGAGGCAGCGCTGTGTCCTGGTCCAACAAATAGGTCCGGACTTGTCGCTCCCGGGCGTCGCGGCGTCGATGCTCGAGAGCGACGAGTCCTGGAAGGCGATGCTCGACTTCTGCGAGTCCACCATCTCGCAGAAGCAGGTGGCGGGGGCTGCGAGAGAGAGGCTTTACGCCACTCTCAACTTGCCAACCCGCCGCCGTCGAGCAGGGGGCCGGGACCGGGATCTCGCCCGGATTCTGGCCCCCTAACGCATGCGAGTGCAGAAGGTGCCGTGTCTCGCTCAGCACGCCCTTAGCGTAAGAGCATCCGGGGGATGGTAGACCGCGCTCCCCGACCCACGCTGGTTCTGACCCAGCGGGGTATTCCGCGGGAGGGTGACACGCGGTCCCATCTTGGCGGGCTTCGGAGAGCCCGCCGACCGAGAGAGCCGGTGGCCGTATTCGCCGGCGGCTACCGGTTCGGCGTCCGGGGACGGAGCGACGGGAAAGCATGCCGATGGCGTAACGCGTCGCGCCGTCCCTCCAAACCCCGTGCTGGGTTCTGGCCTCAGCCAGGGTTCGGACGCTGAGTGTGAGCGGTTGGAGGTTTTAGTGCGGTTCAACTCCCACATACATGGGGATCCGGTGACTTCCTCCAACTAAAAAAAAAAAAAAAAAAAAAGTCAATATGTAAACGAAACATAAAATGTTAATATTTCATTTTTGTACCTAAATTTTTAACAATAGGTTCATAAATCTAGACATCTTCGATATGCCTGCAGGCTATATCGTGTTGTACTAGAATCTCAACATGTACCTACTTTCAATACTTGTTTGCAGTCAAATTATGACCAACTTACAGCTGTGAGCAAAAATAAAGGGTCGCTTAAAATATTGATTATTGGAACGAAGTTCCTTATCGCGCGTTATCGAAAAGACCGAAAAAAATCTTACGAAAAGTTGTCAAGACACTTTTAAAGTTGTCACGACACTTTTTTTGTTTTAGATGAGTATCGCTAGATGGCGCTGTGATCAAAACCTTTTGAAACGCGTTCCTTATTTTTGTTTTAGATGATTATCGCTAGATGGCGCTGTGATCAAAATCTTTTAAAACACGTTCCTTATTTTTGTTTTAGATGATTATCGCTAGATGGCGCTGTGAACAAAATCTTTTAAAACACGTTCCTTATCGCGCGTTACGTTAGGAAAAAAATATAAGATATCTTTTAATCGAAAGGAACTTTTTTTTTTTTTTTTTTTTATTGCATGATAGATAAACGAGCTTACGGCCCACCTGATGGTAAGCGGTAACTTCGTTCTATTCGGGTGTCCCATGACACCTCTGAAGTTTTTTTTTTATGCAAGAAAATGGACTATCAAAAACATATTTGAGATTTTATTTTCTAAGTTATTCAAAGTTACTTAAGCGGTCAATTATTTATTATCATAATCAAATCACATCACATCTTTATGATCCATTAAAAAACAATATATATTTTACTAATTTAAAAAAAAAGTCTGCAAAACAAATTTAAAATATTTTTTCCTTTAAATTTACATTACATTTTTAAAACACAATTTAGTGAAAGTAAAACGGCCATGTTTTTATTTGACCTTTGCCAAACTAAACAAGTATTTAACGCCTACACATTCAGTTAATAAAACTAATATTAAACAGCTTTTCAACGTAATATTTGAAAAGCAATCTTAATTATAATCTGTTTCTTCAAATATAACATTTAAATTGCCATCTAACGCATATTCAAATTAAATAGATAAAAATAAATTTAAATCATGTAAATGCTTGAGTCGACTTGGCTTTTAAAAGATATCTTTAATGAAAGAATACTACAATAATTTATTAAAAGATTGTTCAAAAGCTTCTACGTAAGTCAAATTGTAAAAATCCATTCCGAATGAAAAATATCTCCCGTTTATGGCGACTCTTATAATTAAATTTGTAAGAAATAAAGGGTATAAAATAATTATAAAAATTGAAACACTGAAAAACTGTTGAAAATTACATTACATATTAAAAAGAGGCAGGCAGGCACAAAAACGTTCTAGATAAGACAATTTGATATACTGAAATTTCATTTGTAAACGTAAAACATATCAATCGGTTTTGGAACGAAGTTCCTTATCGCGCGTTGTGAAAGGGGGCTAGACGGAAAAAAATCTTACGAAAAAGTTGTCACGACACTTTTTTTTTGTTTTAGATGATTATCGCTAGATGGCGCTGTGATCAAAATGTTTTAAAACAATTCCTTATTTTGTTTTATATGATTAATTAAATTTTAAAACACGTTCCTTATCGCGCGTTACGAAAGGAAATAATTCTTATGAGATACGTTTTAATCGAAAGGAACTTCGTTCTATCCGGATGTCCCGTGATCTCTCAAGTTTTTTTATAATAATATAGGTATCTAATAGGAAACTACTCATTATTAATATGAAAATTAAATACTATATCATGCCTAATTTCCTAAAGCCTAAACAAGGACGATCTCGAAGTAAAAAACACATGTAAATTGTTGAAAATTATGTCTTATATTATTTTTATATTAGCTTTTGAAGACTTATCAAAGAGTATTTGCGACGTGAACACAGAAAAATGTTCTTATTCACGACATCACATCTAAAACCTCTAAAATTATCAGTGTTTCTCTACTATATCGTGTATCTATACTATATTTTAACATTATAAAGCTGCAGAGTTTGTTTGTTTGAACGCGCTAATCTCAGGAACTACTGGTCCGATTTGAAAAATTATTTCACTGTTGGAAAGTCTATTTATCAAGGAAGGCTATATAGACCCTCTGTTGTATCCCTCTGTGACACAGACGAAGTTGCGCGGGTCACCCAGTTATACATTTTTTTTTTTTTAGTTGGAGGAAATCACCGGATATATATGTGTATGTGGGAGTTGAACCGCACTAAAACCTCCAACCGCTCACACTCAGCGTCCGAACCCCGGCTGAGGCCAGAACCCAGCTCGGGGTTATGAGGGACGGCGCGACGCGTTACGCCCAAGGCACTCTTTCCCGTCGCGCCGCCCCCTACATATAAAACTTTCTCTATCACTCTATCCATTAAAAAACACATCAAAATCTGTACTAAGGTACATAAGGACATACAGCGTAGGTTTTGTTTTATACCTACTACGTAGTGATTTACGTATATATGTACCTACTCATAACTTAGTATACGCATAAGCTGATCTCAGTGATCGACCTCAATTCAATACACAATTCACAAGATTTACGAGCCAGACCTTTCCTCGCTCCTCTATTATTAATATGACGTAACATGCTTACAACGGTGTATCATGTTTAAGTATTCATCTTTAACAAAATACGTTGGAGTCTTAAGTACTATACTGGTTACTTTTTTCAAAGATTATACCTACTGTAAGCTAGGACTATTTAGGTTCAATTTACGTCCTTTTTTATTGGTGGACAGATAAACGAAGATAATTATGAACTTATTCAGACACTCGCGGTTTTCTATAATACTTTCATGCATTTTCAAGTAAATTCCAGTGCTAAACACAACAGTCACTAAGGGTTCATGCTCAGAGAGTCTTGTAGATACAGTGAGTGTGGTGTGTCGTGATGTGAGTTCGAGTTCCAGTGGTGCTACCCAAAAGCGAACGAGAAAGAGGGTAGACAGATTTGTTTGCTCTTAAATCGACCCGCAGTATCCAGTCTTCACGTGATCATGACGTTTGTAACAACGTTGAAATATCGAGACAACTCAATTAATTAAATATCGTGGTAAGAACCCGTTGAAAATGCATGAAGATAATTATGATTAGTGGACCATACGTTGTTCCATGATTAGATATTACATTTATTAACAGAAGGTTTGTATATCTCTTGATATACAAATTTTACAGCAATGTAGGATGATGAAACGACGGGTCATCTACTTATAAGCCAATTGGATGGGAGTCATACAAAGACTAATAATTAAATGAATAAAATATATTTGAACTAATAAGTCTTAAAATTAATGAGAACTCTTTTAAAAAACTAAAATAATCATAAATCATTTTTGTGAATGAAAAAATGATTCCCCTTTTGTCCACATTTTGACATTTTTATAACTTTTCAACGAAATACTTTAATTATCCGGAGCTCAGTAAAATTAATTAGTAGATCTGTAACAGACTTTGGAAGTTGGACAATTTATTAGACCGTAAAATCATTCAAATTTAGAGCCCATTTAAATTAGTATTAAAGTAAAGTATTAACAACCCTTTTTACACCTATTCTATAATCACAGGGAAAGTAGGAATCTGGAGAATTTGCGGTTAAACCGCACCAAAAACTTCCAACCGCTCACACTCAGCGTCCGAACCCCGGCTGAAGCCAGAACCCAGCACGGGGTTTAGAAAAACTCAGGAAATGTCAGAGAAGCATGATGAACATCACCTTGAGCGATCGCAAAAGAGCTAAATACATAAGATCCATTACAAAATTAGCAGATATTGTTTCCAGAATTCGCCAACTGAAATGGAGATGGACGGGACACATGACGAGAGATAGCAGACTAAAGTGGACAAGAATAGTTACGGAATGGCAACCACGAGACAGCAAAAGAAGTAGAGGTAGACAGTTCAAACGATGGGTTGATGACGTCAAGAAGATACCAGGCAAAACATGGACCAGAGAAGCGAGGGACAGAGAGAAATGGAAGAGTCTGGAAGTGGCCTACGTGTCGCAAGACACACCGACCACAGCAGCGGGCACATCCGATGCAATTTAGGATAAGTTAGTTATAAGTTTTATTTGTATAGTTTTAAGGTTGGAAATAAAGGCTTTTGAATTTGAATTGAAGAGTATTAAATGCGATGCTGATAGGATTGGGCTTGTATAGATACTTCGCCCCTGGTAACATATACAATGATTTCACATTATTATCTTAAAGCACATCAACATATTTTATTAATTAACCTTAACATAAACACTTCACTAATTAGTTAATTAATAATTTTAATATTTAATTTTGATGTTTTCTTATTCGGTAAGCCCAGTTATGTTTTTTTCACCCACGTGGCTCTGACCATTTCCGGAAAAAAAGTTAGATGTAAATTTAGAGTTTTTTTACTCATTATATCATTAGTACGCAGTAGATACGCAGTTTGTTATAATAATTATTATTTAAATCACAATACTTAATAACATTGACAGATCTTTTTAAATCAATAGTAGTAATAGTACACATTTTGTTTAATTTTACATACAAATCAAATCAAAAAACATTTATTCTGAACATATAAAAATCAATATATTATAATATAAAGAACGACACGATGACACACACACCACACAATTTGATGGTGGATGAATAGTCAATTTTTCTAAACTATAGACTACTAGATTTTACCCGCGGCTTCACTCGCATTGAAATAATAAATTAAATAGCTTAATGGCATTGAAGAAGCTAGATTTTGAGATTTTTTGACAATCTTGTCCTTCTTCAATTAAAGATAGTCCTAGTAAGATTGTTAAGCCGTCAGCAGCGGCCCCTCATAGCTCCGTGCACTGTGACCCGTCACAGTGCACGGGGCTATGAGCAACGGTAACCGCCTACGATCAGGTGGCCCGTTAGCTCGTCCACCTAACGAGGTAATAAAAAAACCCATGAATATAATTTGGGAATACTTCACGCTTGTGAAAGTGATATAATATTAATTGCAGTATGGCCAACTAGGGCAAACATTACATTCACTTTTACTTCCGACTTCTCTACTGATTTTATATGCAGTTTTAACCGATTTTGCTTACAGTTGTTTTATTTTTTGGAATGCAACAGAGGATTAATTAATTATGTCGTATAATTATATAAAACAGAAGTTATGGTGCTAGATTTGCAACGTAAGCGCAGAAAAAAATTTATGACATCACAACCAAAAAATCTCAGATTTTGGTGTTTCGCTATTATTCTATGCAAGTATTTTTTTAAATTGGCGGTTCTTGAGATTAGCACGTTCAAATAAACGAGTTCTTCAGCTTTAAATACAGATTATAGATCAGAAGTTGTTAGTATATTAAAAAATGCTTAACGCCAAACACAAATCTTAGTCATTAAAAGTGTTAGATTCGAAAACGCATTTCGCAATAGTACCTCGGATCAACAAACAGACGGACAAAGCTAGTTACATGGTATTACCACAGCATGTACTGTCAGAAGTAAATCTACATACAAATCTTGACGAAAACAGGCCCATGGATACGGAAGACCTACCTATAGGGCTCTGATATAGAGCAATACGAAATGCCATCACTGTGTAGGGTGTGTCCAGGACACACTGGAACATACGCTCGTTGTTTGTTCTGCGTGGGAGTAGCAGCGTTGTGTCCTGATTAGATAAATAGATCCGAGTAAATAACGGGTTTTAAAAAGGGGAGATGCAAATTTACCAATAATTAGATTAGTTTAGATTAAAAATATTTTCAATTAAATCAAAACTTTACAGTGAAATATACAATTAACCATTAGATCTCCACACTAGGTCAAGCCTGTCTGGTGTAGATCTTACTAATACATTAATTGTCGGTCAAATTAACCGTTTGTATCGATACCAAATGAAAAACAGAAAATAACTTCTTAGTGGCTAGTGAGACAAAACATAGGCAATTATTAGTTTTAATGGGAAAAAAAGTGAGTAGTCTTCGTATGATGAGTGTATGTAGTGTTTGTAGGTGTTGTGAGTGTGAGTGTGTGAGTGTGTACCTACGTGTTTATGAGTATTTTGAAGAAGAGCGTTCCGTAGAAGAGTGCGCGCAAGATAAAAAGTTACAAACCAAATAATTATTGTTGTACTTCTTTATCACACGTATTCTATGGTAAACAGTTACGAGTTGATTGCACAAGCGAAGGTATGATATAAGCGGAAATGAATTTGGTCAACCCAGTACTTCTAATGTCCGCTTTTTATACTTTATACTGTAAAATGTGTTACGTCAAACTATTTATGTTGATGACCTGTGGTTCTATTGAAGTCTCTTCTTAATGAAGTACGCGATTTTAATTTTGTTAGGAAATTCCTTTCTCTGGAGAACCCTGTGGGAATAATGAAAGAGGGCATTTTTGACTGATTAAGAGGAGGTACAAGTTGCCTGTCATTTTTGGAACGAAGTTCCTTATCGCGCGTTATCGAAAGGGAGCTAGACCGAAATTCTTAAGAAAAAGTTGGCACGAAACTTTTTTTGTTTTAGATAATTATGGCTAGATGGCGCTGTAATTAAAATCTTTTAAAACAATTCCTTATTTTGTTTTATATGATTAATGCTAGATGGCACTGTGATCAAAAATTTTATTTAAGTTATAATAATTAGTTAGTTTAAACTAAGTAATTATTATAAAATTTTATTACAATTACCTCACTAATTAATCGAAAGGAACTTCGTTCCATCCGGGTGTCCCTTGACACCTCTCAAGTTTTTTTATGTTTATCCTAGCATAGCTTTAGTTGGGGTTGACCGATTCAGATGATTTTTAAGGAGAGGTGATCGTCGTCGACAGATCGTATCAAGGTCTAACAAATATTTTTGGGGCTATATTTAAAAATGTATATTTTTAACGGACAAGAATTCATGATTTATAATGTGCTTGTCAGAGTATATGTGTCTTCTGGATGAACCCATTTCGATGATTGTTTTTGTTAGTAGTCAGTTACTTTGCATATAGTCTCATAATAGTATAAATGAATAAATATAGTTTTATGAACCAGAAGTGGTTTTACTTTTTAAAAAGCATTCATTAATGGTATGCAAGGAACCTCCTTTACTTAATAATGGAAAATAATACGCATCTGAATCCAAAGCAAGTCCAACGTATCTTTTTTCACAACCTCTCCAAATTGGCGCCAATCCCAGAACCCTAGATAAGCTCCGCAGTCTATCAGTTCCATAGACAATATATGGGCTCGGCTCCGGGTTACTGAATCTTTTCGGTTGACACTCTTAAGAATAGTATAAATTGTACAATTACCTGATTAGTAATTTCAGTAATTTGTGTTATTCTTGAAGAATGCACTCGGTCGTTTTCATTTTTGAATTTTGTTTTCAATTCGTCTATATCCTTACTATATATGGAACCACCGCGGTCATCCACGGTCCGTTTCAGGAACACTTTTTTGCCACGCACCATCCGGCTATGGAATGAGCTCCCTCTTCGGTATTCCCAGAGCGCTATGACTTCTCCTTCTTCAAACGAGGCTTGAGGAGGGTCCTTAAAGTTAGGTCGTAGGTAGCGACCCCTCAATGTCCCCTGATATTGCAGAGGTTCATGAGCGACGGTAAACACTTACGATCAGGTGGCCCGTTGGCTCGTCTGCCTACATGGCAATAAAAAAAATCGTTTTTTATCGAAATTAATCTACAGATATACATTTATTACATCAAAACACAATTATGATCATGGCTGATCAACAAAAAAAACCTTATTTCCTGTTAAAACTTCAAAGTCAAGTTTCTGAGTGAATTTTCCGATCCATTTCATATTTTCTTGCACCATTAATTTGATAATATTTTGGCAAGAAGAACGAGGGTCTTTAATTTAAAAGAGGGTCGTTCCTTGGGCTTGAACTTTTTGGTAGGAAATTATTTAACTTTTTTTTGTTGACTTTGTGAAGTATTATGAATGACTCTTAGCTTCAACGTGATTAAAAAATATTTTAATTACAAAAACTAGCTGGCCCACACAACTTCGTCTGCGTCACATAAGAAAATTTTCTTTCTCACCGTTTAAACCTTCCCTGGACTTCTACGAATATTTCAAGATTAAAATAAGCCAAATCGGTTCAGTCGTTCTCGAGTTTTAGCGAGACTAACGAACAGCAATTCATTTTTATTTATAAGAAGATGAAAACGACCGACTTCCATTTCTCAAGCATAGCACAAAACTACCAGTCTACTTTATCAAATTTATATGAGATAATGCTCAAAATGTCTGCTATCTAATAAAAAAAGAATCATCGAAATCGGTTTATATAAAAAGGAAATACACGCAAAAAACGCATAACAAATCGTGAATTTTTTTCCGTTAAAAATTCACATTTTTAAACACAGATCCAAAAGTACTTGATCGATCTTTAAAAAAAAACAATGGGACCTAAGTTCAGCCATTACCTTTCATCTGACACCAGAATCATTCAAATCGGTCGAATCAATCAAAACAGACGAATTGAGTACCACCTTCTTTTTGGAAATCGGTCAAAAATATATAATGTTTGTGAAAATACAAGCTCGCTCACTTTGTTTCAAAAGTTCTTCTAAGGACTGTATGGGGGCGGCTCGACGGGAAAGAGTGCCTTGGGCATAACGCGTCGTGCCGTCCGCCATAACCCCGTGCTGGGTTCTGGCCTCAGCCAGGGTGCGGACGCTCAGTGTGAGCGGTTGGAGGTTTTAGTGCGGTTCAACTCCCACATACTAAAACTAAAAAACAACTAAAAAAAAAAAAAAAATTTATTGGAATTGGAAAGGACTGCATTGGCTAGATTTAGGTACTTGTTGTAGATTTTCTTGATGTTTTTTTTAGTATGTATTCTCCTTCATGTTGAATAAAACTTTGGCTTTAGTCAAAGACTCGTTTGCGTTTACCAAATTTGTTTCATCCGAGAGATTTCATAATTTCATTCTCATTTAAAATGCATACATACATTTCTGAGGGGACATTGCGCAGTAACAGCAGTAAACTTTGTTTAAAAGCAGGTAATATTCACAATTTCTCAACTTTACATTCAAAATTTTCATTCGCTCTTAATATAATATTTATTCCATAATTCATCAAAATTTCATTACAAAGGGACACAGCCAGACGGAAAACACTTATTTTTAAGCGGAAATTGACTTTGGCAACAAAGGAAAGAAAATCTTTTATTCATAACTTCTTTACTTTTTCTTAAAAACACGTTTCACTGATGAAACACTTGAAATTCCGCGCCTTAAAAGTATGCTTGACGTCTTGCTATCACAATTCTGTAAGGAGTTACTTGCTGGATTCGTTGAACAGTAACATCTTCTTCTTATATATAAAAATGAATTGCTGTTCGTTAGTCTCGCTAAAACTCGAGAACGAATGAACCGATTTAGCTTATTTTCATTTTGAAATATTCGTAGAAGTCCAGGGAAGGTTTAAACGGTGAGAAAATTTCCTTATGTGACGCAGACGAAGTTGTGTGGGCCAGCTAGTCTTCTTCTTATATATAAAAATGAATTGCTGTTCGTTAGTCTCGCTAAAACTCGTGAACGACTGAACCGATTTAGCTTATTTTAATCTTAAAATATTCGTAGAAGTCCAGGGAAGGTTTAAACGGTGAGTAAATTTCCTTATGTGACGCAGACGAAGTTGTGTGGGCCAGCTAGTCTTATATGTAACAATGCAAAAATAATATGTTAAGTGCTTTTTAAACGAAACTAGTGAGCCTGCGTAACTTCGTCTGGGTCACACTAAACGGAATTTATAACATTGTTCCCATATTTGATTCACCTTTGAATTTTGATGCAATTTACCAATGATCTAAGTACACTCGCTCGCTGAACTGTTACATGTATTGTCAAAACGTTTTGCAATAGTATTAAATCAATCAAAATTTCTTAATTCGGACATCATTGGTCCAAGTTGTAAATACTAACGAAAATAATTTAAAAACTGTAGAAATAAAAAAAAAACAAAAATTGTAAAACACCCGAAAAATACTTGCGATACCTCTCGTGCTGATGATAGCCAGAAGAGGACCGTTGTATCATCGTACGCAAGAAATATCGCACGAGAGATCAGAAAAAAAAACTTTAGTTGTAAATTTTCCTTCATAAAATCTCTCATAATATTAAATATAATAGCAGTGATTAGATTTTTACTAGATTACCTCAACTTGAACATTAGAACCTTATTGATCTTATGAAAAGATTCAACACAAGATCAATGATTAGTTTATCTAACATCATGTTAATATGTGGTGATTGTATTTACATTCGATGACTGGATATCATTTGCAGACATTCCTCCCGCCTCTCACGCTCGACATCCGATGATGTAGGGGTGACAGGACGCGTTCGCGATCGACGCTTACGTATCGCCCCGTCACCCCCGGACGTCGAACCGGCAGCCGTCGGTGAAACGACCACCGGCTCACTCGGTGGACGGGCCAATTAAGGCCCGCCAAGATGGGGCCGTGTGGTGTAGGGTCTCCCTCGGCTCAGGCCGGCCCAGGGCCAGCCCGGGTCGGGGAGCACGGCTTGCCATCCCCCGTACAGATGGCACGGAGGGTGCGCGCTGAAGCCTAGCGCAGCACCCCTCGGGTCCGATGTTGGTGGACCCGGTAGTCTTAGGGGGCCAGGTCCCGGGACAACTCCCGAGGTCGGCCCCCCGCTCGACGTCGGCGGCGACGGGGTTGGTCGGGGAGGGAAGAGCTCTCCCTCTCCCGCCCCGCCGCCTCCTTCTGCGAGATGGTGGACTCGCAGAAGTCGAGCATAGCTTTCCAGGACTCGTCGTCGCCGAGCATCGATGCCACGACGCCCGGCAACGACAAGTCCTGCCCTACTTGTGCGACCAGGACACGGCGCTGCTCCTCCCATGCGGGGCAGACAGCGAGCGTATGCTCTGCCGTGTCCAGGTCGCTTGTGCAATGATGGCACCTCGTCGTCGGCTCGACCTGTATCCGGTGCAGGTACTTCCCGAAGCAACCATGCCCGGTCAGCACCTGCACCAGACGAAAGGTGAGGCGTCCCTCGCCGCGACTCACCCAGTCCCTGAGGACGGGGCGAATCGCCTCGACGGTCCTTAGGCCCCAGTCGGGGTTGGCCAAGCGCCTTGACCAGGCCTCCAACACGGACCGCCGAGATTGGGCCTTCCGGTCCCGAACCGCAGCTCTGAGGGGACGCACAACGCCCCGAGCGCGGAGGTCGCAACGCCAACGGTAATCGTCGGCGAGCGCCTCCGCCTCCAGCTCCCAGGGCGGCGTCCCCGCCAGTGCACACGCCGCCTCAAAGGAGACGGTGCGGTATCCGCGGATGGCCCTGATAGCTACGACGCGCTGTGGCCGGCGCAGGCGCCGGACAACGGTTGTTGTCCGGTTTCCTGGTCCGGCCCAAACGGGCGCGCCGTACAGGGCCATCGAACGCACCACCCCCGCGTAGAGGCGGCGCACGGCACGGTTTGGTCCCCCGAGATTCGGAAGCAGCCGGCTCAGAGCGCCGGCCGTCCTCATCAGTCGGGGGACGAGCTCCATAAAGTGGGCCCGGAAGGTCCAACGGCTGTCCAGTATGAGGCCGAGGTACTTCAATCGCACCCCGACCTCTATTGGGACGCCTCCAACCACGATTTGGGCCCCTGCAGGTGGCGTCACCCCAGCCCTGTGGAACCACAGGGCCTGGGATTTATTGAGCGCCACCGCGAGGCCCAATCTCCTAATACGACCGACGACGAGGGCCACCCCCGCTGTGGCGAGATGGGTAGCCTCTCTGAAGTCTTGACCCCGGGCCATGACGAGCGTGTCGTCAGCGTAACAAATCACGCTCAGGCCCGGGGTCAGGGTGCCTCTCAGCACCCAGTCGTACCCGACATTCCAAAGGAGAGGTCCGAGGACCGACCCCTGAGGAACCCCGCATACGACCGGAAACCGGTAAACGGTCCCATCGATTTGCAGACATCAATAATTATTATTATTTACAGGTTTCCTCACGATGCTTTCTTTAACAAAGTAAGATTTAGAAGCACTGGCTGATCCGACCATTCAACTACGACTTTAATCAAACAATGTAAGTTCATTATGTTTTCTAGTAAACAAAAAACATCAAATCAGTTCTACTTTACATATCTACAAAGGTTTGAAACCAATTTCATTAATGCGATCTCGAACATTCCATTTGGTATTTCTATTGAATTCTAAAAGTTGGTTAATTAAAAGACTTCGAATCGAGACAAAAACGTTTGTAAGCTTTGTAACAATGGAGATTGTTCTACGTGTGTACAAAGAGTGATTTTGAATTGTAACTGGCGAGATTTGCTCTTGGTAACAGACATTTTATTTGAAGAATATTAAGTAAAAATGTATGAATTAAACTCTGGGTGTTTCTTACAATGCGGCAAGTAAACTTTGAAACTTAGGATTTTTTTAAAAAGATGAAAGGACCATCACTATTTTCAGGAAAACTCAAAAAACTACTCATATTAAGTACTCATCATTAGATCTTTATCAAAGAAAGAGCTACCAAAATCGGTTCATCCAGAGAAGAATAACCAACTTTGTTTTACTTTCATGCATTTTCAACGGGTTCTTACCACGATATTATACGAGAAAGAGGGTAGACAGATTTGTTTGCTCTTAAATCGACCCGCAGTATCCAGTCTTCTCGTGATCATGACGTTTGCAACAACATTGAAATATAGAGACCACTCAATTAATAAAATATTGTGGTAAGAACCCGTTGAAAATGCATGAAAGTATTATAAAAAACCGCGAGTGTCTGAATAAGTTTACAACTTTGTTTTGACTATATCATCGTCATTGCCAACAAACGTCTACACCAAGACATCATAAAGTTTCAAAATTCATAGTCATCTCAACTATGATAATATCATGTCGGTAAAGATCAGAATATTAAGGAAAATCAATTCAAAAACCGAAATAATAAAGATGTTTTAAGATTACAATCGAAATTGGTGTGTCACATATCAAGATAAGGAATCATCATTCGGTAAACAATTTCGTAAACCACGATTTATGTTGTTCAAATAAAATTGAAATGTGTGATAAGAAAATCAATGAAATACCGTGGATTATTGATAAAAATATAAGCTGTTACTTACTGAATTTTATTTACACTTCTCTTTTTATCTCGACCTTATCCCATTTAAGTATGTGTAGGTAGGATATTTTCTCCCTGTATCATTAAGAGTATACTTTTGTTTACAAGCTCGTGATGTATGATGATGATAATGAGATGAACTACCTTCTGTAGGCGACAGAATCAATAATTCATATTTTATTATAAATATTCTAGTAAAGAACATAGTAGTGTCGACGATAGCGCCATTTATAAATAGTTTAAATATTTATTATTTAAACCTCTTTTTTGTAAATACTTTTAAAATTGTAATAGAGAATAGATGTTGGCGCGCTTATTTGAATTTAGAACATTCCATTGCCGAATACAGACGTTTTGTACATTTTTTTACAACTTTTATTTTCTTAGTTTTATTTTATTATTCTTTCTTTACTCCTCTCTCACTGGCAGCATTGGATTTTGTACACCCTCTTTGGTGCTTCCCGAGCGTAACGACTTGTCCTTCAAAATGAAGTTTGAAGAAAGTCCTTAAAGGTAGGCCGTAGGTAGTGGCTCAGCAATGTCCACTAACAGTTCATGAGCAAAAACGGCAACCACCTACGATCAGGTTAGCTCGTTTACCTACTGCCAAAAAAAGGAAGCCCATGAAATAGTTTTTGTAATTCCTAATCGTGTTACAATATAAATATTGAGTAGACCAATTTGATTCTTCAATTAATGTGGTGCTTGTCGTGATGTTCAAAAATCTTTTATCAGGATCTAATCAATAAAGTCAAAAAAAAACGTAATTTATGATACTTGGCATATTATTTTTGTAAAACTAATAAGTTAGTAACTAGCAAGCAAGCAAGCAAGACAAGCTTACGATTCGCTGATCATAATTGTATACCTATCGCTGCAATACCATTGAACATTTTGGGACCGCTACCGACGATCCATTTTACGACTCTAAAAACTTCTGAATCTCAAATAAACTACTCAACTATAAAGAATTAGTATAAAACAAAATGTTGCTCAACTTGAGTTTCTCTACAAATCGAAATTAAGTGCATTTTCACTGTTTTACTTTAATTACCTCACTTAACCTTGACTCACTAACTTATCGCGATAAAAATTTCACCACAACTCTGTCTTGCTTGTATTTATCAATGAACAAATAAGTTGGAGTGAGATAGCAAATCTTTTAAAAATATCGTTATACAAATATTATGAAAGTGGACTATTATGATGACCATAAAATCCATCCTTAGACATCAAACAAATTTGCAGGTCTACTGATGTTAAGTTAAAACTGCAACTCATATTCTAACACTATTTATTGCAAGTAGGCAGAAGAGTTAATAGGCGCCTAATCCTAAGTGGTTACCGTCGTTCATGGACTAATGCAATTTCAGAGGACACTGTGGAGCCACAGTCTTCGACCTACCTTTAGGGACTATAAACCTCGTTTGAAGAATTCATAAGTCCGTGTAGGAGGCTTATAGCCTACCAAAATGCCAACTAACTACTTCTAACTAACTTGAGGGTTTTGAGACTTCTTTAAAAAGATATGCCTTGTATAAGAAAACTCCACACCGAGATCTCATCTTTAATGATCTTTACATTACAAAAACAATCTCTTAAAATAAAAGAAAATTCTCGTAAGATGACTTACAGCAAAACGAATTGATTCCTAGTATTATGACTAAACAAATAAGTATTTAGTTTTATTTTTCTCAATGTGATTTTATTATCAAGACTGAAAAATGTAGGAAAAACACCGGCTTAATCTGCCATATCAAAACAATCCTTCATTCCAACCTTGAACTGGAGTTCTATCAACCGATGCGATGCCTTTCACGTATTTTTTGTTCAATTCTTTATAATAACTTCGTCTGCGTCATAGGAAGAAAGGTTCAGGTGTAGACCACTCGTGGAATTCTGAAAAAATTTGAGGACAAGACGTAGCGCTCGGGAAACGCCAAGAATAGGAGCTTATTCCATAGTCGGGTGTTGCGTGGCAATAATAATTCGTAAACCTAGCTGTAGATGACGATCTGGTTCTATTATATGAAAATCAAGTGATAAAAGTCGTGGTGGGGTAGTGGTCGAAGGGTTTCCTTCCGAACGGGAGGTCGCCGGTTCAAATCCGGCCGGCTTGTACCTCTAAATCTAAATATGTAAAAAAAATTATGTGCAATTTTTCACAACAACACTGCCTAAAAACGGTGAAGGAAAACATCGTAAGGAAACCTGCATGTCGGAAAAGGGTTCTAAAAATCCTTTGAAGATATGTGAAGTCCCCAATCCGCACTGGGCAAGCGTGGTGGACTATGCCTAATCCCCCTTCTGTGGAAACCTGAGCCCAACAGTGGGCAGTAATGGGTTGGTACAGTACAGTACAGTAATGTTATAGGTTATGTCTATAGTAGGGATGAAGTCCACCTCGAAACCGGGCGGTGCGATGTAGTCTTGTAGATCTTTGAAGAATTTTAAATCCTTTACCTTCTAGCTAGTTACAACTACTGCTCAGAATCATTACGATGGTCACCTCTGTGGATCCTTGTTACACAGGAGTTACAGTAGTGGGAGTGAGACGTTGGCAAATACCTGAATACTTAGGTTTTTAACTCCTTTAGAAGGACGAGTATATGACCCACTTATTATTAAGACTCGACGATTATAGACCTCTATACTACCCACAGCATGTCTTGTATAAATCATTCGTGCATTACATTGTGAAGGATAGCTGATTGTATTTTTTGTGATAGATTTCATGCCTCAAAACATGAAACCTTCACGCATGTGATGGTATCTATTCTGATTTTATATCTTCTTTGGACCCACTATACCGATTTCGAAAATTCTTTTACTAATAGCACTTAATCTTGAAAATCAGCGCTGCAGTTTTATGTAGCTGCAGCTTTTTGCTGAGCTGGTCGCCCATTCAGCACAGATCTTGCACACATTTAATCCATCTGTTTTAGTTTAATTTATTATTATCGCTGTTTTGCTTTGTTTTTTTCTTTTTATTTTGTTTAGCATATAGTTTTTAATTTTTACTTTGTTCATTAAATATAGCACTAGATTCTTAATGTTAAGTGTGTAAGCTATTAAGTGCTGAATAAATGTATTTTCTTTCTTAACCTTTGACTAGAGTTTCATTAGCGTCAGTAATCAATTACCACCAGAAGGGCCGTATGCTGGCCGGAGAAAAAATTTCATGACATAAAACTATTAGCACTTCTCTGACTATGCGAGAGCGTTTGTAATCTACTTATTTCTTTATTTTCTATGTTATTCTGAAAAAAACACCAAAAGCAACTTTATGATTGAAATTATATGTTGTCAATATTATACTATATATAAATCATCGAGATCATAATCAAAGAAAAGCAAAACAAAACATTTTTTAGCATTGTATTCAAGCACTAAATGTCCTTGACCGTTTATTTATCATGTTAATTTGAACCTTATTGCAATGGAACAGGTTCCAAAACGAAGATAAAGAGTTCGAACTATCAATGATCAAGAACTCCACGTCCTTGACCGTGTATTTGTCATGTTAATTTGAACCTTAATGCAATGGAACAGGTTCCAAAACGTAATATAAAACGTCAGATCTATCAATGATCAAGGACTCCACGTCCTTGACCGTGTATTTGTCATCTTAATTTGAACCTTATAGCAATGGAACAGGTTCCAAAACGAATATAAAGCGTTCGAACTATCAATGATCAAGGACTCCACGTCCTTGACCGTGTATTTGACATGTTAATTTGAACCTTATTGCAATGGTACAGGTTCCAAAACGAATATAAAGCGTTCGATCTATCAATGATCAAGGACTTCACGTCCTTGACCGTTTATTTGTCATGTTAATTTGAACCTTATTGCAATGGTACAGGTTCCAAAACGAATATAAAGCGTTCGATCTATCAATGATCAAGGACTCCACGTCCTTGACCGTTTATTTGTCATGTTAATTTGAACCTTATTGCAATGGTACAGGTTCCAAAACGAATATAAAGCGTTCGATCTATCAATGATCAAGGACTCCACGTCCTTGACCGTTTATTTGTCATGTTAATTTGAACCTTATTGCAATGGTACAGGTTCCAAAACGAATATAAAGCGTTCGATCTATCAATGATCAAGGACTCCACGTCCTTGACCGTTTATTTGTCATGTTAATTTGAACCTTATTGCAATGGAACAGGTTCCAAAACGAATATAAAGCGTTCGATCTATCAATGATCAAGGACTCCACGTCCTTGACCGTATATTTCTCATGTTAATTTGAACCTTAATGCAATGGAACAGGTTTCGAAACGTCTGATAAGCCGTTGTCAGATGACAGTTGCAGGCGCAACGTTCAGTCTGATCTTATTTGTCGATGGATGGTGACTTGTTTTTATAGTGTTAAGTGTTTTGATACGAGATTTTTAAGGTTCGTTTTTTTTTGTTATTTTTTAGTTTTATTTATTTTGTGTGTTAAAGGGATATTTTTAAAATTTATTTGAGAATGACAATTTTATTTTTGCCAATTATTTTTTATACTATGTTGTATCACAATTAAATTTTAATTAATTTAAACTTTAGGTATGTACTTCGTACAAGTAGATAGTAAATAAGCTCGTGAATAAAAATAATACACCTCTTCTTCTTATTTTCATGAATAAAAAGAATCAGGTACTATTGATGTAATTTTAGAAAACAAAAATTATAATCGGAAAAATACTTAGTATTATATTGGAAATGTTAATCTGTTATTGTAATTAGTGTTTATTCTGTTGATGTTTTTAAATAAAAGTAAAATAAAATAAAATGTTGCTCATAAATAAGTATTATAATTATTATTGTAATGGAAGAGCGGAATTATCAAACACAAGCATATCTGTTGCTTAAATGATGATTCCAGACATAAAGAAAAATGTACTTATTTTCGATACAATAAAGATTTTTTTTTTTTTCAAATTTTTAATAGAAGTATAAATCTTCATTTAAAATGGTGATAAGTACTTTGCCACTGGTATATTTGAGATAGATTCACTTATCATTAAGTGTGGTTTAAGCTTTACTCACACTTAAGACATTCGATAAATATGTTTTCACTAATTTAACTAAATACAAATATTTGCAGTGACTTTCATTTAAATAAATATGTAATACGAATCTCTGCATCAGAAAAAAAAAACTATAAAAAATAATCGACCAAAAAACCGTTCAACTTTTAAATCGGTCATAAAATTTTTCACTACTCGCATTCTCACAAAGATATACTTTGACATTTCTTAAAGAGGTCACTCTGAAATACGTTCTAATAAAAAACACTTATAAAAGTACTTATAAAATAACAAAAGAAAAGCGAGAACAATCGTACTTTTCACAATGTTCAAGAGCTGTGAAAACCTTAGAAAATTCTTTAATCGATTAAAACAAATCGTACAAGGCTACTCATAATAATTGAAATTTACAAACAAAAACAATGCGCTAGTCTTCTATCAAATATAACAAAGATACACAGTTTTAAATTATAAAAGAAAATTATTGTAGGTACCCAACAACCATTGAAAGATTCTTTAAAATAGATAAAGATTCAACGAGTTCCAACCACGCCTAACCAAAACGCGATTTCAAAGAATAACAATTTGAATTAAAATAATTTTCTAATGTCGTTTCAAGATCAATTCTTGAAAAGTTGACGAAAAACCAATGGTTCAATTTCATTCTAGAGATGTTATCTATGAAATACCAAGTATCATAACAAAGAACAGGAAAAATGTAAATCTGTATCATTTTTCTCAATCGACCTCAAACGGTCGTATTCTTAAGAAATCTTCCTGGAAAAATTCAATGACTTAGAATACAATGAGTTATACTCAGTTTAAAAATAACTTTATTCCAGTAAGATGTCTTCTGAAGATTATGCTAAATTGAATCCATTGAAGTTCAAAATAAGTATGATAATTCATTGAATACCCTTTTCAGTGTAGTTAGGGTTACTGAAAATAGATTTTAGGTTTGCATTTTGTCTTTTAAAAAGTCGACTATAGGCACATAGTATCAGAAATCAGTTTTAGAAAAAAACTACACAATCATTCTTAGAGATACAAAAAAGACATGCCCACGAGTTTCTTCCCCTTCCCAATTCTTCTTAGGTACTATTTCTATTTCTTTTCTTTCGAACTGGTGGTAGGTAGCCTTTTCACATCAACAAGCATGATAATTTCATTAACGTTGAAAATAAAAAAAAATCATTTCATATCATCTTAGAAATATTTTAGCTAAACAATATTAGAATAAAGAATGTAAACGCAAAAATAAACAAAAAAACTGTATCAAATGAGAGACGAAATTACATTCAAAATGATTTTCCTCTTCCTCTCTTAGTTCCTCAAATCCATAATATTAATGCTCCACATGTCAACATATACAGGAAGTACCTTTTTCATATGAAGTTTCCTCGTCCATATGTGATGGGAGGTCAACAATGTGTTTTGCAACTTAAATAAATAAAAGACAAATATAGGGATATGTAACCTTTAAATTAAGATACATTGGTCGAAATACGAATTAGAGCCTCTTTTATTTTTGGCGTCTCCAAAAACAAAAGAGGCTCTAAGTCGTAAACATTAATAAATATCATTAAACACTCGCGGTTATCTAGATCACTTACTCAATTACTAAACGGGTTCTTACTAATTACTTAAATATCGAGATCGTTCATTTAATAAAAACCGTGGTAAGAAATCGATTAAACATTTTTCCTACGCGGTTGTAGCTACAAAGATAAAAGGACAACATTTATAAATAAAATGATCCGCTTTTCCAAAAGACATGATCACTTAAAGACCTTGATGTTCTTAATTTATCATCATACTTTTCTCATTATAATTAACTAATTATAATCGATTTCAAGGTCAAAAACATTAACAAATAAATTCTTTACTCATCTCAAGTACTAATTTAGTCCAAACTATATTAATAAACTAGCTGACCCGCGCAACTTCATCTGCGATACAAAGGGGTTCAAACAGTACTCGCAATACCGTCGCGTTATTATTTTCGCGGTCCGCTGTGCACCCACATATTCATAAAAGCGGTTATTGTGACTAAACTATGATAGTTAGATATATGCTGTCGCGGACTTTTTTGTTTGTCTTATTTAGACCTAAAAACCCGTAGTACATCATTTTGTTCTATTGTCAATAGTTTTTGCAGCGTACTGTTAGGCGGCGGTGGGCGTTAGTCTTTTTAAAAAAAAAACACTTTGTGTCCCTAAACACTTTTTATTCTTGAAAACTCACTACACTTTTTAAGGTCTCTGTTTTTATGTCGAGTGACTGGTGTGCACCGATCTGAAGGACTTGTATTGGATAACTGACCGGGTTGATTGAATGACAATGACTAACTGACTTGCTTGGTTGATAATGACTGCCTTCTGCCACGCGGTGGCTTCTGTATTTATATTAATTAATGTTGCTTATGTCAGCATATGGGTCATAGAATAAAAGGATATAACATCTCCCCCCTTAAGACGGAGCTTATCCTTAAAGAAAAGCGAAGTTAAAAGAAAAGTTAAGAACTCGAAAAAATAAAAACAGAGATTCACAATCACTTAGAACTAAGATACAAAAGTTAATATTAAAAGATTTTGTTTAAGGTTAAAATACATTTAAGGATTTCGGCTTACAAACTAAAATAAGATTTAAAAGATTTGACTTAAATAACTAAGACAATAAAAATTAAAAGTTCAAAATAAAAATTAAAGACATTATATTATTTAATTATTAATTAGCAAAATTTAAAAGATGTATTTTAAAATTAATTGTTCATTATATTTCTTTTAAAATGAATTGAGTCTGAAATTGATTTTACAGATTTTTTATCTTCATCTGATATTTCTGACATCTCAATTGAATTATGAAATTTCGATTCTTGTCTAAAGTTCTTCTTAGTATTGCATTGGTTGAATATTTGAATACAATATGCACTTGAATTATTATTGTTTCTACAACAGTATTTATATAATTTATAACTAATGTAAAGAAATATTAAGATAAGCGATATTATGGTTAAAGACGAATAATAGCTAGCAAATTTTACAAAATGAGATTGATCTTGAATTTTATTTATTTCGCTTTCTAAATCATCAAGTTGTCTATAAGAATGTTTAAGAGAGTCAAGATCAATATTACTTAAAGTTAAAGGAGACAGTGAAGGTATCGACTGATTCAAGATTTCCGTTTTACAACAATCATCATCGGTGATATCAAAATCCATTTTAAAATTATCGTTAATTACAATATTAGTTGAAATAGAAGGTTCTAGACGAATAGTTTTAGAAAATGCTATACAATTATCTGAAAGGCTTAAGATTCCTGTACCCTGTATTGGGTAATCTTTAATATTATTTTCATCACATTTAATAGTTAACTTAGTAGTCTGTGACTGAACATAGATCCAACGATTATTTTCTAATTTGTGCCAAATATCAATAAGACCATACAAGAGTTGAGAATTACATTTTTTCGGTAGATTTAGTATTACTTCCGTTATTAGTTTCGTCTCGCAGGACGGGTTTGTTATGCTAGAAAATACAGTTTGAGATTGACATATAAGACGATTAGAGCTTAACTTAGAACATTGTTGCATGTTATCGAATAAGGTGTAATGTAATCTATCATCCGTTAATGCGATATAAGGTTTTGTAGGAATTATTAATGCAAAAGTTTTAGGAATGGATTTTTCATGAGGAGTAGGAAGTGGAATAATTTTATACACAGTATACTTAATAGGAACTATAAGAGGAATTTGAAGGACAAATATTATTTTATCTTTATAAAAATATGTTACTAGTTTAGAAACGTCTAATAAAATATGTATATTATCTAAAATAAGAGGAACGGGAAAATCTAGTTTATTACTAATAGAACTACTACGTTTAGAGAGTTCCTTGAAAAGATTAGTAGGGCTTAAAATGGATGGATGCAAAATATTTACTTTAGAAAATAAAATAGAATTCGTAATAGAGTCAAGAAGGTTAGAAATTGTTAGGAGAGATCCTTCGAGGATATTCATTAAAGTATTGAGTTTTGTGTTAATTAATAAATTATTGCTGGTTTTTGTAACTTGAGACAGCACATCATTAAGATCTTGTATTTGAGAGTTTAATTTTATTTCGTTTTGATTTAACTTTGAAATTGTGGAATTGAATGAATTTATTGTTGATTTTACTATATGAATGTTATCTTTCATTAAATTAAATATTTCATTTTCATTATTCTGACACGCGTCGATGGCGGCGTTATACTTTCGGGCATCGTCTGCGTCAAGAGTTCCGAAGAAGAATTTTAAGATTTCACCACCAAATTCTAAAGATCTTTTGAAACGATTTGGGGCATCATTTGATATTATATGCGAAAGAGAACGAGATTTGATAAAATTACTTTCTAAGATCACTTCGAGTGGGCTGAAAACATCTATACAATTTGAATAACTTTCAGGACGAGATTTTTCACATAAAAGGGATGTTTTTATCATTAGCTTATTTATTTTTTCTAGTTGAGGTTCGAGAGATTTTACATTAACATGAGTAATAACATTCCAATAATCATTATAAAAGTAAATGTTTGTTGTTTGATCGAAATATAATCCGGGACTATGAACAATAGGAGTTATTTCTGATTCCGATGTGACTCGATGTAAGATTAATCTGAAAAGATGAGATAAAAATATTTCGTAAAATAAGAATTAAGATTGATTAAGAGTGTGCGGGTTTAAGAATATTTGTATGATACTTAACGTGTTTTCGGTTCACGGCTAAAGTTACATTATGTTTTCCGTTAGTTTTTACGATTTTGTAAGGACCTTTCCAGATAGGTGATAAGGCTTTTCGAAGTCTGTGGTGGCATTTAAGATATACCATGTCGCCTGTTTTATATTGAACATTACTAGTAGACGCGTCGTAATTTGTTTTAGATTGTTCTTTGCTTTGACGAATATATTCTAGGGCTTTTTCGCGGCTTACTTTCATTCGATACTGAAGAGCTCGGATATACTCGTGGTATGTGACGTTACTATTTGTTTCATATAAAGAACTAGGTAATGTAGGTTTATGACCGTAAAGAAGTTCAAAAGGAGAAAAGTGTGTAGTGGTATGAGGAGTTGTGTTATAAGCGAGAACGGCTGTTGCCAGGTAGCAATGCCAGTCGTTCTGGTTCTCATTTACAAAAGATTTTAAATATTCCTTAAGAGTAGCGTGACTTCTTTCAAGCGCGCCGTTAGTTTGCGGATGATAAGGAGTTGAAAATAAGGGTTTTATTTTAAAGATTTCGGTTACTTGTTTGAATAGATCAGAGGTAAAGCAAGTGCCTAAGTCTGTTAAGATGGTTTTAGGTATACCGAAAAGAGATATGAAGTGGACAAGATTTCGGGCTACTTCGTCGCTAGAGGAAGATATCATAGGATAAACTGAAGTGAATTTAGTTAGATCGTCTTGAAGAGTTAAAATGTATCTGAATCTTTGGAAACCTGCATCAGGCAAAGTGCCTACAATGTCTAGAGCTAGTCGTTCAAAAGGTTTCGTGCTAGTAGATGTTATTTCCATAGGAGCTGTGTTGCAAGATCTAAGGGGTTTGTTTACTTGACATAATTTACAATTTTTTACGTATCTTTCAATATCGGCTCGCATGGATTTCCAATAATAAGATGATTTGATTCTATTTAACATTCTTTTAATACCGGGGTGTCCGGCTACGGGAGAGTCATGATTTTCTTTTAAGATTTTCGGAATTTCAAGAGGGGTAGGATAAATCATTTGATTTTTATAGATATGAATTACAAGATTTGTGTTATGAAAAATGTGTGCAATTATATTATAAACTTTTGTATAAGATATTTTAGTAAAAGGGTCTGTAAAGTCAGATATAGCTAAATCTGTAATATCTGAATAATTATTTAAGATTTCGTTTCGCAATTTCATCAAAGTATCGTAAATTGACCTGTAAGTTGTTTCTTCGTAATGATGTATTTTTATGAAAAGAAAGTGATATGTTTTATTATTCTCGGTAACGCTTTGCACGGACTGTGGGACTCGTTCCGATTCCAGTAACTTCGCGGAGTCTTTCATTCGCAATGCGGCATAGAATAATCGAAATCTAAAGAGACGGGACAAGCGATAGAATTTATTTTAGTAAGATGAAGAGCTTCCGAGTGTTCCTCGATTTTTGTATTCGGGGTCGGTAAAGATTTGGTAAATTGTTGTTTAAAGTATTTTTCATAGGTTAATTTATTTAAGTTATCACTATTAAGAATATATATCCTAGACAAGGCATCGGCGTTAGAATTCAGTTTACCTTGTTTGTAAATTATTTCATAATCATACTCTTCTAATTTAAGGCGCCAACGTATTAAGCGGCTACCAGGATCTTTTACATTAAAAAGTCAGACAAGAGGACGATGATCCGTCACGATTTTGAATTTGTTACCGTACAAGTAAGGACGAAAAGTTTTCACGGCAAATAAGATGGCAAGAAGTTCTTTCTCGGTTGTAGAGTAGTTTCCTTCTGCTTTGTTAAGGGTTCGAGACGCATAAGCTATAGGTTTGTCTTTGCCTATAAGACCTTGAGATAAGACTGCTCCAACTGCATAATTACTGGCGTCGGTAGTGACGACAAAGGGTTGTGTAAAATCTGGATATTGTAAAAGTGGGGCAGTAGTTAGTTTTTCTTTAAGAATGTTGAAAGCTTGTTCTTGGTCTAACGACCAAGTGAAAGAAATGTCCTTTTTTAAGAGAGAGGTAAGAGGTTTTGTAATTTTTGAGAAGTTTTCAATGAATCGTCGGTAATATCCGACAAGACCTAGAAAGGATTTGATATCTTTTGGGTTTTTAGGAGTTGGAAAATTTGTAACAGCTTTGATTTTATCGGGGTTTGGTGAGACACCTTTGTCAGTGATAATATGACCTAGGTAAGAGACTTCACGGCGGAGAAATTCGCATTTATCCGGCTGAAGTTTGAGATTATATTCTCTGAAGCGTTGAAAGACGAGTTTTAATTTTTCAATATGAGAGCTAAGATCTGGGCTGTAAATAATACAGTCATCTAGGTAGATGTAACAGTGTAGACCTTGTAGTCCAGAGAGAACTGTATTCATCAGCCTCTGGAAGGTGCTGGGCGCGTTTTTAAGGCCAAATGACATTCTATTATAGTGGTAATGCCCGGTACTTCCGTTTGTATTTACTACTGTAAAAGCTGTTTTCTGAGCGTCAGCTGGATCGAGACAAATCTGGTGAAAACCAGACACGAGGTCTAAGGTACTGAAGTATTTTGAGTGACCTAACTGGTCTAAGATGTCAGTAATTAAAGGGATCGGATAGACCTCGGAGACCGTGACGTCATTAAGGCGTCGGTAGTCAATGACGATACGCCATTTTTTCTTTCCTGACGCATCCATCTTTTTCGGAACTACCCATACGGGAGCATTCCATGGTGAGGTAGATGGCTCAATAATTTTTTGTTCCAACATTTTTTTTATTTGGGTGTCTACTTCACCCTTATGACACTCTGGGAGGCGATAAGCTTTAACGTTAATTGGGGGTGCATCCCCAGTTTGGATTGAATGTTTAAGAGCATTAGTATGAGAGAGTGGATCGCCTTCAATATAAAAGATGTCCGAATATTGTGAACAACATTCAAAAAGTGACCTTTTTTCTTCCGCGTTTAAATGAGAGTGTCTAATAAGATTAAGGATTTTGTCTATACGATTCGAAGGAGAAGGAGAAAAATTAAAGATGTTTTTATTTTCAAGATTTGTAGAAACATTATTATTAAGTTCATTAAGATCGACTTCTGTTAAACGTATTTTATAATCTTTGATTTCGATTGACTCATCTGTGGTATTCAATACCGAGACGTTAACTCTATTGTTCGATTTTAAGCTAACGATGCAGTTTGCAATGTATACGCCGTCACGTATGCAATGGTCTAAAACAAGAGCTTCTTTAAGTTTAGGTAATTCCGAAAGGTCATTAGCGACATTGCATTCTATAACACTTTCAGAGCGAGGTGGAATTATAAATTTAGGGATGTTATATATAATAGGAATTGGATAGCCTTGTAGAATTATAGATTGAGTCTGGTAATCGATATTAACTTTGAAAAAATCTAAGAAGTTTGAACCTATGATTCCGTCTACCTTTAAGTTTATCGCGTCGGGGACCACGTCAAATTTGTATGAAAAGGATGAGTCATATAAATTAAATTTTAGTTCAAATGAACCTAAGGTTTCGATATATGTGGCGTTTTCATTTATCCCCTTAAGTCTTAATTTATCTTGGGAAAGTATCGGACAATATTCAAGACTGCTATGTTTGACTATGCTAACAGATGCACCCGTGTCGATAAGAAAGCAAAGAATTTTAGACGAAGATTTTGTAATTAAATTAATATGAGGTAGCGATGTCTTTTTATTAAGAGCTGACGTTTCGTAAATAATTTCTTTAGTTGTCTCGGAAATCGTAGTTTCCGATTGAAAAGATTTATGATTATTTTCGACCTTAGAGATATTTGTTTTAGGTTCATTTTTATTAATTAAAGATTTAGAACAAGATTTAGAGTTGTCATAAGGGTTAGGATGACAATTTTTTAAAGATTTTGAATAAGATTTCGTATTAGGGTTGTCACAAGATTTAGTAAAAGATTTAAGATTGTCATAAGAGTTAGGATGACAATTTTTTAAAGATTTTGGGTAAGATTTCGTATTAGGGTTGTCACAAGATTTAGTAATAGATTTAAGATTGTCATAAGAGTTAGGATGACAATTTTTTAAAGATTTTGGGTAAGATTTCGTATTAGGGTTGTCACAAGATTTAGTAAAAGATTTAGTAATATGTTCGTGACAACCTTTAGTATAAGATTTTGTAAAAGGGTTTGTTTTAAGATTTTGACAAGATTTAGTATTAGAATTTTCGTAAGATTTTGTACAAGGGTTTGTATTAGGATTTTGATAAGATTTAGTATAAGAGTTTGTATTTAGATTTTCTGTGCCTGTAAAGCTATGAGGTTTTAGCCGGCACACGTCTAAGACCTCATTTAGTTTTTTGGAATAGAAGAGATTTGGCTCGCGGCTTCTTCGCAAACATTGATAATTTTAGAATTCGAAGCCTGCGACTGATTCATGTTTGTTTCCGAGTTCCGACGTTGGTTGTTGTATTCGCGTCTCCTACACATATTAATATGATGACCTACCTTTTTGCAGTAGGCGCACACGATGTTTTGGATAAATTTGTTATTGGAAGATTGCTGAGATGATGAAGATGATGTTGGTTGAGGAGGTTGGAAATGATAAGCCTTTTGGAAAGGTTCTCTTTTCTTTTTGTAACAGTCGTTGGACGAGTGTCCATGCTTACCACAAGTCGAGCATGCCTTAAAGGATTTGTGAGATGCTCGATTTAGATTAAACAGCTTTTCCTCTTCTACAGCGTGTGTTATCGCTGCATTTAAGTTTGTAGGATTTCGACATCTTACTATGGTTGAATAACCTGGATTTAATCCTAGCATGAACGTATTTAAAGCTAACTCCTCCATCGCGGCTATTTTCCCAGGAAGGAGAGTTTTGTCATTACAAGAATAATGGATGTCAGCTTGAATTCTCGTTAAGCACGACTCCAATCTTAACGCGTATTGCGTGACTGACTCCGTGCTGCTTTGTTTGCAATTTTGAAGATCTATGAGCAGATGTGTTGAATGTTTCTTTTCGCCAAAAGTCGATTTGAGAAAGAATTTAAGTTCATCCCAAGTGTCGAAGGTTTTTAGGCTGCAAGCTAGTTGAGCTTTTCCCTCTAATTGGGAGATAATGAATTTACAAAGGATGTTTCTTTGTTGTGGCGAAGCAAGAGCGACTGCGTTGTCGCAATTTGTTAGAAAAGCGGGTAACGACTCGCGATCTCCGCTGAATGGTCTTATAAATTTAGTTAGGAAGTTGAGGTTTAGTTTTTCACTTCCTGATTCGATTTCTGATTTTGTGTTAGTCATTTTATAAGATTTAAGAATAAAAATAATATAATATTATAGATAATTCAGGAAGGTTGTGGAAAGGATTCTTAAACTATAATTTCTTACAATTAATAAGGATGATAGATCACTTACAAGATTACGAAGATATTCGGCAGCATCACGAAGAAGAGGTTCTGCGATGAAGAAGCGCGTGCTGCGATGTGGAGTCGTGATCTTGGTCCAAGATGTTGTATTTTGAAGATTTCGGAGATTTTGAAGATTTCGAAGATTTTGAAGATTTCGAGGCTTTGAAGATTTTGGAGATTTTGAAGATTTGGAGACTTTGAAGATTTTGGAGATTTTGAAGATTTGGAGACTTTGAAGATTTTGGAGATTTTGAGTTCAGATCGTGCTTGATGACTTGATAGGGTTCCACCAGTGTCGATTTGCGTTTGGTGCGGGCTCACTTAGCGGGGTGAGACTGACCGTCGACCAGCAAAGTTCAGAGTTGTAGAGAGATGTGTTGTTATTTGGTGCGGGCTCACGAGATGCGATGAGGCTGACCGTCGACCAGGAGTTTGTGTCGTGGATGGGCAGTGTTCCGGTGCGGGCTCGGTTGACGAGGCTTACCGTCGACCAGGACTAACAGGACCGCTGCGGATTCTTTGGATGCTGAGGTCTCTTCCTATGACTCTCTCAGCATCCCACTTCTGACACCAATTTGTTAGGCGGCGGTGGGCGTTAGTCTTTTTAAAAAAAAAACACTTTGTGTCCCTAAACACTTTTTATTCTTGAAAACTCACTACACTTTTTAAGGTCTCTGTTTTTATGTCGAGTGACTGGTGTGCACCGATCTGAAGGACTTGTATTGGATAACTGACCGGGTTGATTGAATGACAATGACTAACTGACTTGCTTGGTTGATAATGACTGCCTTCTGCCACGCGGTGGCTTCTGTATTTATATTAATTAATGTTGCTTATGTCAGCATATGGGTCATAGAATAAAAGGATATAACAGTACGCATAAATAGGTTTTCGATTATTCACCTTGTGTTACATATTCGATATTTTCATACGGATCCCTAATTTATTTGAAAATAAAATATAGCCTATAACCTTCCTCGATAAATGGACTTTCCAAGAGTGAAATAATTTTTGAATTCGGACCAGTAGACCTGAGATTAGCGCGTTCAAACAAACTCTTCAGCTTTACAATATTAGTATAGATTCAAATTTGTTAATTAAAAAGTTCGATAACTAATAAATTTAACAGAAATGGCGAATACAACATAAGTTATGGCCAACCTTGGCCCAGTGGTAACCGGTATAAATAATGAGGTCTTAAGTTACCTACTGCCACTAAATAAATTTGATTTAAACTATAGTAAAACTTTCATGCATTTTCAACGGGTTGCATTTTCAATGAGGATACCGTCCTGAGCTTTGCAATGCTAAGGCTTTGGTTACACATCAACTATACAGGACTTTTTTAAAAACTCGTTTGGGGACGGTGCGAGGGGAAAAAGTGCCGAGCGCGTAACGCGTCGCGCCGTCCCTCCAAACCCCGTGCTGGGTTCTGGCCTTAGCCGGAGTTCGGAGGCTGAGTGTGAGCGGTTGGAGGTTTTCAACTCCCATACATACCCGGTCCGGATCCGGTGATTTCCTCCAACCGAAAAAAAAAAGGAGGGACATGACTTAACGCTCCAGGAACAATGATGACAGAAGTTCTTTCAAACTAATAAAAAAAAACACTAAAAAGTTTATTTATAAAACTTTCTATCCATAAAAAATCCACTCTAACTTCAGAAAAGTTCTTTTGTAGTGAACTTCAACCGCTCCGAGTAAAAGACCTCTCTCTTACCAATAATACTATAAAGCAATAATATTATAATACACGCTCTTGAATTCGTCCTTCTTCTATTCATAAAACCCAACAATGACCATGTCCAAGGCTTTTCAAATAAATATTATAAGCGTACAAAACAAATAAGAACAAAGAATAAATGTAAGGACAATCGTGAACACCTGTTGATAATACTGATAGCTTCGATTTTATTATTTTACTTGGATGTTCAAACTGAGTGTGTTACGTCATACAAACTAGTATAAAAACCGTTGTGTAGCGGACGTGGGGATGAGTTGTCGGTTGTCGTTCGTACGGAAAGGACCTCTGTGTCCTTACATTTCTTTTTTTTTAATTAAGTCCATTTCTGATTCCTAATAAATTGATTTAATTTTACTTTGGAACTAATCAACTACCCACTGTTTGAAATGTTTTATCTTATTTGTGTTTCATGACGACTTTGGCGTGACGACTCGCCGATGTGCTATGGCGCGACGTGGATTACCGCGGATTAAGGTGGATTACCGCGGATTCAGGTGGATTACCGCGGATTCAGGTGGATTACAGCGGATTAAGGTGGATTACCGCGGATTAAGATGAAATAGCGCTGATGAGAAACTCGGTGCGTAAAGAAGCTCAACCTGAACAATTCAAATGAGTTGGAAGCATCATTTCGACGTGGTTCTAGCTGGCAAAGCGTCTTATCACGTTGCCAGATCTGTAGATGTAGTAACTGGCAACTGTTGATGCACAAGGAGTACGTTTGCAACAGTAACCAAACTATTCTTCAACTGGACTCATCATTGTGATATTAATGGAGCTTATCTGATGACAGTCTGAGCAACGCATCAAAAATGCCTAAGTAGTCCACATATGGGCGCGTGATATATTGCAGCTATGTTTAATGCTTATTTCGAATAGTTACCGAGGAATAGGAATCAACTGATGCCTTTACAGATTGGTTCGTGTAATAGTAAGTCTTGTGTCAGGTGAGGCCGAGCATATTTTGAGGACGCTTCCATACTAAGATTTCCTATGTGAAGAGGCTATGTGAAAAACATAGCTTTGATGTAAGTTCTACACGTTAATTCTGTTCCGTAGAACCTTTGTAATGTTAAATTATTTCTGTGTCAGATAAACTCAAGTGCGTTGTGCAGCTTGATGGAAGAGGGAGGTGCTGAGGGCGTCTGCTGGACGCGATTCCGAGGGCGTCTACTGGATGCGATGCCGAGGGCGTATGCTGGACAGCGATGCTGTGCGAATCTGGGACACGAGCCTACGTGGATGTTTAGCTGTGTGCACATCCCGAAGGTGTGGAAGGATGTTTAGCTGTGTGCACATCCTGGGAGCCTACGTGGATGTTTAGCTGTGTGCACATCCCGAAGGTGTGGAAGGATGTTTAGCTGTGTGCACATCCTGGGAGCCTACGTGGATGTTTAGCTGTGTGCACATCCCGAAGGTGTGGAAGGATGTTTAGCTGTGTGCACATCCTGGGAGCCTACGTGGATGTTTAGCTGTGTGCACATCCCGAAGGTGTAGAAGGATGTTTAGCTGTGTGCACATCCATATTATAGGTTTATACGGATGTTTAGCTGTGTGCACATCCACGTTACAGGTTTATACGGATGTTTAGCTGTGTGCACATCCACATTACAGGTTTATACGGATGTTTAGCTGTGTGTACATCCACATTACCGGTTTAAATGGATGTTTAGCCGTGTGTAATCACATTGCAGGTTTAAATAGATGTTAATCTGTATGCACATCCATATTGGAGGTGCCCGAGGACGGACACAGTCAGGAGAGGCCGTGATAGCTTCGATTTTATTATTTTACTTGGATGTTCAAACTGAGTGTGTTACGTCATACAAACTAGTATAAAAACCGTTGTGTAGCGGACGTGGGGATGAGTTGTCGGTTGTCGTTCGTACGGAAAGGACCTCTGTGTCCTTACATTTCTTTTTTTTTAATTAAGTCCATTTCTGATTCCTAAAAATACTATATTTCGAAACCTAATAAAACGTCTTTATTGGCCATTTTATTTATTCTCCTTAAGATAATATAAAACTAACACTTACAAGAATTCTCTTGAGTTTGAATTATTTCGATTTTTTTGCACATTTTTTTTTCAGTTGTGTTGATTGTAGAGTTTTATTTTTTACAAAATATTTTTTTTTACAATTCCTTTTAGAATTATTTTTTTAATTTTTTATTATGAGATTTTTGTTTCTTCCGTTGTTGGTGTACCTAAATAAATAAATTAAAGTTGTTTTTATCTAATATATAAAATTGTCGTGTCACGGTGTTCGAACTTGAACTCCTCCGAAACGGCTCGACCGATTTTGATGAAATTTTTTGTGCTTATCCGGTACCTATGAGAATCGGCCAACATCTATTTTTCATCCCCTAAATGTTAGGGGTAGTCCACCCCTAATTTTTTTTTTCGGCGCAGACGAAGTTGCGCGAGTCAGCTAGTAACCTATAGTTTGCATTTACTATACATTCTAATTACATTAGGTATGATTTAACTTCGATATACATCTGCGTGCAAAATTTCAGCTTAATCGGAAAGCGCATATTTTGTCAAATTTAACTCGCAAGATTCCACCCAAACTTAGATCTAAGTACATAGTCACTTGGTTACATCCAGTGCAAGTTAATAAAGCTTCTAAAATCAAGGCATTTGATTGAACAAATCCACCTCAGTACAACTTTATCCTCCAATTTTTTCTACAATATTCAATGGAATTAGTTCGTTTGGATACCCAATTTGCTTAGTTTATAAGATTACTTCCAATATTCCGAAAGTTTCAGAAAGTATCGCTTATATTTCATTTAATCCCCACCACGGTAAATTAATTTTCACTAAATCTCTTAAGCCCGATTCTCAAGCCTTCTCGTACCTACAAAAAGGGCCCTTCAACACTTAATTTCTTGGAAGCTTTCAAGAATTTAAGCAGAAAAAACGGTGGAAAATTTTTCATCGGGTATCTGTCTAAATTTTAAATTTTCGCTCTTTTGTGTTGGGATTTAAAGGTAAATGTAGCATTGAGATTTGTGTCTGTTCATTTCTTTATTTTAGATTTAGAAGTTGCTACAGTCACATTTGATAGAAATAAACTGGATTCTAATCACAATCATAATATCATAATACTATTATAAAGGCGAAAGTTTGTAAGTATGGATGTATGGATATTTGTTACTCTTTCATGTAAAAACTACTGAATGGATTTGAATGAAACTTTATCACAATATAGCTTATACATCAGAATAACACATAGGCTACAATTTTTGATAATAATCTAGACGGGACGAACCTGAAGTCCACGCGAACGAAGTCGCGGGCAAAAGCTAGTACTTAATATTTTAGCCAGAGAGAGTTTTGAGATATTGTTATGTTATTTTAAAGTTATTTTTATGTGCATACAACACGTCATAAATATGTCAAGAGATACCCTTATTAAGGTTTATGAGCGACAGTAATCACTCACCATAATGTGAGTAATATAACAGTCACAATAAAAAGTGGTTGAAAACGGTGAAGGAAAACTGTTGGTATCCTTTTCAAATCGCAAGTAAACCTACCTCCATCCAAAAGGATACCAACATCCTTCCCCAATCAGCATTAGACAAACATGTTGGGATGCCTTATCCCTTCCACTGAAGAGAGCCCAGCAGTGGGCAGTAATATGTTACAGTACAGTAAAGCATAGCAACAATTCGGAGATATTATCATCACTCAGTGACCACCAGAGCGCAACAAAGATTGATGATGACATTAAGAGGTATTACTCAATGTTTGACAGATCCGATATGTGATTCGATGTGTTAAATACACCTATATATTTTAGGCTGAAATATATCTTATCGTGCATTTGGGATTTACCAATTACTTGACCTTCTGATTATGGAAGCCTAAGAAATATTCACGGAAAGTATCTTGGGAATGCTCTGAGATTATTAGAATTGCTGCTAAATTGTCACGACACTTTTTTTTTGTTTTAGATGATTATCGCTAGATTTTTTTTTTTTTTTTTTTTTTTCAGTTGGAGGAAATCACCGGATCCCCGCCCGCCCCGCGGGCGGGGTATGTGGGAGTTGAACCTCACTAAAACCTCCAACCGCTCACACTCAGCGTCCGAACCCCGGCTGAGGCCAGAACCCAGCACGGGGTTTTGTGGGACGGCGCGACGCGTAACGCTCTCGGCACACTTTTCCGTCACGCCGTCCCCGGACGCCGAACCGGCAGCCGCCGGCGATACGGCCACCGGCTCTCTCGGTCGGCGGGCTATCCGAAGCCCGCCAAGATGGCTGGACCGCGTGTCACCCTCCCACGGAATACCCCGCTGGGTCAGAACCAGCGTGGGTCGGGGAGCGCGGTCCGCCATCCTCCGGATGCTCTGACGCAAGGGCGTGCTGAGCGAGACACGACACCTTCTTGGGTCCCCGCTCGCACTCACATGCGTTGGGGACCCGAAACTCTTAAGGGGCCAGATTCCGGGCGAGATCCCGGTTCCGGCCCCTTGCTCGACGGCGGCGGGTTGTTGCGGGGCGGAGAGAAGAATAAATTCTCTCCCTCGCACTCCCCGCCACCCTCTTCTGCGAGATGGTGGACTCGCAGAAGTCGAGCATCGCCTTCCAGGACTCGCCACTCTCGAGCATCGACGCCACGACGCCCGGGAGTGACAAGTCCGGTCCTATTTGTCGGACCAGGACACACCGCTGCTGCTCCCATGCGGGGCAGACAGCGAGCGTATGCTCCGGTGTGTCCTGGTCACATCCTATACAGTGATGGCACCTCGTCGTCGGCTCCACCTGAATGCGGTGCAGATACCTCCCGAAGCACCCGTGCCCGGTCAGCATCTGCACCGCCCAAAAGGTGAGGCGTCCTTCGCCACGACCCACCCAATCCTTTAGGACGGGGCGGATCGCCTCGACGGTCCGTAGACCCCAAGTGGGGTTAGCGATACGTCGCTCCCACGACTCCATCACGGACCGCCGAGATTGGGCCTTCCGATCCCGAACAGCTTCCCGCAGGGGACGCACTACGCCCCGGGCCCGGAGGTCGCATCGCCAACGATAATCGTCGGCGAGCGCCTCCGCCTCCAACTCCCAGGGCGGCGTCCCCGCCAGCACGCACGCCGCCTCAAACGCGACGGTGCGGTACCCGCGGATGACCCTGATGGCTACGATGCGCTGTGGCCGGATTATCGCTAGATGGCGCTGTGATCAAAATCTTTTAAAATAATTCCTTATTTTGTTTTACATAATTAATGCTAGATGATGCTGTGATCAAAATATTTTAAAACACGTTCCTTATCGCGCGTTACGAAAGGAAATAATTTTTACGAGATACGTTTTAATCGAAAGGAACTTCGTTCCATTCGGGTGTCCCTTGACACCTCTCAAGTTTTTTATTTTTAGAATAGAGTTTGTTCCAAGTAAAATTTAACTTAACAATAATTATTAAAATGATCATAAAAATTATGAAATTAACTGTCGTGGTCGTGGTCTTTTTATATTTTCCTTCCTTTGTAACGAATTCATATTAAAAGAAGTTTTTTAGTTTTTTTTTCTGTAGAGCCTATGCTACTACTGACGTAATTTGTGTTTTATCTGCTTAAATCTTATCGCAAGTAGAAGTCACCAGATTTCTACTAATAGACAGAATAATATTATGAGAGTCGAACGGCACTAAAACCTCCTACCACTCAAAGTCAGTGAAATGAAATGAAATACTTTATTTTCAACATTGATGATGTGCTCTTTCTTGTTGACGTCAAAAAGTTACTTAGTTCCGATACAAAAAAAAATAATTATAGCCACCGTCCTGAACTGTTAATATTATGAGCATTATTTTTAAAATGTATTTTACAATATTATACAAAAAAATCGATTTTGGTAATGAAACGACCTTGGGGAGCAAATCATTCGCACTTTGTGCAATCGTCCAGGTAATCATTGACTTTGTAGTAGGCTTTCTTGCACAGACGTTCTTTAATAGTTTTCTTAGACCTTTCTATAGGTAGGGATTGAACACCTAATGGGATTTTGTTGTACAAGGCATACAGACAAACACCTGAAAGAATTTCTTATTTTATTCAATCGAACTGGATCGAAATCAAAATCAAAAATCGAAATCGTATCCGAACCCCTACTGAGACCAGCATTTATCATGGAGTTATGTGGGCTAACTCGACGCGTTACGCATTACGGATCCTTATCATACCATCTGCTTAGGTCTCTGACCGAAAGTAATTACTACACAATAAAAAGTAAAAACAAAATAACATTTTTTTTCATAAAGGCTAAGCATTCAGCCTTCCGATCAATACATTTCTTTTGTAATAATCAATGTAAATTAATTACAAAGAATCTTTTCAATATTAATAACAATTGGTAAAGAAAACTACGTCAATTAACAATTATGTTAATGTAAAATATGTTAATTTGTGTAAACAATACAATTTTTCATATTTGTTATTAAGATTATGTTTTTTCGCGCAAGTAAGAAAATTATTTTTTGTTAAAACTTCATATTGTTTAGTTGCTTCACTAAAATTTTGGTTTGCGCGTCCACGAACATGGGAAATTATTAATTTTCAAATATTTTAGGTAACAGTACTAAAAATCCAATCTTTCTTACAAGGAGGAGGATCTTTCTTGAGGAGGGTCCTTAAAGTTAGGTCGTAGGTAGCGACCCCTCAGTGTCCCCTGACATTGCAGAGGTTCATGAGCGACGGTAACCACTTCCTATCAGGAAGTTTACCTGAAATTTACTAAAAAACAATAAATAAATTATCTTTTACAGGTTAAATCAAGATGGAGAAGAATAAACAGCAATCGACGAAGATGGACAACTTTTCATCAACGTAAGTTTTGAAGTATAAATTTGAAATATAACTAACTCTACCAATAACCTTTAAAAATAATATGAGATGTTCCTTTTATAATATTATACAGGGTGTCCCAAAACTATGCGACATGAACGGGAAGTACTTTCATGCATTTTCAACGGGTTCTTACCACGATATTTCATGATCACGAGAAGACTGGATGACGTTTGCAACAACGTTGAAATATCGAGACAACTCAATTAATTAAATATCGTGGTAAGAACCCGTTGAAAATGCATGAAAGTATTGTAGTGTTTACTACGATTCAACTCCCACATTAAACTTTACCTTCATATACTTTTTTATAAAACTACGTCTTCTTATAAGTATCTAATACCAACAAAAACAACACGGATTTAAACGTAAATGGCTTGTTTTTATTACTTGACAATAACTAACTTTTTTAATTCATACTTTATGGTCATCCCATCAATCTTCACAATGAATGACCTCGGATTGGTCAACATAATTGGTGTTCAGTCAACGGCGACATTTTCTACAATACCCAATGTTGCAGTTTGACTTATCAAGGCTGTTTTGGACATAAGTTTGTAAAACCATTGAACCGGTTCAGAGATTAATTCGTTGGTTTTTGTTTCGGTACATACTGAAGATAATTAATTTAAGGTTGCCTATAGGCTTTTCCTGTTGTTTGCCCACCTCTCACTGACATCACTGTAATTTTTATGTAGCCTAGATGCACAGCGGCGACCACCATAATGACTAGGAATGAGCTTAGGAACCCGTAGGATAGCTCATCTTAAATTGGATTGTATTTGTGGACCACCTGAATTCTTTACTGTATTTTTATTGCATTAAAAATAAGCCTACAGCCCACTTAATGTTAATAGTCGTAACAAATTAATCTTTTTAATATGATTCTTTTCTCTTGTTAATCTTTTGTAAAGGTCAATTTCAAATAAACGTGTAGGTTGAGTAGCAGTCTTACGGGCAGACTTTATAATTATTTTAGTAGTATATTTTAATAAAGTCTCGAGTCTGTCATAAAAGAGGCCTGATTTCAAAACTTGGGGATGATGGCATTTTAAATATTATTTGTTTCTTTAATCAAATGGGGGCGGCGCGACGGGAAAGAGTGCCTTGGGCGTAACGCGTCGCGCCGTCCCTCATAACCCCGTTTTGGGTTCTGGCCTCAGCCGGGGTTCGAACGCTGAGTGTGAGCGGTTGGAGGTTTTAGTGCGGTTCAACTCCCACATAACCCGCCCGCGGGGCGGGCGGGGATCCAGTGATTTCCTCCATCTAAAAAAAAAAAAAATTGTTTAATCAAATGCCAACCGTACACGCTATGGTATACCTGACAAGTTTACCTTCACAGTTATACCGTAGAATGCGAATGTCAAAAATGAATATTCGCATTCGCGTCCAAAAATCGACATTCGCAACATCCCTAATTGTGACACGATAATTTCAATAAGAAGATTGCTTGTCACATAGCCAACGTGTTAGGTCACTTTATACTTCAATACATCGATAGAACACATGAATTTCAACAAGAAACATTTTAATCCAGTATTGGTTAGTTATACTCGTGTTCTATTTCACGAGTATCTCCGTAATATGAGACGATCCATCATTTCTTGAGCTAGATATTACAATGACAAAGAAAATTACGATATTAAAAACCCAAGATGCCGGTAACTCAGATATTACTTACACTATTACTAAACGTGTTCTTACCACGATTATTTTGAAATGAGCAGTGGTACCGGCAAAAGAACTAACTATCATCTACTCACATAGTCACTATCATCACGCACTCACATTCCCCAATCCGCACTGCGCAAGCGTGGTGGACTATGTCTAATCCCTCTTCTGAGGAGACCTGAGCTAACAGTGGGCAGCAATGGGTTGATCGCAGGTCGCAGGTTCAAATCCGGCCGGCTTGTACCTCTAAATCTAAATGTGGGAAATATTTATGTGTAATTTTTTACAACACCACTGGCTAAAAACAGCGAAGGAAAACATCGTGAGGAAACCTGCATATCGGAAAAGTGTTCTGAAAATCCTTTGAAGAAATGTGAAGTCCCCAATCCGCACTGGGCAAGCGTGGTTGACTATGCCTATTACCTCTTCTGAGGAGACCTGAGCTCAGCAGTGGGCAGTAATGGGTTGGTACATACATATCACATCTGCATAGTATAATGATCTGTGTAAATATAGAAAAAATGCCGATTTCAAATATTCTGTAATCTCAAGTGGTATATTAGGCAACTGATGTTTATCATACAAGTACTTACAACCTTCTCGGTGATATCTGACGATAACAGAATTCAGAATGAAAGACAGAATGAAATGTGTAATCCAATCAAAGCAGTTGGAATCGGAGAAGATTTAGGATTCATTTACATGAGATGATGCTGTTGACGAATGTTTTTTTTAATGTTTTAGTAAAGTTCAGGGTGGATCTGTAACTTTGGAGTTTGGACAATCTGACGTGAGGTGAATGACCTGTTGAAATAAAACTTATTACCACTTTTATCATAGAAATAAGATAAAAAAAAGTTTTCATCACAGTATGAAAGTCCGCAACGATAGTCGTACGTTTTGCGCGGGTCAGCTAGTAATATTATAAACCTGCAATTTGTTTGTTTGTTTGAACACGCTAATCTCAGGAACTACTGGTCCGATTTGAAAAATTCTTTCACTGTTGTCCATTTTCCGAGAAAGGCTATATATATAAGCTATGTTGTATCCCTCTGTGACGTAGACGAAGTTGCGCGGGTCAACTAGACTCAATATAAAATAGCTAAAATTCCTTTTTGTTTGGATGGCTCCTTGTAATAATACGTAAAATTTTAACCCATACATATTTTCACTACATTTCATAAAACTAAGTCTATAGTCGCTACATACTGCTTCTCTGTCCCTTTCTAAGCTAAGTTTTTAAAACTAATCAATGGATTTTGATATGGCTTTTTCATAGTGATTCAAGAGGAAGGTTCATGAGAGACACACTGATAATTTTACAGGTTATGTGATGTCGTAAATTAACCCTTTCAGGACAATAAGTTGGCTGAGACTAAATATGCGAATACTACACAATATTTAAGTTATTCTGTGAAGTAAGAGATATCACTAGAAAAACATAGTACGGTGTACAAATTTCCTATAAATATCATGGGAAACATTTTAACATAACGTACCAACGTTTAACATTCATTAAAAAAATATCGATTCAATAATAATCAATAACGATTTTTGTAGAAGGGAAAAATATTTCCTTTGAGCGTGAGAGGGTTAAAACACATATTTTTGGCATATCGCAAATACTGTCTGAACCCTTACTTGTATAACGTTGACGAAGCTGTACGGGTCAGCCAGTTCATGATAAGGAGTTATGATATTATGCATTGTTTCAGAGCACAACTGGCAGCCAATCCTGGTTTCCAGTCATCATTGAGCATCATTTCAAAAAACGTACCACAAGACGATAGCCCGTACAATCCATTTGAAAATCGAAATGTAGAACATCCAAATACGTAAGTGTTTTGTATATTTTTGGCTGACTCCCAAAAAGGAGGAGGTACTCAATTCGTTTGCTTTTTAAATGTTTGTTCCCGCATAACTTTGGTTACGACTGGACCGATTTGAATGATTCTTCTATCAGGTAAAAGTTAATTGTTGTCGTGGGGTCCTAAAAAAGATGGGCCCTGTTAAATTTAAATGGACAAGATTTGCCGATTTGCCGTGCGTGTATTTCTTCTCTAGTTTAACCGATTTCGATGATTCTTTAATGTTTGAAAGCTGACAATTAGATAAAAATCTGATTATTAGTTTTACTACCTACTAAAACTGAAGGTAGTTTTCTTTGCCATTACCCTACTTTCTCTACCTTCCTACTTATTGAAAATATTTTCCTATAGTCTTAATAAGTTTAATGTAATCACAAGTAAAATAAACATAAATTTTCGTTAAAATTAGACTAAATACATAGGAGACCTGAGTGGTCAACAGTGGGCAGTAATGGGTTGGTACAGTACAGTACAGTACAGTACAGTACAGTACAGTACATATGTCATGGAGAAAAAAACTTGACAAACAAATATTTCACTTTACGTTTAAATTTAAGGATTGAAACATGTGTCACAGTTCACAAAGAACATTTTTCAATCTTTGTCTATTTCAAAATATTATTAAACAGAATTATTTGAAATACAAATTCATAACAAAATGTAGAAGACTTGATGAAATTTCCCCTAATATAAGTTAGGAGTAATAAAACTTGTAAAGATTTTTTCACTTTCACTTCAATTCATTGTTTGTTTAATACTTTCTTAAATAAGTTAATTCTATAGGTATATCTAGGCCATACAGTTTAAATTAAAATTTGGTAGTAACTGGTAAAGTATTCTACCCTTGGTGCAAAGTTAGCTGTCCCATGGAGGCAGATGAGGCAAGTATTTAAATAATAAATTGCTAATAAATAATGGGCAGGCGTAAAATGAAAATGTTTTAAATACAGTTCTTATCCGATATTTTGACGACAATCACAACATTTAATAATATGAATTTAAAAGCGCACGAGCGCTTTTACCTAAATCCATGCTTATGGCATGGGTAGTTCAGTAAAGATGATTTGAATGAAACGGATGGTCTTCAAAACTTAAACCATTTACTTCTTCGAAATAACTTTACAGTTGAATAATCTTTTACAAACAATATTCTAATTAACGTTAATTAGTTTAAATAATTAATGACTGAGGCGACAGATAGCGATTCGTGGACAGAGTGGTGCGTCGGCGACCGCTCTCCAATAAGTGAGTTTTTAAGATGACTGCCCGCTACCACAGACTCGACGCTCCGCTAGAGTGACCATAACAACTGTCACTCTTGTCAATGTCATTTTTCATAAGCGCTTACAAATTTATTACACTTAAATAATTAATTTTAATTTCGAACATAATGATACTTTAATTGAAACTTCTTCATATCGCTACACTTTATGACAAATTTAAAATACTAAAAAATCAATACAAATTATTAAAGATGAACCTTGTTTCCAGGACTTTAGGGTCGATTCTTCATCTCCTCAAAGCATGTCTTGGATCTGGTATCCTGGCTATGCCGGCAGCCTTCAAGAACTCGGGATTGGCGGCTGGTGTAATCGGAACACTGCTAGCTGGAATCATTTGTACACATACAATACATATTCTAGTAAGTATATTTTATTGCAAGATAGTCAACGAACTTACAGTCTGATGGTGAGTAGTTACCATCGCTCATTAGTATGTGCAATGAAGGCATTGTGGGGCTATTGCTTATCATCCACTATATGGGACTTTTCTATAATCTTGTTTAAAGAGAGGCATGTCATAGCATAATCTTAATGATTAGTGAACTCACTTTAATTATAAAAAACTTGAGAGGTGTCATGGGTCACCCGAATAGAACGAAGTTCCTTTCGATTAAAAGATATCTTATAAAAAATATTTCCTTTCGTAACGCGCGATAAGGAACATGTTTCAAAAGATTTTTATCACAGCGCCATGTGGCGATAATCATCTAAAACAAAAAAGTGTCGTGACAACTTTTCGTAAGATTTTTTCCGGCTAGTTATTGTCCTTATTGTGCGTTATCGAAAGGGGCGATAACGCACAATAAGGAACTTCATTCCAAAAATAATCAATAATCTACTGTCTGAATCAGATTATTTTAGCATAATTAGCTATTTTCTTTCTAAGAGTACTTTCGGTGAAAAACTATCCTTCCAGTACGTTGGTGAAAAAAAACCATCACTTAAAACTACTACCTACATCCAAGTAACTGAGAATTAAACTGTATAATACCAATATTCATTTCTCGTAAACCACATCTGACGAGTCTCTTATTTAGAAATTCCTAAAACGAAAATAGACTGGAACTAAAATAACTTCGTTCCAATCTATATCTGAAATTCAGGCTGATTTACAAATCATTCAGGCATTATAAAATTCGAGAATATTTTCTTAATGGTTTTCACTAAAAGTTATAATGGAGTCGAAAAGATTTCAAAATTTGAACGATTTAAAGTCGATAAAATTTTATGTGAACGATTATTTCGAATGTATAGCATAATAAATCGCAAATTTTGTATCTTTTTATTCAATTTCAAATTTAATTGGGAGAAATCCATAGAATTATTACATCTGGAATCAACATCATGAACAACAGAATGAAGCCATTTTAAAGTGCATCGATCGCGCGTAACAACACGATATTTTGATTCAACATCAGAAATAACAAAGTGAAATTTTAAAGAACTTATGTGTATGTAATATTTTATTAGTGTGCTTAACGAATTGAGTGTCATCGGTACACTAACGCCAGAATATCGTGTAGTTACGCGCGATCGGTGCACTTTGGATTGGCTTCATTCTGTTGTTCATGATGTTGATACCAGATGTAATAATTCTATGGAGAAATCGTGGGAGTTTTACTTATCCCGCAGGTGTATGTGGTAGTCGAATTGTACTAGAATCTTCTAATACTTCCTCGATTACTCTTGTTTGGATGGACCGATTTGGATGATTCTGGTGTCAGATGAAAGATGTTGGTCCAACTTAGGTCTCATTTGATTTTTTAATTGTATTTCTTTTTTATTTGAACCGATTTCGATAATTCTTTTTTTTTAGAAAGCAGACATTTTGAGCATTATCTCATATAAATTTGATATAATAGTGTTCATCAAGTTATGCAGATCAAAATAAAAGTTACATTTCTCAGGTCAAAACTTCTCAAGAATTGTGTGTGGATGCGAAGAGACCCTCGTTAAGCTTTGCCGAAACTTGTGGAGCTGCGTTTATGTATGGTCCCAAACGACTTCGCTCATGGTCCGGTGCGGTCAAGTATGTAATTTATAAAATTGAATGCGTTTGTAAATAATTCTTATAGAGTATACAGGGTAGATTTTTATAGGGAAAGCACTCCACGAAAAGGGTATCAAAAGAATTTTAGAAAAAATATATGAATGCAGTTGTGTCTTTTAAAAAAAAAAGGAATTTTTCCTTTCTGCAAAATTCGCTAAAATCATTATTTCGAGTACTTTTCCTTTTAAGACTTCACCCTGTTTATAAATTATAAACTGAATTTCGATCATACGTCAGATGATACAGATTTTGGTCCATTCAAAATTGAATACCTACTCTATCACTAAAGTTCAAAAGAAAGATTTTTAACTCGACTTTTAAGACGCTTTTGTTAAGGTTTAAATTAATAAATTTTAACACATATTTTTGTGTATATGTAAACTCTTATGGGTCAGTATACGTTTTATTCCATAGTAACATTTAGTTGTTTTAAAACCAGATTTACCAGGATACAGGAGAAACGTATTAATGCTGAAATTATTTTTTGTAGGAAATTTGTAGATTATTCAATGACAGTGACATATCTGGGTGTCCTTTGCGTCTACGTTGTCTTCATTGGATCTTCATTCAAAGAAGTAAGTTTAAAACCTTTACAATTCACTTACTCAATCTTTCTTATATATAAAAATGAATTGCTGTTCGTTAGTCTCGCTAAAACTCGAGAACGACTGAACCGATTTGGCTTATTTTAATCTTGAAATATTCGTAGAAGTCCAGGGAAGGTTTAAACGGTGAGAAAATTTCCTTATGTGACGCAGACGAAGTTGTGTGGGCCAGCTAGTAATTTATAAAATTAAAGAATCCCAACTACAGAATGCATCAATTATCAACAGATAAGTCGTATTATACGTATAGTATTGTTACCAAGAACAAGGAAACTTTAAGATTATATGAAATTCAAGAACATGCCAAAAAACTCATCCCTTTCACCTAAAACTTAGTGCTAGATTCTGAAACAATTCATTTCTCAATATTCAAAGCAGAACCGAGTTCAAACATTGCCAATAAATAAAACAGTTGTCAATAAATTTCGTGAAGCGACGACATAAATTCTCGTCTCCTCGCTGGGTCAGACGGCTGAGACAGGATTGCACAACCTATCTATTGTATAGACAGCGGTACTCAAACTTTTTAGATGGCGAAACTCTTTTGGAAAACCGTTAAGTAAGACAAATTTGGTTATATGCATTGCTCATTCTATAATTAGAGTAATAATCTTATTGGTAACAGTTGTTAACTTATTAGTTAGTTTTTTAATTTTAATTGAAAGGTACAATAAGTACGTTTCAGGAACACTTTTTTGCCACGCACCATCCGGCTATGGAATGAGCTCCCCTCCTCGGTATTCCCTGAGCGCTATGACTTGTCCTTCTTCAAAAGAGGCTTGAGGAGGGTCCTTAAAGTTAGGTCGTAGGTAGCGACCTCTCAGTGTCCCCTGACATTGCAGAGGTTCATGAGCGACGGTAACCACTTCCTATCAGGTGGGCCGTTGGCTCGTCTGCCTACATGGCAATCAAAAAAATTAAAAAAGGCCCTCAGCCTCTCGACAAAGCAGTGTGGGGCAACGTAAGTAATTTGTGAATGTATGTTATTGAAAAAGATAATAATTGCAACTTGCCCTCATTCGATTCAAGCATGCAATAATGAGGCTCATAGTCTAGTTCTTCCAATTGCATCGAATGAAAACATGGTTCAAGGAGTTGAAATTCTCATAGAGGGGGACATTGCGGACCCCTGAGGCTTTATGGAGCACACTTTGAGAATAGCTGGTGTAGGGAATAGTCTGAACTATCGTAAACACAGGAATAAAATAGATATTGGATGGAGCAATGAAGTTACGGAAATTTAAAGCGTTTTGAAAAGGGGCAATGTTTTCCTGTTAAAAGATTACCCTTCTTCAAACGACGTTTAAGGAGAGTGATTTTAGGAGTCACTTAAAAAGGGTATCCAATTGAACTTTTCAAAGTATTATAAATCAAGAAAATATTTTATGGCAATTATACAGGGTGATTCCTAGTGACGGTACATATTGAAGGTCATGGTAGCTGATGGTTATATACGACCAGTAAAAATATTATTACCAAAAAATATGGCTTAATGCCTTAGTAATCGCAACTAAAAAATATCTGAAATTCTTGCAATATGATGGTTTTTCGACAGCTGAAGGGTGTGGCGGAGGTGTGGAGTGCGCGAGATCACTAGAGGTCATTAGTTAACACTCTTTAAGTCGAAATTGTTTATGTTTGAGGTAGTTTTGTCGAAATTAGATTTTAAAAAAAATAATGTAATTTTACCTATTTTTTGTAATATTCCGTATTAGAACAGAGTATTCATCACCCTCCTGCAATATGTACCCTCTCTAAAAAATCACCCTGTATATTCATTAAAATTTTTAACTTTGGACCAGCTAAAATGTGGTGAATGAGCTGTTGAAATAAAAGTTAAAACCACTTTTGTTTTCAGAAACGGTTGTACTTTTTTTTGGTATTGTACGGTGTCATTTCGTTTTGGCTTTCTATCTTTTCTTGGAGCTCATGGTACTGTACTGTAACGTAATATTTTTTCCGACCGCCATGTCTCCTCAGTAGAGAGATGAAGTATAATCCAGCAAGCTTTCGTGTTGTGGTTTGGGGACTTGACATATCTTCCTTTTAATTCTTCTCGAAGTAGGTAGCCAGTGGTGTTGTGATAAATTGCAGCTCACACACTCAGATTTAAAGGTTCAATCAGAACATTTCATCATCATCATCATCACCATCAGTCTATAGACGTCCACTGCTGGACATAGGCCTCCCCCAAACTTCGCCACATCGACCGGTCCTGCGCCATCTGCATCCAGTGACCTCCCGCAATCTTGACCAGATCGTCGGATCAGAGACTTGGCCGCTCACGATGGGTCTTATTAGACGACTCAGAGTCACTCAAAGAGCAATGGAAAGGGCTATGCTGGGTGTTTCTCTGCGTCATCAAAGGAGGAGATCCGCAGAAGGACTAAAGTAACCGACATAGCCCGAAGAATTGCATCTTTGAAGTGGCAATGGGCAGGATACATTGTGCGAAGAACGGATCAGAACATTTGCGTTGTGTAAATTCTTACTTTTCAAAATATTTACTTAATGGTCATTCCATAGGCCTTGGACGTCTACATGCCAGATTACCAGCTTTCAATCCAGACGTACTGCGCGTTAACTTTGGTACCCTTAGTTCTGGTCTGTCAAATTCGGAACCTGAAGTATTTGGTGCCGTTCTCAGCAGTCGCCAACGCTCTCATCTTCGTGGTCTTCGCGATCACTCTCTATTACATGTTCGTGGATCTACCTCCGATCACTGACAGGGAGATGGTGGCTAGTGTTTCCACTTGGCCGCTGTTTTTGAGGTGAGTATTTTTATATTTTATTTTTAGAAAGGTATTTTGTAAATTGGCATAATGATCTACCTGATGGAAAGAAGATTGTTAATGAAAATATTTTAGTAGAAAGTCCCGAATAATGCTCGGTGACATCTCTTTACGAAAAAAAAAATTGTTAACAACATATACCTCTTACTGTAAGTATCTGTATCCTACGATGTCGGTATGATATATTTAGATGAAAACAAACGACTGTAACCTATTGCATAACAACCATTTTGCTACTGCATTTATTCGCAATTTCGCGATTCCACGTTGGCTCGCCAACGTCCAACATATAAAACAAATGACGGTGACGGATGTCGAATATGAATATTGGTAGTTGGCGAGCGAGGTAGTTGGCCTAATGGTAGAGATGTTTACATAATTGTAACGATAAATGTTTACAATAATATAAATTGACAAGTGATTTGTTCAATGTTCAGTCAATGAGGTAAATCTCAGTAGGCGGTACATCACACATGGTTTCCGCTTCATTTAACATTCAATAAATTTAAGGAAATTTCGTGGAATACATTATCAGTTGTTGATATCGACAGAGAATCCGTTATAGTGATAGTATTAACCATTATTTACAAGCTTTATATTAACTGGCACTGGATGTAACTACGGATCTATTGTACGGTTACAATAGATCCGCAAGGGTCGCAGTGACCTGATGGGCTACCTGTGCCCATCGCCCCCCCCTCTCTTAACTACGTATGTAAGTTTGGGTGGAATCTTGAAAGCTAAATTTAACAAACTTCCCGGTTTCCGATTGAGCTTACCTTTTGCAAGTAGATGTATATTGTGTGACAATGCAATATGACAAATGGCGCTGATCATGCTGATTCGGAAGATGGCCATAGAAACTATAGTACTATTGTTTGGGCTTGTTTTACTTGTATTAGCTAGCACTCTAACTTTATTGCCCTATTCCAGTACCGTAATATTCGCCATGGAAGGCATCGGTGTGGTAATGCCAGTCGAGAATGAAATGGCCAATCCTCGTCGCTTCCTCGGATGTCCTGGAGTCCTGAACATATCAATGGTGATCGTCGTGTCCTTGTACGGAATCTTTGGATTCTTTGGCTACGTGCAGTTCGGAGACCAGGTCAAAGGAAGTGTGACTTTGAATCTACCGCAAGATGACATGTGAGTGGTTTGGTATTTTTGACCGACTTCCAAAAAGGAGAAGGTACTCAATTCGTCTGTATTTATTTTTTTTATGTTTGTTCCTCGATAACTTTAGTTTGGATGGACCGATTTGATTGATGATTTTGGTGTCAGATGAAAGGTAATAGCTGAACTTAGGTCCCTTTGTTTTTTTTTAAAGATCGAACAAGTACTTTTGGATCTGTGTTTAAAAATGTGCAGGGTATAACGGACAAAATTTCACGATTTGCTATGAGTTTTTGCGTATATTTCCTTTTATATGAACCGATTTCGATGATTCTTTTTTCGTTCAAAAGCAGATATTTTGAGCATTGTCTCATATAAATTTAATAAAGATTTGACTGGTTGTTTTTGTGCTATGATTGAGAAATGGAAGTCGGTTGTTTTCATTTTTGTAATAAAAATATATTTAACTTTGAACTAAAACTTAGTGTGTTATTCTAAGGGTGTTATATATCAGATCTGTTTGTGTGTGTGTGTGTCTGTGGCATTGTAACTTCCAAACGGAGGAACCAATTTTGATTTAGTTTTGTTTTTTAGAATTAGTCGTGAGTGATTCTTAACGAAAAGAGTTTCAACATTTTATCAAGTCCAGTCATCTTGGTAGTGACGTCACAAAATACCAAAAAAGTTAACAAAAGTAAAACAAAATCCGAAATAAAAGCAAAAGATCAATCTATCTTATTTATCTAACATGAATCTGCCAAAGTCAAACAACAATAGATATTACTATTTACCAATCTATTGATGGCTCGTTGTATGAAGGAGTACCAAAATATGACCCAGTAAACTGACCCTAAACTTCATATAATCTCTTTCAGAGTTGCTCAAGCGGCCAAGCTATTGATGGCGTTTGTAATATACCTGACGTTTGCGCTCCAATTTTACGTGCCAATGGAGTTTATTACGAGAATGCTGGCGACAAGGAAATCGAAGTCGTACGAGAACCTCATTCAAATATCGATCAGAACTTTCCTGGTGACGCTCACAGGTATTTTACATTAAATATTTATGATTTTGCGTAAGTTGTTGTAGTTGATAAATGTGATGTCAACTTGAATGTTGGGAATCAAAGAAAGAAAAACATTTAATGAACACACAATACACGTTTACAAATATACATTTTAAGAAAGACAAAAACAATGCTAATAAACAGTGCAGTGTACCCATAAGGCCACAGCTCAGCATATGCCGCAGATTTCTGCAGCGCTGATTTTCAGCTGAAGCCCAATTCCACGTCACGAACGAAAAGACACGATTACATTATATTAAAGTTTCAGTAGGCTAGTTCCTAGAGTAAACTTGATAATAAATACATTAAAAAAGTTCATAAAAATAAAAAAAATAAAAATATACTTCATTAAAAAATAATTAATTAATTTGTTGATAAAAATAAAAATAAATCAATATCTATAGCATCAAAAGTAATAAATGATTCTTAGTCTCTATCTGTAGTTCGCCTATGTAATGATAATTATCCTCTTCGATGTACCCCCAGCGCTTGTCCTTTTTCAAACGAGGCTTAAGGAAGGTTCTTAGAGATAGGTCGTATATAGCGACCATTCAGTGTACTCTGACATTGCAGAGGTCTACGAGCGACTATTTACAATCAGATATCCTGTTTCCTCCCCGGGTGCCTAATCCCTTTTGAGGAGACCTGAGCCCAATAGTGGACAGTAATTGGTTGGTACAGACAAACAGACAGATCCTGTTTCCTCTACCTAGGTGGCAATAGAAATGACTATTGATGTAACTATAAAGTTGTCATTCCATGTTAGCTCTTTGTTAGAACTTACAAAACTTCCTATAACCCTGAAATCTCCCACAGTGGCCATAGGAGCAGCTTTCCCCAACTTGGAACTAGTCATCAGCTTGGTTGGAGCAGTATTCTTCTCCACTCTCGGTCTGTTCATACCAGCTGTTGTCGATACGATCTACCGCTGGGAAAGAGACCTCGGGAAGTTCAACTATATTCTATGGAAGAATATCATTATAGCTATTATTGCTATTATTGCTTTGGTTTCTGGAGCATATGTATCTATTGAGGGTATGTTAGAAGACTTTGGACATTCAGCTGAAGAAGTTTTACTAGAAAATTCGACGCTGACGTGATTTGAAGGAATGAAACAGCTGGGATTATTAGTAATTTGATCAGTGACTTTGATATACTGTTAATGAATGAGAATAATTGTAAGTAAGCACCCGTTAGTCTAGACATTCTAGAACTTTAAGGTAATTTAAACGCTTCATTATTCAAGGAAGATATTTAATATTTTGCAAGAATTATTGAAAATTTTTTGTTCCAAATGTATGACGTAACCGCAAGAGTTATAATTCGAATATATTTAGCTTTGTGATAAGCTTAATTAAATTAAAATTTGGCGAACTTCGCACGAACTCAAGTTCTTTATTAGATACTGTTAAAATTTTGTTTTGCGTGGGCATTTGCGTAGGTTAATTTGAAGTACTTGGAATATTAATAAATATAATTAGCCAAAGCAGTATTGTTTTAGGTTTCTAGACAGAGTATGTGGTTTTATAATCCCTTGAAATTGCTCAAATGGTTAATGGTTGAAACGCCAGGTGAAGTTAACTGTCACTTAGAAGTACCGTTTGCAGAGAAAATATATAAGGTATATATAAATATATCTTATGTTGTATGTCTTGAGGCTTCTAAGAAAATAATAAACTTTGCCAAGGGATAGCAAATTTTCAGTTGTTTATTGTACGTTATTTTTAAGCTTTATACCTTAGTTTTTAAATTGTTTAAATTAATATGATTGCTTATGAGTGCTTTTAGTGTTATTTTACCATAATAAATTTAATATCTCGAATATTTAATTTCATAATAAATATTAGATTATTTAATACCTACAATATAAAGATGCCAATCTGTAATGGGTTCTTACCACGATATTTAATTAATTGAGTTGTCTCGATATTTCAACGCTGTTGCAAACGTCATGATCACGTTCATGGTAAGAATAAAATATCGTGGTAAGAACCCGTTGAAAATGCAAGAAAGTATTTAAGAAAACCGCGAGTGTCTGAATAAGTTTATTTAATCTTTGATTATTTTTTTTTTCTGTCAACACTACTCAAAATGGCCGACACTTGAAAGGGTCTTGTCGTTACAATGAAATTGTGAATATATTAAATAAACTCATGATTCGTAACATGTGTTAATATGATAAGTGTTTCTTCTTAAGCGTAATTAAATATTATTTTTCTTTGTTACACCTTTCTATTTTAGGTAACAATTTTTTTTTACAATTTCATGCATTAACAAATCTTTCTTTATCAATTTAATGTCCAATACCTTAGACCTGAAGACTCAAATCCACCATCTACATATCACTTTGTATAATTCCGTATTGCTGATATTGATTACAAATAATATCCGATCAAAAACACATGTACAAAAACCCAAGTCTACTATACAAACTTACACTATTACTAAACGGATTCTTACAACGATTATTTTTAATTGAGAGGTCCCGATATTTCATCACTGTTTCAAGCGCCATGATCACGGGAGGTCTTCCCTCTCAATTAAAAATAATCGTGGTAAGAACCCGTTTAGTAATAGTGTAAGTGATGTAGATAACAGCGAGTGCTTAAAGAAATTTATCTACTATACAAAATTTAGTGAGATTTGATGAAATATCAAATTAGTAGCGATTTTATTGTATGTTATTAGGATAGCCGTGTTGATTTTAAAATAACTATTAAACGAGAAGTTGACATACAGATTTTAACTTTTTAATAATATGTTTTTTTTTTGCAATGTAGGCGGACGAGCCAATGGGCCGCCTGACCTGGGATTTATTTTTTATATCGTTTTTACCACAAAATGTGTCTCTATTTGACCCTTAATTTTGGGTTCGTGTCCTTTATATTATTTTGACTTTCACTTGTAAACTATTTCTAAGATATTCATTTATACATATATCGTATTTCAAGATCTTGGGTCAATTATCGAGAAGTTCATATTAACTAGAATATTATTTATAAGAGGTATTTGAACTTCGTATCTTTTATTTTTCATCATTCTGTTATTGTCTGTGTGTTAATCACTACATAGTGTAAAACAAAGTCGCTTTCTCTGTCTTTATGTCATTACTAGGTGACCCGCGCAACTTCGTCTGCGTCACAGAAGGATACAACACAGCCTATAGCCTTCCTCGATAAATGGACTTTCTAACAATGAAATATTTTTTCAAATCGGACCAGTAGTTCCTGAGATTAGCGCGTTCAAACAAACAAACTCTTCAGCTTTATAATATTAGTATAGATGTATGCTTAAATCTTTAAAACTACGAAACGGATTTTGATGTGTTTTTTTAATAGTGATTCAAGAGGAAGGTTTTTGTGTATTATACATGCGTGATATAGTAGAAAAACATTGATAATTTTAGCAATTATAGATCTAATGTCGTAAATAAATACATTGCTGCACTAACTGAATTCTCCATTTGTGACGCAGACGATGTTGTGCGGGTCAGCTAGTTTATTTATCACAAAAATAACAATATGAAATTTGTAAATAGTAATGAGACGTCTAAATCAGAACTTTAAGTATAAATTATATTCTTAAGTTTAACCATTAAATAAAGTAAAGTTACGTACTAAAATATTTTGTATATAAGTAAAACTCCTATTGTGAACTTTTAATTAATGTACAGTAATTATTTATTAGAATTAATATACTACAGTTATTTATTAAAGAGTTCTTAGAAACCGTTTGTTTTTTGTTTTTATTAAAGTTAGTTTAAGTTCTAAATCTTATAGGTACTCAACACATAAGACTCAAAATGCAATCAAATAAACTCAAAACAAGTTGTTATTGAAGTATTGAGTTGTGCGTCCGAACTTCGGCTGAGGCCAGACCTAGCACGGGGTTATGAGGGACGGCGCGACGCGTTACGCCCTCGGCACTCTTTCCCGTCGCGCCGCCCCCGTATTTTGAGCCTTAGGGTTCCCAACATTCATGCCAATTTTAAGCTATGTGCGAATGAACTTAACCTTGAATGTCTATTTTGGAAGTAGGTACTGCTACTATAAATTTAGAAAACATCAATACCATGTCCTTAAATCCGAAGGGAAACTACAAGTGAAAATGCTTGTCCGCAAATAACATTGAATTTTCGTGTTTATTTCGACCCGTGTCACATTTTATCTGGTTTGAGAGCCCGTGTTCTGTCAGTTTGATCCTTTTGGTCTCCCGAGTACAATTGTCCCACATTTGTGTAAGTTTTTAGGAGATGTAAAAGTTAATTAGTTCTTAAGTTTAGCAGTTTTCTGATGGGTTTAATTGTTAACTAATTAATTGAAATGAATGCCGTAAATGTCGTTTTAATAAAATATATGCCTTCTCTTTTAGGTTTTAATTAATAAAAAGGTGAGCTTATGGCACACTTGATACTAAGTGTAAATAAAAACATAAAGGCCTAAAATGGTGATGAGAGAGCACTGCGAATAATCGTCCATATTGGAGAAAGGCCTATTAGACAGAGCACAATTATTTTCAAATGAAAATTAAAGCATTTGTTTGTAAAATATTCATGATCATCATCAGCCTATAGACGTCCACTGCTGACCATAGGCCTCCCCCAAACCCCAGTAACCTCCCGCGATCTTGAACATCGGTCGGTCGTCGGTCCATCTTGTGGGAGGTCTACCCATGTTGCGCTTACCGATTCGTGGCCGCCACTCCAGAACTTTTCGGCCGTTCCCGTCCGATCCGTTCTTCGCACAAATGTGTATTAAAACTGTAAAATATTAAAATTGTCTTATTAAGTTACAGAAGAAATGGTATCTATTATTGATATTTACTGCGAAGACATTAGGTACGACTCTAAGTAAAATATAACTGAAATAATTTACCCAACAACGTGGTATTTTCGTACAATTTCTATTACATCCCTATAATACTTGATCTGGACTTCTTACCAAGATTTATTTCAAAAGCAATTTCCGACTTCGTTTTAAAATTAATTTCCAAGCTGAATATTGAGTCCATTTTAAATATTGAAAGGAAAATCTTGCTCGAGAATACTCTAGTAGTTCCCAGAACTCAATATTATTAACAACACGGATTGTTCTGAATTCACATTAACCTGAACATTTTTAAAATCAGAGTTGCGTTTAAAATCAGAGTTAAACGAATGTTTTTAAATCAGCTCGCTGAAGTACCCTAATGTTCTATAATTCATATTTATAAAATGTATGTGTGTGTGTATGTATAAATGTATATGTTTGATAAATATTCGTTTTCATATAGTTAATTGTAATAGTATATGTGTAATATTTATGTATAATATGTAATTATATTTTGTTTATGTGTATTTATAAATATATATTATAATTGTAATCTTTTATATATGTAATCTGTCTTACTGTATATATTGTTTTACATGTTTTAAGCTCATGTGTGCACTTCTCTTGTACACCTACTTATTGTTCTCTCTGCTCCACCCGTGGTTGACTGGTAGATAATGCCTCAGGCATTAAGTCCGCCATTGTACTTATTTTTTTTGTACCTACATGAAGAATAAATAAATAAATAAATAAAAATAAACATTTTTTAAAAACTCGTTTTCCGTGTTTGTATTAAAAACTAGTTGTAGAGGAAAATATGCATTTTTATAATGATTTAGATTAAAATACTTTGCTTCGTTGGATCTGGAGATCTTTTACTAGGTGAATAAAAACGAAAATAACACAATATTTATTGTAGTGTAATATAATATTTACATAATATGCAGTTAATATCTTTAATTGAATTATACTTTTTAATTTGGTAATTTCACGCCAAAAAAGTACTTAACTTTACTTAACTTGACATTAATATTTAGAAAACATACACATACACATTTTTGGAATTGTTATTTTTTTAATTACAATTGTGTATTGACTTTCTATTGAACAGTATTATGAATGATATATGTATTTCTTCTTGTACATGAAAATAACATTTTTTTTTTATTATTACGTATTGTAATTAAGCATACTTTTATTGAAAAGTTTTTTTTTATGTCAAAATCGCATTTTAGAAAAATATAAAGTAAAAATTAAAAAAATATATGTCATAAAAACGAAAAATAAAATAAAACAGTGAAATAAATCAATGAAAACAATTTTAAAAGCAATAAACGAAACAGAACAACAACTGCACTCAAATTTCCATTCATTTAAATTCCTGTTACTGGCCGCTACAGCTCAATTGAATTTAAATTCTAAACGCTACCGGGATGAAAATACAAATTTTACTTCGAACCGTTGCTTCGCCGGATCCCCACCCGCGGGGGGTATGTGGGGGTTGAACCGCACTAAAACCTCCCGCCGCTCACGCTCGACGTTCGATCCGGGGCCGGGACAGAACCCGGCACGAGGCTGGTAGGTGTGACAGGACGCGTTCGCGATTGTCGCTCACGTATCGCCCCGTCACCCCAGAGTCACAGTCACTAAAATATTCTAGTATAAAACTATTAGTTTAATGCTTCGATCAAATTTATTAATAGACTAGCTAGCCCGCCCACCTTGGTCTGCGTCACATAAGGAATTTTTCTCACCGTTTAAACGTTCCCTGGACTTCTACGAATACTAGTTCAAGATAAAAATAAGCCATATCGGTTCAGTCGTTCTCGAGTTTTAGCGAGACTAATGAACAGCAATTCATTTTTATATATAAGAAGAAGATTACACATCCTTAGTTAATTTGTTATTTAACTAATGATTCTTTAAGACGTTGTGTTAAACATTGATTCTTAGTATAGGAAGTATTTGGAGACATTTTGTTCTGTTTAGTTCATTATTGTATCTACTAATATTGAATGGCATAACGCTTTAAAAAACGCGGCTCCTGTAACAGTTCACGCATGCGTGCATTCATTCATGAAAGACAAGCTCCCAGTTTCAGTGTGTTGAGAGCTCTCGCGGTCTACGCTTTGCAACTTCTCAACGTGAACTTCGATAAAGTTCGTGACGTGTACTGTACTGTAACAACTCATTACTGCCCACTGCTGGGTCAGGTCTACTCAGTAGAGGGATAACGTGCCACTTAAAATTGTACTCTAAATTTAAAGTGTAATTTTTGACGTTAAAATAAGTGACGGTGATATTTAATGTGGTTTGAGTAAAATTTTAGTGATTTTTAGTGACAAATTGATTGGTGTATAACTTTGTGTTTTTTGGATAAGTTTTTTCTAAAACAGAGGTGAGTTTTTAATAAATTATTTAAAACCAAACACAAGAGTAGTTCATTTTAAAGCTAACTTAAAGTTTTTTGGACAATTTAAATTTCCTCTAAGAGTTTAATTAGTTTGGCTGTTAATGGATATTCTTTGTTAGTACCTTCTTACATTTATTATATTTAAGGGCTCGGTTAAATTACAAATCTGGAAAGACTTTAATGTCGTCAAGATTAAAGGTATTTAACGAAGAAGGAAGTTCACTTTCCCTTAATATTTTTTACCTATTACCATTAGTAATGAGTATAATATAAACTTATTCAAACACTCGCGGTTTTCTATGATACTCTCATGCATTTTCAACGGGTTCTTACCACGATATTTAATTAATTGAGTTGTCTCGACATTTCAACATTGTTGCAAACGCCATGATCACGAGAAGACTGGAATTAATTAAATATCGTGGTAAGAACCCGTTCAAAATGCATGAGTATAATATAGTAAAATTTTCAAAAGATATGATACAGAATATTCTTTTTATTTTCTTCACTGCTGTCTTATTAGCGGGCCCGCGCAACTTCGTCTGCGTCACTTTCAATTAAAAGGTCTGTCTGTGCCAAATTTCATCAAAATCGGTTAAGAGGTTTAAGCGGGAATGCGTAAAAAACAGAGTTACTTTCGCATTTTTAATATTAGTAGGGATTTCTGTTCCGTTTTTCAATTTCCGTATGATATAAATAAGGGTAGCGGTAATCAAATAAAAATTATTTTGTGTCCTTAATCTACACTAATATTATAAAGGAGAAAGGTTTCACTGTTTTTTAGTCTCGAAAAGGCTCCGAAACTTCTGCACCGTATTGAAATATTATTTCACCGTTAGAAAGCTACACTATCCCTGAGTGATATGCTTGCTATGTACTGTTTTCAAAAAAATAGGGATCCGTATGAAAATATCGATCGATAACACAAGGTGTAAAATCGAAAACCTATTTATGCGTACGCTGCAAAAACTATTGACAATAGCACAAAATGATGTACTACGGATTTTTAGGTCTTAGTAAAATCTAAAAAAATATATATCATATCATCTAACTATCATACTAGCTTTTTCAGAAAAACTGCTTTTAAGTTCATGGAAAATATTTTATGGTCTGAAAATATCGTTAAATGTGTATCGTTACATTAATCCTTATCGAAATTTAAGAAATTTAATTTGTAAAAATACTTTATTTTTCGGTGACGAAACAAGTGGGAGTTGATTGAATTACCAAATCATTCACAATCATTTCATTATGTAAATTTATATTATAATTTAACTGTATTCATTTATTTACACTTATTTTTTACATTATATTTTAAAAAAAAATAACAAAGGAATAAAATTTAAAAATACAATATAAAAAACAGAGGCCCACTGAAGACGAGGTCTACGACCCAAGCCATCAGTGGTCAGGGCTCAAAAGAGAGGAACCTCCTCACAATACGTGTCGTGTCAAGAACGACCGCCTTCTGAATCAAGCCCTTTACCCAGCTGGGGAGCGAAAGCTTCTCAAGATGACGGTCGAAGCTTTTCGCTATTAGACCGTGCACAGATACAACGATCGGAACAATGATGGTCGATTCAACACGCCACATGTCGGTCACCTCGTGGGCCAGGTCCAAATATTTTAGCTGTTTTTCTTTTTCTGCCTTCACAAGGTTCTCGTCATGCGGAATGGTGACATCGATCAGCACTGCCCGATGCGCGTCCCGATCTATTATCACTATGTCAGGTTTATTGGCAACAATAGTCCTGTCAGTGATAATAGATCGGTCCCAGTAGAGCGTTACATGACCATTATCGAGAACCGGCTGTGGCCAATACTGGTAATAAGGTACAGCGGCTTCAACAAGGTCGTATTTCAGAGCAAGTTGTTGGTGGATAATCTTAGCTACCTGGTTATGCCTGTGCAAGTACTCGCCGTTAGCAAGACGAGAACAACCGGAAACGATATGTCTAATAGACTCTCCCGGACGGTGACATGCCCGACAAATGTCGACCGTCCCATCCTTTAGAATATATTTACGGTAGTTGTTCGTCATGATAACTTCGTCCATAATTGCAAAGACAAAACCTTCAGTCTCTCCGAAGAGGTTACTGTACCGTAGCCAAGATACAGAGGCTAACTGATCTACATCGGGGCTCATAAGGGCCCGGTAGAACCGTCCGTGTAGTTCCTTGCTCTTCCATACGTCCGTGCGATCCGTCACACTCATTACCTTTAGCGTCCGCCAATTCTCGTTCGCTAAGGACAGCGGAGTGAGTCCCTTATCAACTGCTGCTACATTACGGTACATACCCACGCTTACCTTAAGGAAATATTCCCGAAGGTTGTTTACCTCTCGGTTGTGTAGGTCCTTGACATTTAACATGCCACGACCCCCACACTTCCGAGGAATATACAACCTCATAACAGATGAACGTGGGTGGTGCATCCTGTATGCCGTCAGCAGTCGCCGAACTTTTCTATCCAGGGCATCTAGTTCCGATTGCGTCCACTTTAGAATGCCAAAGGAGTACGTCAGTACAGGCATGACCCAACCATTGAAGGCTCGGATCTTGTTTCCGCCAGATAAGAGGCTTTTCAAAACCTTTACCAAGCGGCCGAAGAAACGATCCCTCACCGATTGTTTCATATCTGCATCGACTATACTCAAAGCTTCGAACATTCCAAGGTATTTGTAAGTTTCCGACTCAGAAAGAGATCTGAGCACCTCACTTTGGCTAAGTTGCAAACTCTCAGAGTTTACAATTTTTCCTCTCTGTATATCTATGACCGCACACTTATCTACTCCGAATTCCATTCCAATAGCTTTACTAAAATTGTCGGTTATTTTGAGTAAAGTTATTAGGTCAGATTTTTTAGAAGCAAATAATTTGAGATCATCCATGTACAAGAGATGTGAAATGGGCTCACCCCCTCTCTTGAGTCGGTAGCCTAGCGTTGAATCTCCAAGCAACGTGCTTAGAGGATTAAGCGCCAGACAGAACCACAAAGGACTCAGACTGTCACCCTGGAAGATACCCCGCCTTATCCTTATCAAGCTCGGGGAGGCCGGGGATCCAATATGTCCTGGTTGACGAAGAAACGTAGACCACTGACCCATGCATGAGCTAAGAAAGGAGCGTAGAGTGGGATGTATTTTATACAGCTCTAAAACTCTCATTAGCCATGAATGGGGCACCGAATCATACGCTTTCCTATAGTCAATCCAAGCCATATGGACACCCTTTTTGCCTCGACGAACTTGTTGCGTAATAGCCATGTCAATGAGGAGCAAATCCTTTGTACCCCGAGACCCTATCTTACACCCATTCTGAGAAGGTGACATTATGTCGTTTGCCGAGATATGTATTTGAATTTTGTTTCTCAGAATGGATGTAAGTAGCTTATAGATGGTGGGTAAGCATGTTATTGGTCTATAGTTTTTTGGGTCCGAGGTATTGCCAGATTTGTATATCAGATGAGTGACTCCTGATGTCATGAAATCTGGGAGGGTTCCCGACTCAAGGGCTTGTTGAAACTGAGCAGCCATGCGCCCGTGCGAGTTGCGTATCCATTTCAGCCAGTAGCTGTGCAGCCCATCCGGTCCCGGACTTTTCCAGTTCGGGGCCGAACGCACCGCACAAGCTACGTCAATCGGCGTGATCGCTACGATGTTCATGTCTGTAATAGACTCGCACGCGCGTCCGACCGACTCAGTCCACTCCCCCTCGGAGTGACCGATGGGCACCGACCAGATATTTTTCCAAAATGAGGTCATGACATCCTCATCAACTGGTGGGTGTCCATCGGTAACTCTTCCTCGAGAAGCCTCCCAATTTCTGTAGACACTCCTCTGATTACTCTGGAAGACTCTATTCAAGCGGTACCGCTCCGATCTTATTCGGTACCGACGAATACGGTTCGCCCATGCGCAAACTTTTTGCTTCCAGTAGTCAACACGCTCGACGACACGAGCCAGGTAGTCGTTCCTGCTGACACCGGTGTCAGCGAAGGCTCGGTCGACGAATCGCATTACGCGCGGGCGCGTGTTGCCTGCCTGGAAACAAATAAGCTTCGCTATAAGGGTCCTGGCTGCATCTATGCGCTTCTCGATTCTGCACTGCCACTGCGGCTTACCATCATGTCGGCGGTACGTCTGGTTCGGGTTCGGGAATTTTACCCCAGCCACGCGACAGACAGCAACCGCACCGCAGTACAGAACCGAGTGGGTGTCGATAAGGTCTTCAGTCGACTCAAAGTAAGGTTTTAAGATGCAGTCCAGGGCCAATACCAGCGAAACATTGCGTTTACACTTGGGCAACCGCGGTAAACGTGGCCGCGAGCATGGCGGGACAAACCTAAATTCTTGTATAGAGTCCTCCAGAGCGCTCCTCAAACGCTCATCGTCCTGGATACTTGCACATGCCTGCACCTGAAGCTCCTCCGCTGGTGGTATAGCTTGGGTGACAGTGACATTTACCACTTGTGTTGATTGTGGTTCATGAGGAGCAGGCAGTGCTTCGTTGCGCAATCGGTCAAGTACAGTCTGATCCAGCAACTTAAGTCGCTGAATGACCCGCACCTGATCCGCTAACCGTTGCACCGTGACGTCGACAGTTGGGCACAAGACCTGAAACAGAGGCAACATCCTTGAGCGATACGCAGTGAGGTTAGTTCCCCCCTCCGTAGCCCTGTAGTACGCCCGCATGACATTTTTATTTACTTCTTCAGACCATCTCATGCGTGGGCGCACTGCACCACTGGTAGCGGGGGCCGTAGACGAACCATTTCGGTCCGCTGGTCCCAAGCGTGCCGGTGGGCGTCCCCGACGCGCAGGTGTTGTTGTCGCAGGGGAAGGCTCGTCGTCTGATGTTATAGTTCGTCTCGTCAGTGTGTTTTCACTCGACGACCGCGACGAGCTGGTAATAGTTGGTGATGGTGCGCTTTGTTGTTTCTCTCGGCACTGACGTTTCGGGTTTCTTCTCATATCTCATAGTAATTTTTATGTATACCTGTTCAGTAATTATTGCCCAGACTATTTTCTTACATTTTTACTGTCCATAATGTGTCTTTTTGTGCAATTTTTTGCCATTTTTCCAATATTTATCTCATAATTTAATATTTTTAATTTTGACATTGTATTGTCATGACAGTTGCCAGAGAGAATTATATTATATTATAATGATTATTATTCTTACGTTATTGAAAGACTTCTCTGCCTGTTCGGTTTCACAGAAATTGAGAATAAACAAGTGTTCAAAAGAAATTTTTAATTAGTTTCTCGCTTTTTAGAAAAAAAAAAATGCGAACATTAAAGTTTGTAATGAAGTACTTTAAGTTTGTTTTCAATTGAAAGGAGATGTTGAAAATGTATGAAAGTTAAATCACCCAATATACGCTTTGTAAGAAACGACGGCCTTCTGAATCAGACTATTCACCCAGACGTGGAGCGAAAGCTTGTCAAGATGACAATCGAAGCTTCGTGCGCAGATACAACAGTCGGAGCAATGATGGCCGATTCAACACGCCACATAGGTATCGGTCACCATGTGGGCCAAGTCCAAATATTTTAGCAAACTACATTCTTTTTTTTTTATTGCAATGTAGATAAACGAGCATACGGCCCACCTGATGGTAAGCGGTCACCGTCGCTCATGAACTTCTGCAATGTCATGGCAAAGAGGGGCCGTTATCTATCACCTACCCATACAAGACTTTTCTTAAACCTCGTTTAAAGAGGGACATGTCATAGCGCTCCGGGAACACCGCGGACGGGAGTCCATTTTATTTGTAATAATAATATTATCGTAATATAATAATCAATTACGCTCATAAAACATCATTGTTTCCCTTGTTATAATTACGCAAACTAACTTCCTTAACATAACAAAAACGTACCTATATTGTATCGTTACACCGGCGCTAACTCGACTATTAAGCGTTCCTCTCGTCCCTCGCGTAAAATCTTTTTCCAGCTGACGTCGGCCATATAAACTGCCTATTTACCGAACTTCAATTTGCTGGGTCGAGTAGTACTCAGAACTGCAGCTTTATAATATTAAAGTATAGATTCAGGGATAATGATAAACTCACACATTTTGTAGTATCCTTATTAATTTTATAAATGTGAAACTAACTCTGTCTGTCTGTTACGCTTTCCCGCTTAAACCTCTCAACCGATTTTGATGAAATTTGGCACATCCAATCTTTAGACCCTGCGAAAGAACATAGGCCACCTTTTAATTGAAAGTGACACAGACGAAGTTTTGCAAATGTGCGAGCCGCCTTATAATATGTCACTCAGAACAGCAGAAACCTTCAGACGGTTTTATAAATGTCTACTTCGTGAGATTTTGCTGATTCAAAAGTTTTTATAATAAATTCTACGTCTAGTGCTAGTTATAAATATGCAACCTAGTCTAATCTGAGATTTCAGATTTAAATAAATTTTCTGTGGTGTTAGTAAAAAGAAAGTGAAAACTCGTGCATTTAAAATGAGCTTTGATGAGAAATGTAAATGCATAATAATAACTTAAAAAGTAATATTTATGTTTGCTTATATGTGTATTGTTGTTTCATTGATGACAGTTTATTATAAGACTTACACTGCTGGATATAGGCATCCCCCGAATCTCGCCACAACGACCGGTACTGCGCTATCTGCATCCAGTGACTTCCCGCGGCCTTGACCAGGTCATCGGTCCAACTTGTAAGAGTTCTACCCACGCTGGGTCATAGCCGCCACTCCAAGGCAGTTTCATAAAAGCGCTTAAAATACGAAGAAAGAGAGAGGACTATTTTTTGTTTTGTATACGACGTAAGATTGTTTTTAAAGATGAAACCTACAGACGAAAATACGAGTATGCCTAAACACGGGATTATACATTTTATTGGAACGAAGTTCGACGGAAAAAATTCTTACGAACAGTTGTCACGACACTTTTTTGTTTTAGATGATTATCGCTAGATGGCGCTGTGATCAACATCTTTTAAAACACGTTCCTAATCGCGCGTTACGTTAGGAAAAAAAAATATAAGATATCTTTTAATCGAAAGGAACTTCGTTCTATTCGGGTGTCCCATGACACCTCTCAAGTTTTTATTAATTTTATTGTTATTCAAACACTCGTGGTTTTCCATATTACTTTCATGCATTATTGTTGATTAAATATCGTGGTAAGAACTACGAACCCATTTATGTTTTACTTCATCAAGATGTTCTAAACTGAACAGAAGACTTAGATGCAAATACAAATTCAATTATTAAATAAATATTTTGATTTTTCTGCCCCGGAATTTGACTTAACGCAAATAAAGATGTAAAAGTTGCGAAAATTAAAATAAATTCACAGAATTTCAAAAGAGAATCATTTCTCAGATCTTCATCTTAATCAAAAAATCTAAAATTCTCTAAGTGAGTATACTTAATAAGTATAAGATTATATTTGTATAAGAAAATTTTGAACTTCCAAAGCTCGGAGCTTTGAAATTTGAGCTTTTTGCCTTTGATTTGTCTTGTAGGTCTTATATTGAATACTTTATTTTCTTAGTATTCAGATTACAATGTTTATATTTTAAGATACGATTCCTTGTTATTTGCTGTCGAAGTATATCTGATAAGTCGGTTTATGTTTTATTAAAATTTGATTGATAATGAATAAACTTTTTTCTTTTATTAAGTTTATTCTGTTATTTTTATTTCTTTACTAGCTGGCTCACACAACTTCGTCTGCGTCACATAAGTAAATTTTCTCACCGTTTAAACCTTCCCTGGACTTCTACGAATATTTCAAGATTAAAATAAGCCAAATCGTTTCAGTCGTTCTCGAATTTTAGCGAGACTAACGAACAGCAATTCATTTTTATGTATAAGATTTTATTATATTTCTTTACTATATAATATTTTTAAGCTTAACTTTAGTCTCCTTAGTAGATACATAGATGTGGTATCTATCAGATTTACCTAGTGCAGGGGTTCCCAGCGTTTCTTAGTCAGGGACCACGATCTAGGTTTAATTAGAATAAACTGTAATAATTACTATAAACTATAAACTGTTAATTACACTGAAATTTGAATCAAAAACATAATATGAAATTACATTAAAATAATATTATTTTTACAAAAATGAAAATGACCGACTTTCATTTCTCAAGCATAGCACATAAACTACCGGTCAGATCTTTATCAAAATTATATAAAACAAATGCTCAAAATGTCTGCTTTCTAACAAAAGAAGAATCATAGAAATGGGTTCATAAAAAAAATAAATACATGCAAAAACGCAAAGCAAATTGTGAAAATTTCTCCGTTCAAAATACACATTTTTTCAGTAATTTTTCATAAAATCCAACCATTAAAATCGTTATCGAAACCACGAACTACAACGTATAGAATTTTACAAGTCATTTTCCGTGCAATTTTCTTGCATGCCAATACAAGGAATGTTCTCGAAGTATTTGTAATAATTTGCATTCTGGAATAGAATGAAATATGCGAATTTGCGGTTAAAGCTTTACCTCGGAATTAGGATACGAAATATAAAACTTTGTAAATCTAATATATATTATAAAGGCGAAAGTTTGTATGTATGGATGTATGTTTGTTACTCTTTCACGTAAAAACTACTGAATGGATTTGAATGAAACTTTACCACAATATAGCTTATACATCAGAATAACACAAAGGCTACAATTTTTGAGGTTCCTAAGGTCGTAAAAAAAAAATTGCTGTATAATAGTACTATATTATAGACGTCGCGAACTTTCACGTAAAAACTACTGAATGGATTTGAATGAAACTTTACCACAATAGGTATAGCTTATACATTATAGACGTCGCGGCGTCGAAGGGCTAGACGGGACGAACCTGAAGTCCACGCGAACGAAGTCGCGGGCAAAAGCTAGTATAATATGAGTTTAACTCGTCATATTTTTAATCCAGGTGAAATGAGGAAGGTTCTTCAAATTTCAGGCCTGACTCTATATTGATATGAGATGTGTCTGTTTGTGGCATAATTACCGAGATTATAAACCGTTCGAAATTAGTTTTTTTGATAAAAATATTCGAGTTTGTGCTGTTAAATAGATCCAATATCAATTTTAGGTGGTTGTATTTAGGTAATTAAATTGCATCAAATGTATGAATTTAACACGAGAACACAATTTTATTTGTGATGATGATGATGATGGTGTTCAAATTAGCCAACGTCCAACACACAAAACAAATGACGTTCGACCAACAAGTAAACGCGGTGATTGAACTGAATGTGAAACAGCGTTTGACAGTTCTGTTGGCGTACCAGTTGTCATTTGCGCGCATTGGAGGTTAACGAGACAATATAGAAACGCATTGGATGATTAGGATATTCATATCCTTAAAATTCATTTTAGTTGGTACTTTTCAAACTATTTTATAAAATGGCGTCGAAACTAGTACTCCTCTTTTATAACTGTTAATGAAGAATGAGTTTTGGTATCTCAATTTAAAAACCCCACGAATATGTGTGAATTGCTCATTATACAAAAGAAAGACATGCCCGCTGAGTTCTTGCGAGTTCTTCTCAGGACGGTGGCTATAATTATTATTTTTTGTGTCCGAACTGGTGGTAGCTTTAGTAACTTTTGACGTCAACAAGAATGAGTACGTCATCAACGTTGAAAATAAAGTATTTCATTTCATTTCAATCCCAAATCTGCATTAGGCAAGCTTGGTGGATATACACGACCTTCTGAGGTGACCTGAGCCCAGCAGTGGGCAGTAATGTATTGCTACAGTACAATTGTAAACTAGAATTGAATTGCAGACTTAATATTCAATATTGTTTGTTGTCTCTATTGTTTCCTTAAAACAAAGCTTTGATATACTGAGCGCTTGACTCAAAGCTCAACACTATATGTATGTACCTACATGTGGAGTTTAGGTTCATGAATATGTAATTTGCTTGGATAAGCAATATTTGTTCTAGTGTTAAAATTGTTTATATGTCGTTAATGTAATTAATAAAAGAATCATCATCGTCTTTGCGAGATTATGTCCAACATGTCGGGTTTCTGATAACAAATGAATTATCGAAATTACAAGATCTGATGATGGAGCTGGAAGGTGACCACTGTCTGTTTGTTCTGGCTTCGGACGGGCCGACTTTCAATGGCTGATAGTTTATGTTATAACGAGTAACTTAGGCTATATCTATTTTAGAAATTGTTGTTTTTTTTTAAATTCTCGATGAAGTTCAAGGATGGTATTTACAGCGAGAGAAAATAGTTGCGCGGGGCAGCTAGTTTATAATAAAAAAATCATCATCGTCTTTGCGAGATTATGACCAACATATCTGGTTTCTGATAATAAATGCATCATCGAAATTATTTCATATAAAAATCGCACAGCACATCGTGAAAACTTGTTACAAATTAACATTGTCAAAAACCGATCCTCAATCTAAATACGACCATCACCTTTCATCTGACACCAGAATCATCCGAATCGGTCCAGCAATACTAAATTTTTGCGGAAAAAGAACGGATGAATTGAGTCCTCTTTCTTAGAAATTGGTCAATAACGATGGTACTTACAAACATAAACTTTTCTTTTGTATATAAATATTTTCTGTACAGTTATTATTCTGCGAAAACGTTCTTGTTCTAAATAATATAGCATTCCTCCAGGCCTTGACTGATGTCTGCTAAAAAAAATTCCCTAAAGGTTTTTTGGAATTTTAAAAGCTAAAACTAAATTCATTAAAAGCTATTAAGTTACAAGTTAGTATCACTTACACTATTACTAAACGGGTTCTTACCACGATTATTTTAGTCGGGGTGACGGCTTCAAACTATCCTGTATGTGGAATCCAGTGTGAGACGAAAATAAAGCCAAGAAATCTAGTTTTGAGACGGCAGCCAATACTGTCAGTGTGGTATGTCGAAATGTGAGTTCGAGTTCCAGTGGTACCGGCAAACGAACGAGAAAGAGGGTAGACAGATTTGTTTGCTTTTAAATGACCTACCCTCAGTTCCTCAGTCTTCCCGTGATCATGGCTCTTGAAACAGTGCTGAAATATCGGGACCTATCAAAAATAATCGTGGTAAGAACCCGTTTAGTAATAGTGTAAGTGAAGCAGATAACCGCGAGTGTTTAAATAAATTTATTACAACTTAGTATTTTATTACTTAATATTTAGTTTGATGGCCGAGTGGTTCAAGCGCTTGACAGCTTGTATCTCTGAATCTGAATGTGAAAATAATTTATGTGCAATTTTTCATAACACTGGCTAAGAAGCAGTGAAGGAAAACATTGTGAGGATACCTGTATATTGGAAAAGAAAAAGAGAAAGAAAGAAAGAAAATTTGATATGTTTAGTTTGGGTTTTCAGGCTTTAGTTTGGAGTGGAAAGTGGATAAAACTTACCTCACTCGGCTTGTGGACGTCAGAAATAGTTTTACACTTCACTCGGCACTTTAAAACAGCTGAAACACTTTATTTATTTATTTTTTCTGTTTGAGATATGGACTCCTAAATGGGCGTAGCAGCGGAAAACTACAGTGAACAACAATTTGAATTTCCATACATACATTTGTAATATTTTACTACGCGCTACGACGCGTAGGGCGTACGCAATGTGTGAATCGCCTAATGTGTTTTTTAATAGAGTGATTTAAGAGGAAGATTTGCGTAGTTTTAAGCATACTTAGCGATATAGGGACAGAGAAATCGACTTTGTTTTATTTTTGTGTGACATAACGAGGTGAATTAAGACGTAGATCGAAATAAGTGGGAGTTGATTCAATAAACAACTCGTTCCCAATCATTTCATTATGTAAATTTGTATTCAAATGAATGTTATTTCTAATTTATTGAAGGACCACTCTACCTGTTTCACGGAAATCGAGAGTAAACTTCAAAAGGAATTTTTAATTCATTTCTCGTTTTATACCTACTGAACTGTTATTTTTTTCCGACGAAGACGAAGACTGAACTTACTTTTTACTTACTTTATTTTCATACATTATAAACGGGTTCTTATCACGATACTTAGTCAATTGAGTGGTCCCGATATTTCAACGTTGATGCAAACGTTAAGATCACGAAAAGACTGGATAGTTAATTTACGAGCAAACAAATCTGTCTGTAAAGAAAGAGGGTTTTCTTGTTCGCTTTTGGGTACCACTAGAACTCAAACTCACATCACAACTGTTCACAACACACCACACTCATTGTATTTACAAGACTCTGGGAGCGTGTCTGCTAGTTATACAGGATGGCCCAAATAGTAGTGTCAAGATGAGGTCCAGAAATAGAGCACCCTTTTAGGTACCCGAATCACTCCTATGTATGTTTCACGATTATTCATAGCTTGAATTTCTTAAAGAAAAACTTCAAGATTTTTTTTGGCAATTACTGAATCTTTATTAGATAAGTTTTTAAATTAATTTAGTTTTATAATTTTAATTAATGAAAATTACGTAAATAACGTAACATAAGTTAACGTTCGGTTAATTTTGACTTAAATGATCAACTTAAAATTATAAATGTTAACAGTTTCATCATCATTAAAAAAAAGTAATACTTAACGTGTTACTTTATCTCTATATCCATATCTTTATCTCTGGACCCCTTCACTTGACACTATTTTTGGGACACCCTGTATAATATTATCGTAATATCAAAAGCAATTGACAAAATACCCTCTTGGGTATTCCCAGAGCGGTATGACTTGTCATTCTTCAAACGAGGCTTGTCCTTAAAGACCCCTCAGTGTCTCCTGACATTGCAAAGGTTCATGAGCGACGGTAACCACTTACGATCAGGAGGTTCGTTGGCTCGTCTGCCTACATAGTAATAATAAAACAATACAGCAATTGGGCATATAAACTCATAATATTGGTTTTCGTAATTTTGAAAGTTAATTTCGTAAGAATCACAAATATTTACCTATCGTCGCCTCAGTGCTTGTTTGGCCAATCTGACATTTTTTACGAAAATTACTTTTTAATGCAGTATTATAAAGAATAAAATTTCCATCCGACTGGTAAAATTTTTTTTTAAAATATTCAATTCTAAAACAATAAAAATCTCATTTCAATTTTTTTCTCAACACGGCACTTAACGAAAATTCCGTGCTTGTTTGCTGTCTCCTGTAAAATTTGCTCGAGTGCAGATTGGCCAAACAAGCACTGAGGCGACGCTATCTTGTATCGTTACACCTGCCCTAACTCGACTATTAAGCGTTCGTCTCGTCCCTCTCGTAAAATCTTTTTCCAGCTGACGGCCATATAAACTGCCTATTTACCCAACTTCAATTTGCTGGGTCGAGTGCCACCCAAAGTTTCTTGTATGACTTGGCATAGACCCCTTTACAAATAACCTTTGGAGTAGTTTTGCATGCGTGGAATGTGGGTAGTTCAAAAAGTTTTTGGAATTGAAATACAGGATGATTGTTCAATGATGGTACATATTAAGCGTGATTTAGACGATGACATTTTCTCGAACATTCGATAGGAGAAACCATACGCAATTATTTCAAGCAATAATCGCCATAACATTAACATTATTATTGAAGGTCATGCTAGTTGATGGTAAAGGTGGTATACGACCATTGAAGATAAAGTTCATATTATTATATGCTGAATAAAAGTCTAATAAGCTTTTTTATGTTCTAATTTATTAGTTATAAGTTTGTTGAATTTGATCTTTTATTCTTATCTTTCAATAAACACACTACCTATTAAGATTTTTGTAATTATTTGTCTCATGTTTTACGGAAATAATATTCTTACACTGAAAATGCAATATAGCGTAGTTTACAATAAAGATTGACAAAAATACTAGGATTAATTAAAAAGTCGAAATTAAAATTGATTGAGATGCTCAAACACGGTAGTGATTCCGAACGAAGCGCCCAGTTTTGTAATGGATCGAAAATTGACGTTCCCAGTTCAGTGGATACTGTATTACGTTTTCGTATGTGTTTTATTACTACACTGTTCGGTGTTAGAAGATGAATCAGGCATTTTTAGATCACATTTACTTTGTGTGGATTGACATTTACATAATATTTTCGAAAAGTTTTGAATCATCTCGATTATGCCTTGTAAAGTTTTCCTTCGCTATTTTCAGCCAAAATACAAGATATTTAAAGGAAATATTTTACCTGCCATTTTCTTTTATGATAATATCAGGAATTTTGTACAAGAATTTGTAATATCGTAGACGTGCATTGCATTCTACAATGGAATGAAATATGCAAACTTGCGGTTTAAGTTATATGAGATGTTTAAGTTATATAAGTTTAAGTAAGATGAGAAATGATACTATCTACTATATTCACTAATGTAAATTTCACTTATTTTTAATTCCCAGCGAAAATTAACTTATATATAAGATCTTGATTTGCAATTTAAGAGGTGAAAGGAAGATCGTTTTTATTTTTTTGAAAGAAGAATATCTGTGATAAACTGACGAAGGTTGGCGTGGTTTGGACATTTGATAAGGAGAGAAGACGACCACGTTACAATACGAATCTGGAATTTGAAAGTGGATGGATGCAAGAGGAGAGGAAGGCCTAAGACGAGATGGTTGGTTTGTGAAAGAAGATTTTTTTTTTTATTACTTTGTAGGCAGACGAGCTAACGGCCACCTGATCGTATATGGTTATCGTTGCTCATGGACCTCTGCAATGTCAGCGGACACTGTGGGGCCGCTACCTATGGCCTACCTTTAAATACTTTCTTTAAGCCTCGTTTCAAGAAGGACAAGTCATAGGATATGAAATTACAGGATAGATAAAACATATTGCGCCGACCCCATGTGAATGGGATAAGGTTAAGATAAAGAAAAAGGAGAATAGTAGGTCATTTTAGTGTTTATTTTACCAGTTTATACCAAACTAGAACTTGAAGAATTTTGAAATGTCCTTGCAGAAGAAATTCATTTTATAGCTTCCTTTCAGCAAAGGGGGCGGCGCGACGGGAAAGAGTGCCTTGGGCGTAACGCGTCGCGCCGTCCCTCATAACCCCGTGCTGGGTTCTAGCCTCAGCCGGGGTTCGGACGCTGAGTGTGAGCGGTTGGAGGTTTTAGTGCGGTTCAAGATCCGGTGATTTACTCCAAATAAAAAAATTAAAAAAAAAATCTTTTCAGCAAAATTCGCTAAAATGATTGTTTCAATTTTGTCTGGATCCCTCCAGCGATTTAAAATCTCACCTATACACAATGATATTTGACATAGTTTGACTATGTAAATAGACTAATAACGACAGGATTTTTTTAGTATTTATAGTAATCTACTTACAGCAATTTTTGTGTGGGTTTGTTGCTCAGTACTGAGTTAAGCTCGTCTTTTGTGAACAATTTTGAACATAGCTTGTTTCTGTAGTGTACAATAAAGTTTTTTTTTTCTCACTCGCATATAAGTACCTAAATAATAATGTTAAATAACCAACTAATTAGAGGAATTCCTTTTTTTAAATAATATGTTTGTGTTAAAGATCATATCATATCTGTAAGGGTCAGTCTTCGCTTGATACTCGGGAAGGTTATTTGCGTAATCTGAATATTGAGTTTAAATTAAACATAGTAGTAGACGTTTAACCTTTTGACTGACTTTTAAAAAGGAAGAGGTACTTAATTCATGTGTTGTTTTTATATTTATTCCCGCAAAACGTTAGTTCGGCTCATGAAAGATGATGGTCATCTTCAGGTGCCATTTTGCTTGTGATCTGTGTTTAAAAATGTAAATTTGACGATTTGCTGTGTATTTATTTTGTATATGAACCGATTTCGATGATTATTTTTATGTTAGAAAGCAGGTACTTTGACTATTCAAATTTTTATTTCATTCGTTTTCATTTTTGTAATAATATATGCCTTGTTAAATAAGATTATTTTTTGAGAAAACTTCAAAAATTACATAAAAGACTAGTAACACTCTAACTACTACTACTACTAGTCGTGGTGGACGAGTGGTTGAAGCGCTTGCCTTCCGTACGAGAGGTCGCGGGTTCAAAACCGGCCGGCTTGTACCTCTAAATCTTAATATGAAAAAGATTGATGTGCAATTTTTCACAACACCACTGGCTAAAAACGGTGAAGGAAAACATCGTGAGGAAACCTGCATATCGGAAAAGGGTTCTAAAATCCTTTGAAGATATGTGAAGTTCCCAATCCGCATTAGGCAAGCGTGGTGGACTATGTCTAACCCCTCTTCGGAGGAGACCTGAGCTCAGCAGTGGGCAGTAATGGGTTGTCACAGCACAGTACAGTACTCTAACTACTCGAAGTTTAAACTTTTCCTAAAATGATATTACTGTTGATCAATTGTTCTAGAATCTTAACAAACAAACTTCTTGATTTATCATACGACTCTGTATTATTTAGTTGTTCAGAGTGTTCTTATCACAACTAATTATCACCATTCAGTGGCAAAACTGATGTTTATAATAATTGATCTAAACTTTAACTTACGTTATAATATATTATTATAATCAATCATAAATAGTCTCCGTCCACTGCTTGGAAAGGCAAGTTGTTTTTTATTATTATAATTCTGATAATATTGATTTTATTGCGTCGTAGGTCAAATGTGTACCTTATTTTATGATCGTTACCGTCTCACATGATTTATACTATATCGAGGTCAGCACAGACAGCCAATCAACGATCTTCTAAGTTTTTTTGTCATTTTATTATGATAGACAATTTTATCTTTATTGTAAAGTAGAAATAGAGCGATAAGATTGAGAGACAATTACAATTTTGAACCCAGTGTGATTTATCATAATAGTGGTCAGACTGCAGTGAGCTAGACACCCAGCAGTCGATCTCAGTAGGGGTCCACAGGAATGCTGTTAATTGTTTCCTACTTGTTTGATTTTCAGCTCATGCAATAACAATTGTCAATATAATATTACAGATACCAGGATGAGCTTACGATTGGTGCTATCGTTGTGTTTTCTGGCATGCCTAGTGGCTGCTGGTCCTGTTCCAACTACGAGTCGCCCTACCATATTCTCAGTAAAACAAGGATGGTCTGAAGATGATTCAAATGATTATAAAGGCGTCTATATGTATAAAAACGGCAAAGCCACGAAACTTCTAGAAGAGGGCTCGGCTTTAAATGTACGTAAAGAACCGCATACAATCGCTTACTTAGGTGGTAAAGACGGTATCTACATTTACGATGAAGAAACAGAAAAGTTGGAGAAGTATGGAACAATAAATGAAAGAATCATTGGGATCGCGAAATCAGATAACAGTGACACTTTGTACATTATAAGTAAAGATCACACCGTGTACAAGGTCACTGAAGGAGGAACGAAGAAGACGAAGGTCGATGGAGCTGACGGAGCCAAACGTATTGAGTTGGACTGGGATGATAATCTCTACTTTATCGGAGCTGACAAACAGCCATATGTGGTCGCTACAGACGGCATCAAGAAGATACAAGGTCTTCCTGTTTTCACGCGCGATGCTGCCTTTGCCAGGGGATTTGAGAAGCTGGAGAATGGATTAGTTGTTACACATGACAACGTTGTCTATGACATTTTTGCTGATGGTACCAGTAGAGTGCATGAAACGACCGCTGAAGAGCAGGTTAAGATCGACGAATTCCGTGAATTACTTCACGAGTATATAGTAAGTTCGCGTGATTTGCTTTGAGCATTAGAAGATGGTCAAAATATAAGAGAAATAAAATCAATACAATGAAAACAATGGTTGTTTATTATTTCGATTTTAGATTAGCATAAGATAGACAGGGTTCAATTTAAAACATTCAAGGTTTTTATTGACATGTTAGCAGCAAATCGTGGTGGCCGAGTGGTCGAAACGCGTCCTTCCGTACGGGAGGTCGCGGGTTCAAATCCGGCCGGCTTGTACCTCTAAATCTAAATGTGAAAAAGATTTATGTGCAATTTTTCACAACACCACTGGCTAAAAACGGCGAAGGAAAACATCGTGAGGAAACCTGCATGTCGGAAAAGGGTTCTAAAAATCCTTTGAAGATATGTGAAGTCCCCAATCCGCACTAGGCAAGCGTGGTGGACTATGCCTAATCCCTCTTCTGAGGAGACCTGAGCCCAACAGTGCGCAGTAATGGGTTGGTATAGTATAGTATAGTTAGCAGCAACTTCCTAGAGTCTAAAATAATTTATGAGTGGGTACTGCAAAAACCATAATTAAAAGTGTTTTGGCAGCCATTTTGGATTAGAAATTTGTCCTCAGTCGTATTCACACATACACACATAAGGTACCTCCTTTATACTCGATATAGAACACTCGTATATCGTTGGAATTTAATAAAGAAATATAAGAACATTTTATTTACCATCAAACACAGTTACCGAATTTTAATTTCAAATATATTAATTAGTTCTTTTGAAATATTGGAGTTTAACATAAAGTATATTTGCTACTGGTAAACTGTATTCTTGAATAAACAAATAGATTTGACGAAATTTTCGATCAAATATAGACACACAATCTTCTTTGGCTTAACCTTATCCCATTTAAATGAGGTCGGCGCAATATGTTTTATCTCTCCATGGTCTTCATCTCTCGTCATCACATGTCCTTACCACGATTAAACCTTATGCTCCTACTATTTCGTCACAGATAAGTAACTTTCATACTTCCTCTAATTTTTATTTGCCTTTTATTAAAAAATATTATGTTAAAAGTTAATTCTGCACATTAGGTTGCAGCACATCCTTGTGATGTAAAGGCATCCTCCAGATTTCCCCACGTTTCTCTGTCCAAAACAACCCTAGTCCAACAATTCCCAGCTGTTTGCTTTATTTCATCCGCCCATCTCGTAGTCTGCCTTCCTCTATTCCTCTTATGGTTTTGTCTCGGTATCCATTCCGTAATATAAGTTCAGTTCAGTTAAGTATAACTTCCTCTAATATAAGAGACAATAAAAAGTATGAAGTCAATAATAATAAGTTGAATAAGTTAATGGTGTAAAAATGGCACTAACCAAAAACTACCATAATTTAGAATGGGCAGTATTATCAGGTAATCTTCTGATGCCATTGACATGGCAAACTTTAAGTTCCTAAAGTTAATAATAGTTTCATGAAATTACATAAATAAATTCAAGATTTGAATTCTCTGTAGTTTAAAAAACTTTGTTTGGATACACTATTTTATATTGTTTTTTTTTTGGTATAGTGTACCGTAATATCAGATCGATAAACGTACGGAATCACTACGCAAACTTTATTTTTACATTTATATTAACTTGTACTGGTTATAACTATGTAAGTTCGGGTGGAATCTGCAAGCTTCCCGGTTTCCTATTGAGCTATTTGACATGCAGTTGTATAACGCGTGACAATGCAATATTATGACAAAATGACGCTGATCTGATGATGAATACGGAAGGTGGTCTTAGAAACTCCTGTACTAAATACCTACTTGTCTTGGCTAGCACTCTACTGATACATGATATTCAGTATATTAAAGGCATCTATTTAACGTTTTCTACAAAATAATTTATATTTGCTTGGAAACCAATTCCCAAATATTTTTACATTAATTATAAAAGTTGTTGGTTACCGCAGAACCAGAATCTTTTTTTTCCGTTTTCCTGAAATTTATTAAATACGAGGAAAATGTTCAGAAAATTGAATCAGTTATATTTAGTTAATCTTTGGTTTTCCAGAAATTTCTGAGTCTCTCAAAGAAACCATTAGGTATTTATGTGTTGCGAAGTTTTTCATGATAAAATATCTTTAAGGTTCGCAGAATTAAACAATATTCAGCTTATTAAAATAAATAAGAATATTCTTATAATTTATATATAACGGGGTGATAACAAGGGAAACCGACCTGTTCACCGTGCGGGTAGTTGGAAGTGGAGACTTGCTATAAATACAGGCGCTGGCCGCTGTTATAATTAATCCGTGTTTGAATTGTCGAGGCGAACGGACCTCTTGATGTAAAAGTAATAAACTGTTAAAACTCGTTATTTTGAATTTTTATTCAAAAGTATTGATCATCGAGTGTTCAAGTGGACATTGTGACGTCATTCCTGACAAAACAAAACGAAGATCGACTAATTACAACGTCATTGCACCTCAACATACTATTTACGCCGTCATATACTATTTAGCTTGTGCTTCGATTTCTATAAACAATTGCATTGCTAGATAATAAATGAAATTAAAATAAATGATACTTTAAATCTTACTTTTACGCATAATTAACGGGTTCTTACCACGATATTTAATTAATTAACTGGTGTCGATATTTCAACGTTGTCGCGAACGAATGTTTGAGTTTCAAAGGTACTATCCAAAAGCGAACGAGAAACAGGGTTAACAGATTTATTTGGTCTTAAATCTACCCGCAATATGTTGCCTCGTGATCATGACATTTGCAACAACGTTAAAATATCGAGACTACTCAATTAATTAAATATCGTGGTAATACCCTGTTCATAAGTTTTGCCCCACTGTCGAGAGCTATACAATTCCTTAATGTTATAACAAATGACATTGACATTTTTAATTGTGGCCTGTCGAAGTTCACGGAAGCTGCCCGAAAAATTTTAGAGAACTTTTTTAGTTTATAGCGTAGGTACTAATGGAATTATTATTTCTTGTGAAGTATATTTTTTGTTCTTATTTTTATTATTTTAATTTATTAATAACAGTTGAATGTATTGTTTTAATTGAATTGTGATTTTTTATTTTTATTTCTGACATTTTGAATTTATATTATACCGATAAAACTATTCATTTTAATAGACCAGATATAACAGTTTACAATAAAAATAATAATATTGCATTCATAATCGATATCGCAGTCCCAAACACCCACAACATCTAATCAACAATAGCTGATAAACTTAGGAAGTACCAAGACCTGGCAATCGAATTAAAGACACAGTGGAAAGTAAATACAGTTCACATTGTCCCCATAGTGATATCAACAACTGGAGTAGTACCTAAAAGTCTGATTAATAGTTTAGAAACCCTAAAAGCACCCAAACACACACTCTCACCCATTCAAAAAGCAACCATACTTAATACATGCCGAATAACCAGATAATTTCTCACATCATCATCCATCCACAATCAAACCTATATCATTTAATCCATCATGCTTGGCTGTAGCCCGTATGATGGGTTTATTACCCCTCACAAAAGGGAGTGTTTAAATGAACAAACATATATAATAATAATAATAGCCTATTTATTAGAGAAAGAGCAAACAAAAATACATAACAAGTTTTATAAAATGTCTCTTAACTCTACATGCCTTCTGGCATAGGCCTCCTCCAACTGCTTCCATTGCGTTCTGTCTGCAGCCACCCTAGTCCAGTATGGTCCCAAAGTCAGGCGTAATTCGTCTTCCCATCGTCTAGTTGGTCGACCTTGTCTTCTTACGCCGTCTCTCGGATACCACACCGTAATCTGCTTACTCCATTTGTTTTTATTGCAGCGAAGCATATGTCCTGTCCACATCCATTTCTGGTGGTCGATGCGAGTAAGAATGTCAGCAATTTTGGTTATCCTCCTAATTTCCAAGTGCGGTTTTTTTTCGCTAAGTTTTACTCCCAGCATACTCCTCTCCATAGCTCGTTGACAGCGTTGAAGTTGTTTTCTGTGGGATTCCGTCAAGGACCAAGTCTCACATCCGTATGTTAGGCAGGGCAAGATGCAGGTATTAAAGGTTTTTCTCTTTATATGTATATTTATATCTTTATTTTTTAGTATCTCTTTGAGGGACCAGAATTTTCTCCAACCACAGGCTATTCTTTTATTTATTTCTTTTGACATCATGTTCTTTGGAGAGATAATCTGTCCCAAATATACATATTCTGACACATATTCAAGTTGTCTTCCATCTATCTGAATGTTTTCCTCTGTATTGTTAGTTATTAGTTTTGTTTTCGATGCATTTATTGCCAAGCCAAAGTCTTTACTCTGATTTGCTAGAGATTGTATCATTTTCTGAAGTTTCTCAGGGCTTTCCTCAAATAGAACTATATCATCAGCAAATCTTAAGTGGTTCAAACGTTTTCCATTAATGTTCAATCCTACGTTGCTGAAGTCCAAGTTTCTGAAAATATTTTCTAATACTGCATTGAAAAGTTTGGGAGACAGAGGGTCTCCTTGTCTAACACCTCTTCTTATTTGGAAGGGCTTCCCCTTTGATTCTAATTTTATGTAGCTTCTGCTTTTCTCATATAATATTTTTATTGCATCTATATATATTTTATTTACTCCCTGTTGATTAAGGCTTTCCCAGATATAGTTATGGTTGAGACTGTCAAATGCTTTAGTGAAGTCTATGAATGCTATATAAATTTTTTTTTGGTATTCAGAAAATTTTCCAAAATTTGTTTTATGGTGTGAATATGGTCTATTGTGCTATAGTTTTTTCTGAATCCCGCCTGTTCTATTGGCTGATTTTCATCTAGGGTTTTTGTTATTCTTTCCAGTAATATCTTTGCAAAAATTTTGTAAATATTTGAGATTAGGCTTATAGGTCTATAGTTTCCTATATCCTCTGTTGGCCCTTTTTTGTGTAATAGTATAATACAAGATTCACACCACTGTTCTGGAATAGCTCCTGTGAAAAGAATATCATTAAATAATTTCGCCAAAATTGGACTGAGTTCCTCTACTGTGCCCTTTAGGATTTCACAAGGAAAGTTGTCTGGCCCTGGAGCCGTCTCTAGTTTTTGTGAATTGATTGCATTTCTTACTTCTGCTGTGATTATAGGTGGTACAGTTTCTGTGTTGTTTAGGTTTAGGGAATTTCTCTGCTCATTTACTTTAGTTTCAGAATAGAGTTTCTTGAAGTAATCCGTTGCAATTCTTTCTAGGTCAATGCGATTTGTGATTGTGCTACTTTCATTTCTTTTAAGGTTTGTAATCCATTCTTTTCCTTGTTCCTTTAAATATTTAAATCCTTTCTTTGTTCCACCAGTTCTTTGAATTTCTGATTCAAGTTTTTTCATTCTTTTTGCTTTTCTATCCTTTTTCATAGACTTTCTTATTAGTTTGCTGAGTTTTGATATTCTTTTTAAGTTTTCTTTACTTCTGTTTTCCGAAATGGCTTTTTTCCTGGCTTCTAAAAGTTTCATTGTATCATCACTATATTTTTCCTTATTTTATATTATTCTATTAGTTAATTTCAATTTTTCCAAAGTAGTTTCCAGTTCATTATATTTTTCAGAGACACTAATGTTTTCCTGCATTTTTAATTGAATTGTGATTTTTTATTTTTATTTCTGACATTTTGAATTTATATTAAGTAGGTATTAATTTGTTTTTATTAGTAGTAAAAGTTTTTTTTTTTGGATGTAATTTTAGACAATTAATTATTACTTAGACAATCAATAAATTTAGAAAACTGAAATGTTTACCTATAGCGTCGTATTGGTTATTACTGTTAAGGCGTTATAAAAGTGTGTAATAAATAAATTAATTATTCATGAAAGTAATGTAGAAAACCGCAAGCGTTTGAATTAGTTACTAGATTAGTCATCTCTTAAACAAAAATATGATAAATTAATTGAAATAATTTGTTCCAGAAAAAATGGATGATCTAGACATCAGCTACAACAGCTCTCTCCTAATAATGCGGGACATCACATCCACGACAACACCGTTTACTGCAATAAGAAACGCAAGCCTTCCTAAAGGAAACAATGCCTATGAATGGCGGTTCATCTTACCACCGTACTTCATGATATTCCTGCTCTCTATCTGCGGGAACTGTCTGGTTATTGCGACACTGGCTAGCAATAGGAGGATGAGGACTGTCACTAATGTGTACCTGCTCAATTTGGTAAGTATTTTTTTACAAGCTGATAATTCGTTGCGGGGCCCAAGACAAGTTAGCTTTCCCTCGAGTTCCTGGGCTTCACTGCTCAGAGTCAATACGATGATCGCGGCTCTGGATCCTGGCTACATAGGAGTTACAGTGGTGGAAGTGAGAGGTGGGCAAATAAAAAAAAAAAAAAAAGCTTTATAGTAACTTGCACTGGAAGTAACTATGTAAGTTCGGGTGAAATCTTGCAAGCTTAATTTGACAAACTTCTTGGTTTTCGATTGAGCTGAATTTTGGCACGCAGATGTATATCGCGTGACAATGCAATAATATGACAAAATGGCGCTGATCAGGTGGATTCGGAAGGTGGTCATAGGAATTCCTGCACTAAATAATAAAGACTTGATGTGTTTGGGTTCATTTTACTTGTCTTGGCTAGCACATTACTAATACATGATGATGATCTTAAAAGCTTGTATTGTAAGTTTTCTTTAAAGTAAATTATTATTATTTATATTATATTGTTTTAAATATTCATTTTTGTCAATGGGGCAAAAAGTTCTTCAGTATTACTACGTACCTACAACAGACGTAGAATGGGTCCTCTTCAATGTTGACTAACGATCTTGTCCGGGCTGTGAGAAACCATAGGATGGAAGTTATGATGAAAGGGAGATGTCTATATCCAGCAGTGAATTCCCACTTGCTTGATGGTGATAATGATGATTGGAAAGATCCAATGGCTTGAACTTTCGATTTGTGTCACTGTGTATAAAATTACTTCTCACTTCTGGGACCTCTTCGTTACATACACAAAATAATGTTTTATCGGTGATATACTGCAAAAATGTTTGTTTTCCTAGATGAACCTTAAACCCAAAAACATAGCCAAACACTGGGCAGTGTCAAATACAATATCCACATACATTTTTATTTTCAAAGAGACATCCATTAAATGATCTTCCAGGACATAAGCGTTTATAGAAAACACACAAAGCTCAAAATGACAATAGAATGTTATGTAGCTTTGGACCCATCTGTCTCGTACAGGCATACATTGAAAGGACTTCGATCATATATACTTAGATACACAGTTCCGAAAAAATAATTTCAAAAAAGTGTCTTTAAAATTTAAATCTTTTACAAATGTGAAACGTTTGAAACTGAACAATAAATATTTCAAAAGTGTTTTGGAAATCGAAGTCAATTTCTATCTGTTAGAAAGAATGATGCAACACTGAATTGTTTGTTCCAAGTGATCGAGTTCAAAAGACGCTGGCTAAAAACGGTGAAGGAAAACATCGTGAGGAAACCTGCGTATCGGAAAAGGGTTTCTAAAAATCCTTTGAAGATATGTGAAGTCCCCAATCCACATTAGGCAAGCGTGGTGGACTATGTCTAACCCCTCTTCGGAGGAGACCTGAGCTCAGTAGTGGGCAGTAATGGATTGTTACAGTACAGTACAGAGTTCAAAAGACGTAGGTAAGTTCGGGTGGAATCTTCCAATTGAGGTGACATTTTGCACGCATTTTGATCACGTAACAATTACTGAGAATACAATAATATGGTACAATGGAGCTCGTCTGAGGATGGATTCGGAAGGTGGCCATAGTAACCCCTGTACTAAATGAGATAGATCTGTCGCGCTTAGACTCGTTTTACTTGTACTACTTTACTGCTATATGATAACTAGGATCTTAAAAGTACAGGGTGTCTCAAAAGAAATTTTATATTTGTTTAGCTTACTGCGTGAACGCTGCGTACTTGAGGGGTGCGGGGGTTATGTCAATTGGTAGCTTTTCGCCACTTAAATGATGCGCCAAGCCTTCCTCTCATTCTAAATTGGGTTAAAAAGTTTGAAGAGACTGGATCAACGCTGGATAAATCAAAATCCGGGCGACCTAGGTCATCAAGAACGGTAGAAAACGTGGAGAGTGTTAATTAATCAATCAATCTGTACGTGACGACCCGAGCCTTTCAATTCGGAAGCGCGCGAGTGCTTTAAATGTGCATAGATCATCATTACATCGCATTATGCACAAAGATCTAAAGCTGCACCCCTACAAAATTCAATTGGTGCAAGAATTAAAGCCCCAAGATGCCGGTCAGAGGCAATTTTCTCAGGAAAATTGATCTTCCGGAGAGGTGACATAAATTGGCCTCCACGTAGCCCAGATTTAACCCCTATGGACTTTTTCCTATGGGGTTATCTTAAATCTAAAGTTTACGTCAATAAACCAACTTCACTGGCGCATTTGAAAGAAAATATCCGTCACTCCACCCGTCGAGCAGTCATAAGTAATTTTACTGTTCGATTAAATGAGTGCCAACAACGTGAGGGTTTACATTTAGACGATATTATTTTTAAGAAATGAATTCCCAAAAAGTGTATTTTAACAATAAATAAACATTTTTTCTATATACCGCTTCCTTTTTTTTAATCAATCCACTAAATATGAAATTTCTTTTGAGACACCTTGTATTTAAAAGTTTTGTGTTAAATTATACAAATTTGATTTTTAGTTCATGCTATTTTATCATCTAATTTTGTATTTAGTTATAATGTGATCAAAGGGTTTATGTGTTAAAATACATTGGCGCCTTCTAGCTCTATACGACCGAGCTTTAGCATTGAATTTTGCTATGTTGTTTCGAATTTTGTACCTTAACTCCGCTTTATAGTATTGAAAATGCTTAAAATCGAAATATCGGTTAGGCATTGCACTAAGTACATTTTATAGTCAGATTTTCGCAAAAGTAAGGTCCAATTAATTATTAGAATTTGGCATAAAATTCTCAAATTCAGGGCCACAGTAGAGCCATAACCTATTGAAAATTTGGCATCATAATTAAACCTCGTCTACCAAATGATAAGTATTTTTTTTGGATCGCTGCTATTTGCGATTATGTTGTGTCTTCTCACTATTATAGATTTAGTTAAAACCATATCTTTCTGCAGTATAAACTGGCATAAATTTAAAAATAAAAGTATAAAATTTTAATTGACATGTCATTGCGGTCGCATTCTTGGACTACCGTAAGTGCGGGCGGTCTTGGGTTCAAATCGATCGACTTATACCTCTCATCACCTTTCTCTTAATCTTAATTTGTTAAACAGTAGGTATGCTCGATTACTATCTACATCAGGTTGTAGATAGATTTAAATAACACAGAAAAGTGATGTAGGCACTAAGATCGCACGGTGGACTATGCCTGATCCCTCTGCTGAGGAGACCTGAGCCCAACAGTAGCCAGTGTTACTAGTTCCCTTTTCAAGACCTGAGTTAAATTAGAAATATATTTTAGAAATGGTACAAATTAAGATTAAGAAATATATTTTCTGTGATTATGTTTTTTTTTTAGTTGGAGGAAATCACCGGATCCCCGATATGTGGGAGTTGAACCGCACTAAAACCTCCAACCGCTCACACTCGGCGTCCGAACCCCGGCTGAGGCCAGAACTCAGCACGGGGTTATGAGGGACGGCGCGACGCGTTACGCCCAAGGCAGTCTTTCCCGTCGCGCCGCCCCCTCCGTGAATATGTAAATGAGGCGCTGAAGGGGTGGTACGGTAGAAAAATACATAAGAATTTTTAAGTAAATTTTCCTCGTTTCTGGTTATCATTAAAGTAATTCAGAGTTACGAAACTTATGTTGGATTTGTTATTGAGTTCTCATTTTGTTGTTTACTTATAATTTTATGTTTTAAGATAAAATAAACTTATCATTTCAAATTGAACAATTACTATTTTTGCACCACATTAACTGGTAGTGAATGCCTTTGACATTAAGTCGGGGGTGAAAGGACTATACGTAAAGTCCATTTCGCACTAAGCTAGTATTATATGACATTTTTTACTCGACAATACGTCACGTCACCTCGCCCAAGCCCAGCTGGGATTCGGGATTAGTGCGGTTCGAAACCCACATACCCCACCTGCGGGGCGGTAAAATACTGTGATTTAATCTTGTCCAGCTTTAAGTCGGCTATCGTTAATTATCGTTATCGAAAGAGTGCCGATGGCGTAACGCGTCGCGTCGTCCCTCATAACCCCGTGCTGGGCTCTGGCCTCAGCCGAGGTTCGGACGCTGAGTGTGAGCGGTTGGAGGATTTAGTGCGGTTCAACTCCCACATACGATCCGGTGATTTCCTCCAACTAAAAAAAAAAATCGTTTGTAATAAATAGATAAGTGTGTATTTTAAACAAACATAACACTGTTTTGTCTGTCTGTCTTGTGTTGCTTGAGCGCTATGACTTGTCCTTCCTCAAACGAGGGTTGAAGAAAGTCCTTAAGGTCAAATGGTAAGGCTTGCAGTGTCCACTGGCATTGTAGAAGTAACCACTTACGATCTGATGGCCCGTTGGCTCGTCTATCTAATCTATCTAAATGTCAATAAAGGGCCACAAAACAATCATAATCATAATAATATTATAAAGGCGAAAGTTTGTATGTATGGATGTATGTTTGTTACTCTTTCACGTAAAAACTACTGAATGGATTTGAATGAAACTTTACCACAATATAGCTTATACATCAGAATAACACATAGGGTACAATTTTTGAACCCCTTTGTAACGCAGACGAAGTTGCAAGGGTCATCTAGTATATTATAAAGGCGAAAGTTTGTATGGATGTATGGATGTTTGTTACTCTTTCACGTAAAAACTTCTGAATGGATTTGAATGAAACTTTACCACAATATAGCTTATACATCAGAATAACACATAGGCTACAAGTTTTGATAATAATCTAGACGGGACGAACCTGAAGTCCACGAGAACGAAGTCGCGGGCAAAAGCTAGTATGATTTAATCAACAAGTTAATTGTCATTTTGAATTCAATGAAAGGCATCAAAATGGAAATGATTCACGAATAAACCTTTTTAAAATTAGATTTAGAATTTTCAATTTAAACGAACACACATTCAGCGTGATTTCCACAAAGTGAATCATTCATATTTGAACAAGAAAATTACTTTTATGGCTTTTCAAAGTGAGTTGAATGGGTGTGAATCTCATTAAAACGATGAAGGTTTATTTTAAATTAAAAATGTAGCAATCTCAATTAGTATTCAGATGGCTGTGTTGATGATGTGATCATAAAACGGTAATATATTTCAAAGACAAATATTAATAGAATGAAAATTACTACTAACCTGCACTAATAATATACAGAGTGATTTTTTAAAGAAGATACTTATTGCAGGAGGGTAATGAGTACACTGTTTTAATACGGAATATTACAAAAAATAGGTAAAATTTAAAAAAAAAAAATTGTTTTAATCTAGATTCGACAAAACTACCTCAAACATAAACAATTTCGGCTAAAAGAATGTTGGCTAACGACCTCTAGTAATCTCGCGCACCCCACACCTCCGCCACACCCATCAGCTGTCGAAAAACAATCATCTTGCAAGAATTTTAGTTATTTTTAGTTGCGATTACTAAGGCATTAAGCCATATTCTTTGGTAATAATATTTTTACTGGTCGTATATAACCATCAGCTACCATGACCTTCAATATGTACCCTCACTAAGAAATCACCCTGTATAGAGGAAAACTTTGTTTGGTTGTAATGAATAGGCTTAAAAACTACTGGACTATTGACTGTAGCACAAAAGTACATAATTTTGTTTACGGGTTTGTAGAACTTATTAAAATCTAACAGTGCTGCCTGAACCCCTTTTTGACGCAGACGAAGTTGCGAGGATCAGTTAGTTTAAAATATACTAGATACAAAATTAACGTGAAATCATGAATTTTTAAACAAATCCGTCGCTTTTGTTCAATAATCAACAATTTTTCGATTCATTGTCCGACTTCTGTTTTTGAATTTGTTGAAAAGTCAAACAAAATACTAGAATCAACGTCGGATGCTCGACTTCTGCGAGTCCACCATCTCGCAGAAGCAGGTGGCGGGGGCTGCGAGAGAGAGGCTATACGCCGCTCTCAACTTGCCAACCCGCCGCCGTCGAGCAGGGGGCCGGAACCGGGATCTCGCCCGGATTCTGGCCCCCTAAGAGTTTCGTGTCCCCAACGCATGTGAGTGCGAGCGGGGACCCAAGAAGGTGCCGTGTCTCGCTCAGCACGCCCTTAGCGTAAGAGAATCCGGGGGATGGTAGACCGCGCTCCCCGACCCACGCTGGTTCTGACCCAGCGAGGTATTCCGCGGGAGGGTGACACGCGGTCCCATCTTGGCGGGCTTCGGAAAGCCCGCCGACCGAGAGAGCCGGTGGCCGTATTCGCCGGCGGCTACCGGTTCGGCGTCCGGGGACGGAGCGACGGGAAAGCATGCCGATGGCGTAACGCGTCGCGCCGTCCCTCCAAACCCCGTGCTGGGTTCTGGCCTCAGCCGGGGTTCGGACGCTGAGTGTGAGCGGTTGGAGGTTTTAGTGAGGTTCAACTCCCACATACCCCGCCCGCGGGACGGGCGGGGATCCGGTGATTTCCTCCAACTGAAAAAAAAAAAAAAAAAAAAGAATCAACGTCGAACTGAATGGTATTGTTTCGATTTGAAAGATCCTAACCTTCATTACCGTTAACTTTACTTCGCCCATATTTGGGATTAAAGGGTAATTTTTCATCATCATCATCACAATCATTATAATCATTCTAATCGTCAAAATCATCATAACAATAATTATAATCATGGTAATCGTCAAAATCATTATAATCATCATCGAGTTTTAACAGTTTATTACTTTTACATCAAGAGGTTCGCCTCGACAATTCAAACACGAATGAATAATAACAGCGGCCAACGCCTGTATTTATAGCAAGTCTCCACTTCCAACTACCCGCACGGTGAATAGGTTGGTTTCCCTTGTTATCACCCCGTTATATATTATTATGAATGCCTATTATTTGTATACAGGACATTTTGTATCGTTAGCTGAAGTAGGTAATATCCTGATATATCCAAAGAAAGTAAAATTAAGTTATTCCAACATATGAATATTACAAAGGCTTGAGTCAATATAATTTATTACTTTTTCATAACAGTATCTACGGGCACCAATACCGAAGTCTTACTAATAAAAATATATTACTATTTTAATATAAAAACACACCTGAGGTTCGACTTATTGATTTTGTTCACAGAATATATTGCTTCCTTTGATAAGGTTTCTAAATCTACCCATTGATATTTTGATAGCCACAGTTCTGCTTTGCATTTTTATTGGTTTTTTTTTTTACTTTTTTTTTCGAAAACAACACAAAAATACATTTTAAAGGAACGCAATTCAAATTAGGAATCAGTTTCCATGCCACTAGTTCTCAGGGCTCAGAGTGAGGAACCTCCTCCACAATACGCGCCGTGTCAAGGACGACCGTCTTCTGAATCAGGCCCTTTACCCAGCCGGGGAGTTAAAGCTTCTCCAGGCGACGATTTAGGGTTTTCTCTATATACTGCACAGATACAACGATCGGAACAATGATGGTCGATTAAACATATGTCAGCTACATCGTGGAAAAAAAATTAAGCAATTTTTCTGTCATATACAGTAGATTAAAATTCTTAAAACAGCTTTAGGTTATAATGTGATCGTGTCGAAGAAAGGCTTTATTATATAGTTTTGATAATGATTACTGTTATTGAAAATCGTTTTATTCTCAGAGTTCTTCGAGAATAATCGTGAGATGTTTTTCAGCAAACTTTTTCAATATCAATCATCTATAGAAATTAGTTGAGTGTGACTTAGGTGTTTTGAATATTAGTTATCATTAATAATAAAGAACTTTTTTATTTAATTATAAATTATTTATGAGTGGAGGAGGATATTTATATCACTTTTCAATATGTAACATCATTAAAGATAGCGCATACTAAGCTTTTTCCAGCAGACGTTTTTTTTGCAGCATTAGACCTGTATTTGACGCTAACACCCAAGCTGCTGCCCGCGTCGTAGCGTCGTTTGCGGGACCTATGTTCTTGCTCAAGGTCCTAAGATTATCTGAACCATCAAAATCGGTGAAAAGTTTAAGCTGTAAAGTGTAACGGACCGACATACAGAGTTACTTTCCCGTAACCCGTAACAACCCATTACTGCCTACTGTTGAGCCCACCACTCTTACCCAATACGGATTGGGGACTTCACATATCTTCAAAGGATTTTTAGAATCCTTTTCCGACATGCAGGTTTCCTCACGATGTTTTTCTTCACCGTTTTTGTCAGTAATGTTGTGAAAAGTTGCACATAAATCTTTTTCATATTAAGATTTAGAGGTACATACAAGCCGGCCGGATTTGAAAAGTTACTTTCGCATTTATATTATTAGTAGCGAAGTCGTGATGGAAAAAAAATAGAAATTAGTATTAGCAAAGTCTTTTTGATACAAGAAACAAAAAATTACATATAGATCTCACGCAAACACGAATTTATTTTTCCCTCGAAATTCGATTTAGTAACTTATTCTACGATCTATTTCTACTAGTTAGTTTCAGTAATAGCCAATTTGGGAGAATTATTCTGCGCTCCGTACAAAGCCTAAAAGTAACGCAATTGTACTCAGCTGCTCACAAATTTGTAACAAGTTCTTAGCTAAATATGTATAGAAATCTTGAATAAATTTGATTTTGAATTGAGCCTAAATAAATTCAAACTAATTGCTAGTCATGGAAAAAAAATACTTTTTCGTATAACATAATTAAAATGTAGAATAACATAACTTAGAATATGTGGGCTTAACTACTGATGGGTGTGAGAGTGGACAAATACCCGAAAAAAATATTTACATTTAATTCTTCTTTCATCATCATCATCATCAGCCCACACTCGTCCACTGCTGGACATAGGCCTCTCCTAAAATACGTCACTGAGCTCGATCTTCTGCTCGTCTCATCCAGTTGTTACCGGCCACCTTTCTTAGGTCATCGTTCCATCTAGCAGGGGGGCGCCCAACACTACGTTTACCACATCGCGGTCTCCAGTCTAGAACTCGTCTAATTCTTCTTTAGCTTCACCTTATCCCATTTAGATGGGGTCGGCGCAATATGTCTTCTCTTTCCACTCCATCATCATTACACACATTATATTATCAGTCACACCACAGACCATCATATCATCCATCACACAGTCAGACCATCTTTTCTTCGGCCTTCCCCTTCTCTTACATTCATCCACTTTTAAATTCATCAATCGTCATGTTACATGGCTTTCATCCCTTCTCGTCATATTTAATTGAGGACTATTAAAATTATTTTTTGAATCATCATTTTCTAAGTAACCACTTATGAAATTTAATAGAGTTTATTAAATACCTCTTAACATGCTTGAAATCTTTTCTTTAAGAATTTAAAGTAAAACTCAAAAAATATAAGTCATCCTAAGCTTTATTTTGAAATATTTTGGGATCTTTTTTAAAATATATTTGTACAAAATTCAAACTTGCCAACTATTCCATTTACTTAAGCTGTTGAAAGTTCTTATAAACTAAAAAGCATTGCCGGAAACTCGAAAGTTGCTAAAAATTCTTATACGAACACTAGTGCACAGAACACAAGTTCCTAGTTTTATCGATAAAATGTATTGTTGTAGTTTTGATTTGATGAGATTTTGTAGTTAAATTATAAATGGATTCACGATACACCTTAGCTTACCATACGGACTCAAAACCGACCCAGACATGACGCCTTGTTTCGAACGATGTAAAGTGAATCTTCGCTATAGTAAACTATAGTTATTATGAACTAGCCGACTGCAATTTTGCCTGCGACACAAAATAAATGAAAATAATGAGAGAAAAAGAAGAGAAACAGAAAGGTTACATAAACTAGGTCTCCTCCAATAATAAACATAAATTTCCTACAGAATCAGCCCTCCTCGATATAATATAGACTATCCCTGAAATATTTTTTTCAAATGAGTTTATCTCGTTCTAATAAACAAACTCTTCAGATTTACGTATTAGTAGATATATAAATATAATCCACATACTTTCCGTCAATGGATAAGATCCTTTTTGACTTTCAAAACTAATCATCATTAAGATGTTCTTTAAATAAACGATTTAAAACATCATATATGTTCTTTTTTGTACTTTTTTCAACACAAATAAAGCGTGTCTATGTCATTGTTTAAAAGTTATATTATAACTTGTCTATTGCTAAATAAGGGATACAATTTATAGATGTCAGTTAATTTACTTCTCATATATCGTTTTAATTCGATTACAAACAACCTCTATCCTTATAGTAGACCTCTCAACCGTTTTCTTAATGTAATGATTATGTTAATGTATTATTCAAATTACGAACAATGGCATGAAGTTTCAATGGATAATAACAGAGCTTGATTTGCGTGGGAGTTATACCTCATTCTGTTTGTTACAATTAAGTGAGAAGCACTCACGCGTTCGTGCACAAATTCAATATTCAAATGTATAATATTATTATCGAGTTACTTCCAAGTATGTAGGGTAACACTTGCCTCCGGTAATGGGTTCATTCTAAGTGTAAAAGCTAATTTTAAAAAGGTGGTATATTTTATTGCTTGAATAAAGGCTTGTCCTACTTAAACGTAGAAAGTTCTTAAATAAAAGTAGCAACCCTACACTGTCCCCTAAAGTTATAAAGTTTCATGAGCGACGGTAACCACATACGATGAAATAGTTCGTTAGCTCGTGTACCTCGAGAGAGCCGGTTCGGCGTCCGACGGGGCCGGCGCGCGACGGGAAAGTGTGCCGAGAGCGTAACGCTTCGCGCCGTCCCTCATAACCCCGTGCTGGGTTCTAGCCTCAGCCAGGGTCAACTCCCACATACCGCCCCGCGGGTGGGGATCCGGTGATTTCCTCCAACTGAAAAAAAAAGCTCGTGCGCCTAAGAGGCAAGAAAATATAAACATGCAGTTTGCAACAAAAATAAAATTAAAAGTATGACTTGGTCTTCTTCAAACGAGGGTTAAATAAAGTTCTTAAAAGTAGTCGTAGGAAACCCGCAGTGTGACATTACAGAGGTTCATAAGGTAACGACTTATGATCAGATGGTCCGTTGGCTCGTCTGCCAACACGGCAATTAAAAAACCAATCCTATAACTTGATAAAATGAAATGATGTGTATGAAACCATCTGTGAAGTAGCGATGAAAACGTCGTGAGAAAATCTGTTTGATAAGGCTTATAATAAGCCGATTGAAGATATCATGTCTTTGATCGATCTTTGATGTACCTTAGAAATACGTGATCTAAATCTGTTCACAGGAGAAAGGGACTGACGTATAAGTTTACTTACGAGCCTAGAAATCTACTAATACGCAGAATTACATTAGTAGCAATTTACTTTCAAGTAAACTCTTTCAATACAAGCTTTTAAGATTCATAGACATAGACATAGATATAGACATATGTTTATTTGTGTGTAAAAAAGAACATACAGACACATATTTAAAAGTTAACAAAAAAAGTTCACACACAAAACAGCCGAAACTCAGCATGTTGCAGGTTGTCAACCACAGAAACATTATAGTCGACACCCAGCGCTGGTTTTCAGTTCCGACCGACATCGACGACTCACATGTAAAACGCGCACAATTCTGAATCAATAAACAGTCAAATTAGACCAAAAATAAGAATAAAAGTTACATAAATTCCGACCAAGACGAAAATCGGTAAAAAAAATATTCAAGGTGAACAAAGGTCCAAAAAATGAGTTTTTCGCGAGTTTCAGCAAAACGGTAAATTTTTTCACTAAAATACCTCAGACAAAAATTGTTGATCATAAACTTTCTACAAAAAGTTATTAATACTATTTTTTTTTCTACGAGCCACCCTTTATATCACTGATATATTTTTTCCTTTGTTACAGGCGATCTCCGATTTTCTGCTCGGCGTATTTTGTTTGCCGTTCACGCTTGTCGGTCAAATATATAGGAGGTTCCTATTTGGTGCAGCCCTGTGTAAGCTGATACCATTCTTACAAGGTAAGATATAGATCATTTCTTATATCGACGGATCCTACGAATACGACCAATAAATTTACGAAAATCCAATCATCAACTTCCTATGCACGCATTTGACAAGTGGTAGATCAACTGTCAGACGGAGTTTCACATACTTTCAATGATGACCAATTAAATGCATACAAAACAGTTTACCTGTTGGTCAGCCATCACCGTCATTTGTTGGAACGAAGTTCCTTATCGCGCGTTGTGAAAGGGGGCTAGACGGAAAAAATTCTTACGAAAAGTTGTCACGACACTTTTTTTGTTTTAGATGATTATCGCTAGATGGCGCTGTGATCAAAATGTTTTAAAACACGTTCCTTATCGCGCGTTACGTTAGGGAAAAAAAATTTGAGATATCTTTTAATCGAAAGGAACTTCGTTCTATTCGGATGTCCCATGACACTTCTCAAGTTTTTTTACGGGTTTTGGACAGTGTAGATTAATGTATATAATGGTAAGTATATAATAGTAAGTAGTACGAATTATAGTGGGTATCAAAAAGAGGTTTTTAACCCTACGTACCCTTTATCTGTAGGAGTCAACTGTTTTAAATGTGTTTTTTATATGGAACCATTTTCATGAAAAACGCTATAAACTATGTAAATATAGTTGGAGTCAGAGCAGCAGATTTGCTGAGTCAAAAGTAATTTACACCGCAAACTTTGATGGCAAACAAATCTTTAAAGTAAACTCACTTTTATTATCATGACAAAAAAATCAATTGACTTATTTATATAAAATGACTTCAAATTTTAATATTAGAAAGCAAAAAACAATTTGAATATCTTTTCAAATAAAAAATGTTAGTCAACGAAACGAGGTATTCAACATCAAAAATATGTTGAAAATTTGTCAGATTTTTCTTGACTACAGGCTGTTTTCTACGCGAAATTTGTAAATATTCGTAAGAATTCCGTAAGTTTTATTACAAAATGAAAATTGCTCCATTTATTTGAGGAATTCTAGTTTATTTCTTATTAGCTGCTTGATATTTTTTGATCATGACGTTTAGAAAATGGTCTTGTTTGTAAATTAAAAATATTTCAACTTTTTTGATGGCCGTAAGAAGTATGATATATACAGGGTTATTTCTTTCTCTTTCTTATTTTTTTTTAAATCTAAATTCGACAAAACTACCTCACACATAAACAATTTCGGCTTAAAGAGTGTTGACTAATGACCTCTAGTGATCTCGCGCAACCCACACCTCCGCCACACCCATCAGCTGTCGAAAAACCATCATTTTGCAAGAATTTTTGATATTTTTAAGTTGCGATTACTAAGGCATTAAGCCATATTCTTTGGTAATAATCTTTTTACTGGTCGTATATAACCATCAGCTACCATGACCTTCAATATGTACCCTCACTAGGAAATCACCCTGTATATATATATATTTTTGTATGAAGTCTTTTACAAGAAAGTCTATGATCGGCTTCTTTGTGTATTTTTTGTCTTGAATAACCCGATTTCGATGATTCTTTTGTTCAAGTTCCACATCATCAAGACCAGCATCGTAGTACCGTGTTTTCGGTGCTGTCGACATACCCGTTATCGAGCTATATTACTTAGATTTAGTTTAGTATAAGTATTCTGTAATACGAGTATGTATGGCTTGTAATAAACATTATTTTATTATATTTTTGAAGTCCTTAAAGATTTATCTCAACTCTATAAAACATTAAAATTATTTTCTTGTCGACAGCGGTTTCCGTGTCAGTAGACGTGTGGACATTAGTCGCGATATCTTTGGAACGGTACTTCGCCATCTGCCGTCCCTTGAAGTCGAGGAAATGGCAGACCCAGTGCCACGCCTACAAGATGATAGCAATGGTCTGGATAGTATCCCTCATCCTGAACTCTCCCATCATGCTGGTGTCCACCTTGCAGCCGATGAGAGGCAATGGTAAGTTTATTTTGAATTACTTTCATGCATTGTTAACGGGTTGAATAAGATTATTTCGGATTCAATTTACTTTTATGCCATTTAAAACGACAGCTTTCCGTAAGTCTAATTTGATGGTACGACTTGGTTTACTGTAATTTATTTGTGAAAATTTGAGTGGTTGAAGAGCTACGGAAGGTGGAGATTTGAACCGGCCGGCTTGTATCGAAATCTTAATTTGAAAAAGGTTTATTGTCAATTAATCACAGCATCACTGGCTAAAACTATGAAGGAAAACCTGCATATTGGAAAAGAATTTTTCTAAGATATAAGAAGCCCCAACTCGCATTAGGCAAGCATGATGGACTATGCCTGATCCCTCTTCTGAGGAGACCTGAGCCCAGCAGTAGGCAGTGATGGGTTGCTACAGTAAAGTATGTACATTGATCACATTTGCATTAGGGCTTTTTTATTGCCATGTAGGCAGACGAGCCAACGGGCCACCTGATCGTAAGTGGTTACCGTCGCTCATGAACCTCTGCAATGTCAGGGGACACTGAGGGGTCGCTACCTACGACCTTACTTTAAGGACCCTCCTCAAGCCTCGTTTGAAGAAGGACAAGTCATAGCGCTCTGGATATACCGAAGAGGGGAGCTTATTCCATATCCGGATGGTGCGTGGCAAAAAGTGTTCTTGAAACGGACCGTAGATTCCACTTCAGACACAAGTTCAGCTCGTCTCTCCTGCACCTGATTCCGAGAGAAACTCTGGTGGCCCGTATAGCGAGCATCCCCGTAGTATCATCCGCATAACAATGCATACCATCAATAGAAAGCATGTCATTGATATGCAGGATGACAAGCGTAGGGGAGAGCACTGAACCTTGTGGGACGCCAGCATTAATAGTCATGGCATCGGAGGTACACCCATCAACCACGACCTGGATGCTCCGGCCATCCAAAAAGCCTAGCGACCCAGCTGCAGTGTCCCTCGGGGATTCCGTAGGATGGTAGCTTCGATAGAAGTGCCTTATACCAGACCCTATCAAAAGCCTTCGCGACATCGAGGCTAATTGCAAGATGCCTCGCCCTTGCTCTCCAAAGCCTCAGACCACCGATGGGTGGTGGCTTATACCTTAAATGATAATAATTACTTTTAATGTATGTTTAGGTGTCAGTGTCTCTCCGACCGGGCGAGACAGCTTATGCCCGGTCAGCCCGAAGCCCACTAATAGATTTCATTTGTTGTATATATGTCGCCGAACGTTGCAAACATCGATAGCGCGATTCAGGATCTGGCACACAGGATATTGGTCCGCCACACATGTAATGAGATTTCGTCCCATAAGGATTACATATGCCTATTTGCACTTACAACTGTAAACTCGTTAACGACTTTCAATGTTGCCAACATCACAAAACTAATATAGCATTACGAAACACTACTGCGGTAACCGAGCCCAGAGGATTTCATTAGAGCCCAAACTTTGTAAAGTCCTCAGTCAAATTGAGTCACTAGCTTTGATTAATCCGAGTACAGCTGTGCTAGGTTCCTATGTCTCCTCAGATTAGCAAAGGGACTTTGAAATTAGTGACTATGTGAAAACGAACGGAACTTATAATTTAGAGCTCAGATTTAACTTAACAAACTGGCTAGTCATTACAATATGTAAAAGTAATTGTATTCGTTTATGAAATTACATTGTGTAGGGATTAAATGGTTAATTAAATGGTAATAGGGATGAGAAGGGATGAAAGCCATGTAATAAGATGAATTTGAAAAAAGTAGATGGGTGTAAGATGAAGGCCGAAGAAAAGATGGTATGATTGTGTCAAGGGTAATAATATGATGGTATGTGGTGTGACAGATGTATGTTAAGATAGTAAGAAGTGGAGAGATGACATGTTGTGCCGACCCCATCTAAATGGGATAAGGTACAGCGAAATAAAAGAATTTCTTTAAACACTTGCGGTTATTTACATCACTTACACAATTGTTAAACGGGTTTTTACCACGATTTATATTAAATGAGCGATCCTGATGTCAGCACTATTGCAAGCGCCACGATCACGGGAAGGATAAGAGGAATCCAGTGTTAGATGAAAGTAAAGTCATAAAACCTGGCTTTGAGACGGCAGTCGATGCTGTCAGTGTGGTGTGTCGAGATGTGAGTTCGAGTTCCAGTGGTACCGGCAAACGAACGAGAAAGAGGGTAGATTTGTCTGCTCTTAAATAATCTACCCGCAGTACTCAGTCTTGCCGTGATCATGGCACTTGCAATAGTGCTGAAATATCGGAATCGCTCATTTAATAAAAAAATCGCGGTAAGGAACCCGTTTAGTAATAGTGTAAGTGAAGTAAATTTCGTTATTTGTTACCTAATTATTGTAATCTATAAAATTCTTATACAATAATCCTTGCTTTAAAAATTAAAATTTAAAATAACTGTTAGCAATTTCTAGTATAGCTTAGCAGAATTTACACTCAGGATTAAAAAAGTTAGTTAATTAAATGTTTCTATAAAATTATTTGCCAGGCTTTTCTTATAATCTTTCTTGATGGCACTTCCATTATCCCACTTTTATTACAAGCTATAAAAAGTCTAAACATAAATCTTGAATATAGTGTCTCAATGATAGAATTATTTTAGACACTAATTAATTTAAAAGAGTACTTCAAAGGATCATTTTAGAACCTTAGAAATAAGATTAATTTAATTTTTATTATTCAGATTAGAGCTTCGCAATCTTATATAATATGGATTTAATTTTAAGTTATCATTACTCCTAGGTACATATAATTTGTTTCGATTTGAAAATTACGTGGATAGTGCCTTATATTTCAGTTTTTAAAACTCTGGACTGTGTTTTTTACAACCATTTTTTTTCAGTTGGATTAAATCACCGGAACCCCGCCCGCCCCGCAGGCGGGGTATGTGGGAGTTAATCCGCACTAAAACCTCCAACCGCTCACACTCAGCGTCCGAACCCCGGCTGAGGCCAGAACCCAGCACGGGGTTTGGAGGGACGGCGCGACGCGTTACGCGCTCGGTACTCTTTCTCGTCGCTCCGTCCCCGGACGCCGAACCGGTAGCCGCCGGCGAATACGGCTACCGGCTCTCTCGGTCGGCGGGCTTTCCGAAGCCCGCCAAGATGGGACCGCGACTGTAAATGGTCTTAAGGTAGTTTAAGAAAAAAATCATACTGTAGAACTGTACCTTTGTGCATCATCATCATTAACAAGATCATCCGATCATCACATTGTAGCTGCTTGTCTCACACTGCGCTTTCCTTGACGTAGGTGCCAAGTCACAACCTTTGTGCTCATACATTTTTATTACAATAAAATAATTGAACTTTTTACTTGAAACTACTTTTACAATTGGAACCAAAAAAGGCGTTCAATAAATTATGTTTTTTAGTATAAATGTATAATAATAAAAGAAAATAATTGCATATATTCATTTATTGTTAATATAAGTAATCGTTCATCCACCCATTTTTCCGTTGTCTTTTAGATCTGTAGTCTTATTTAAAGTATGCTGTAAAAAAATATTTATATATTTATAAAAAATATTTACTACTGTCACAGACTGGTGATCAATATCAAATATCTAATATATATTATAAAGGCGAAAGTTTGTAAGTATGGATGTATGGATGTATGTTTGTTACTCTTTCACGTAAAAACTACTGAATGGATTTGAATGAAACTTTACCACAATATAGCTTATACATCAGAATAACACATAGGCTACAATTTTTGAACCCCTTTGTTACGCAGACGAAATTGCGCGGGTTACCTAGTATTCAATATTTAATTACCAAGGAATTTCGTAAAAGCTCATATTATACCAAAATTCACGCAAAATATTGTAGATGATTTCTGAGTCGGAAGTTTGACATCGAGTTGACGCGAGGTTGTTGATCCGTAGTTTAATATTTTGGATAATAATTAGTCGAATATTGAGTACTTTTCGGGTATTGGCCCACCTCTCACTCCCACCACTGTAACTCCTGTGTAGCCAGGATCCACAGCGGCGACCATCGTAATGACTCTGAGCAGTGAAGCCCAGGAACTCGAGTGAAAGCTGACTTGACTTGGGCCCCGCAACGAATTTAATCAGAAGATAATAGAAGGAGTATAGGATAGTAGAAGGAATTCTGGCGTAATACTTTTTCAATATTATTTTATTGTCTCCCGCTTTGCGAGAAGGGAAGTCGAAACTCATGTTTTCCTACTCCTTCTATTGAGTACCTATTTGATTTATAATAATCCGTCTTATAATATACCTAGTTGCTGCCCGCAACGTCGTTTGCGTGAACTCTATACAATACGAAAAATACAAACGGTTATTATGTAATTTGACTTAAAGTCTCATAGATGGCGTTGCTTTAATATTGTCTCATAAAAAAATCTTTTTATAATCCATGCCCTGGAGATGATTGTACATGGCCTATTTGTTGAACCGATTTCATGCCAAATTTTAAGTAAATACGTTCAGTAGTTATCGAGTTTATCCCGGACAAAGCTGACTTTTCTGCCATATTATTTTTATGGATTCTAAATCGCGCCATCGTTCGGTGTTCCGTTTGATTGACTGGGCGAGTGTTTTTTTTTCTAATCATTTTAATGTATATAAACGCAACCGCTACCACCAGCCAGATAGCCCAGATTCTAACCGAAAGTGCAAGAAGGACGACATATCACAAAATCAGCTGACCTAAAATTCATACTTTTCAAACGTTGCTAGCACCCGTACTAATATGTATATAAACTTATCACACCCTTGAATGAAAAATAATACAAAAAAGACATGCACGCTGAGTTTCTTGCCAGTTCTTCTCAGGACAGTGGCTATTTCTTTTTCCGAACTGGTGGTAGCCTTTTGACATCAACAACCATGAGAATTTCAATAACGTTGAGAATAAATAATTTCATTTCAAAATAATTTCATTTCATTTCAATATTTAATCTTCTTAACGGTTCTTTTTTCGTTTTAATCTTTTTAATTCGATTGTTTTACATCTATAGTCCTCACTTACCCTATTCACACTGGTCTGGAGTAACACAGTCGCCATCATCGTTCCTCACGTAACCAGAGTTACAGAAGCAACCTGTGACGCATCTATCAATGCACAAATTGTTTTCATTCAAATTCGTGCATGTCTTAGGACAGGCAGTACCACATGAACTGAACGCTGAGTTTGGACCGCATTCTGAATCTGTCAACAATATGGATGCATGATTGAATTATTATTTAGTGTTGGTTTATTGTTTGGGCAAAAGGAGATTTCGACCTGGCGAGGTGATATACGTCCAGTCAGGCCGAAGTGTCAGATGTTAGATACAGGGTATTTGTTGATGGTCATATACAACTAGTAAAAATATTAACACCAAGGAATCAAGCCTTATGAAACGCAAGTTAAAAATAACTAAAATACTTGCTCGACAGCTGATGAGTGTGGCTGAGGTGTGTGATGCGTGAGATCACTTGAGGTAGTTAACACTCTGTTATCCGAAACAAGTCAAGTAATGAGTAGGACTTGTAATCCGGCATCATTTTCAATGAAATGATTTCACTTATATCGTAAAATCTTATGTGTTTAAAATCTCAATCATACCAAAGTTACAGGAACAAATACAAAAAACAGACAAATTGAGTACTACCTCCTATTTGGAAATCAATAAAAAAAAAAAAAAACATACCTGCTATGGTGAGTACACATAAAGTAGTAATTAAGAAGAACATGAACAAGGTTTTGAACGCCATCATTATGTTTTACTGTGGTGTATAAAAAAGTATCCATCTTTTATACTAATTTTTTTAATTAGAAATTTAAATTTTAGTTACTTATCGGCAAAATAAAACACTTATTTAAATTAGATTTGACAATAAACTGGTTTCGTGTTCCAATTTTTGGTAAGTAGTTTAATTTAATATTTTTTTATTATCGTTATTATTTTAAATACAATTAGTATAAATTTATGAATGATAAAAACCGGCTTCATGTCCTAATTTTGTTTAAGTATTTCATTCAAACAAGTGTGTATTTTTGAAGATAAGGCCAAATAAATGAGGAGCAAGAGCTGTTTCAGAATAGTGTGTCTGAGTAATATATAAGGTCATGATGTAAGAGTGTGAATGTAGATGCTACAAGTCAAGTCCACGCTTTCGGAATGACAGAAACGTTTTCGGTAAAGAGGGGGTTGCGCTGGAGTTTTTCAACTTACCCCTTTTTTCCTGACTGAGAATTGAACCCATCACGAGATTGGGTGAAGTGATGGGACGCGTTGCACGTCGAGGCAGACTCTTCTTGTTGGTGATCCATTATCATCCAGACTACAGGGTACCTAATCAGTGACAAAGATGCATAATAACTCTATTCCTATCGGCTTCTCTTTGGAAACATACCAACCTACCTATACCCAACTTAGTTACTTTAGTGTTTAACCAGGTTTCGCATGGAACGTGTTAATACAATTAGCATTATGTTTAAAGTCAGAAAATTAAATGACAATAAACTGGCGTCATGTTCAAATTTTCTTTTAAATATTGAATTTAAACAAGTGTTAAAACAACAGCTGTTCTATGTTAGGCTCTCAGAATAGTGGATGCTATATGGCATTGACTATATAGCATTTTAGTTATGGCTATATTGACTAAAATGCTATACATATATGGAGCAAAAGATATAAAACTGACTTTTTTCTACAGTATTTTATTAGGCGAGTTACTGGTTTTTAGCTGGTTTTTAGATGGTACATGTGGTACGTTAAAAAATCAACAATTTTGATGACATATTTGGCATAACCAATTTTGGTTAGGATCCCAGTAATGATCGATTAAGTTACCTTTTTGCGAAGTCCCAACAATCACGGTTTTCCATCTCGTGAACAGTTGACTTTTGGCTACTCACATTATAAAACATAAGATAGTCAAATTCTTAAATAGTTTAAATTATTCAATACCTACTTAGATTTCTCAAATCAAATTCACAAAACATATGATCAAGTTGTTTTTATTCACGGTTTGAGATTAAATTTAAAGATAATGATACCATTTTAAACTTGACTGAATTTGAAAAGCTTTTTCTCCAATTATTTTAATACTTCACTGAGGTTTTATCAAAATTCGTATATTTTTGTGACTGCCCTGAAATGAGTTTCGCAATATTATTTGAGAGTTGCTAGGTGGCGCTTGTTGTGTCAACACCGTTCACGCAGTGCTCTTTAATTTAATCCAAAATAAAATTATAATTCTTTATTGACAATGTTGAAAAGTAATAAGCATTGATATTTAACAACTGAGGAAGTGCTATTATAGTTTTTTTTTCAACCATTTGTGTAGAATTGTTATAAAAACCGATCGGACAGAAGCGATAGTGTACGGGTGCTTTGCAGTTCTCAGTGTAAAAAGTGGCGTGGAGAATGTTATAAAGCGGGTCTGCGGAGGAATTCCATTAATCTACACCTGGATAAATCAAGTTTGCAGCGTTTTGTGTATCAATCCAATACGCTTTTGAATCTTTGAAGATAATTTTTTTCAACAAGTTATCGCAGGTATTTGTTTACATGAACGTCACAGCTGATTCTAATGATCGTCTCATTCAATTGAATATAACGCCATCTGTGAGCAATTACTGGCAACTCATCTATCTCGTTTCTCTGACTTATCGATTGGCTGCATTGATTTGCTTTCTTTCACACTAGAGGACGCTGGATGTGAAATATTTTATAACATATTGAACTGTACTAATTTACTGCTGTGAAAATAATGAACTGTGGAGCGCGTTGCAAACAGGTTATCAAACAGACGGATGATTTTCTTAAATGCAAATTATGTACTGGGAAATATCATCGGCAATGCCTTAGTATCAGTAGCGATCAGTATGCTGCATTGAACAAGGATTTGTTATCGGCGTGGACTTGTCCAAGTTGTATCAATATCAGTACTCGACGTCCGAGAACAAATGCAGACACACCGGTACGCCAACATCAAATTTCATTCGACCTGGATAACAATTTAAATAACATGTCACTCGATAACAGTTTGTTACACAATGATACGACTCAGTCTACCATCAATGGGACACTTGGTGAGGATGAGCCAGTGACAATTAATAAAATTAGCCAATTGTTGGACATTAAAATACAGAGCTCAATTTCCAATATGATAGACACTAAACTTCAACAGTCACTGTCTTCATTCATGTCTTCGTTTCGTGCTGCTATTCAGGAGGATATCAAATCTTTGGTGCAGAGGGAGATCAAATCTACAGTGGAAACTCTCGAGACTAATTTCACATCAACGACGGACTTCATTTGTGCAGAGCAGCTTTCTTTAAAGTCACAAATATCTCAAAAAGATGATTTAATTAAAAAGCTACAATCTGAAAACAACAAGTTGCAAGCAGATTTTAAAAATTTAAACAACCGTTTTGCAAGCTTGGAGAGTGTTTCTAGGAGTCACAACATTGAAATTCAAGCTGTACCCGAAACTCGTTCTGAGAATCCTCTTCTGTTATTTAAGCAGTTGTGTTCCACTATTGGGGTGGCAGCAGACGACTCGCAGATACTCTCTTGTAGAAGAGTGGCTAAAATGGACACCAACTCTTTGAGACCCCGTAATATCCTCGTAACGCTGGCCACGCCGCGATTACGTGATACTATTTTGTCATCTGTTCGAAGATTCAACAAATCTAAAACGAGAGATCAAACCGAGACGCTAAACAGTACACATCTGGGTATACCCAAGGAGAAGACTAAAATTTATGTTACTGAATATATATCTCCCGAAGCCAAACTTCTGTATGCTGAATCACGAAGAGTAGCGAAATGTAAGAACTTTAAATATGTTTGGGTGAAGTTTGGTAAAATATATCTGCGAAAAGATGATGAGTCTAAGCCAGTCTTGGTGAGAAACTTAGAAAGTTTAAGCACTATTTAGTTTAAGGTTTTTCTGTTATAGCCAAACTTATTTTTATTTTTATATAGATGCCTACATTTTAAACGCGGTTTTTCGATTATGTTAATTTATTATCAAAACGTTAATAGAATTAGAACTAAACTCCAAGAACTATACCTTAATATATTGAATTGTAATTACGATGTGATATGCTTGACTGAGACCAATTTAAATGATGATATTTACAATTCTGAATTTTTGGATGCAAGGTACGTTATTTTTCGCAGGGATCGACACTCCACCTTTATCAGTAAAATCGACGGTGGTGGTGTAGCCATCGCTGTCAAAAAAACCATTCAGACCGTGCGCTTAACATCTTGGGAGAGTGATGCGGAGGATATCTGGGTCAAGTTAATTTTATCGCCTTCTATTTCTGTAGTATTATGCCTCTGTTACTTACCTCCCGATATAAATTTACAGCTTCTCAAAAGTTTCTACAACAATTTCAACTTTAGACTTTTAGCACCTGAAAGTAATTGCGAATTTTTGTGTTTGGGCGATTTTAATGTACCCCAAATAGCATGGTCTAAATCAGCAATTGCTTTAGATATGGAACCAACCCCTGCATATGACAAAAATTCTGAACTCCTACTTGAGACCATGTCGCTGTGCAAACTTAAACAATACAATAATTTACCCAATAAAAATAATCGATTTTTAGATCTCGTCTTAAGTACTTCGGATACTTTGGGTGTGTATGGCGCAGTTCCTTTGAGTCGTATAGATAATCATCACCCTCCTTTACTTGTGGACTTCTCACACTCGAAGTCTTCAACAAAGTTCATAAATGATAAAATTAGTAGACCTAATTTTTATAAGTCTAATTTTGTTGATATTCGTAAAGACTTACAAAGACTTTATTGGTCAGAAGTGCTAAGCAGCGAGAATGTCAATGAGTCAGTGCATTCTTTTTACTATTATCTGAATGAGATAATTAATAAACACACCCCCAAGACTAAAGCAGATTTGCGTAATAAATATCCCCCGTGGTTTAACGCGGCCTTAATACGTTCACTAAAAGAAAAATCAAAATATCACAAACGTTATAAAAGGTTCGGTAACCCACTGGACTATGATACATTCGACCTTCTTCGGTCGAGATGCAAAATACTGATGTCCAAGTGTTATAACAGTTACTTAGAATCAGTCGAAAATAGTATTAAAGTTGATATTAAGCAATTTTGGAGATATATAAAAAATAGGAAAGGCCCGGGCTCGATTCCGGAGTGTATGAGATTTGAGGGGCGGACGGTATCAGGTACTGAAGATGTATGTAACATTTTTGCACAATATTTTGGTTCTGTTTACGACATTAATTCAAACCCGGTACACGACAGCTTACAAAGTTCAGCATATGATTCCCATTGTTTATACAACATCAACATTAATATCTCGAGTATTGTGACTAAAATAAAGAAATTAGATACTAATAAGGGGTCTGGACCAGACGGTATTCCCCCATTATTCATAAAAACATGCTGCAATGAGTTATCCTTACCCTTACAAATTATATTCACTAAATCGATTAGTTCTGGTGTATTTCCATCTGCTTGGAAAATTGCTCACGTAATTCCAATACACAAATCAGGCAATAAAGATGAATGTCAAAATTACAGACCTGTTAGTATTCTCTCAGTTTTTGCAAAATTATTTGAATCAGTCGTATATGATACATTTTATGCACAATTTAGTCCTCATATATCTCCTTATCAACACGGGTTCGTCGCAGGCAGATCCACAGTAAGTAATCTCTTAATATATAAACAGTATCTTTGTGGTGCATTTGCCTTGCGTAGTCAAGTCGATTCCATTTACACGGACTTCTCAAAAGCATTCGACAAAGTTAATCATTCTATTCTTTGTAAGAAACTTGAAAATTATGGTATCCATGGTAATCTACTACGTTGGATTAGATCTTACTTGAGCAATCGTAGTCAGTTGGTAGCTATAGGAGGTCAGTTATCGGCTCCCATAGTGACAACGTCTGGTATTCCTCAGGGGTCACATTTGGGTCCGCTACTGTTTGTGATGTTTATTAATGACCTAACAGAGCAGCTCACTTGCCCTTCTTTGCTGTATGCCGACGATCTCAAGATTTACAGCACCATTAACAGTTTGGCAGATTGCATTTTGCTGCAAGATAATCTTAATAAAATTCTAAACTGGTGCAACAATAATTGTATGAGTTTGAATGTTTCTAAATGCTTTGTAGTATCCTTCACTAATAAAAAACAAAAGACTTTATATTCATACTCAATAAGTGGTGCATTATTGCAACGTAAAACAACGATAAAGGATCTCGGAGTTTATTTTGATGAAAAATTAACTTTTCATTCGCATTATGATTATTTAATTAAAAAATCGAACCAAGTCCTTGGATTCATTGCGCGTGCTACAAAGGAATTCAAAAATCATCAAACTTTGATTACTCTTTTTAACTCTCTTGTAAGATCTACTTTGGAATACTGTACAGTTATATGGTCTCCCTATTATTCAATACACATCAATATACTGGAGAGAATACAAAAGAAGTGTTTAAACATAGTAGCATATCGACTTAACCTTGGTCGCGAGTATAAATCTTACAGCAAAAAACTAACAAAATTTGACATGACTCCACTTCACTCCCGGCGTAGTTATCAGGATCTTGTTTATTTATATAAAATCATACACGCATATATTGACTCTCCAGATTTGATATCAACATTAAATATTAATACTCGTTATAAGGCCCGCAATCCACCTCAAAGACTATTCTCTCTTCAAATTTATAAAAATAACACGTCCTATTACAATCCTATAACTAGAATGTGTCGCTTATATAACGACACAGTGTCCTCGCATAAGTCTCTTGACTTATTTGAGAATAGTTTGCCTGTATTTAAACGGAAAGCTTTTAGGGCACTCTGTCTTACAGGCTATTCTGTAACTGACAAACATACAAAATAACATCTGATTTTACAATATAAATTTAAATAACCTACATTTTTATTATTTTTTTTTTTATTTTTTATTATTTCTCTTTTTACTGTTAAACTTTTTAATTAGTTCGGTGAGTGTCGTTCCTTCGCGAATACAGGTAAAAATATAAATTTAGTATTTATTTTAATTTTTAAGTTTACATTTTTTCTCTTACATTTTAAGTTTTGTTTATTTCTAACTTTCACTTTTTTGATGTAACACAACAAGTTAATTATTTTAAGCATCTGTACGTGCATATTTAGAGGAACAGTCTAGACTTCCTATTACTGTATGCTTGTTATTTTGTTGTTTATGTGATTGTTACTTGTTTTGCATGTCTAATAAAGAAAATAAAAATAAAATAAAATATTTCGTGATCTCGACTCGTGAAGATTAAGATAAATTTTCATAAATATAGAAAGCTTAATTTGTTACTGTAACGAGAAGAACCACGTCTGATTTATTTTAGCTTCAAAGATATCAAAATTACAGTATGTTGTGTGTCAATTAACTAAAAATGATGATTTAATGAATATTGTGCTATATAAAATATTTCTCACTATAGATCTCCACGGTACAATATACACACCACTGACCCCTTATGGGTTTACCTCGGGTGGGATATTTCAATTTTTTTTTATGTTCACCAATAGTTCGTTAATTAATCTTCAGTTAACTAAATTGTATGCATCGTGAAAATATTTGTGTGTCAAACCGCACTAAAACCTCTGCTCACATTCAGCCGAACCCTGGCTGAACCCATAACGACATGTAGCTATATTGGACGACAGGACGCGCTATTCACTATAGATGCTGCACGGCGTCCCGGGACTCCGAATCGGTGATAGCTGGCGATACGGCCTCTCGATCAGTAGACTTTAAATCGCCCTACTACGGAATACCCTCTGAGTCAAAACCAGCATGGATCAGAAAGCGCGGCCTTCAATCCCTCGGTTAGTCTGACGCAAAGCGCGAGTGGGTGAGACACGACACCTTCTTAGGTCTAAATCTTGCGAATTTAGTTTGACAAACTTCCCGGTTTTGGATTTGACATTTTGCACATAGATGTATATGACAATGCCATGATTTAGACGGTGGCCTTTGTACAAAACAAGATAGACCCGTTGTGTTTGGACTCGTTATACTTGTATTAGTTAGCACTCTATTGCTATAAGATAACCAGAATCTTAAAACCTAGTATTTAAAAAGTTTAACTATTCTATTGTTTATTTGTGCAAATACGTTTGAATGAACGTGAACATCCAGAAATTGAAGTAATTACTAACCTCTGCCACAAATCGAAATCTCGGCATCAAATAGTGTTAGTTTGGAACGTGACCAATGAAATATCCGCAACACCATCGGTCAGAGGCGACCATTATAAATGGAAATTGAGCTCTTGATGAATGGAAATTATGCTGGATTTAGTTGCGTAGTTTGAGTAAAAATGACTATATTAAATAACTTATCAATGGAGCGCGAATTCTATATATATATTTAAACTATTTTAAACCTAAAGTTGTTTAGTTTGCATTACTTCAGGAACTAGATTTAACTAAATTATTGAATTCCTAAGCTTAATCGGAAACTGGGAAATTTGTATTTTTTTTTATTCTGTACAAAATTTGTCAAATAAACTCGCAAGATTCCACCCGAACTTACATAAGTACTATACTTCGATCTTCCACTGTTCGCTTCAGAGGATCATTTTTGCCCCCTACCATTCCGATTTGGAATGGACTCCCATCCGCGGTATTCCAGGAGCGCTATGACATGTCCCTCTTTAAACGAGGCTTAAGAAAAGTCCTGTATCGGTAGGCGATAGATAACAGCCCCTCATTGCCCTGGTATTGCAGAGGTGCATGAGCGACGGTGACCAAAAACTTAAAGGAAAAAAACTTACATTAGTACATAGTTACATCCAGTGCAAGTTAATATAAAGCTTGTAATTAAGATAAAACTTGTCCTATCTCATAGACAGCAATAAAAACTTCGAAAATAAAAAATATTGTACTCGTAAAATGCTATGAAAATAGTCATATTTCTATGTGGAGTAATAGCATCGTTTGAAGGGCCCATCGCTCCAGATTTACGTCCCTAACTAAAACTTCAGGCTTTTATATTAAGCGTCTGCTTGTTGTTTGTTCTACCATCGTAATTATATCTGTTCGTAAGGGTCTCCCGCGATACAGGTTCGACCTAGTGCGGGGATCAATGATTTAGTGTTATCTATAGTGCAACTTTAGTGGTTAATAAAGAATTTGAAATTTGAAATTTTTGAATTTATATTTTATGCTTAAAAACATTTAGTCTAAGCTTTGACTGTAATTTTATAGTTGTTTTGCTCTTTTATATGCACAAGTAATTTATATGAGATAATGCTCAAAATGTTTAACAAAAAAAAACAGCGAAATCGGTTCATATAAATAAGAAATACACGCAAAAACGTATAGCAAATCGTAAAATTTTGAACAAAAAAATACACATTTTTAAATACAGATCCAAAAGTACTTGTTCGACCTTTAAAATTAACAAGACTTTAGTTCAGCCATCACCTTACATCTGACACCAGAATCATTCGAATCGGTCCACCCAAACTGAAGTTCTCGAGGCAGAAAATTAAAAAAAAAAAAAAATTTGAGAGGTGTCAAGGGACACCCGGGTGGAACGAAGTTCCTTTCGATTAATTGTGAGGGAATTGTAAAAAAAAAATATTTTTTAAGTTATAATAATTAGTTAGTTTAAAACGTCTGTCTCTCTCTCTCTCTTATAGAAAGAGATTAATCATATAAAACAAAATAAGGAATTGTTTTAAAAGATTTTAATCACAGCGCTATCAAGTGATAATCATCTAAAACAAAAAAGTGTCGTGACAACTTTTTCATAAGAATTTCCGTCTAGCCCCCTTTCGATAACGCGCGATAAGGAAATTCGTTCCAATAGAAAATAACACAGACGAATTGAGTACCTCCTCATTTTTGGAAGTCAGTCAAAAAACAGATGAATTGAGGAGAGGTAAACTTTTGCATAGTCTGTCAAAAAATACTGCTCACTAAATGGAATTCTTCTTAAGCATCATACGAAAAAAGACAATTTATAGCACTCAAATACTCCAAAGATCCTATTCCAAAGAAAAATGGACTTTATTCCATCACAGTAAAGCTTAAACTTCCTATAAACACTTATATCACTTTCCGTCTCATGTTTTTGTTGCGAATTTGAGTCAAAGTTCGATTACTTGTGATTTAAATTCACGGCCGCAAAATCAATTAGAAAAGGATCAAAAGTCCTTAAGTATGCCTTACGAAGTTAAATGGGTTTATTGAAAGCGTGTTTTATGGAAAGTTGTGTTTGTGGTATCAATTAAAATGTGATTTAAAATTGCTTTGAATAATCATTAGGTAAATTCGCTTGACATTGATAGGATATTTAAACTTGCCACTTTGCTATAACAAATAAAAAATATTTCAATTAATATTCCATGAGCTACCTGTACCTGTACCAACCCATTACTGCCCACTGTTGGGCTCAGGTCTCCTCAGAAGAGGGATTAGGCATAGTCCACCACACTTGCCCAGTACGGATTGGGGACTTCACATAGCTTCAAAGGATTTTTAGATTTTTTTCCGACATGCAGGTTTCCTCACGATGTTTCCCTTCACCGTTTTTAGCCAGTGGTGTTGTGAGAAATTGCACATAAATCTTTTTTAACATTAAGATTTAGAGGTACATGTGCTACGGTAGGTGGCAATTAAATGTAATAATATATTATTATTATACAGTAACTAGTACGTACACGTAATTTATATAATTACGATAGACATACGAAAACAGTTTTTCCGTGACACTGGCAGATATTGTCGAACAAATCTCGTAGCGATGCTTGAAAAAGAATAGAATAGAATTTTGAAAAGTTTTTTTTTCGTTCTGTCTGTGTCCACAGGTTGTGTCTATTGGTTCTGGGTGTCACAATATTTTAACTTGAATTTCATTGACAGATAGCTGATATAGGAACTACGGATTGATAAACTCGTAGACTTTCAATAATTTTCGTACACTGCTTAAAAATTTTTCCTTTCTGAAGCAAGTAGCAAGTAGTTAAATTAATAGTTAGCTCTGAAAATTAGTTTGTAAGTTTTAGCTTTGAGAAATCACTAATTTAGATCGAAAAGTATTAATTTGTTAACTCTAGGACCTAAAATCCATCAGATATTGATTAATGTTAGTCATTGAATTGATCCGTAGATAATGTTGTCTTAAGTTGAAGTTGTGGTAGATAATCTATTTGTGTTACGGATTTTAGATCACGATTTTAGATACAATATCAGAATTTAACGCGTATAGATAATTAATTGAATAGCAGATTTAAGGTATACACAGTGTACCTAGATATTATTATAATAAAATGATTGTTAATGGTCATATACACATCACTAAAAATGTGTCCTTAAAGTTAGGTCGTAGGTAGCGACCCCTCAATGTCCCCTGACATTGCAGAGGTTCATGAGCGACGGTAACCACTTACGATCAGGCTCGTTGGCTCGTCTCCCTAAATTGCAATAAAAAAAAGAATAATTTCGTGAATTTTAAGTACCTATGTCTAATACAATCAAGTAGCTATAACAAGTATTATCATAGTAATATATACTCATCACGCTCTTTTATTACACATCTTCTTTCTACAATCTTTCTGAAAAACGAATTCTAAACAATAATTTAAAAGTAAAACGATTCTAAATATTCAATTTCTTTGATCAATCCCACGGTATTTAGTAAAATGTAACATCTATTTCAGTATTCTGACTTAATTATCTTGAAATGGCAGAATAAAATACAAACCTTACTGAAATACTAAAAGGTACACAACAAAAGAAGCTTAAGAAATAATTCTTTGACAAAATGTATTGTATAAATCGTTACACGAAAACACTGCTGTGAGAAAAAGTAGGGTTTTTTTCACAAAGACTAAGATATTTTTCACAGGCTCTAATAATAATTTTGCACGAAAGTTGTTTGATAACTTTCATTAAATATAACAATAAACATCTTTCTGAGCATTTATTACGAATTTTTGTCTTCAAATTAAGCTTTTGAGACTGAAAACTTAGTAATAAAACTTTATTATAAAGAGATATGTTGAGATATGCCTTTTTTATTAAGGAAACGAGTCAACAGGGCACCTGATCGAAATACCGTCGCTCATGGACCTCTGCAATTTCATGCTACTAAGGGCTGCTACCGAAGACCTACCATTAAAAACCCTCCTTAAACCTCGTTTGAAGAAGGACAAACAAGGAATATTCATTTACACGAAAATAAAATTTCAAAATACAATATAAAAAACAGAGGGCCACTACAGGCGGAGTCTACGACCCAAGCCATCAGTGGTCAGGGCTCAAGAGAGAGGAACCTCCTCACTATACGCACCGTGTCAAGAACGACCGCCTTCTGAATCAAGCCCTTTACCCAGCCGGGGAGTGAAAGCTTCTCTAGATGACGGTCATAAATGCGAAAGTAACTCTGTCTATCTGTCTGTTACGCTTTCCCGCTTATACCACTGAACCGATTTTGATGAAATTTGGCACACATAATCTTTAGATCCTGAGAACCTTTTAATCGAAAGTGACGCAGACGAAGTTGCGTAGGCCCACTAATACAATATAAATAATAATGCGGCACCAAATTTAGATACTGAATATATCAGCTGTTAAGATCGAATGAGATCAAAAGGCTTTTTGGATAATACCAAAAAAAAATGCGCGAGCACTTTGCGTAGAAAACCTATTTATTTTGCCATTTCAATTTTGTTTTTACAAGGATTCTTTGGCATAAAAAGTGTACTTAAGCAGCTGCTGCCAACTAACAAAAACCTAAGAAACACAAAGTTTTTTAACGATATTCTACCAACCCTAGTACCTCTGGTAAATAATCTAGTCTATCCTTTACACGTCGTTTAACTTACACTTAGGGTTGCCAAGTTTCGGGACAGTGCGTAAATATATTAAGAAACTGTGCTGTAACTATAAAACTTTTGCACTGTGAATCTTATGCCTTTAGAAGCCTTGAGGGAGTACTTAGGGAGCTACCTAGTTACCGGGACGGCGAAATCGCTCGTTAAACTTCTTTGTAGAAAATGGTTAGGTGAGGTTTGAATTATGTAACGAAGTTCCTTATCGCGCGTTGTGAAAGGGGGCTAGACGGAAAAAATTCTTACGAAAAGTTGTCACGACACTTTTTTTGTTTTAGATGATTATCGCTAGATGGCGCTGTGATCAAAATCTTTTAAGACACGTTCCTTATCGCGCGTTACGTTAGGAAAAACAAAATAAGATATCTTTTAATCGAAAAGAACTTCGTTCTATTCGGGTGTCCCTTGACACCTCTCAAGTTTTTTTATGTTTTTTGTTTTTATAAAGTTTGGTAGGAGCTTGTTTGCTGTGGCTTATGTGGTCGTGTTTGGGTAAGTTTATCTAGTCATTTTTCGGAATTACACATTAAATAAACTTGTTTAACTTACACGCTAAAAGTTTTACAAGATAAAGCAGGTGCGGTAAGTAACAAGTTGCTTACTTTAGAAACTAGGTTGAATTGTAAAGTGGAAATGCTACAAGATCATAACTTTGACAATTTTGTATTTTTTCTTACAACCTACTGATATTTTCAGGGTCTATTTTGAGATACGGCAATACTAGGAACAGGAAAATTTCGAAACCATTCGCAAGACTATTCTTTTGTACTAGCATTGTACAAATCCATTAGTCGAAATGACTACAATTCCTTTCATTTTTTTGCCCTTTCACTTAAAATCTCATAAAATATTCTTGTCACAATGTTATATACCGTACTCCTCCGAAACGGCTTTACTGATTTTTATCAAATTTTATATGCGAATACAGTAGGTCAATATAGTATAGAGTAGGTCTGTGAATCTGGTACTATATAATATTATTATCCATACCTCTAAGTGATAAGGGTAGTTCACCCGTAATATTTCTTTTTTGTTTTACTTTTATATAATGTGGGAGGTCGTGGGTTCAAATCCGGCCGGCTTGTACCTCTAAATCTAAATGTAAAAAAGATTTATGTGCAATTTTTCACAACACCACTGGCTGAAAACCGTGAAGGAAAACATCGTGAGAAGAAACCTGCATGTCGGAAAAGGGTTTTAAAAATCCTTTGAAGGTATGAGACGTCCCCAATCCGCACTGGGCAAGCGTGGTGGACTATGCCTAATCCCTCTTTTGAGGAGACCTGAGCCCAGCAGTGGGCAGTAATGGTAATACACCAACTCCTATTTTTAAATCCATTTATAGTGTTCACGACGACGTCTCGAGCAGCAATTAATTTAATATAGGTGTTATTATCTGTGCGTTGCCAACCCTAGTATACCGTATAGTGACAGACTAAATAATACCCCGGTTTCCTTTTACGGAGTCTTGTCTGAAAACTTATGCGTTTAATTAGTATGTTGAACGTTGATATACGAAAATCGAGCGCCTACTCTGAAGTAATATTTTATACAGCTTTATTAGTTTATATTAAGTTTCAGCTTTACCTTGAAAGTGATTAATTTTGAAACAAATGACGGTAGAGAGGATGTTGGTCCTAGGACAGATTTCGGTTGATAAATTTTAAAACAAATGACGGTCTCAAAGGAGTGGAATCGGTTAAAATTTGGTCGATGAGGATGTTTAGATTGATGATTGGATATTCATTGACGAAACTTGGAGTTTAGAAAATTTAAATAAAAAACAAAGGTTTAATGAAAATTCATTCATTCAATTCATTCATTCATCCATTCAATATTATGTCTAAAAAACAAAAGTTATAAAATTATAATGTGGGATAATCTTAATATATATAAATCTCGTGTCACAATGTTTGTCCTCAGTGGACTCCTAAACCACTTAACCGATTATAATAAAATTTGCACACCATATCCAGATCCAACTTGAGAGATAGGATATCTTAGATCGAGGTGTCCTTCCAGCTTGAAGGTGGCCACAGGAACTCCGTCAATAAGCAAGATAACCCCATCGTGTTTGGGCTCTAATGAAACGTCCTGATGAGTACTTTTAGAAAATTTCCGGGAACAAAACCTATGCGACGCAGACGAAGTTGTGCGGGTCAGCTAAAACTTTTATAAAATAAAACACACACTCATACAAGCAAAACACGTGGACACACAACTTGAACACAGATTACAACTGTTCCAATCATGATCCATGATTCTTATACAGGGTGTTGTTGCCCGGTGAAACAATACTTTAAGGGCTTAATCTATATCACATTTCAAATCATATACACATACTTTTGAATCGGAGATAATGACTTTATTTTCCCATACAAAGTTGAAAAATTATTATTTTGTATTAATTTTGACAACCCTACCCTGACCTACATGTAGCGTGCTATATCTATATGCTATTTTCACGCACACAGGCGCATCCGATCGCAATTTTAGAGTTCCGTACTATAATAAACTCCTACTAATAGAAAATTAACACGTAGTTTTGATTAGTTATAACTTATGATATATTATGCCTAGAAAACCCAGACTTGGTGGATGGCTTCTACATCAAGTATACTATTTGCTGTGAAAGTATTGTTTCATCGGATTTTAACACCCTGTATATCTCTCATCCAAAGAAAAAAATACATGTCCAATTACAGGGTGGAATTTTTAAATAGGATTCCCTCACCAGGAAAAGTACTCGAAATTATGATTTTACCGTGTTGTTTTCAAAAATGAAAGAAATGTCCTTCTTCGAACGAGGGTTAAAAAAAGTCATTAAGGGTAGGCCGTAGGTAGCCCCCGCAGTGTCCACTGACATTGCAGAGGTTTTTTTTTATTGCAAGAAACGAGCATACGGCCCACCTGATGGTAAGCGGTCAGCGTCGCTCATGAACCTCTGCAATGCCAGGGCAATGAGGAACCGTTATCTATCGCCTATCCATACAAGACTTTTCTTAAACCTCGTTTAAAGAGGGACATGTCATAGTGCTCCGGGAACACCGCTGACGGGAGTCCATGAGCAACGGTAACCGCTTATAATGAGGTGGCCCGTTAGCTCGTCTGCCTACGAGGTAAGAAAAAAATATTTCCTTTCAGCAAACCTTGCTAAAATCAATTCACGTACTTCCCTTGGAGGGGGCGTTTTAAAATTCCATCCTGTATAAACTTCATTACAAACACATCTTTAGTTTTATGCTCTAAATTTTCTCCATCAAGTTTTTATTTTTGTTTTTTATGACTGATGTGAAAGAAAATTAATGGGTTTAGCTTTATTGCACCTGCGCCGTTACAGTGAGGTTTACGTGTTACCAGGATGCTTAAATTATGATAAATGATCGGGAGGAATATTCTAGAAAAATGCCTTGGGATTTCGGTACGAATTTTTAGAGAAATTGTTTTTCTTTATCAACTGGGACTTGAAGCAATAAATATAATTTAAGTGAAGCACTTTTTAGACCTAATTAAATAAAATCTTTAATAATTTAATTAAATAAAATCTAAGTAGAAATTAAAAAAACTTGAGAGGTGTCATGGGACACCCGAATAGAATATTTTGTTTCCTAACGTAACGCGCGGTAAGGAACGTGTTTTAAAAGATTTTGATCACAGCGCCATCTAGCGATAATCATCTAAAACAAAAAAAGTGTCGTGACAACTTTTCGTAAGAATTTTTTCCGTCTAGCCCCTTTTCACAACGCGCGATAAGTAACTTCGTTACAATTAGTGACATATTACGTAACGCGTCGCACGCCGCATAATCTCGTCACCCGGGGCTCGGACGCTAAGTGTGAGTGGTTGGAGGTTTTAGTGCGGTTTAATTCCTACACATCTCACCCGTGGGCGGTATGCTATCATAAACGCGTAAAGTAACTCGTATTTGTACTCGTAAATTGTACGCGGTGCTCACGATACAGGCCTGCCCTAGTGTGAGTATCATAGTTGATCAGCTTTTTTGCTTCAATGGTTAGCATGATAATTTTGTGACGTAGGTACTCTATATTATTAGATTAGTTTTAAGTAATATTAAGTAGCTAGTAAGGTCCATTTTTTAGTTTGTTACTTTGCATGCTGACTTAAACTAATAAATTTTCATTTCATTTTAATAAACTTAATAAACAATTTTTAATTAAAAATAAACCTTAAAATTGTTTTTAAAAATATTAAGTACTGTAGTACTGTACGCGTCCTTCCGTTCGGGAGGTCGCGGGTTGAAATCCGGCCGGCTTGTACCTCTAAATCTAAATGTGAAAAAGATTTATGTGCAATTTTTCACAACACCACTGGCTAAAAACGGTGAAGGAAAACATCGTAAGGAAACCTGCATGTCGGAAAAGGGTACTAAAAATCCTTTGAAGATATATGAAGTCCCCAATCCGCACTGGGCAAGCGTGGTGGACTATGCCTAATCCTTCTTCTGAGGAGACCTGAGCCCCACAGTGGACAGTAATGGGTTGGTACAGGAGTACTGTACGAAGGTATCTTCTTCTTTAGCTTAACCTTCCCATTCAAAGGGGTCGGAGCAATGTTTCTCTCTCCATTCATTCCTAATCTGACTGTTCGAGCACAAATCCTCTTTCGTGTTCGAAATTTGAAAAATAAAAAAAGTGTTATCTGTCAGAATTGTTTTAGCGCAAAAATGTAAAAATTGAAAATATAATTATTGTAAATCCAAAAAGTTACATCTTATTTATTTCCTGCGGTATTTCTGCAATTTACTCCCATACTGACATGTATACGTATGCAAAATATACGTGTAGATAATCGTGAAACAACATCATGCTTTACCATTACTAATTTGGTAGAAAATTAGTTTTCGAAATGCGTGAACAAATAGCAAATCACGTGCACCGTCGCTAAATAATTGATTTCATCTCCAAACATTAAATCTCATAATTATTATAACAAATTGAAGCAATTTCGAGGCACAGACTAATCAGCACGATGATTAAGGCAATCAATCTTTAATTAATACATTGTTGTAATAAATCATGGTGTTGATTTTTTCGGAAATAGAAAACACCGTGAACCAAAATAGATTGATGCAACAACACAGATTCAATACACACAATTTAAAAATTAATTAATTGAGTCATACACTTTTTTATCAAAAATTTTGAATGAAAAAAAAACTCCTCATTTCTTATTCTATTTATATTAATGCGTTTAATTAATATCTTATTACGATGAGTCGCTCACAATCTAATTCGGGATGAGATTTGGGCCGTGATTCAGAAATAGTAATTTTGGTGTAACTTCGTAAATGTTATTACAGAGATTAATTCAGGTAATTGGAGTAAGGATAGTCGAATGTGACAAGACTACAAAATAAAGACTTTAAAGAAGTAAATGTAATGGGTGGGCCAATCACCATTGAGAAGCCAATGCACGCACAAAGAGTTACGGTTTGGTGTGGGTTTTGGTCCGGCGGCGTCATTCGAAAATGAGCAAGGAGCCGCCGTTACGGTCAATGGCGAGCGTTACCGTGCCATGCTCAACAAATTTTTGTTTCCCAAAGTTGAAGAGACATGGACGACATTTGGTTTCAACAGGATGGCGCAACATGCCACACAGCCAACATGATAGTCGAACTTTTGGAAAATGCAAACTTTATATGGCCCACCCCTTAGATACAAAACCCTTTATTGAAGCCAGAAGAACTTACACTACACAATAATACTTTTTGTAAAATTTGAATTCACCGTCATTCTTTTTGAAGTTTTTCACGGTTTTTCTGATCTGCCACCATCAAACCCTTATCATTTCCTTAGCATGGAACCTTTGAAATGTCTTCTTCCTAACAAAAAAAAAACTCGGTTCATACAAGACGAAGTCATCCGCGAACAACATTACATATACAGGGTGGATCTGTAACTTTGGACAATCTGACGTGGGGTGAATGACCCGACGAGATACTACATAGTACCATTTTTATTTTTTGGATCGTTTAAACTTTTTTTCTGACATTGCATGGAAAACGCACAACTGTCGTTGCGGACTTCCATACAATGATGAAAAATATTTTTTATGCAATTCCTAAAATAAAAGTGGTTCTATCACCCTGTATCCGGTAAAATTGAGACACCATCTCCTTTTTTGAAGTTTTGTTAACAAAATATTGTACCTTTAATTTGTGCAATAAATCTTTTAAAATAATTATTTCTGTATAGAGCTTATGCTGTGGTTTAGGTATAATTGGAGGAACGATGATCGAGTATTACTGGATTCGTGTTCAACTAATTCTGAATCATATGTGTGTGATGATTTGCTAACAATGTCTATGCACGAGTGAACTAAAAATGAAATTGATATTAGTACTTTAAAGTTATCTATTGTAGGATTTTGTCAGTAGTTACCTATTTATTAACCACTCAACTGGGAACGTCACTATTCGCTAGATAGCGTAACTGGGGACTTCTTCGGAATCAATACCGTGTTTGAGCCCCTTTTTAAAAACATTTTTTTCTAATAATTTTTAATTTTGATTTTGAATTAAACCTTATATTTTTGTAAATCATTATTACTAAACGACGCTGTATTGCGTTTTCAGCGAAAATATATCATCTCCGTAAAATATGAGTCGATTAAAAAATGTAAACAAAACAAGTTTTAGAACTGTGCTCAATTTTGGCTTCTGCCACAGACTTGGCAAAAGTAAACAAATCAATTTTGTTGCCGATCCCAGTTGAGTGGTAAAATACAAGACGATTGTCGCAATTTTGTCTGCGTCAAAAAGAGTCAATTTTACTAAGACCTACAAACGCGTAGTACATCATTTTGTTCTATAATATATAATATTTCACAGCGCACGCGGTGTTAGAAAGTATTTGGGTTTGGCTTACATTATTGAAGTTTTAGTACGGTTTTTTCCAAAATAACATCTAGCCTATGTTACTCGTGGATGATGAATTTAGCTTTGAATGGTGAAAGTATTTTTAAAAACGATCCAGTAGTTTTTTGAGGCTATTCATTACAAGCAAACAAAGTTTTCCTATTTACAAAATTAGTTAATAAAAATCAAACTTAATTCTTGTGATAGTTATTTATTTTGACATCTTTACACGGATGTGGTTTACAAGTGGACGCGACTGTACTGTACTGTACTGTACTGTACTATAACAACCCATTACTGCCCACTGTTGAGTTCAGGTCTCCTCCGAGGAGGGGTTAGGCATAGTCCACCACGCTTGCCTAGTGCGGATTGGGGACTTCACATATCTTCAAAGGATTTTTAGAATCCTTTTCCGACATGCAGGTTTCCTCGCGATTATTTCCATCACCGTTTTTAGCCGAGTGTACGCTGTGCTATTGACGAGACGACTAATGATGTGACGAATAATGGTTCTCCAATGCCCTGGCATTGCATTGAATTTTGAGTCTTAGGTAACAAGTATTGAGCATTAAATTGAATACAGAAAAATTTTCGCTTGTTAAAGGAGCAGGTGTGCGAATGATTTCTTATAAGCATGTCGTAATAACCTAGGCTTGAATAGTAGTTTTTATGGCAGGTTAGTCACCAATAACTTGTTGATGCAGAAGGGCTTCTCTGACATTTAGTGAACCATGAAAAGTCAAAGTCAAAATCATTTATTCAATTTAGTTATAAACTTTTTAGACACTCGCGGTTTTCTATAATACTTTTCTTAATCTTTTTTTGCTCGTAAATCGACCCGCAGTATCTAGTCTTCTCGTGATCATGACGTTTGCAACAATGTTGAAATATCGAGACAACTCAATTAATTAAATATCGTAGTAAGAACCCGTTCAAAATGCATGAAAGTATTATTCAATTTAGGTGCATTATACACCATGAGATCTCCTATTATGCCTTAGGCATTAAGTCCGTCATTTATGTGCATAAATTTTAATAAATTATCATGCAACAATAACCATTTTCTCTCGAAGAAATGATCGTAACTCGTAAGCCAATAACTAACAGTTTCAGTTTCAAAATATTCTCTCAGAGAAACAAAGTTATTTTGTACTAAATAAACAATTGAAACCCAAACGCACCTGTTATTCGAAAACTTGATTAGTAAGCGTTATTCCGCAACGCTACGAAGCCTTATACAATGGCATTCTACTTATAGTACAAGAGATGTACTCGACCCACTTACACCCATCTTCAATGAACATGCCAGTTCAGAAATCTCCATATAAATATGTATTTTTATATCCTAGGGGTACATGATAGTTCTGTTATATAAATGTTCCAAAGTTCCTTCTTAGGAAGACCTAAGAAGAGATGGTTGGATTGTGTGAAAGAAGATATGAAAATTTGCGGCGTAACAGAGGACTTATGCCAGATAAGAAATGAATGGAGAGATAAAACATATTACGCCGAACCCATTCGAATGGGATAAGGTTGAGCTAAAGAAAGAAAGAAGAAATATTCAATATTGAAATCGTAGGTAGCGACCCCTCAATGTCCCCTGACATTGCAAAGGTTCATGAGCGACGGTAACCACTTACGATCAGGTGGCCCGTTGGCTCGTCTGCCTACATGTCAATAAAAAAAAATGTTTCAATAATATTTAAGTCCATTATTTTTTCATCACTTTAAACATTTGGAAAAAATTAAAAGAATGCCGATAGTACGTAGATATACGACACGCTAACATTATGTAGATGATGATTGTCAATTTTACTAGCTTCACTTTGTTAATCAAGATAATATCTCAGAATGAATTGGGTAAGTTTCAAATTGTATAGCTCTATAACAAAACAAGATGTTTCAAAGAACATTTTAGTACAGAATCGGTACATAAGATAATGTCTATAAATAGCGGACAAATAAAAAATCATTGGCTCGACTGTCAAGGGGGCGGCGCGACGGGAAAGAGTGCTTTGGGCGTAACGCGTCGCGCCGTCCCTCATAACCCCGTGCTGGGTTCTGGCCTCAGCCGGGGTTCGGACGCTGAGTGTGAGCGGTTGGAGGTTTTAGTGCGGTTCAACTCCCACATACCCCGCCGGGCGGGGATCCGGTGATTTCCTCCAACTGAAAAAAAAAAAAAAAGGCTCGTCTGTCAAAAGGCAATAAAAAAAACAAATTTGAAATAACCTCAAAATTTACTGAAAGAAATCTAACGTTACTAGTGCAAGGAAAATATAAGACGAGAAAAAAAAAGACGAAATCTGTATTTAAATTTTACAAATTCGAATTTCAAAAAAAGCGCGACTACATTACTTCCTAAGTTTAAAAAGTGTTATTACATAAAAGGTTTTAATAAAAAAATATGAAAACTATTTACAGAGGGCGCTATCGTCGTCTGCCCTTTCATTTTAAATGTATAAAATAAATACAACTAACTCCGTGGTCTACGACTTCAAAATACTAGTGGCTACAGAAATACTTTAATCGGCGAATACTAATGTTTATTACCTCTTAGACTACACCAAAACCTGTCGACTAATGTTATTTCAGCTAACCGAACCAGAATTCTGAATTAATAGCGATTTCTACGTGTAGGTACATAACTTTGATTCGATAAAGTTTTCTGAGTTTTAGCAAACAATAGTGTATTGTAACTAGTTGAAATTTAATTTGTTAGTATTACCCAAGTTTATTTTGAACTTACCTTAATTACTAACAAATGATTTACCTTAATTATCGGTTTAATTAATGAACCTGTAACTAAAGTAAAATGTTGAGGTTGCTCCCCGAGGCGGTCGCTAGACCTAAGAAGCTGGCGAACTCCCTAGAGGAGCTGGCCTGGAGTACATAACATCCACTACCCACACGCAAAATAGACGCTATTGTGTCGTCGATTTGCGGAAACACTTCCTATCAGGTGGGCCGTTGGCTCGTCTGCCTACATGGCAATAAAAAAGAAAAAAAAAAGAAAAAAAAAACAAGCCCGTTCGACACTTATTTATTTTAGTATTACGACCCACTGTTTCTAATAATTTTGAATGCGAGATTTATTTAGTAAAGGTGTATATTTTAAAATTACTTATTATATTGATTACACAGTGTTAAGAAAAAAACATTATCTCCGTAAAATATGAGACGATACTTGTAGTACTTTTAGTTCCCAACATGAATCTATTTTTTTTTATTTAAAAAAATATCTGTGACTTCTTAGATAGATCGAAAAACCTTTTAACTCAACCTCTTTACTGCACATGTTTTATAATCCATAGACTATGGGCAAAGCATGACCAACTCGATTGATGCCGGGTTTTGGACCAAAGAGGTCACATTATAATTTAGATTAAATACTTTCCTTCTTTTTATGTAATGTTACTGGCTGGTCACAGAAAAAGTTAAGACCGCGTCACTAGATTCATTTGTTTCATTACTTTTCAATTGTTTAACGTAAAGAAAATTATTTTTTGATATTTTTGAAATAAGTGTGTATTTTTCGTATAAAATACACCTAATAATTAATAGTGATCATTATTACCACTTTTTTTTATTTGCTGGATATAATTTTGTCTGGTAAGTTTATTGTAGTACAAAATATTTTCGTTTCAATACTCAATGTTAGATTTTTACTTTATATTTCGTTTTATACTTTTTCTAGTTAATTTTTTTCTTTGATCTATAATATTTAGTCAGTTACAAGATACACCAAATTTACTCACAATCATTACTTAAGTGAAAGTATTAGATACCTACAGGATTTTTGCGTTTCCTCCCTTTTTTTTCAGTAGGAGAAAATCACCGGATCCCCCCCCGCCGCGAGGCGGGGATCCGGATGAGGATGGGGGATCCGCTCACACTCAGCGTCCGAACCCCGGCTGAGGGCCCAGAACCCAGCATGGGGTTTGGAGGGACGGCGCGACGCGTTACGCGCTCGGCACTCTTTCCCGTCGCGCCGTCCCCTTGCGTTTCCCCTACCGACTTTTTAGCATATTTTTTTCAACATACTCTTCTACTTTAAGTTAGTCCCTATATAGGTAGGTACATAACTATGTTCGAAATTAAAATTAAATTTCTTAATTTTGTTTACAGCCTATAAATGCCGTGAAGTATGGAGTAGCTTGGAACTGGAGCGTGCTTTCAACCTGGGCCTGGATGCTGGTCTTCTGCTTCTTCCATTCTTCGTGATGTCCTTCGCGTACTGCCTTATAGTCACCAAGCTGTGGCGAGGAATGAGGCATGAAATACAGCATAACTTCAACTGGCAGAGGCATTGTAAGTTATATGGAAAACTATGTTTTGCTTGTAATCTGTTTTTTTTTTGTTTATACACAGTGTTTTACTTTTTCATACTGATTGAAGATGACAGTACCTATGTGTTACTTACGATGATAGAACAAAAAATAATACTTTTATCAGAATAGAGTTTTGGAACGAAGTTCCTTATCGCGCGTTGTGAAAGGGGGCTAGGCGAAAAAAATTTTTACGAAAAGTTGTCACGATACTTTTTTTGTTTTAGATGATTATCGCTAGATGGCGCTGTGATCAAAATCTTTTAAAACACGTTACGTTAGGAAAAAAAGTTATAAGATATCTTTTAATCGAAAGGAACTTCGTTCTATTCGGGTGTCTCATGACACCTTTCAAGTTTTTTTTTTTGTATCCCATCATCTAAAGTGGAAATAACACTAAGTTCTGTATATGTAGGTGATAGACAACGGCCATTGATTGCCCGGGCATTACCAAGGTTCCTGAGCGACGATAGCTGCTTACCATCAGGTGGGCCGCAAGACAGACAGACGGTCTTGCAATAAAAAATGTTTAGTTACGGGGAGATATTTATGAGCACTCTGTGTAGAAAAAAAAGGTACTACCACCAGTTCGCTAAAATTACGCCTTCATCCTGAGAAGAACCGGCGCAAGAAACTCAGCAGGCATGTCTTTTTTAAATAATAATAATATAATTATTTTTTAAATGTGGTTTTCCAAAATATTTTGTTTTTGACAAATGTATCAGTTGAAACGGCCCGAAACGAGCATCTCATTCCCATTGTGTCTATGTCAGGAACCAAAATTGAGCATCGTTTCATATTTTACCGAGTCAATATGTTTTATCTCAAAATTTAAAACGGCGTAGTAATAATAATGATTTGCAAAAGTACTAGGTTTAATTAAAAATCTAAATCAAAACTTTGTTTTAAAAAGATACATAATCACGTCTGTGGATGTCAAACGAACTCCGCACTTTCGTCATATAGCAAAAGTTAACAAACACAGACGAGTGGATAAAAAACGTTCCTAAAAAAATATTCGAAATGAACTCTTTGACGAATAGCAAAAGAGAAAAAGAATGATTTAAATAACCCCAACAACTGTACAGTACTGTAACAACCCATTACTGCCTACTGTTGGGCTCAGGTTTCCTCGGAAGAGGGATTAGGCATAGTCCACTATGCTTGCCCAGTGCGGATTGGGGACTTCACATATCTTCAAAGGATTTTTTAGAACTCTTTTCCGACATGCAGGTTTCCTCACGATGTTTTCCTTCACCGTTTTTAGCCAGTGCTGTTGAGAAAAATTGCACATAAATCTTTTTCACATTTAGATTTAGAGGTACCTCAACAACAATCCATCCATATTGAAGGCAAAAAGAGGAACGAAAATATTTTACACTGTTACAAACAGTCCTCGATAAGACCTTCAACAAACCCAAAGTCTCACAAATTGTGGATATATCTTGATTGCATCACATTGATTGAAGATTAAAAGATACATTTTCACGGTCCCAATGATTACAAAACTCTTGCAACTAAAACAGGCAATTTCCTCGAACAGGGAATATATTTCCGCGACCATTGAGGATGTATATCTCGCAAATCTCATTTATTTTCGGTCAAAATAGCCAATATGTAGTCGTGTACCGCAATTTTCCTCTTGGAGATCTCGTTTGGGATCATTTATGAGAACCTATGGAAGAACAAGATGGAATATTTATACCGAGTTGTTTGTGAGGGTAATTTAGATGTCTATAAAATACTAGAGGGTCTATGTAACTTTACATGGGTCATTTGAAATGGAATAAATAAAATTGTTCCCGTGTTTGAGTTTCGATGCAATTTGGGTACATCCGCTCGTTAAACTGTCACCTGTGTGCTCAAAATATCTCAAACTTCCCGTGTATTAATAACCACTGAAATTAAAATTAACCGAAATTGGCATTGGTGAAGTAGTGCCACCTACCACCACCACTATCAGTGACATGTCAAATATCACTAGATGGCGCAACTATAGCGCATGCTTCGGAATCATATCATTTACTTGAATTCTGGCTACTGCCACCCACTTGTAAACTATTTATTTATTTAGTTTTAAACATAGTGGCTACAAGGACCCACATTACAATACATAAAAGTGTTAGTAAGTCTTAATCTGAGTGTTAGTGACAACAGAACAGAACGTGGCCTAAGCAATATATCATAGGACACGCTTCCATTCGACTCGTCCCACATGAGCATCCGCGCAATGGGCTATGATGGTGAGTCGTAACGTTGGGCTATCATCGCCATAATGTTGTTTGGACTGTTCCGCACTCTGCAGAGCAGCGATGCGCATCGTTTTCGAATGGTGGCCTGGAAACAATCCACTCGGGCTTCTGCAAACATTCCCGATGCGCTGCAAAATCATATACAAACCAATTTTGGTGCAGTTCCCAGTTAAATAAACTCTCGCACAACCACTCTCTTATTCACGCTCACACCCACATACACACAAACAATTGTGGTGGAAATGTAAAATGATATGTAATTGTTTTTAATTTTCCGTCTTTTGTATCATTTTTACCACAAATAAAGTATGTCTATGTCTATGTCAATAACTAATACATAAATGGTCTTATTCATGATCACATAAGACTTAAAAAAGAATTGCCTATAACACAATATCACAGAATACGATATTACACATTTAATGTAATTCAAATGGAACACTGTTGAAATAGGAAACGCTCTACCAACAATTTCAATTTGGTTTCGAATGTTTCAGCGGAAAGGTGATTTGTATTACCTTCCCGTCGTTCACATGGAACATAAATTTAACGTGCCTAGATATTATGTTTTTTTTTTCAATTAAATGATCAACGCAGATAGCACTGTTTCTCACGCTAAAACAATTTTAATACTAATAGCAATGACACGTTTTATAATTTGCCACAAAACTCTCATGAAATGTACTCACATTAACCACTCACCTGGGAACGTCACTGTTCGCTAGATCGCGAAACTGGGGACTTCGTTCGGAATCAATACCGTGTTTGAGCCCCTTTTTAAAAACATTTTTTGTCAATATTTTTTTTAATTAAACCTTATATTTTTGTAAATCTTTATTACTAAACGACGCTGTATAGCATTTTTAACGAAAAGATATCATCTCCGTAAAATATGAGACGATTATAAAATGTAAACAAAACAAGTTTTAGAACTGTCCTCAATTTTGGCTCCTGCCACAGACTTGACAAAAGTAAACAAATGCCGATCCCAGTTGAGTGGTTAATGCAATGTTACTCGATAACCCCGATATACAAGAGTCATTAAAGTAATTTCTGCCCACCCGACCCTCAGGTGGGGTATGTAGAACTTGAACCGTACCTATGCGAAACCTACTGATCACACTTAGCGTCTGATCTCCGCTTGTGAACAAAACGTACTTCGGGGTTGTATGGAATGACATGACGTGTTACACTACTCGTATAAGGCTTATGTATCACCCCTCTATCAAAAATGTTGCTAATCTATGGTCCTATTTTACAAGCTTTATATTAAAACTAGCTGACTCGCACAACTTCGTCTGCGCCGAAAAAAAAAATTAGGGGTGGACTACCCCTAACATTTAGGAGATGAAAAATAGATGTTGGCCTATTCTCATAGGTACCGGATAAGCACAAAAAATTTCATCAAAATCGGTCGAGCCGTTTCGGAGGAGTTCAAGTTCGAACACCGTGACACGACAATTTTATATATTAGAGATAAATGTAACTACTTATGTAAGTTCTGATGGAATCTTGCGAGTCGAATTTGACAAACTTCCTGGTTTCCGATCGAGCTGACATTTTCCATGACAATGCAATAGTATGACAAAATGATGCTGATCTGATGACGGATTCGGAAGATGGTCATAGGAACTCTTGTGGTAAACAAAATAGACCCGTCGTGTTTGGACTCATTTTACTTGTCTTAGTCACTTCTACTCTTACATGATAACCAGGATCTTAAAAGTTTGTAATTAAAGTGTTTTTTTAAATCAATTATTGCTTTATATCCACTCAACTGGGAATATCACTTTTCGCTAGACGGCGAAACTGGGAACTTCGTTCGGAATCACTACCGCGTTTGAGCGTCTTTTTAAAATCAATTGTCCAATAAACTTTAGTTTCGATTTTTAATAAAACTTAATATTTATGTAATTGGATTTATGCAGATGGCGCAGGACCGGTCGATGTGGCGAAGTTTGGGGGAGGCCTATGTCCAACAGTGGACGTCTATAGGCTGATGATGATGATGTAAATCTTTATTATTAAACTACGCTGTATTACATTTTCAGCGAAAATACATTATATCCGTAAAATATGAGATGATTAAAAATGTAAACAAAAGTTTTTGAACTGTGCTCAATTTTGGCTTCTGCCACAGACTTGGCAAAAGTAAACAAACCAATTTTGTTGCCGATCCCAGTTGAGTGGTTATAGCTTTTTGGGCCAATTTCGTTACACAAACATCCGTCGTTTCTAACGAGTTAATTCGACTGCCAGTCTACAGAACAAACAGTCTAAATGAAATTTATAGACCCTGAGGAGAAGAGTGGATTGCTAGCTAATATTATACGTACGCAAATAATTAATATTTATTTTTTGAGGAGAAATGAAGATTATCCTTTCATCTGTAGTCAAACGCCAATTTTGTTGAGTTTTCAGTTGAGAGGTTGACTACCTTTTTATTATTAAAATTTTTTGTTCTCTTGTTTGATTCACACTTTTGATGCAAAAATGTACTTAAATCCTGAATTTCTCGCACTTTCATGAGCGCAATGATGTTTATATCACAACGACAATAAAAAATAATATCCAATTTGGTCCAGCCGATCACGCGTGATGTCGTGACCAACGGAAAAAGGTATTATTTTTTAAGTGTAGGGATAGTGAGCATTTTTTATTGACCAACTGACCGGCGTGGTTTGGACTGCATCTATCGTCTACGTCTAAATAAGTGTATGATATTATATACAGGGTGGATCTGTAACTTTGGACAATCTGACGTGTCATTCACCCCACGTCAGATTGTCCAAGGTTACAGATCCACCCTGTATATTCGATTTTCATGATGTACACCAATTTATGGTACACCAATGTACACATGCCTACATATTTACTTTTATGCAATCGCTACAAGTCTACAAATAAAGTTCTCGGAAATTAAATTATTGTTTGAAGTTCCTGTGAGATTCTGCGAATTGCTATTTTGATTAAATGGCAATGGGGACATCCGGAATTGCAAGGATAAAGTCCTTTCTCAGTAAAAGGCATTATTGCTTCGTTGAAATTTAGATTAGTCTGTGCGCATCGTTTATAAAATTGCTGACATTTTTTTTCCGACTCTCTTAATGGAAAAGAGTGATGAATTAAAATAATATCAGGTTCTCATCCTGGAATTGCTTAGCAGAATGTTTTGATGTATTTAAAAAGGCATAAAACAGAAACAAAGTATTATCTGTCGAAATTATTTAGGTGCCAAAATATAAATTTATTGAAAATATAATTATTGTAAAACGAATAAGTCACATTTTATTTTAGTTCCTGCGGTATTTCTACAATTTACTCCCACACATTCAATTTTAGTTTTCTGTGTGAATTGTAAGAGTAACTCAAACAAAAAAAAAACTGTACAGAACCAATGAAGATATCAGGTAGAGAAAGATAGACTTCAAGACGAATTATTGTTGGAACGAAGTTCCTTATCGCGCGTTATCGAAAGGGGTCTAGACGGAAATTCTTATGAAAAAGTTGTCACGACACTTTTTTTTGTTTTAGATGATTATCGCTAGATGGCGCTGTGATTAAAATATTTTATTTAAGTTATAATAATTAGTTAGTTTAAAATGTCTGTCTCTCTCTCTCTCTCTTATAAAAGAGACAGAAACTTAAAAAAAATAAATTTTATTACAATTCCCTCACTAATTAATCGAAAGGAACTTCGTTCCATCCTGGTGTCCCTTGACACCTCTCAAGTTTTTTTTTCTGATATTCATTAAAATATCAAAAACACCTACTGGTACATTATGAATTATGATACTGAATGAAATTAGTAAAATCCACGACACAATTCAACATGAAAACATTTCGCAAGTCACTTCATTTAAAAGTACGGCCACAAATTAACCTAGATACAGAAGTAAATCCTTAAATAAAATATAAAGGTTGTCAAATATCTCACTTCGTTGATGACTCGTCAGAAGCTACGGGAGCTCGGATGGGAGGTTTTATCGCATCCACCATATAGCCCGGACATAGCGCCAAGTGATTACCACTTGTTCCTGTCCATGGCGAACGCCCTTGGTGGTGTAAAGTTGAACTCAAAAGAGGCTTGTGAAAAGTGGCTGTCCGAGTTCTTCGCCAATAAGGAAGGGGGGCTTCTACGAGGGAGGTGTTATGAAGTTGCCGTCTACATGGAAACAGATTATCGAACAAAACGGCCGTTATTTGAACTAAATCCGATCACCGTAACACTTTTTATAAAGCATTGAATAAAGAGCAAAAAAGCATTTGACAACCTAATATGATAAAATACACTTGACAAACACACATTCACGCAGCTCAAACCGACATAGGAATTCGTGGTGACCCAACCAAGACCCAGCATGGGTCGGGGACCGCGGTTAGGAACAAGTCCTAGCATTTGGAAATTACCTAAGACAGGAATTAAGTGCAACTCGAGATGTTTTTTTTTTATTGCAAGGTAGATAAACGAGCATACGGCCCACCTGATGGTAAGCGGTCACCTTCGCTCATGAACTTCTGCAATGCCAGGTACATTGCAAAATAAAAGGGATTTTTTCCCAGTCTTCCCGTGAGTATCGCGCTTGAAATATTGAGATCGCTCATTTAATAAAAATCGTGATAAGAAGAACCCGTTTAGTAATTGTGTTGTGTAATACCCGCGTGTGTTTAAAGAAATATTTCTGTTTGATTTCATTATGCTGTGGTTCGACCGTGCCTTCGAATTGATAGATACGTTTGATTACTGATGCTCCAATCCAATTTCTTTTTTGCAGATGAACGTTTCCAAGAAAAGAGTTCCCTATTCACAGGAACTCTTTTGTGTTTTAGTCATACTGTTTGGTACAGACACGGAATAAAGAGATTGCTTTTGTTGACGTTGAGAATAGACCCTCCTTTATTTATCCACTCAACTGGGAACGTCACTATTCGCTAGATGGCGAAACTGGGGACTTCGTTCGGAATCACTACCTTGTTTGAGCCCCATTTTAAAAACATTTTTTCCAATAATGTTTATAATCAATTAATTGTAAAGTGGTGGTTGTGTGTGCATAACAGCTTGTCGTCATCGTTATTTTTGATAGACTTCGTAAATTCCATAAGAAACAGTTAATCAATTAATTTTAAACTGAAGAGTACTGCTTAAGATTTATTACATAATTTTTTTGTGGATAATATTTCCGATTTTTCATACGAATTGTATACTGAAATGTTTTTATCTATTTTGTTTGCAAGGTAACAATATGCACAAAAACTGTTTTATTTTGATTGTAGGATTACAAGTAGTTTTGGAACGAAGTTCCTTATCGCGCGTTGTGAAAGGGGGCTAGATGGAAAAAATTCTTACGAAAAGTTGTCACGACACTTTTTTTGTTTTAGATGATTTTCGCTAGATGGCGCTGTAATCAAAATCTTTTAAAACACGTTCCTTATTTTTGTTTTAGATGATTATCGCTAGATGATGCTGTGATCAAAATCTTTTAAAACACGTTCCTTATCGCGCGTTACGTTAGGAAAAAAAATATAAGATATCTTTTAATCGAATGGAACTTCGTTCTATTCGGGTATCCCATGATACCTCTCAAGTTTTTTTGTTCAAATACTGGAAATGATATTCGTCATTTTCATTCTGTAAAATAACTATTACCTACGTATTTTTGCTCACAGTGGCCCACCAAGCCAGTTACAAAAGCAACCAGTTGCTGCCAACTACGCCGATTATAAAAAGCAACTCCGCCGATATTTGCTGCAAGAAATGGAACTCACGGAAACCTAATCAGGTTGGTACAATTTAGTTTATTTGGTCAGTTCAAAGATTTTGCCTCTTTCGTACACATTTAATACTTATACAGGGTGATTTCCTAGTCAGGGTACATATTGAAGGTCATGGTAGCTGATGGTTATATACGACCAGTAAAAATATTATTACCAAAGAATATGGCTTAATGCCTTAGTAATCGCAACTTAAAAATATCTAAAATTCTTGCAAAATGATGGTTTTTCGACAGGCGATGCGCGTGGCGGAGGTGTGGGGTGCGCGAGATCATTAGAGGTCATTAGTCAACACTTTTTAAGCCGAAATTATTTATGTTTGAGGTAGATTTGTCGAATTTAGATTTAAAAAAAAAAAATGTAATTTTACCTATTTTTTGTAATATTCCGTATTAGAACAGGGTACTGATGACCCTCCTGCAATATGTACCCTCTCTAAAAAATCACCCTTTATAATATGTTGCTGATATGCTAACGTCAAACCTTATTAAGATCATGTCAGAGATAAAAATCATATTATTTAACTTTAAGATTAGATTTTTAATGAAAGTTCCTTCCGTGTTCCTTCCTTCATTCTTTTTTATGGACCTCGCCACGAAAGACCCGGAACGCTTTAGCAATGTCAAGTGAGACGTATACACAGTCTTAAAAAAAGTTTATAATCTGTTTTTTAATGAAAGTTATAGTTCTGTTCACTTGACAAATAGTGTATCTTTTCATCGATAAACAGTGATGCCATAAAATAAAAAAAACATATTTCTATGAAAAATAGATGAGGTATTGTTTAGCATATTGTATAAATTGTTTTACCTACAAAATTTAACTTTACCCACCACGAGTATCTAAACAAATACAAAACCATAATGAATATGCAGAATCACGCAAAAACATAATAACACCATGGGTTCCCGTGTGTTAGAAGCGGCCGACTGTTAATTTCTTGGAAATAAGCATGAAAATTAAAGGGTTAATGTTTTGTTTGTATTATTCTTGATCACAATATCCGGGTTTTTGTATACTTAGCGAAATACACACCGGATTAAAGTAAATATAATGTTTGTCAGGAATTAAGGAAGGCTGGGTAAACACGTGTGGCCTAAAGTATGTTTCATATTGGTTCATATTGTCGTGGACGGTGAAGATTGTTTGTCAATTATGGCCAGTTGCAACACATGAAAAGTTGTGGTGGCTGAGTGGTCGAAGCGCTTCCTTCCGAACGGGAGGTCGCGCGTTCAAATCTGGCCGGCTTGTACCTCTAAATCTAAATGTGAAAAAAGATTTATGTGTTATTTTTCACAACACCACTGGCTAAAAACGGTGAAGGAAAACATCGTGAGGAAACCTGCATGTCGGAAAAGGATTCAAAAATTCTTTGAAGATATATGAAGTCTCCAATCCGCACTAGGCAAGCGTGGTGGACTTGCCTAATCCCTCTTCTGAGGAGACCTGAGCCCAACAGCGGGCAGTAATGGGTTGGTACAGGTACAGGCAACACATGTGTATACACTGGTTGAAGCAGTCAGAATCGACTTATGATAGTAAATAGGTGGTGCCTGTTACGATACGTACTGCCCACTGCTGGGCTCAGGTTTCCTCAGAAGAAGAATTTGAGAAAGTCCACCATATAATCTTGTAATAAATTGCACTTATTTTTTTTTTAATAATTTATTTAACCGGGCCTGAATGTATTTATGTAAGTTCGGACGGAATCTTGCGAGTTAAGTTTGACAAACTTCCCGGTTTCCGAATGAGCTGTCGTTTTGTACACAGATTAAATATGAAAGCCGTCTTACGGTTTCATTGTAATTTTATTAAAATACAACCAGTAAAATTTTAAGTATACTTAAGAGTAGGTAGAAAAAAACTTGAGATGTGTCATGGGACACCCGAATAGAACGAAGTTCCTTTCGATTAAAAGAAATCTTTTTTTTTTTTTTCCTAACGTAACGCGCGATAAGGACCGTGTTTTAAAAGATTTTGATCACAGCGCCATCTAGCTATAATCATCTACAACAAAAAAGTGTCGTGACAACTTTTCGTAAGAATTTTTTCCGTCTAGCCCCCTTTTACAACGCACGATAAGGAACTTCGTTCCAAAACTTCGTTCCAATAATTCATACATATTTTTACGTAACTAAATATAAAAGTGTATGCTAAAGAAACATCGAAGCGTGTTTTCTTTTGCAATTTCTTTTTCGGTGTACCTACCGAGTATTTAAAGAGCATTGAGTAAAATAAACACTTGTCTAGCATCAATCAATTGGAATATAACTAGAAATTTACTTTCAAATCGCACCAATAGTTTCAATGATTAGCGCGTTCAACCAAATATAACATACGTCTAATAATACAATTATAATATCTTATTGTACACTCGCTAGCTCAAAGGGTGTAATCGTTTTGAAAAGCTTTCCAACTCTCTGGATAACAATACAGATTTGTTAGACAATGTTATATTAAATCCACTCTAATATTAATAGGACAGATTTCATTGTTGTTTTGTTTGCATTTAATAGCCGACATTACACGACCTATTTGACTTTTTTTCACTGTTGGGAAGCTATACTATGTCTAGTAAACATAACTTAGGGATCTATACTAAAACTCTACTAATCAGTACAATCAAACAATTGATAGTTTTTTTTCATATTAAATTCAATGTACCAAATCAACCGCATGATTGTTTTCCAAGTCACTCAACTAAAGTAACACATACATAAAACAAATTTATCATTAAAATAACAATGATATTTATTTCATTCAAATACTTTCTCTACTCTGTTGCATTTAGTCTGCATAATTGGTCAAAGGAATGTAAACAAGTATCAAATCAAATAATTCAGAAGCTCGATAATAAAAACCAATATATCATAAAAATCAAATGTGAAGCACATCCATTCAAAATCATCATGCTGAATAAATACTATTCAAACTGAAATGGGAAATAATATTTTCAACGATAATAATTTTCATTCATGATTTTACTTTTGTTAATTTTGTCTAAAAAACAACATTTATTGATCAACTTCCTAAAAGGAGGAGATAGGTATTTATTTTTAATATTAACTGTTAAAATCCGTTTGTATTTTTTTAAACGGTTTTAAAAGTAATAAAATAGATACAGTCGTTGTTGCCTTAATTATAGTGTAACATTACAAAACAAACATTTTAATCTTTAGATCCACGTTTAACAATGTAAATTTACAACTATCAAAATTTCATGATTTGTTGTGCGCGTTTGTGTGATTTCTTTTTGTCTTTGATATAATATCATATAAATTTGAAAAAGACCACACTTGTAGTTTAGGTGCTATTCTTAAAAAATGAAAGTCGGTCGTTTTCATTTTTGTAAAAAAAAATATATTAAAGAATATTTAATTTTTAAAAACATAAGTTACCAATGGCAGTACCTTGCAGTAAAGTACGGAAAGAATTAGATCTTATTTCCCGTATATATAATATATTAACACGTATATATAATATATTAAATCGTAACACGGGCTTTTATAGTTTTTCTGGTTTCGTGACAAAAGAATATTAGTCCGAAGATGTAATCTATGAAGGTATTTTGTTAAAGATTAATCATAATTATTGTTCGTTTTAGTAGTAATGGAACATAATTTTTATGTTGTTGTTAGGAAAAAACAACCTTTTATAAACATTAGATAGCAATTAAAGGCAGCAAGGAGACATAGTTTTGTCATATATGTACAGCGTTTATCTACGAACATTATATTTTTTGTGAGACACATTTGTTCAGGAGCATTTGTGCACAATATAGCACTTTAATATATTCACTGAACGTTAGACATATACTAAGTATTATGGAATAGTTAATTACAAAGATTTTTTTTCAATAAAACTTTTAAGATCCTGTAGCAGCAGTGTGCTAACCAAGGCAAGTGAAACGAGCACAAACATGATGAGTCTAACATGTTTAGTATAGGAGTTCTAATGACTTCCAAGTCTATCATAAGATCGGCTCCATGGTACCATATTATTGTCCAGCGTATATAATAAGAACGTATTCGAACATTAACGATTTTCTACATTACTTTCATACATAATTAACGGATTAATTAATGAAATATCGTGGTAAGAAACCATTAATTAATGATGAAAGTAATACATTATATGCATGCAAAATTTCAGCTCAATCAAGTTGGGAGTTTGAGTATAGTGAACACATTAGAACAAAATGCAGATAAACAATTCTATTATCGACGAGCTGACCTGCGAAAGGATGGTAATGTGTAGAAAGGGGTGCTGAAACCCCAAAATTAACCGCAACAGTAATTACTCAATCTTTAATCATCCCAAAACCAATTTAACTTTAAAATATACTTCCTATTTTAAAACTCAATCAGTGGTTTTTTCATTACAAACATTTTGAACAATTATGATTAGGTTAAGCTCGGAATTATAAACAATAAAAGTTACTTTGAAATTTGTACTTTTATCACAATTACGTAATGTAAACAACTTTGGATAACTCTTTCAATATTGACGAATTCATTTGAATTTTAATAAACTGAGGTTCCGTTAAATAAATTATTTCACTGGTATTTTTTCTATTATTGTTTTTGCTTTAAATGGAATTGATATTTTATCTTAGTTTTATGAAATTGTTTTTATTTTGATTATTACTCTTAGAATTTTTAATTGTTGTTGTATTATTGACATGTTGTTTACGCCTATAATTGGAATATCACTTAGTATTGTATTGGAAATGTTAATCTGTTATTGTAATTAGTGTTTATTCTGTTGGTGTAACCTTTTAAATAAAAATAAATAAATAAATAAACATAAACAGAAAAAAACAATTTATAGCTTTTAGTAAAAAAAATATGTATTCGATTCAATCAATATGCTGTTGATGATATTCAAATAGAGGTTTTATAGAGTCTATAGATCCAGTGCTCCGACGAACCATTACTTTCCATAATTCCATTTTGATCTGTGCACTGTACTGTAAGAATACATTACTGCCAACTGCTAGGCTCAGATCTCCTTAACAGTGGGATCAAGCAAAGTCAACCATGATATTACTTTCTTTGTTTTAAATTGTTAAACTTTTTTTGGACACAGACATTTGAAAGTCAACAAAAATAAACATTAATTTTTATATGAATAAATATTCAAGATCCAGGATATCATGTCGAAGTAGACTGCTAGCGAAGGCAAGAGAAACGTAATTAAACACGATTGGTATTTTTAATTGGTACAAGAATTTCCAACTTCTGGTTCCATTATCAAATCATTTCGTGATATTATTGCATTGTTAAACGAAATATTGAATTTGACGAAGTTGATTACATTCAACTCGCAAGAATTCACCTGAATTTACATAGTTTACATTCCGTACAATTTAAATAAAAGTTTTTAAAAAGCACATGTTTCAGTTTCAAAACTCTCCGTCCTCAGAAGTAGTAGCGAAACAAACTCACTTTAAGCCTCATAATTGAATATTCAAATTTTGTATATAAATTGTCAACTTACAACAGCTCTACTAATTATCGAATCGAAACCGTCTATCCTTTTTTCAACACCAACTGAGTTCTCTTTCATCTTTGTTATAACTAATCAAAACGTTACCAAAGTCGAGTTCAATGGTCCTGATAAGAACTTCGAGAAGCCGTTTCACTTACAAAGCGTCGAAAGTGTTTGATAAATAGCTGAAGTTGTGAAACAATACGTGGTTTATATGTAGGCGGTTACTTTATATACTGATATGCTTGTTTTACTTGACTTTACTTACTGTATTTCATATTTGTATAGTAGGTGTTTTTGTGTCCAGAATAATAATATTGTTTGAGCAAACAGTGGCACTGTAACTAATACTTAAACCCACCATTGAGAATTATTTTCAAGAGCTATATTATTTATTGCAAACGGCCCACTAAGAAAGTTTCTTTATTGCCCTTCAGTCAGACGAGCCAACTACTACTACTAACTACTACAACTAACAATTACTTTTGCCGTTGTATCATACTGGAGTATAGCGAATCCGTCATCAACAACACACCTGGTGCTTACTGCCTATATTGTATTTGACGATTATTCCCACGACAATCGATTACATCATGCGTCATCAAACGAGGTTTAAAAATTAATCTTTTTCGTAAGAGTAGTGCAAAAGTTGGTCGTAAGAAGTGGTTTTGAAGTATATCTGAAATTGCAGATGTTCAATAGCGACATATTGTATAGTAGCATGTTTGTGCGAAGGACGGATGGCCGATGGGGCTGAAAAGTACTGGAGTGGCGGCCACGAACCGGTAGGCGTAATGTTGGTAGACCCCCCATAAGATGGACCGACGATCTGGTCAAGATCGCGGGAGGTCACTGGATGCAGATGGCGCAAGACCGGTCGATGTGGCGACGTTTGGGGGAGGCCAATGTCCAGCAGTGGACGTCTATAGGCTGATGATGATGATGATGATGATGATTGTCACGCGATATACATTTGTGTCAAAATGTCAGCTGAATCAGACAACGGGAACTTTGTTAAATTTAACTCGCAAGATTCCACCCGAACTTACATAGGTACATGAGTACATAGTTACATTCAGAGCAAGTTAATATAAATCTTGTAAAATATACTTGGTTATTATCGTCAATAAACGCCTTTATTACAATTTTGTTAAGTATACGACATAATAAAGAAATGCTTGCTGAAAAATTTCTTGTTCTTTTGAGGTTGCGTGCCGACCGCGATTCGGTAATAAAATCTAGATTATTTTTGGATAAAATATTCAAGAGTTTGAGCTGAACGATTCTTCATTTGTGTTTACAGATAATATGCCCACGGCCGCCATTTGCTTTTTATTACGTAGGTATTTGTATTGTGGCTGAAAAAATTGGAAAATGAAGTGCTCAAGTCTTTTCAATACTTCTAATAAACAGTACCTAGTAATATATTTTGGAACGAAGTTCGTAACGCACGTTGTGAAAGGGGGCTAGACGGAAAAATTCTTACGAAAAGTTGTCACGACACTTTTTTTGGTTTAGATGATTATCGCTAGATGGCGCTGTGATCAAAATCTTTTAAAACACGTTCCTTATTTTTGTTTTAGATGATTATCGCTAGATGGCGCTGTGCTCAAAATCTTTTAAAACACGTTCCTTATCGCGCGTTACGTTAAGAAAAACAAATATAACATATCTTTTAATCGAAAGGAACTTCGTTCTATTCGGGTGTCCCATGACACCTCTCAAGTTTTTTTTAATACTAAAATGCTGTCTTAGTTGGTGTTGGTTATTTTTTCCAGTAACAGTAAAGTTGTTGTTTATCAAACATAATATTTTGACCACCATACTAAATTAAGTAGGTATGTGATTCCCATTACTTTGGGCTGATTGAGTAACACTTGAATTTTCGGATGCTAAGCTTTAGCAAGAAAATTTATCCTCATAATATTTTTCTTCATAATATTATGATATTGACATCTTGACCCACTGAATAATTAATTATAGAACTCCAAGGTTCCTCCCAAAAATACGAGAAATTAATTGACCAAAATCATTTCCCATTTCCGTCAACAGAATATTTGAATGGTTTTGTACAAATTATAAATGAAAGGAACCGTTTCAAAGTAATGTACCGTAATAATTTACCATTGACTTATTGAAAGCCGTTTTGTAATTATTTATTTTGCGTTTGTTTTTATTGTACTATGATAAAATTATATGTTTATTTATTTATTTGGGAAACAAACAGTCATAAAGTTACAGATAAGTTTATGAATATTAATAATACAGAGACCAACAAAGTTTCCACAAATTAAAGTAACTCATAAGTTTATACAGCGCAACTAATATGGTTCCTATCAATTATTAAGGTTACATATAAGTAGACTAATCTAAGAAAGTCGCAAGCAAGTAATGTTAATTGTTAATAATTAACAATTATTTGCAGTTGAAACTAAAAACATCCAAAAAGCACAAAAAAAAAAATCAAACTTAATGGAAGTCTAATATCTCCTTTTAGAAGTCGGTTAAAAATATTTTACAAATTAAAGTAAGATAGATACTAATAGATAGATAGAAAGATGATGTATGTTTAAATAGTAGAGAGAAGACATTGCGCCGACCCTAAATGGAATAAGGTATAGCGAAAGAAAAGATTATAGATAGAAAATTCTTTATTGCACACGAAAGTAAGTTTACCAACATGGGCGAACTTAATGCCAAACAGCTATCATTAAACTTAAGACAGCATAAAGCTAAAATATTTCGTGTTAAATAACCTAAAATAAGCGTTGACCGCAAAAGTGAACCAATCATCTCATGATAATGAAGCCTAGATCCCAAGAGTCTTGGTTTAATTTCAGCTTATATAACCACTCAACTAGGACCGTCACTATTCGCTAGATGGTGAAACTGGGGACTTCGTTTGGAATCAATACCGTGTTTGAGCCCCTTTTTTTCCAATAATTTATAATTTTTATTTTTAATTAAACCTTATATTATTGTAAATCTTTATTACTAAACGACGCTGTATTGCATTTTCAGCGAAAATATATCATCTCCGTAAAATATGAGACGATTAAAAAATGTAAACAAAACAAGTTTTAGAACTGTGCTCAATTGTGGCTCCTGCCAACAGACTTGGCAAAAGTAAACAAACCAATTTGGTTGCCGATCCCAGTTGAGTGGTTATAAAACACTGAAATAAAGGTAATTGAAAGGCAGATTTATTCTCCCTAGAGCAGGTGTTACTGTTGACTGACAACTGACAAGAGAGTGGTATATACAGAATTTTAAGTTACAAACGGAACTATTTTGCGCCTATTTTTCATCCCCTAAATGTTAGGGGTAGTCCACCCCTAATTTTTTTTTTCGGCGCAGACGAAGTTGCGCGAGTCAGCTAGTATAATATAAAAGGATAGAAAAGTCAACATTGCAAAATACACTCCCCCAAGTCAAACAACCGTTGAACATTTTGATGGCGCGATTCAGAATCCATACATTTAGTTCTGTAAAAAAGTCAGCTTTGTCCGGGATAAACTCGAAAACTGCTGCACCGATGTACTTCAAATTTGGCTAGAATATTGCTTAGAAGTCGGGTCAACACATAGGCTATATATTATAGTGCTATCATGTCCGAAGAACGGGATATTAATATAATAAATTTCATTACACAATTTTAGAGCAACGACATCTATCGGCGTTCAAGTCAAATTTCATGTTGAATCATTTTTTTATTAGTACGAGAGCTAGCAACGTTGAGAAAAACAAACATTTCAGTAAAGCCAGTTTTTATTTTTATATATGCTATCTCTCATACTTTTTCACTTTTATATCAGTTGGCAAATTAATTTTGGTTTTTAGGTCCTTAAAAAGCTTCATTAAAAAATAATAATTCAGAATTAGCGTCTGGCACAGAAGTACAACAAAAAAATATCTGGCAATAATAAATTCATGTAGCAAAAAGAATAATAAAAATAAATTAAAGAAAAAAATGTCTTAAAATAATTTGAAAAATCAGTTTTTTATCCGTACTCTGCCGGCTACTATTAGAGTAGACAGTCCGTATCGACAAATACCCTGTCAAAAACATTTCTAGCTCTTATACCATAATTTAAATTTGATTGTGTCATTTTTGGCACTGTCAATGGTTATTTTTTAATTGTCATAGATACAAGGAGTTCTGTTCCTTCTTAAAAATTGTGTCTTTAATTTGTTTCAGAGATTAGAAAGACCTATACATATAAAAAAATTTAATTAAACAATTTTAGAGCAACGACATCTATTGGCCTTCAAGTCGAATTACATATGGAAGCATTTTTTTTGTTGATATAATTAATTTAAATTTGTTTATGTCATTGTGGGACAATGTTTCCTATTTGCTAACTAGATGGCGTTGGCGTATAAATTTGAATCATTCTGAATCGCGCTATTATTTCGTACACCAAATGTCAAAACTGAGGTTACCTGCTTTGCTTATTTATCGTGTGGTTGGTCAATTTGAAATACTTAGCAATCATTAGATTATTATTTAGTTTCGACTTAAAATAATTAAAATGCCTGGAAAAGGATATCTAATTTATCCGAATGCTCAAACGATACTCGAAGGAAAAGGTTAGCTCGATGTCTAGAAACCGCCGTTGAGCGTGAAGCTACTCTTCGAGAACTCATTGCGGAAACTCAGTCGATCGAAGATCTTGAAGAGCAGGATACTCAGTTAAGGAGAGATCACTCTCAGCCTGCTCTTTCACGGACGTTGGAGACTGATGAGCAGCATGAATAGCGTAGTGCAGCTGCCCAGCAGAGTTACCAGGATGTACGTGACGATACTTCTGCTCATGTATCGCAAGACCAGGACGGAATGCAAGAGTTGCAAGAGCAACCGTGGCTAAATAAAGAGGGAAGTGGATTCATGTACAATGTTGCGATTAACTACGCCGCACACGGAGATATTGGCATTTTAGAAGAAGTGTGCGCCCTCTGTCAAGCCCGCAAATGGAGAGTACGCTTGGAGTCTAGACCCAAGACCCGCAAGACCCACCAGAACTGTTGAAACTCTTACTAAGCGGCGAACATCCAAAGTCCAGCCATTTTTTGAAAAACATCCGAGTCTATAATAGCATCATCCAGATGACTTCGTTTGGTGCAAATCAAATCGTTGAAACAGAGTTCATGCCGACATTCAAGATTCAGGGACAAGTTTACCATCAAATTGGTTCGCTGCTACCCACAGATATTCCAAAATTTTTGCAAATTTATTTTGTGACTGATTTTGAAGAACAAGCAAACCTTCGAAGTAGATCCATCCCCAACTTGGACGTGCTCAAGAATTCTCCGATGTCCTTCTAAGTCTTGGTGAAGGTACTCTACCAGAGGAGAGAGGTGGACAAGTGGTGCTTCCAATGTCTCTCGGTAGAGTTGTATCCAGCTTAGCAGAACTCATTCGCTGTGTGTACAACGACATCAGTCGTATACCACACTAGCAGAATTCTTGGGTGCGTGAGCGAGCCATTTTGACACCATGATCAGGCTGCACCAACTGACGAATGCATTCTCTCAGAAATTGAGAGAAATGAAGTGGTCTAAAACTTTATAAATACTGTCGTCGAGCAAGATGATGCCACACATTATCCTGTGGAATTTTTGAACTCTCTGTCAGCAAGTGGACTTCCAGCGCATACTATCAAGCTGAAGGTCGGTTTACCAATTATGCTTCTTCGGAACCTAACTCCTCCGAAGTTGTGTAACGGGACCCGCGAAATTATCACTTTTTGCTCTTCAATTTAAAAAAAAAAACAGTCTTACTCTGTTACTCTGTTTAGTGTAGATATGAAAGGTAAAGAAGAAAACCAGTAAATTAATGTTATTTTAAAAGATATAATTATTGGTATATTATTATGGTGATGTACATAGCATTCACGCAGACGACGTCGCGGGCAATAGCTAGTAAAGAATAAAATTTCCATCCGACTGGTAAAATATATTTTTTAAAATATTCAATTCTAAAACAATAAAAATCTCATTTCTATTTTTTTCTCAACACGGTACTTAACGAAAATTCCGTAATTGTTTGCTGTCTCCTGTAAAATTTGCTCGAGTGCAGATTGGTCAAACAAGCACTGAGGCGACGAAATGGAACACAACATTCCAATTTAATTCGTATTCGACCTGATTTCACAGAAATGCAACATCACAAATATTCGAAAATCCTTAAAACTCGCTTTGTATATCTTTGTCAAATGAAACACAACACCGGAAGTGTTTAATAATAAAAAAACGATATTTTTATAACAATTTGAGTGGATCATGAAATGTGCCCTTTTTCCTTTATCAGATTATACGTTTATTGATTTTGTTTTTCGAAGGCTTTATGCAATGCCATTTATAACATCGAGTGATATATTATGCAGCCTTTTGGATAAAAGGGCACACAATATTACTTTTTTGTTGTTGTATAACGGTGTGTTGTGTGCTCAGCTATATCAGAATTATGTATCTTATCAACTTATACTCTGTATTTTGTATTCCTGAAATATTTACACACGTAATATTTTAATTTTTGGATGTACACTTTACACAGCACAGGGACCTTGCCGAAAATTCAGTACTGACACTATATTGGTGCCACATCGTAGATAGATAAATAGAAAATTCTTTATTGCACACGAAAATAAATGTACATGGGCGAACTTAATGCTAAAACAGCATTATCTACCAGTTATCCCTGGTGTAATGTGGATAGTATAAGGTAGTGCATTTAAGTGATAGGTGAATTACTAAAACAAAATTGTATTCTAAAGATAAATCAAAAAATATATTAGATAAATAAAATCACGAATAATTAAAACATAGTTTCGTACGCCAATTTTCCACAAAAAGGGGCACATATAAAGTAAATGACACACCATACAAACATCTGGGTGTTACACTGATTTTCAAATGGGACCTACTAGACTTATTACTCACTTACTTACCTTACTATACTTTTGATACTTACTTTCTACTAGCAAAATAACATTTATAAACATACAACATTCAATTTGTACTAGGCACTTACTGAATAATATGTGTAGCAAAAAGCACGTACTACCTAGAATATTATGAGAGTGCTCAAGTTATTCCTCTTACGAACGAGTATCTCGGGAAATTATATTTAATATTCTTTTTCCCAGCCGTTCACGAGTATGACCGAGTAAAAGTGAAAAAATAATCTTTTGCCGTCTAGATAAACGGAACTAATAATAGTATGTTTACAAGATTGGCACCAAAACGAAAGGTGAAATATATTAGAATAAATTTTATTTTAATAATTATTGAAGAGGTTCTATTGAGGAGGATTACTGAATTATTGAAGAGGATTATTGAAGTTTTAAAGTGTATTTCGACAAGTAATTATTTATTTTGACTTCAGAGCGCTATGGCTTATCCTTTTTAAACGAGGCTTGAAGAAAGTCCTCAAAGGTCGTTACAAGCGACTGAAGTGTCAGATATTGCAGAGGGCCATCAGCGACGGTAACTTACGATCAGATGGTATAAAAAGATAAACAATGTTATTATGATATTACTTATACATTTGATTATCTCTTTAGGAGCTAAAACTCATCTAAAAACCAAGAACACACCTTACCAATTTCGTAAACATGAAACTTGAATTAATTTGTTATATATTATGTTATATCTAAATCATCCAGTCAATTACGACCGTGATGCCAAATAAATACATTTGCATGCGCTGATTTGCCAATAAATTGCTGATTCCAGATTTGTCGTGTTCATTTTATTTCTGAGTAGGTACGCGAGTAATATTGAGTTTACGGTCTGACTTCATGATGAGAACATTTCTCTCTCGTATCTATGGAATTGTTGCATCTAAAACATGGTTCATAAACAGTATAATACAGCTAGATTTTCCGTTTAGAATTTAGTTTTGTAACGTTTGAAGTTGTTTAACTCCTGCACCGATTCTTATTACGGTTGTTACCTAAATATTTAAATCAGAAGACGCAAATTTAACCAATCATAACGCTGTTTAAAAGAAAATGTAAAGTTAGTCTCATAAAAATGAAAAAGGGATTCGATGGAAAATCAAGTTTTGCTGTAGATCTTAACATAGCAATAATAATCTATACCGGTCGAAACTTTCAGTTTGCAACGTTCGATGTTTTAGACTCAATAATTATAAGTATGTAAATTCCAGCTAGGGTATAGATTCTTGAACCTGTACTGTAACTGTACTGTAACAACCCATTACTGCCCACTGCTGAGCTCAGGTCTCCTCAGAAAAGGGGTTAGGCATAGTCCACCACGCTTGCCTAATGCGGATTGGGGACTTCACATATCTTCAAAGGAATTTTTAGAACCCTTTTCCGATATGCAGGTTTCCTCACGATGTTTTCCTTCACCGTTTTTAGCCAGTGATGTTGTGAAAAATTGCACATAAATCTTTTTCATATTAAGATTTAGTGGTACAAGCCGGCCGGTTTTGAACCCGCGACCTCCCGTTCGGAAGGCAAGCGCTTCAAGCACTCGGCCACCACGACTATTATTCTTGAACCATTACGTGACAAAAAAATTCAAGTCCCAACCGAAAAGTTTGGACTAAGTAGTGTTTTAACGAGCATAAAGAAGCATTTTTGAAGAATATTTTCACTCAAAGTCAGGCTCAGTTTCAGAGTTTACACGAAAGAATAAGTTCGCAAACTTCAAAATTCTTTTAATACTTATTTAATAGAATACGTGAGATATGTAGCTCATTAAATGTAGAACAATATTATCTACTACAGTATGACATTTACATTGTTATTCTTTTTCTAAACTGAAACTAACTCGCCATGGTTCAAATAATAGGATTCAGGAAACAGATTAAATATTCTTCCTTTTGTGACGCAGATAAATTTTCATGGAACAATTGTAATGCAATAGCTGTTTTATCATTGAACCAAAAAATCAGCACGATAAAATCGTCGCTTCGGAAGAACTCAATAGGTACGAAATTCAAGCTCGAGCAGTTTTTCTTACGTTTCACAAGAAAAAAAAAACTTGTGAGGTGTCATGGGACACCCGAATAGAACGAAGTTCCTTTCGATTAAAATATATCTTACTTTTTTTCCTCACGTAACGCGCGACAAGGAACGTGTTTTAAAGGATTTTGATCACAGCGCCATCTAGCGATAATCATCTAAAACAAAAAAGTGGCCTGACAACTTTTCGTAAGATTTTTTTCCGTCTAGCCCCCTTTTCGGTAACGCGCGATAACTTCGTCCCAACATTAAAAATAGATAAAGTGAAGACTTCATCCTTTACCATTCAGCTTTTCTTGCTGTTACTGTAAATAGAGCGACATCCAAGCCACATTAAATATTAAAAACCATATATTTTCTATTCGAAATGTCAACGATACCCAACATGATACGTCACTACATAATTCCCTACTACGTAAATGTATATAAAGATCAAATTTAATCCAAAGTATGCGAAAATGTTCCTTGAAGATAAGAACATAGGGGTGAATTTCATGTTAACTATAGTTTTACATATCTATGTAATACCTGTCATATCTTCAAACACAGCAAAATAAGACTTATTGTTAGTATTCGAAGAGCGATTTTAGATCACGTTTGTAATATAGGTTGTTGATGTTTAGTAATAGAACTTTGATGAAAGGTATTTAGAGGGAAAACACGTATGTTTTTATTGTTTTTTAATGTCTCGACTTTTTCGTTTAAGTGGTACTTTGGATAGGACTAGCTGCGTCACTTGAGTTTACTTGTATTTTTAAACGGTTTTATTTAGCTCACCCCGTTTGTTTTACTCTTTGTATTAATCTGAAATTTTGTATACACTTTGGATTTTGGTGACAATACAATTATGTTTATTCATTATCATTATAAATTTAAGATGGCCGCCGCTACAAAATGGCGGATAATTTATGTTTTATTAATCATATCAATATGGGTATCAAATGAAAGTGCTCAACAAGCAGAATACAATATACTATAAAAAATTGAAATCCAAAATGGCGGCCGCTACAAAATGGCGGATAACGTAGGTTTTATCACACGCACGCTTATAACGTTTAAAATAATTTGTAGACAATTGACGTGCCCACGGTTTTATTTTAAAAGCGTTTAACTTAAAAAGTTTTTTTACCTATTTTTATTTGCTATTTTACCAAGGTAAATTACATTGAGAGTACTATGAAAATTGGGTGGGAATTCTTTGCGCAATGGTAAATATTGTTGAGTGCTTTTTTATTATTTTAAGAGAAAAGGTATAAAGAACCTAAATGTATTATGACAATGTGTGTCGAGGCTGGGTTTGAGCTGGATTCATAATCAGACAGCAAACATGTTTTTCATGACTTCCTATGTTTACGGGCAAATACAAATATAAAACTCAGTGAAACGTAAACGGAACTACGAAAGAGAAAAACATGTTTTTGAACTACGAAAGTAAACCTTGACTAATCTGCAAAAATGTGGAAGATTTGTTAAATTATCTTTTTATACTCTTTCTTTGATCTTTTTTTTTTAAACTGGAACTGGAATTTATTATGGAAAATTCCAAACCTAATCAAACGAAAATATTATAAATGGTAACAATCATAAATTAAAATTTTACTTTAAAACAATCTAGATGCTATAATTACTATTAAAATAAAAGTAATATCTACTGCATTCGAACTGTATCCATTTTTCCCATCAACGTACAAACATTCTCACGTTCAAAATATATATTATACACTATAATAAATGAACCATAAAGGGCTGAAATTCGTTGACTCGTAGCGTAATCGGCTTAGGGTAATCTTCTAGCGGGCACGTAAACACAAAACGCAAAGTTAATATTAATGATTTGACGACACAGCGTCACAGTATAAATATACAGAACGAAAACTACACACAGATGGCTCTGAAGAACTTTTATTTATGCTCACCTAAATTACAAGCGAATGAGAACAAGTGTAATGAGTAGAAAGAGGAAATGAGGAGATCCGCAGAGGGATCAAAATAGCCGACATAGCCCAAACAATTGCATCTTTGAAGTGGCACTGAGCAGGATATATTGTGCTAAGAATGGCCGATGGCGGAACGTGGGTAGACTACCACAAGATGGACCGACGATCTGGTCAAGATTGCGGGAGGTCACTGGATGCAGATAGCGCAGGACCGGTCGTTGTGGCGAATTTTAAAGGCGCCCTATGTCCAGTAGTGGACGTCTATAGGCTGATGATGATAATGAGAACAAGTGTTCTTGGACATCACATAGAGGTAGAGTGCTATGATAAACTGTAGGCAGATGGCATCGGGGTTTTTTAGGTTTCAGCTGAAAATCAGTGCTTTTGGTCTTCTTTGAGACCATAAGCTTTTACTGAGCTGAAACCTATTCGCACGCCACGGAGGACAAGCCTCTATCTTGTTCGGCTTTATTTTATTTTTTAACTTTTTTGTCCTCGTTTAAATAGGTATTATACTGTTTAAATGTTATAATAATATGAATGTCCTCTATGTGCGTGTTGAATAAATGTTTTTTTCTTTCTTTCTTTCTTTCTAATTAAGACAAGTAAATCGACGAGTCTAAAAATGACGAATCTACCTTGTTTAGTCTAAGAACTCCATTCTACAGTTATCTATCATCTCCATAATCAGATCAGATCCATAATATTATTTATTTATTATTTGGGATAGTTGTAGTTTTAAGCGTTGGGTGCAAAATTTCAGATCAGTCCGCCACCGCCGCTCAAACCGGAAGGTTAGTCAAACTTAACTCGCAATATTCCATCCGAACTTACATAAACACATCCGGTGTAACTAAATTAAGAGCTCGATAGTAAAAGTGTCGAAAGTACGTGCAAATAGGCAAAATATTTTATTTCTGTTTCGAAAATATTCTTTAACCAAGTTGTGACGTAAAAATAACGGTTTTGATGTGGTAATTTGATATATGGACAACAATTTCATTGCGACCTTCCACAATAATTTTAAGAGGTATTTTTTTACGAAGTTACCAATTGTTACCTGGGGGCGGCGCGACGGGTAAGTGTGCCGAGAGCGTAACGCGTCGCGTCGTCCCTCAAAACCCCGTGCTGGGTTCTGGCCTCAGATGGGGTTCCGACGCTCAGTGTGAGCGGTTGGAGGTTTTAGTGCGGTTCAACTCCCACATACGGGATCCGATGATTTCCTCCAACTGAAAAAAAAAACAATTGTTACCTACATGAGTTTCTATGATATCCTGTTAGCGACTGACTTCTCGACCAACAGATAGGTTAGCCTCTCGCGATTTCAGCGGCGTCAAATTAAGCTTTATTTTGGAATACGCTTACTATAATAATATGAAACAATATAATGTATATGCATCTAAGTTTTAGATGTCAAGAATAAAATTATTGGAAACACCATTTTCTTACGCTTTGTTTAAAATATTGTTATATTTGACGGGTCCCCACCTATGTAGGATTCGAACCGCAACTAAAATCTCCTGCGGTTCACAATCAATGTCCAAACTCTAGCTGAGTTCAAAACTTTTGACGTGACAACGTCTTATAAATTGGTTTGCCGGGTGACACTTCTAGAAACTGCGTTACGCTCCGCTCACGTTATGCGCTCATAATGAGAGCGAGTGAGAGGCACGCATGCCTTTCACTTTTTATGTCTGTCTCTCTCGCTCTTAGGCGGGCTAACCATGCCCGAGTCGTTGTCATGTGAAACTTTCGCCCGTATACCGACTTTACAGGCAACCAATTTTTTTTAAACGTTTGTGCGGGGTGACCAGACGCGTTGTACGCTACGGCTTACATATCGCCCTGTTTAAGCTAAGTTAGTACCTTTAATTATGTATATTATATTTATCATCAGGATGTACCAGAGAGGATGGAGCCAGATTCGAGGAGTACCCAATCGTACTGCATGCATGCTGTCGATCCTGAATTCCGGCATGTCGTCAGGTCAACACATATTGACAAAAGTATTGAAGCCAAGAGGAAGGTCGGTGATTAATATTTTAGTATTAATTAATTATTTACAAATACCTCTAGTTAATTTAAAGATAATTATCTCAATAGGTTTGCAATAGTTAATTTGATAAGTTTGTAATCATCATCATCATCATTCTCAGCCTGTAGACGTCCACTGCTGGACGTAGGTCTCCCCCAAAGATTTCCAATGCGATCGGTTGGTAGCGGCCTGCATCCAGCGTGTTCCTGCGATCTTAACAAGATCATCCGTCCACCTTGCAGCTGGTCGTCCCACACTGCGCTTGCCTTGACGTGGGCACCACTCCAGAACCTTCGTGCTCCAACGGGTATCGGTTCTACGTGCTATGTGACCCGCCCACTGCCACTTCAGCTTGCTTATTCTTTGGGCTATTTCAGATACTTGGGTTCTTCTGCGAAGTTTGTAATAGTTTCTTGTAAATAAGGATAATTTTAGCAGGTGATCTCATTAGAAAGGTGAACGTAAATCAGTAACCACTTACCATCAGAGAGGTAATCGTTGACTCATTAGATAATAGAAAAATAATGACAAAATTCCGTTTTAAAAGGTTATCAAACCAATTGTAGATGATTTTGCGACAAAATTACTAATTTTTACATCCATACAATTAAAAAAAAATCATGTACCTACTTTTCTAGTTAGCTACCAAAACATGAATAAGGAATTCCTAAATTTTTTTACATAATTATTATTTCTTCTTTCCTATTTATTTCATGACAAAAAAGTTATTATGACATCACTGTCCTTCGACCTTACCAAACTATCTAACTTCTTAAATATAACATACACACGTCCCCACACGACCCCTCATATGACTATCATGTAACCTCTGATAACACTATCTTAAAAACTTCCGTGATCTCTAAGGACAGCTCAAGTTACATATGCTTGGAATATAAACAATATGGCTCCTTGGAGTATCTTTATTTTTACATTTGTGTCTATTTAGTCTACCTCTAGGTTTATTTAAGACAATAGCTATGAGTTGTTTAAAATAATACATAAACTTATTCAGACACTCGCGTTTTTCTATAATACTTTCATGCATTTTGAACGGGTTCTTACCACGATATTTAATTAATTGAGTTGTCTCGATATTTCAACGTTGTTGCAAACGTCATGATCACGAGAAGACTGGATACTGCGGGTCGATTTAAAAGCAAACAAATCTGTCTACCCTCTTTCTCGTTCGCTTTTGGGTGGTACCACTGGAACTCGAACTCAAAATTTGGTAATCACATTATCATGCTTTACTTCTTTAAAATGATTTTCAATTAATATTGTGTGTAAATGTGAACTTTATTTACAGGTAATAAGGATGCTGTTCGTGATAATACTGGAGTTCTTCGTCTGCTGGACACCGCTTCACGTCATTAATACGGTAAGATTCTACTTGAAAACTTTACCAAATAATCTCACATATTCACTTACCTTTCTGATAAAGAATCGTTAATAGGCTTGGGAGAATCTGAAAAACTTACTGATAATTTACATGAAATTATTCAAAATAAATGATGGATAATATACGATTACGTAATTTACGATTTTAATTGTTTAGAATTCTTTCTAAGTCTTCCCGTGATCATGGCGCTTGCAACAGTGCTGATATCAGGATCGCTCATTTAATAAAATTCATGGTAAAAACCCATTTAGGTTATATAGGTACATCACTCACACAATTACGTGTTTTAAGAAATTTATCAGCAATGTTGCCGGCTTACCTGATTTTAAGTAATTACCGTCGCTCATTAAGCTTTGCACTGACCTATTTTTATAGATCTATGTATCTCTAATGTAGGTATATAGTACTCAAAACATACAAATACAAAATTAAAATCTCTCGTTTATAATTAACCTGCATAACTTTGTACCTGTTTCATGTGATGTCGTATTTAATTTCATTTAAAAGTTCACGCGCCTACAATTTATAACTTTTTGACAAATAGGATTACACACGTCGACAAAACTTCGGAATAATAATTGTTTTGACATTGCTATTTATGTGTTCACCTATAATATACTACTGGGTGAATATGTCTTCTCAAAGCCGAAGTGGAAAATAATTTGATACCTTTTGTTTATGGAATATTTACCTTTTCTATATTTTATGGAAGCGCGTAATGATCCTAGTTACACCAAAAATATATTGAAAAAACAGTTTATCCAATACATATTATAGGTACATCGTGTATATCTAAACAGTAGTGTAGATTATTTTAAAGGCTTGGTATTTAAAAGCTTTTTAAAATATTATATAATATTATGTATGTACTATCATTGAGGGCTAACATAATAGCATTAGCTGTCGAGCGACAATTTCGTAAGGAATTTTTGATATCCTTTATGGACGTTTACTAACTTCTAAGTTTATGGCTTAAATTTTTTAATTCAATAAATTTTCATTTCATTTCATTAAGGCGTTAAACCAAAATCGTTTTTTTATTATAATAAATTCAAGGCCGGTCAATGACTAAGATTTTATGACTATGATTTAGTAGTAATACTATCTTTAAAAGTTCAACCTGTAAGTTTCTTTTTATTGCACTATAGGTAAACGAGCTTACGGTCCACCTGATGGTAAGCGTCGCTCATGAACCTCTATAATACCAGGGCAATGAGAGGCCTTTATCTATCACCTACCCTATACAGGTCTTTTCTTAAACCTCTTTTAAAGAGGGACATGTCATAGCGTAGTATATCTACAAGACCGGTCCCAAAACTTTATGAAATCTCGCCATTGTTCTTTATCATTGTATAATTCCGTAATTTGATATTTTAAATTAAGGGCCCTCACATTCCGGCTTTGTAAAGTACAAAGGACTCGAGTATTTGAGATTTTGCACGAAATTTGAGAATTTCCTAGTCAATTTGTGGGTTCCATATGTTTATATGATACTAGCTTTTGCCCGCGACTTCGTTCGCGTGGACTTCAGGTTCGTCCCGTCTAGCCCCTCTAGTTCGCGACGTCTATAATATAGTACTATTATACCGCAAAAAATGTGCTTTTTTAACGACCTCACATTAGAAACCTCAAAAATAGTAAATAAAAATAGGCTACAAGCCTATGTGTTATTCTGATGTATAAGCTATATTGTGGTAAAGTTTCATTCAAATCCATTCAGTAGTTTTTACGTGAAAGAGTAACAAACATCCATACATCCATACTTACAATCTTTCGCCTTTATATAATATATTAGACTAGGTGACCCGCGCAACTTCGTCTGCGTTACAAAGGGGTTAAAAAATTGTAGCCTATGTGTTATTCTGATATATAAGCTATATTGTGGTAAAGTTTCATTCAAATCCATTCAGTAGTTTTTACGTGAAAGAGTAACAAACATACATCCATACATCCATACATACAAACTTTCGCCTTTTTAATATTATTATGATGAGATACCGCAACAAGATTTTGTCAAAGAGTCCCTCATTATATTTTGAATTATCTAATAAATTGTAATCACGTTTTTGAGAAAGATGAATAAAAAAGATTATTACACTAAGCGTTCCCTTTATATATTATAATTGTGCAGTTTACCCTACACATTATTATAACAAACCAAAAATCAATTCCAAATCCTTTCGTTGTTCAATATATTTCGAGTTCAAAAATAAACTCATAAATCTCCGTCGATTCAAGAAGAAAAACTTTAAGTTCTGTCTGAAGTTTATATGCATTAAAAAGTTAGGGTCATCTCCCCAATTGTCGTTAACGATCAACTGTTCGTTGGAGATGTCTTTGTCCATTTTACTCTTAAAGACATTTTAAAAGGAGATCGGAAACTTTCAAGACTTAGTTCTTAGTACTTTTGTAAAATAGCGGAGTATTTTAAAGTTCTTTGTAAGATGGATATCGAAATTCGTATTTCATATAAAACGATTATTGATGACAGAAGCGTTGTTTGAATATCGACAGTAAGGTTTAATTCTATTTCAAAAATGCATCTAAGCATATAGTTCTTTCGGGGACGGAGCGACGGAAAAGAGTGCCGAGCGCGTAACGCGTCGCGCCGTCCCTCCAAATCCCGTGCTGGGTTCTGGCCTCAGCCGGGGTTCGGACGCTGAGTGTGAGCGGTTGGAAGTTTTAGTGCGGTTCAACTCCCACATCCCCCAAAAAAGCATATAGTTCTGAAGGTAAATGTTGGAAGACTACGTAACACTTAACGAAACTATTTATTTAATAGTTTTCATTGCCTGATGTAATTTAAAACATCATCATCATCAGTCTATAGACGTCCACTGCTGGACTAGCCGATTAGCCTACTCCAGCCTACTGGTTAGCCTACTCCAAACTTCGCCACGACGGCCGGTTCTGCGCTATCTGCATCCAGCGACCTCCCGCGATCTTAACCAAGTCGTCGGTCCATCTTGTGGGAGGTCTAGCCACAGATCTAATAATTAAAACATATGATACGAGTATGCGTATTCACGAACTGTTTCTTTCAAATACCTACATATCATATTTATGTTTTCACAATGGGCCTTGGAGTATCTATACCTCTGTCAACATTAAACTATGTAATACGTTATCTCGAAAGCTAAATAAATACTAAGATTTATTTACAGTCTATCTAAGAAAATACACAAGCTCTAGTAAGTTGTTTCCTTCAATGATCTTCAAAAGGAATATTACTAAGCTACTTGACGTCTACCGCGAACTCATTATTTTACACGGTTGGGTTTTTCTGAGAACGCTTTAAATATTACAGCTAAGTACAGGAAGTGGAAATAAATCAAGCGTATATTCAAAACAGTCTTTCATATTACGTGAAAAAGTCTCGCTTTTTCCATATCCTATGCCGACACGTGAGACCCACCTACGTTAAGATCGATGGGCCCACGCGTCACGTGGTATTTACATCATTGGATGGTTATTTTGATAGTGTGACATCATAAAAATATTGGTAATATAATCGGATACATTACTTTTTCATCCCTTCGAAGGAAAATGGTCAAAATAAGTATCTAGTAACACTTTTAGTCGTAACTGAAGACGATTGGAATATATTTGATAGATATTTTTCTGCATTTCTAATTAACTTAATCAAGTGGATGATTTTCACTAAAAATCACATAATAAGCAGATTTGAATTGTTTCAAATTCACACCAGGCACCAGTTCAAATTAATATCCTAAAAAGAATGAAAAAGAATTAAAAAAAAAAAATAAACTTATTCAGACACTCGCGGTTTTCTATTATACTTTCATGCATTTTCAACGGGTTCTTACCACGGTATTTAATTAATCGAGTTGTCTCGATATTTCAACGTTGTTGCAAACGTCATTATCACGAGAAGACTGGATACTGCGGGTCGATTTCAGAGCAAGCAAATCTGTCTACCCTCTTTCTCGTTCGCTTTTGGGTAGTACCACTGGAACTCGAACTCACATCACGACACACCACACTCACTGTATCTACAAGACTCTCTGAGCATGAACCCTTAGCGACTGTTGTGTTTAGCACTGGATTCCACATACTCGATAATCTGAAGCCGTCACCCCTAGTAAGAACCCGTTGAAAATGCATGAAAGTATTAAAAAAAATAGTTACTACTACGTGAGCAGATGTTTTAAATATTTGCAAGACTCGACTCGTCTCAATGGATACAATAGAAAACGATTGTACTTTTCATTTTTTCCAAGTCATCGATTACACTGAGCACTGAAACTCGGAGATGGCATACGATACGATTCAGGAAATTCAAACCTCGAGGAAACTTTTCAAACAGCTGAATAGATGTTTTAAAAAGAACTAGGAATATTTTAAAGATTGGATTTTTCTGTTCTGATAAAAATGACAAAAGTTAGTTCTTTTTGTGATTGATTAACGTACGAATGAGACAGTAGGTAAATTAATATTTAAGAAGTGGAAAAAGACAATAAAATGTAATGTATAGTACATTACACTATAACTAAACAACAATATAAAAGTATGGCGACCAATAATACCGCGCGAGATCCTGAATCGCGGTGAGGACATTTGCAGAAATCTTTTTTTTTTATTGCGTGGTAGATAAACGAGCCTACGGCCCACCTGATGGTAAGCGGTCACCGTCGCTCATGAACCTCTACAATGCCAATAGCGCGCGAGATCCTGAATCGCGGTTACAACATTTGCAAAAATCTTCGCATATATATACGACATCTGAAATCTACTACAGTGGGCTTCAGCCTGACCGGGCATACACTACCTCGCCCGGTCGGAGATCTCCCTTTGGCTTAATATCACTGATCCCACAATTAAAGAGTAAAATTTTCAAGCTCAATACCGAAGTATTTGCAATTCACTAAATTTACCAACCAGAATGGAAATTGAGATTTTTATGGATATTTTTCCTGCATAACTTGCAGTTATCTAAATTCCAAATTTATACTAAAACTTTAAATTAATGGGATTATACAATAAACCTCACAGACATAACAATAGTCCACACAGAGCTCCATTTAGATTACTATTTGTTAATTTAACGGTGACTAAACCGGGGCTATCTGTTTCAAAGTCCAGTGAACGTTCTCGTGTGATGCTCATAACATTCCGCTCCAATGATGACTGATGAGTGATGTTTTGTCCTAGATAGTCGAAATTCTTGTTGTAGGATATTTGGATTATGTAGATGGTAATTGGTATTAATGAGAGAAGTGAATTATGACAGTTATGTGGTAGTAAGTGTCCCAGCATAAACACGCTGCAGGGTTTGACCACTGGTAGTATGCGATAGGGGCTCTAGTACGGTTCAACGTACACATATAGGCAATTGATCTGGCAATTAACTCAAAACAAAAAGGTGAGAATTCTGAATTAAAAATTTATTAACCATAAGTACATTGGTCCCAATAATTGTCTTCGAATAAAAGAAAGTAAAATTATAGCGTTAAACTTAAACAAAAAATCAGTGTGACAATGGCAGGACAAAACGATTATCATTTAAGTCAGAATTACGTTTCATTTAACAAAATGTCGAATTAAATCCGTGGGAGGAAGTCGACGTAATTATCTCGCTGCTATTTCTAAGCCTGCAATGTTATCCTCATCCCTTATGTCTTACGTTGTTGACCCTCATGTTAATTCTGTAGTGTGATGATAGGGATTTCACGGGGAATTTAGCTTTATGGATAAGGCCCACGATGTTGCGTATTTATAAAATTAGCGATGTTTTGAATGTTGGATTAAGCATCGAACCAATCCAATAAAAAGCTTATGTATCATGTCTTCTTAAAGTCATTATAATTTAAAGGTTATGTTTAATTGTTTTTATTTGTAGGTATTACAGATGCCTATAATTAACTTTTACCTACACTCGATAAAATGAAGGAAAAAGTACCTGCCTCTCCCACTAAATAATTGAAATACCCCGCAGATTATCTCGAGAACGGAAAGTCGTAGACTCAAAATGTGCCACTAAAACTGCAGAAAGATGTCTTTATTTTGGATCCATCAGATTTTCTCTCTAACACAACTTTTGTCAAAATAATCCCATAATCTGTACATAGCTAACTTCTCCCCAGTAGAGTGACGAACACGCCTGCCTTGCGCAAATTGGAGAGCCAAGTTATTACCGACCCTTATAAGTAGATTACATGTTGATTATGATTTCAATTGACAGCGTGACTTTTATAAAAATACTAGCTGACGCGCGCAACTTCGTCTGCGCCGAAAAAAAAAATTAGGGGTGGACTACCCCTAACATTTAGGGGATGAAAAATAGATGTTGGCCGATTCTCATAGGTACCGGATAAGCACAAAAAATTTCATCAAAATCGGTCGAGCTGTTTCGGAGGAGTTCAAGTTCGAACACCGTGACACGACAATTTTATATATTAGATGACCTTTTTTAATTTCCACGTCGGCATACGAGCTAACGGGACACGTGATCGTAAGTGATTAACATCGCACCTCTGCAATGGTTCTCTCTGGGAACACAATGAGGTCGCCACCAACTTTTGAAGACATTTTTAAACGTCGTTTGAAGAAGGACAAGTCATAACGCCCGGGAAATACTGAAAAGAGGATGAGAAGGAGCTCATTCCATAGCGCGTCAAATAGGAATTCTTGAAACGAATAGAATAAAGGCGGTGGTTCCATGTACCTAGTAAGAATGAACTCCCAGCTACACCAGGTGACATAATGACACAAAGGAGATTTGATTGAGACCTGAAGTCTCTTTGCAAAGTTTGTAACAAAGCCCTTACAATAGTAATTGAGTAAAACCTTCACGCGTCGATGCTATAAATGAACTCATTGTAAACATAAGTAATAAGTGTGCCGATTTCACGGTCTATATCCGGAAGGCGGAAACTTTGTCCGTTTCCGGAGCGGAAACATTTACGGATACACTCAGGTCGTAATCGGAACGGCTTGCACCGTCTCGTAAATTGTAGGACCTCCATTATTTTAATTGATGATCGTTTTTGATCAATTTTCGGGGTTGTAAGCAGATTGTTGGGACCTTATAAATTTATGTTCGGTCGTCCGTTTGTAAGGGATATTTCGGGACAAAATGAGAAGGAAAGGGAACATTTATTGGAAAATCCCTAAAGATGTTATATAGGTACTTTACTGAAATATTTAGTAAACACGGTGTTGTATTAAAAAAAAACCCTTAATAGTTGAATCTCTGACCTTACTATTTACATATAGGATGTAGTAGATAACGACCTGTTTTACCCGTCGCTAAAAATTTACATGTGACATGTTAGAATGTAACTGCGCGAGGTATTCGTCATAGGATTTCACTTTAACGTGGTTATCGAAAAAAAGAAATAGAGGAAAAGTTTATATTGTGTTTGTGTTTATAAAAGTGTAACCATCCGGTGATTTCCTCCAACTGAAAAAAAAAAAAAAAAAAAAAAAAAAAAAAACCAATTCTTAGAAAACTGGCTTAAGTACTTTTCTTTATAATAGGAAAGTTAATACTTTCACTTACATCAGAAGTATGGGCACGCGTTCAGAATGTAATAAAGGGCATGTTTTTAGGAAAGATTTCATTAGTTTTAGAGCCTTTGTACGCGACTTGATATGTGTAGGAATTCTGTTTTAGTTATTGACAACACTCGATTTAGGTTCATATTTTAGGCAATTTTTATTATTTTAAGTTATAATTGAAAATACTATCGTATTTTTGTATAAGTAATTAGAATAATGTAGATGTTTATTTACGACATTGATTTGTAACTACATTTATTATTTTATTTTAGTACTTTGGCTACAAAACTACAGTAAAATTTAAACCTATTGAAAACTATTTAAAACTCCTTTATAATACTTTACTGTGAAAAAAGAAACTGTATTGAAATAATTCAGTTCAATTCTTAAGTTTTTTCGGCAAGTTTAAAAAAAAAAATTCATTCTTTGCAGTATTACGTTAAGTAAGAATATAAACGTTCCAGCTTATTGCATTCTTCAATCTCAAAAATAAATATTTAAGTTGTGCAACTTTTTCAAAGTATACAGAGACTTTTTCATTTAATATTCTACACCATCTTTTCTTTCGTTGAGCACACAATAAACTTTTTCACTTAAAAATGCTACCAACGTTTTTATTTCCAACAATTTTAATATAATTTTTTGAATCTTTGCCAAAGAGACAACAGAGAAATGCAACAAACTTGAAAATAACTGAAAAGGAATATTAAAGCATTCGAAATGTAAAAGGTAGTTTCGAAAGCATTTCCGCTGAGGTTTCATTTTACCTTTAACAATTTCGCTCTGAAAAGAATGTTCAAAAATTTCGTACTCTTTATGCACTGATGTGTATTTGCTAGTTCAAATTTGGATACGAAGCTTTTCATAGGAAATGAAGAACAAATCTCTTTTAACAGTGTTTTAGAAGATTAATTCTAGCTCCATTTCAACTCGTATTTTTAAACAATAACGCTCTCTTAATTGGTATTTGGTAGAATGTTTTTACTTTTTTAAATTGATTGCTACTCGTTAGTCTCGTTAAAACTCAGGAACAAAAATATCGAGTTTTCGGTGTGATTAATAGTCCAGTTTCAAGTCTAAACAACAAAGATGGGTCATTGTGCTGGCTATACAACTCCGCCTCTTTTTACGTGGAACAATTCATAATTCATGAATTTTTTGTGATTGTACTTCAATTGTAAATACGTATGGGTATTGACATACATACCTACTCACAAATACAGAGAATTTTGTAAATTTTATATTCAAGCAAAACGTCTTGATCGGAATGACTACACTACGACATAAATCCATTTTTTTTTACATTTACTCTTACCAAAAAACTTAATTACTGGGACATAATTAATATCACTAGTATCATTTACTGCGTACGGTGTGCAGAAAAATATGTCTTAGAGCGTAATACGTCGTGCCGCTTCGTATGACACCGTGCTGTGCTCTTTCTCATTCCGGATTCTGAATCTAAGTGTGAGTAGTTGGAGGTTTTATAATACAGTTTCGTCCCAACAATGGTGCTGGTATAAATCCCTTTTATCCTTAAAAAGGTACCACTTTGAATGCCTAAACCTCATTAAAGTCCTCTATAGTTGTGATCTAATCCCTCGGGAACCTTAGTAAATCAATGTCGGCACAACAGACTCATTAGTGAAACAATAGCCTTCAGCGTCTTCCGTAATCAGGGGTATGATTGAATATTAATAGAAAGTAATGTGTAATCAAAATATTTAGGATTAGATTCTAGCTAATTATTTGTAATTTAAGAAATCGCTGTCTGTTCTTACGCAAATAACACATGTATGTTTTTAAACATAATCTAATATATATTATAAAGGCGAAAGTTTGTATGTATGGATGGATGTATGGATGTATGTTTGTTACTCTTTCACGTAAAAACTACTGAATGGATTTGAATTAAACTTTACCACAATATAGCTTATACATCAGAATAACACATAGGCTACAATTTTTGAACCCCTTTGTAACGCAGACGAAGTTGCGCGGGTCACCTAGTGTGTAAAATTTTCCGAATAAATATATTTTTGTAGATAGTTTTATAAGAATTCCCGATCGCGTTCACGTAAGACAAAGACAAATTAAAAGAAAAGTTCCGGTAACCATATGTTACAATAGAAAAAGATCAATAAATCAGATCGTATGTTTTTTTCACACCCGTACAGTCCTTAACCTCAGTTTCTGTGCCTTGCGATAATCAAGCACAACCGACATTTGATGGTCGCAACATAAGTCGCATGCGTTTTTTACAAGTCGCAACCCACAGAAACAACCAACGAACAACGCAACCTTACGTTGATTGTTCCTGTAGCTTCTCTTGATTATCACAGACTGTCCGTTCACACTCAAATCTATATTTCATATGTCTATTTTCCGCATCTTCAATTTTTTTGGAAATAGTTAAAAAAGTAACAATATTCCGAATAATGCTTCGATAGAAGGTCTTTATCCTAACATCGGATTCTTAATTTCAATTACAAGTGTTTGTATTTGAAAAAACTATAGCTGCTTTGAATCGAAGAACGGATGGCCGATGGTGCACAAAAAGTTCTGGAGTGGCGACCATAAACCGATAAACGCAACGTGGGTAGAACTCCCACAAGATGGATCGACGATCTGGAGGCCTACCACGACCTCTTATTGCGATCCAATTTAGGACCTAAACTGAATTGTTTTGTTATTACCACGAGGCCTTAATTGCGATCGAATTTACTGTCAATTTTCGTATAGCGATTCAGGAGTGAAGTTACACCGCCTGTGTAACTTTTATTTAATTCGTTCAATTGCGCTATAATCCGTACCATGACCTGGTCAGGATCGCGGGAGGTGACTGGATAATATAGTGCAGGACCGGCCGTTGTGGCGAAGTTTGAGGAAAACCTATGTCCAGCAGTGGACGTCTGGGCATAGGCTGATGATGATAGCTAGCCTACCTACCTACCTACATATTAAAAATAATTCGTGTTTGCTAATAGTCACACATTGATTATAAACTAAACAATCGCGTCCGTTGCACGCCACCAAAACCCACCTTAAGCGTAACAAAACCTTACATAAATCATTGTTTCCATTCACAGATATACCTATTCTACCCGGATCAATTGTATGAATACATCGGGTCCAAAGGCGTGGTTTGTTCCCAACTCCTGGCATATTGTTCATCGTGCTGCAATCCAATCACCTACTGTTTCATGAATAGAAAGTTCAGGCAGGCGTTCATAAACTTGTCCAAAAGCTGCAGGATCTTTAGGTAAGACTGTCTTTATAATTGAGTATGAATTTGTATGTATGGATTTGTGTTCGCTTTATTTGTAATTTTATTGTGTAATGTATAGGTATAGGTGTTGTTATTTCGATCTAATATTATAAGATACACTGAACCAAACAGTTCAAAGAAGTGGTGCGAAATGAACTAAACATCAAGCTCCAAAACGTTATCTTAAGATTTTAATACAATTTAAATCTTAAGTAATTGAAAATGAACGCTGAACTCTTTGACTTTAGATTTGAACATTTTTCATTTGATCGTAGGTTATTGATTAAACTGTGGAATCTTCATTGAATTATAAGTGGAAATGCTTAACATTAGATTCCTGAATTGCTAGGTACCAAGAAAAAAATTGAGGTAGAAAATAGGTTTAGTACAAAATAAAAATTTTAAAGAACCTTGTAGACTTAAACTTACGAACTAGTTCAAAAAGTTGAAACATACCAAATCTATATTCATTTATTTTCACTTATTTTTTACATTATATTTAAATTAGTAGAATTGTATACAATCTGCATAACTGTATAATCCTTATTGGCTTTATTGATGTTAATACTTTAATGAAATATTTTGTAAACACGCTGTTGGATTATCATAAATTAATGAAAAAAAAAAAAAAAATTACTTTTTTTAAAAATTAAATTAGATGATAAAATTTAAAAATACAATATAAAAAACAGAAGGCCACTGAAGACGAGGTCTACGACCCAAGCCATCAGTGGTCAGGGCTCAAGAGAGAGGAACCTCCTCACAATACGCGCCGTGTCAAGAACGACCGCCGCGCTGAATCAGGCCCTTTACCCAGCCGGGGAGCGAAATCTTCTCTAGAAAACATGTTAATTATTATTATGTTAAGTTAAACAGGATCGTGTTGTGCCAAATCATACCAATCTACATCGACCTCATTCCGAGATATTTAAGTTTTAAGTTTGATATATTCATAATTTGGGTTGGTTCCAGACATCCTTAGTTTTTTGATAACTTTGATTCTACATGCCAGATTGAAATCAAACTTACCGACATGATAATAGAGGTGATTTTACGTTAGATAATAAATACATATAACGCAATTTTGGCCAAGTTGTGGCTTGGTATGATTTGGCACAACACGATCCAACTGTAAAGTGATCAAAACTTTCTTGAAACTCCGGATAAAACCAGTTTAGTGAATTTGACATTTTGACATGACAACGAGAAGAGAACCTCTTGAACTTGAAACTCATTGCCAAAATATTGGACAGGTCATAGGAAATTTTCCTTTCGTTCTATTCTTTGTTCATAATAAAAGACATTCAACATTATGTATATTATTTCTTAATAGATATAGAATTATAGGGTGGGCAATCTAACGTTTGCATTTTGAACTACTGTTTATTTTGAGAATGACAGTTCAAATGTCATTCAATTTTTTGTTCATAATTTAGTTAAAGGTTTGACATTTACGAAATGGGACGTTTTCGGTTCGCCCCATGGGCAGAAGATCGTTTGGCCGAAGATGAGCATTTTTACCGAAAAATCGTCTTCTCAGATGAAGCCCATTTTCACCTCGGAGGCTATGTCAATAAGCAAAATTGTCGCATCTGGGGGTCGGAAAATCCACACGTCACCATTGAGAAGCCAATGCACCCACAAAGAGTTACGATTTGGAGTGGGTTTTGGTCCGGCGGCATCATTCGAAAATGAGCAAGGAGCCGCTGTTACGGTCAATGGCGAGCGTTACCGTGCCATGCTCAACGAATTTTTGTTTCCAAAAGTTGAAGAGTATGACATGGACGACATTTGGTTTCAACAGCCAACATGACAGTCGAACTTTTAGAAAAATGCAAACTTTATATGGCCCGCCCCTTATTACATCTGGAATTTACATGAACAACAAAGTTCGAATGAAAAATGTTTATGTGTTAAAAACCTGTTTTCATAATATGTATATTGCAGATGTAATAATTCTATAAAAGGTTACACAGTACCTACATTATTTACATTCCAATTTTGTAATACAATGTAATTTAGACTTATTCAAGTGGGTAGTAGGGTCGTATATAATTCAAATAGCCGCGAATTTTGTTGGCCTGAAGAATTAGTATAGCAGTGTCTAATTGTAGAAGCTACGGCGATGGTGAACACTTATCGTCAGATGGTTTGTGGTTTATGGTTTTAATTGTATTTATTAACTACTCCTCTTAATTGGTTTTCATGTACATTACATGTAGGTATTTACCATTTTCCCCATTAGTAACAACCAACAAAGAAAACACTAATGATGTAACTAATTATTGGCTCTTGTAATGATATCTCACAAATATACAATAAATAACATTGATTAAAAAATTATACATATCTATAACAAGCCAAACTCAAGATAACGAGCCAATCTCTGCCGATGACAGCCAATTATTTTTCGTAAAACCATAGCCTCCAGTGAGACGGTTTGACCCTCAGGCTCTGTTTCCGAGAGAAATCGGAGGGAGGCAAACAGGCGACTCCGCCCCCGGTCAGCTCCAGCCAAGAAGTGACAGCCTGCGTCATTAGGGGGAGCCACACTGGACGCACTGGTATGTTAATATTCTATACTACTCACCCACGCAACTTCGTCTGCGTCACAGAAGTTGGAATATATAAGAGTGTTCCCGTAAGTATAAACCTTCTCTAGACTTCCACGAATATATCAAGATTAAAATTAGCCAAATCTGTTCAGTTATTGTTGAGTTTTAGCGACAGTAATGAACATCAATTGATTTGTATCAATAAGATTATTGTAAGGTGGTATGTTTAATTATCTATCGGAAAGTTAAAAAAAAATAAAACACGAGGTGAAGCAACAAAACAAATGGCTAATCTCTGCTCAACGCTAAATAATCTGCATAGATTTTTTACTGGTTTTATTCGATACATTTAAACCACCTCGGGCTATACAAGATAAATTGTCATTAAAATTTGTTGTATACTTTAGGCTGTTATTTTTGGTTACGTATGTAGATTTATAAATGCAAAAGCTCGTCAAAAACAACGAAGTTTCGTTTAAATAAAAAATAAAAATGTAACAATGTTTTGTATTTTATTAGTTACATACGAATATGTATCGCCTACGGGTATTACTAGATGATATTTTCGCTTAATTCGGCCTTTCTCGAACAAAAATAACCTTTCATCCGCAGTGTGTCATTCTTATTTTTATCAATGAGGGTTCTAACAAAAAATATGCTATCGCGTACTCATGACATCCTTGGACTTTTTGTAATAAGGTGTTCTATAACTGAACATCATGATAATATAAAGTTTTACCTGTTCCTATAAAATAAAGAAATCATCTATTATGGAATAAAAAATCAAAGGCTTTTGCTGGTTTATACTCAAAAACCAAAATTTTGAAATTATATAGTTAGTTCTTTTGCAAATTTTGAAAATTTACACATACATACATACTACTATATTATTAATAACATAATCTGTGCTATGTTATTAATATCTTTGTTAAGTCAGTATTCGAGATTTCCACGTAGAACCTGCTGAGGTAGCCACACTAAGGTGGTCCTGTCTGCATTGCATGTCGTGATCCAATCTGGTTTCAGCACTACATTCCGTTAATCAAAAGGGTTTTACGGCACAAAGATATTATTTCTACATTTTGCGCCTATTTAGCTCATAATCATTTCTGTGAACGATTTAATACTAACTAGCTGCTGCCCGCGACATCATCTGCGTGAACTCTATAACCCGTTTTTGTCTTCATCCCTTTTTTCGCAATAAAAGGCAGCCTATGTCCTTTCTCAGTGCTTAAAAATTCAGGCCAAATTTCATCAAAATCGGATGTTTAAGCGGAAAAGCGTAACACACAGACAGACATACAGAGTTACTTTCGCATTTATAATATTGGTAGGGATCATCAATGGCCATCAGGTATCATGACTATCATAAGAAACCCTTGTACCAAAGTATTTAAACATTAAAAAACTTAATAACCAATTCTAAATTAACAATTAACTCCTAAAAATAACACAGCGGCTTACCCATACATTAGATTAACTAACCAAATTATATTCCGTAATATACTTCGCTTAATAACTCATATGCCTAAATACACTTTAATGAAATCATGTTAAACAGAAATTTCTGGACGGGTAAAGAGTTCTACCCACGCCCGGGGACCGAATTTAATTTGAGACGCGCTAAGAACATTTTAACTCAAACGAAATTAAATGCTCTGACATGTGGAGCCGTGAAGCAATCATGAACTTTGTTAGCGAAAGCTTAGACTTTAACTTAGGACTTAAGTTTATATCAAACTTGTAAGTCTACTTAGGAAATTCTATGATATATAGGACGGACTAGGAAAGTCTAAACCACTAGGATTTGTATTTGATAGACAAAGGTTTTCACGAGTTAAACTTTTTAAATTAGATATTAATAGTAAATCGAAAAATCTAGATTCTAGTGCTACATATCAAAAAAGATGGACGTAACAATCTTAGCCAGCACTCTACTTCTATACAGGGTGGATCTGTAACTTTGGACAATCTGACGTGGGGTGAATGACCTGTTGAAATAAAACTTAGAACCACTTTTATTGTAGGAATGGATAAAAAAAAAATTCATCATAGTATTGGAAGAAGATCCGACCCTACATCGACCTTCACCGGGTTGATAATAGAATCAAACTTATTTTATATCAAACTTCGTAAATTAGAGAATATATTTTATTCATAATAGGTTGCCTAAAAAAATCCTGGACCGAACATTAAAAAAAAAATTAAAAGTGGATTTTTTATAAGATATTTTTTACAACATGATGATAATAAGATAATTTTATGTTGAACGTAAAGCATAAAACATATAGAATATGCCTACGTAGGGTTGCCAATCATTTACCTTACCGGTATACCAAAACTAGGTAGGATTGATAATAGAAAAAAAATTCATTGTAATATGTTGCGTTGTGGTATAGAGCTGGACGGACTGGAAGGCGAGGAATGTGTTTAGCAGCGGCTCACAAAGCACTGCTTTGGGAAGCGGCGTCCACCCCGCCCTGCCCGCGCCATTCGTCTCAAGACCAATCACACAGGTACACAAATATATTATAAATTATAAGACTTTCATGCGTTTTCAACGGGTTCTTAGGGGTGACGGCTTCAGATTATCGAGTATGTGGAATCCAGTGCTAAACACAACAGTCACTCGCGGGTTCATGCTCAGAGATTCTTGTAGATACAGTGAGTTTGGTGTGTCGTGATGTGAATTCGAGTTCCAGTAGTACTACCCAAAAGCGAACGAGTGCGAGGGAAGACAGATTTGTTTGCTCTTATATAGAGCCCGCAGTATCCAGTCTTCTCGTGATCATGACGTTTGCAACAACGTCGAGACAACTCAATTAATTAAATATCGTGGTAAGAACCCTTTAAAAATGCATGAAAGGTTTATAGAAAACCGCGAGTGTCTGAATAAGTTTATAAATTATAAGGTTACATTGTTCCCCGACATTGCAGAGGTCCATGAGGGATGGTAGCTGCTTATGATGAGGTGGTTCTCTTCTCAAACTGATAAAAGGTTACTTAAAAATCACATTAAAATTAGTTTCGTAGTTTTAGAGATGTATGCATACATGAAAACAGACAATGGAAAGCGAGTTGTTTTTACCTTACTTCAACTTAAATTATATATGTCACCGGAAAACATCACATCTATAATCTTTATAACCTAGAAAATTTTATGAATGTACGGTTCTTGTTGTTTTCTGGTGATATCTGCATCGTATTCGTTCATCATCATCATCAACAGTAATTTATAATGATGTTTTCTCACAGGTAATAGAGACAGGCGAAGAAGGAAGCCAGTTCCTGTACAAGATAACTTGGTGCAGGAGCAGGCAGCCCAAAGCAGGGCCCATACAACCACTTTATGAATAAACTATTAACAAACTAATTGTGCAAAAAATAAAGTGCATTTTACTTTGGAATAAAAAGATACATGAAGTTATAGAGAATAAATACAGTGATTTTGCTGTGGAATAAAAGATAAATAAAGCTATGAATAGTGAATAAAGTGAATCATTGTAAATAAAGAAAGTTATTGTGAATTACAGTGAAAACAAAGATAAATGAAATTACAATGAATAAATAAAATTATTTTACTGTGGAATAAAAACATACATGAAGTTATAGGGAATAAATGCAGTGACTTTACTGTGGAATAAAACACAAATAAATTTATAGTGAATAAATACAGTCATTTTACCGAGGAATAAAACACAAATAAATTTATAGTGAATAAATACAGTGATTTTACCGAGGAATAAAAAATCAATAAAGTTACAGTGAAAAATGTAATGATTATTAACTGGAATAAATGATAAACGAAGTTATAGTTATAATTAAAGTGAATGATAGTGTGGAATTTAAGATAAAATGAAGTTATTGTGATTGAATGCGTTATACAGTGGAATAAACGTCGAACGAACTTACTAAAGAATGAAAGGTAGGTAGTAGGGGTGTGCGAATAATTCGAACTTACGAATTATTCGTTGCGAATCGAATATTAATATTAATATTCGAATCAACGAATCGAATTATTCAATTAAAGAAACTCGACGAATATTCGAAAAATTTCGAATAATTCGAAAAGTTTCGAATAGCATCGAATTTGACTACAACGATGCATTGTAAATAGGATAATATTTTGAATGGGCTAGATGTCAGATTTTGTGCTTTTTGTTTGTGTGATTGTAAAAACTTACGTTCTCTGGTTAAAACATTAAGTTCTTGAGAATCATCATTTCGAATTATTCGAGTCGATATTTGCACACCCCTAGTAGGTAGTTAATGAAAGGTACTGCCAGCTGGGACTGAAAACCAGCGCTGGATATTGGCATTTGTCCTGCTGGTATGTGTCAATGTACAGCATTATGCGGAGTCACAGCTGATTTGTGGTGAAAGAGAAATTTCTCTTATTTTTTGTGTATTATTTGTTTTTTATCATTGTATGTTTTTTTTTCATCACAAATAAAGAATGTCTATGAATGTCTAAAGGTATAGTGAAATAAGTAGATTTCTTTGTGATACAGTGGAATAAAAGATTAATGAATTTATTGCGAACAACACTGTGGAATAAACTATATTTGTCAATTTGTTATAATTGTTGATATGAACAATATTTGATGTTTAAAAGATAATTTTTAATTATATTATTACAGTGGATTAACCTATTGTGAATAATTGACGTGCATTAAAATAAGAACTTCAATGATCGAACTTTTGCATTATTTGTGTAATAAACGCATTTTACAATAGTAAAGTCATAATTAAAAAATCATAATGCTTTTAACTTTAAATTAAATTATAAAGGAACTTATTTTGAACCAGTTCAATTTAATTTTACGGTCTAGTGTGAATTTCCTAAAATTGATAATTGATAACTTATTCAGACAGTCGCGGTTTTCTATAATACTTTCATGCATTTTTAACGGGTTCTGACCACGATATTGAATTAATTGAGTTGTCTCGATATTTCAACGTTGTTACAAACGTCATGATCACGAGAAGACTAGATACTGCAGGTCGATTTAAGAGCAAACAAATCTGTCTACCCTCTTTCTCGTTCGCTTTTGGGTAGTACCACTGGAACTCGAACTAACATCACGACACACCACACTCACTGTATGTACAAGACTCTCTGAGCATGTTAAAAGTGCTATGTCTCAATTATTGAGAAAACTCAATTAATTAAATATCGTGGTAAAAACCCGTTGAAAATGCATGAAAGTATGATAGTAAAATGCTTAGTGCAAGGGTCGGATTTATTCTTGATTGGCTTCAAAAAGAAGATTTTTATGTGTTGTAAATAGTAAAGTTTAAATTACAATCTCATAAACGGGTTTAAATATCCTTGAATAGACTTTATTACTTAAAAATTTGAGAATTAAAACTTGTATAATTTTGTAACTTAGTAAATAGGTTGGTGTCTAATATATTTGATTACAATAAATAATTAAATATCTCAAGACGGATACGAATTTGAAAATATAAGAACACATATTATATATCAACTTGATAATCGATTAACACTGATATTCTTGAATTTATTGAGATTTACTCGATTTATATTCTTAACATCGATATTAATTTCTATGAAATCAATTTTTTTAAACTGTTGTATGTAGAGTTTTATGATGAGATTATCACGTAATAAAACCTGATTTTTTTTATCCTAAATCAGGAGGAAAAAAATACAATTTCTTTTACAAATGAAGTTGAAATTGAACAATTAAAAATTCGTCAATTTCAATGTCTTAGAAAGTTCCTAGTCTGTAGTTTCAATATCGGTCCGATGCTTTTATCAAACGACAAAGGGTCAGTGGTTCTTTTGAGAGAAACTTTACTGTAAAACAATACAGAAAATGAATATCTTGAAAACACATTTAATTGAACAATACTGTACAAAGGTTAGAAATGAAAATTAATTTAAAGGTTCTGAGAAACTAGTTTTTGCAACTATCAGATTCCTTGAGAAAATTCCTTTACTTTTGTCCAAATCATTTTATTTTACCACTAAGACTATGAGTGAGTGGATGTAGGTTTAAATTAGATCCGTAATAAATATTTAATAGGGGTGTGCGAATAATTCGAACTTACGAATTATTCGTTCCGAACCGAAAATTAATTATATAATCTGACATCTAGCCCATTCAAGATATTATCTACAAAATACAAAATTCTTAACCTATTTCCGATGCATCGTCGTAGTCAAATTCGATACTATTCGAAATTTCGGATTATTCGAAACTTTTCAAATTATTCGATTTGACTTTGTATATTAATATTCGATTCAATTCGATTCGATTCGAACGATATTCGCACACACCTAATATTTAATTAAACTAATTTAATTCATAATTAGTATTTCGATGTTACATGATGATGCAAGTATTACTGTGAAAATTATCGTTAAAATTTTATAAAACTTGAAGTCTGGTTGTGTCACCGATTAAACGTTCTTAATAAAAAAACTTGAATAAATTGCATCTTCATGTAAAATGTTGAAGCAGTTATTGAAGATTTGAAATTATTAAATACATTCCTAGAACATTAGAATTTTTAAATTGGAAAATTTAACGTAATTTTGTCTTTATTAAATATATCAAGAGAATGCATTACATAGTAATCTTTATAAGATAAATATTTGTGTTATTTAAAAATAAAACATTATAATTAAAGTGAACTAGAACAATGTTAATAGATGTATAATTGTAATATTATGTACATAATACGAGTATAGTTGTACGTTTTTAATAATAAAAATATTTGGAAAATAATATTTCTGATTTTTTTAATTAGTACGCCTAAAAGCTACTATCTCATGTTATCATACACTTTGTAGTCCATCATAATCGATTTATATCCTGGAGTTAAAATATATATCTTGCCATCAGTTTTAGACGTAAATTCTATCATCATACAATAAAATCATGCATGTAAATGTTAAGTACCAAAAACATATTTTTTTCACTAAATCATTATATTACAGCGCAAATATGACAAACCTTATTATAATACGTTGGGGTCTTTTCCACGTTTTTGTAAAAGCCTTTGATACTCACGTAATAAAAATTCATATGTCTCTTAAGGGATTTGCATCCAAAATCCCGTCCCATGATCATAATATGGAAATTTTCAGCGCACCCTTCCGAGAGAATATGTCGTTCAATAGGTGATTATTTGATCCATAATAATATATCTTACTTTTATTGCTAAAGTAAAATACTAAATAGTAATGTATGTGACACTAAAAGCAAAATGAACTTTAGAGCATAGCAATTAATTTATTTATTTCTTCTTTTCGAGTTCCTTATCGCGCGTTATCGAAAGGGGGCTAGACGGAAATTCTTATGAAAAAGTTGTTACGACACTTTTTTGTTATAGATGATTATCGCTAGATGGCGCTGTGGTCAAAATATTTTATAAAACAATTCCTTATTTTGTTTTATATGATTAATGCTAGATGGCGCTCTGATCAAAATATTTTACTACAATTCCCTCACTAATTAATCGAAAGGAACTTCGTTCCATCCGGTTGTCCCTTGACACCTCTCAAGTTTTTTTTGTTAGCTGAAAGAGAGCTCGTGAACGAATCGTGGAAGTAAAGCGATTTCCACCTGTCCAAGGAAAAAGTATTAAGGCCAACATTGTACTTTTCATTGAGCATAAAATTTAATAAATAAATAAGTAATTTAGAGATATTAAATTATTTAGTAACAAAATGCCTTATTTTTCTCGGTATTAAGTTACCGTCTCTAATATATCTGTAGTGTTTGAAGATAGCAAGACTACTACAATATAGTCTAGCATATAGAAATCTTCTTAAACCCCACTCAAAGAATAGCTAGACTTTCTATAAAGCCCAGTGCTATTTTGGTCCTAAGTACACGTAGCATTATGTGAGTTTGTCCCTGAGTATTATGTCCGTCTAGATCCATTGAAGACCCTATCTCCTAAACGACCGGTCGCCTGTCTGTAGCTGTATGTGATAGGCGGCTTAGATGGCTATACAGGGTGCTCTATGAACAACGAATAATCATAGACAATAGTAGAGCTATTGGCTCTGATCTCCAACGGGCCACCTTATCATAAGTGGTATTTTGTAGGTATTGAAATGAATAAATATACATGATGCATTTAAATTATTGTCCTTCTTGAAATATTAATTATAATGTAAATGCCAAACTCACGCCTCAAATAGTGTCTCAAATACTGTTCAGTTTTGAATAGTTTGAAGTAAAGTATCTATATACTATCATATTTGGATTACCTATTTAAGCAGTTTAACCAAAAATCAGCTCAGCACATTACTTCTTTTGTTCGTACCGGAAGCGGATACTTAGTTAAGTGTCACTCAACTAATTGATGATCTCGTAACTTCTCAACGATGATTACGAACACTTTCATCAGTGCCATTTATAAGTTGCTTTTATTTTTAATTTTTACTTCACTTTGTTCAACGCTATGATGAAATTTTATGCATTATTTCTCGGGCTACAATAATAATTTAAAGTTTTGTAAATAGTCATTACTATGGACTATTAATTTTTATTCCTCTTCGGTATTCCCAGAATTCTGTGACTTGTCCTTTTTCAAACGAGATTCAAGACGAGTTCTATAGCCCTGCGCTGAATGGTGAAAATGTAGGGATCCGTTTAGTTCCGCTACTCAGCAGCCAGGTCTGCATTTCCGAGTTGGGGAGCAATAGAACTATGTACCAAGTTTTCAGCTTACCTCAAATACCTTTTTTTTTTCATTTGGAGGAAATCACCGGATCCCGGGAGGGCGGGCGGGGTATGTGGGAGTTGAACCGCACTAAAACCTCCAACCGCTCACACTCAGTGTCCGAACCCCGGCTGAAGCCAGAACCCAGCACGGGGTTCTGAGGGACGGCGCGACGCGTAACGCTCTCGGCACACTTTTCCGTCGCACCGCCCCCTACCTCAAATACCTACCAAAAATAAGCGATAGTTCTATGGCTATAATAGGTAGTCTAATAAATTAGTGTCTTATCCACTCGCTTGGGGCTGTAAAATGTCACCTAACTAGATATTAATTTTGGTTAGTTCCCAATTGATTAAGGACACATATCACGTGGCAAACCGAACACCTAAACTCCTATTAAAGTTTACAAACTTCTCGAACGTTGTCAAAGCAAATCAATATTGGAATTGGCGGAACACGCATCCCGAACTTCTAAAGTTACTCTGTGTGAGGGAAATGAGAAATAACTATTAATTGAAGGGTGGGTCACATATCCAAAACTTTCGCTCTCCAAATGAAATTGAAATGAAATTTTTATTTTTTTATTATTACAGTTTACATTTGTGTTTTAGAGCAGCGAGTCCCGTACTAAGCTGTAGCTTGTGCTACGGGGCTTCTTTACAATAACCAGGACGGACATGTCGATCTAGTAAAATGTAATAGGTAGTACAAAAAGAAAAGAAAATTAAAATACAATATACAACTTCTAACAAAAACAAAAAAGACCTACTATAAATTTGAGGATTTTGTAAAAGGTGAGCAAATACAAATGAGAAGGTAGAGTATGAATTTAGTGATGTGTATAAGTATGTCTTTGTGTGTTTGTGTGTGTGTTTTTGTGCGTGTGTGTGTACATGCGAGCGCGGGCGTGTGTGTGTGAAACTCAGTAGTTTATAGTCAACAACTTTTCGGTGTCTATATACGAGAGCTTTTGATTTAAGCAATTTCATCATCATCATCAACGGCCTGTAGTCGTCTACTGCTGGATATAAATCTCCCTCAAATCTCGCCACAATGACCAATTCTGTGCTATCTGCATCCAGTGATTTCCCCCGGCCTTGACCAAGTCTTCGGTTCATCTTGTGGAAGCTCGTGGCCGCCACTCAAGAACTATTCTGACACATCGGCTATCCGTGATACGTACTTAGTTCATCATCATCATTATCAGCCTGTAAACGTCCACTTCTGGAAATAGGCCTCCTCCAAGGATTTCCAATGCGACCGGTTGGTAGCGGCCTGCATCCAGCGTGTTCCTGCGATCTTAACAAGATCATCCGTCCACCTTGCAGCTGGTCGTCCCACACTGCGTACTTAGTTAAGGCAATTTAATTTCAAATAAATTTTAACATGTTCTCTTTATAATAAAGATAATAAGGAATGGTATAAAAGGTAAAAGAGTTTCTATACTAAAATACGTAGTTTAAGACGAAACCAACTAATAACTTTACCACTTCAAAATCTAATTTCTCCTGCCGTACATTTCGAAGTTGTGTTTCGAATTGAGAAGATAAGTTTAAAGAGAACTAGCAGTAGGTAAGTACCTCCTAGTGTTTCTAATTAGCTCTTTGGAACAATTAGATGCGGCGAACAAAGCACTTAATTGGTGTGTTGTAGGTATTTTAGAAAAAAGACAGCTCTGAATACAAAGATCTTAGTGTATCGTATAGTGTTAACTTGAAAAATAATTTCGCCCCTGACTTTTTAATTTGAGCAATTTCTTCGTAACGTTAGTTGCTTTGTGAAAAGTTTAAAATCGTAGTAAAGAAATCATTATAAACCGTAAGTCCGGCAAATTCCCTAAACTAAAAAAGAACTACAATGATTGCAAACCACCGCGGTCATCCACGGTCCGTTTCAGGAACACTTTTTTGCCACGCACCATCCGGCTATGGAATGAGCTCCCCTCTTCGGTATTCCCAGAGCGCTATGACTTGTCCTTCTTCAAACAAGGCTTGAGGAGGGTTCTTAAAGTTAGGTCGTAGGTCCCCTCAATGTCCCCTGACATTGCAGAGGTTCATGAGCGACGGTAACTACTTACGATCAGGTGGCCCGTTGGTTCGTCTGCCTACATGGCAATAAAAATAAAAAAAATATATTAGCACAACTTACTGACCTCAAGGAAAGTTTTTGCCTTTTCATCCTGAAATCCAGATCTTAGACAGGTTCACAATGTTACTGTACTGTAACAATCCATTACTGTCCACTGCTGGGCTCAAGTCTCCTCCGAAGAGGGGTTAGGCAGAGTCCGCTTACCCAACGTGGATTAGGGACCTTGTTAGAGTGACCCTAAAAGTTTCCGGTCACCCTTAATTTTAGTTATAATATGCAATATCCAATACCAAAATAAATATAAGCAAGGTTAGGTTTTTGGATTTAAATTTGAATTCAGATTGAAGATTGGCCTACAACACGATGTCATTTATACGACTACAATATTATCAATTTGAAACTAGATGAGGTCTCATTCAGGAATATTTGCATATTTTCATGATATTCTAGTTAAGCTAGACTGATATTAGTTTGGAACCCGTCCGCTTGGCTGGATATAAATTAAAGTTTCGTCGCAATAAACATTTTACCCTTTGTCTGTAGATGGCTAGGGAATAAATTAAAAATAGACGACAGTTTAATGAGAAATCAAGAGTTCGTGATCTTTGTACTACATAGACATTCGCGACGGGAAAGTGTGCCGCAGTGCATAATGCGTCGCGCCACCCTGCATAACCCCGTGCTGGGTTCTGGTCTCAGCCGGGGTTCGGACGCTGAGTGTGAGCGGTTGGAGGTTTTAGTGAGGTTCAACTTCGCCGGTTCCCCACCGGCGGGGCGATTTCCTCCAACTAAAACAAAAAAAAAAACTACATAGACATCAGTTGGATTATTTTGTAATTTGATGATGTAAAACAGATTTTAACTAAAACTACAAATTTAATAATTCTCTAACTGAACTACGCTACTATGCTTATTTTATCTAATTTTAATTTAGGATATTATGCCAATAACATGAGTTTCTACTAGTAAAGATATTTCGAAATCAGTTTAGCAGATCTACACGGGCGCGACGGGAAAGAGTGCCGAGCGCGTAACGCGTCACGCCGTCCCTCCAAACCCCGTGCTGGGTTCTGGCCTGGGTTTGGACGCTGAGTGTGAGCGGTTGGAGGTTTTAGTGCGGTTCAACTTCCATATACCACTGGGATCCGGTGATTTCCTCCAACTGAAAAAAAAAAAAAGAAAGCATATTTACACGAACATTTACATAATAAAAAATTGCTTCCAGAAAACATTGATTAATCCTTTTTTTATAAAATATGGCAATAAAAAATCAAATTATTATCCCGTGCGGAATCGAAACATCAAAACCTCATTATTATAAACATGTGTACACGTGTATTAAATATAATTTGAATATTCCATGTTCATGTATGGAGGTCGTCATCGTCAGAAAAAAATACACACATCATTTCACTGTACAGTCGAATGTATAGAACTTTACTAAAGATCAAAGATTTTGTTTAAATCAACATTAGCATAAAGGATTTTTATATTATTTTTTCTTTATATTTTTTTTAATTACATTTGTAGGAAAACGAACATATCGATGCTCTCGTAGAAAAAAACCTATATTCGACTTTTACCTACTGGCTGACTGCCTTTATACCTACGTTGATTTCATTTTCGTAAACTTTTGCAGATTTTTCTTGTTTATTTCCACCGATTTTCTTTATAACACTTTTATTCAACGGAAATGTATTTTTATTTATTGCAAAAACTCCGTAATATGTTATTACAAACTCAATTTTGTGGCTCCGTTTCCGAAAGTCTGGATGGTATATGATTACTCTACAAATCTCCTACTTGATGTCGGTCTATTTTTTCTAAATCTTATATTTTTCGTTTGAGTCGTGGTGGGCGAGTAGTTAAAGCGCTTACCTTCAGAACAAACAGATTTAGACCGACTGCATTGTAGCTCTGAATCTTAACTTGCTAAAAGATTATAAAACTCACTACTAGCTGAAACTGTGAAGAAAAACATCGTGAGGAAACCAGCAAATTGAAATATGTGAAGTCCCCAATCCGTATCGTGGTGGACTATACCTAATCCCTCTACTTAAGAGACTTGAGGCCAGCAGTGGGCAGTAATGGGTTGTTACAGTATAGTAACAGTATCACTTGCTAACGGCAAAGGATTGGATTGGAAAGGACATTTTTTATATGGTTAAACTTCCATATTGTAGAAGAGAAACCCTTACGAAAGTAAACTATGATTGATTCCTCTAGTGTGGAGATCTTAGTCCAGCAGTGGGCAGCGAAGTGTTATAAAAATACAGTACACTTCAACAATTTCTTTTAAATAAACTAGACGTCAACAGTTTTGTTCTGGGGGCCCCCCGTTGCTGACGTCCGTGGGCTCGACCACCTTCTTTGAAGGCTGACCCCGCACGTGGTCCCCGGGTGGTGCCAAAGCAGCAACGGGAGAGCGGCCGTTAGGTTGGGTGCCCGGGAGTAATCGCACTGGTGCGATTACTCCCTCTGACCTCTCGGTGAGTGATGGACGTTGAGTCCATCACCGAAGCCCGCACAGGGGTAGGCGACCAGGCCCCTGTGACGGAGAATGCCACTGGCGTAGGGTCGGGGCGGGCATCGCGCGCGAGTACTGTCGCGAGTGATGCCCGCTCTGTCGAGCAGGGTGGGAGGGGCCGGCGCAAGCGGAAGACCGCGACGCGCCGGACCTCGGAAAGCACTGGGCCTTCGTCCGCCTCCTCTGAAGAGGAGACGCCGCGAGGACCCACGAGGCGAGCCACTGCCACCACTGCAAACAAAGATCCGAGGAAGACCTCCGCCTCACCGGCGCCCTCAGTGGGGTCGTTCGTCTCGGCTCAGGCGACTGACGGGGAGCTCTCAGAGAGCCCTGTCGTCGTCCTGGAGACGATAAGGCGCCAGGCCGCTGCTGCGGCCTTAACCAGGACGATCAGGCTGCGTCCGACCTACGCGCGGTGGTGGCGACAGGTGGCCGATGAGACCGAGAGGATCATGCCTGTGGTCTCAGCGGCCATCAGTCGGGACGCGGCGCAGCGCACGGAACTGGAGAGGTCGAGGGCAGAAGTGGCTCTCCTCAAGGAGAAGCTGACTGCCCTCGAGACCCAGGGACCGGGGACTAGTGCGGCAGTGAGTGGCTCGCGAAGGGCGCGGCCTACGCCACCGGTTGCGCAGCCAAGCAGCACCAGAGCGCGGGCCAATAAGGAGGCCAACGATGAGTGGCTGCCTCCGCGGCGACTCGCGTCACCACGGGCCAGGGCACAGCAGGCGGAGTCTCGGGAGGAGATGGTTGCCTGCATCAGGCGGGAGTTGGCGGAGGAGTTCGGCAAGCAGATTGCCGAACTTAGGGGCATTGTGGCGGCCCTGAGTGGTGCTGCCACATCCGCCCCACCTCCGGTCGCTCCTGTCGCTCCTGCGGCTCCCACCCAACCGGTTGGACTTCTTCCGGGTCCGGAGTCGGCTCCGACCCGGAAGAAGAACAAGAAGAAGAAGAGCGGCGACGGTACACCGGCTGCGGTGCCAGCGCCCCAGCCCCGCCCGCTTCCTCCACCACCATCCAACATGGATGAGGGCTGGACGGAGGTGGTAAAACGGGGTGCTAAGAGGGCTAGGGTCGTGGCGACTTCGACCCAACCACCACCACCGAACGCGACGAGGGCAGCGGTCAAGGCGACTCCTCAACCGGGGAGAGCGGCGACCACTGCCCAAAACAGGAACGTGACCCCGGCGGTCGCGGCTGCTCCCCAACCGGGTCGAGCGCCCGCCGCCGGCAAGAAGAAGAAGAAGAGCCAGAAGGCCAAGAAGAAGCCGCGCGCGCCGCGGCAGGCTGCAGTGGTGGTCACCCTGCTGCCTGCCGGCCAGGCGAAGGGGTTGACATACCCCGACGTCATGGCGAAGGCGCGCGCGGCAGTAGACCTCAGAGAGATCGGGGCGGAGGATGGCCTCCGCATCCGGCATACGGCCAATGGGGCCCGACTCCTGGAGTGTCCCGGCGCTGACAGTGACAGCGTCGCGGACCGTCTGGTGTCGGGTCTGCGGGTCGTATGGCCGGAGGAGGAGGTCAAGGTGCACAGGCCGGTCAAGATGGCTGAGCTGCGTGTGACCGGCCTGGATGACTGCACCACCAGGGAGGAGGTGGTGGCGGCCATCGCCGCCCAGGGCAAGTGCGCCCCGGAAAATGTAACCGTAGGCGAACTTCGCCAAGGTTACACCGGGGCCAGCTCGGTGTGGGTACGGTGCCCGGTCGGGGCCGCCACCTCCCTGGCCACTCCTCCGCCCGGAAGGCCGGCTGGGGACCCTGGCAGGCTGCGCGTGGGCTGGGTTGCAGCCCACGTGCGGCTGCTGGAGTCACGCGCCTGGCGATGCCTCAAGTGCTTCGGTACGGGGCACAGCGTCGCCAGGTGCACCAGCACTGTAGACCGCAGCGGATTGTGCTTCCGCTGCGGTCAAACCGGACACAAAGCGGCCGTGTGCTCGGCCGCGCCGCACTGCGCGTTGTGCGCCGCGGCCGGTCGCAGGGCCGATCACCGGGCGGGGGGCAAGGCTTGCTCCCCGTCCGGTGGAAACACCGAACGTAACAGGCGCCGCAAAATGAAGCGGCGCCAACAGAAGAAGTCGGCCGGGGGAGTACCGGCCGGCGTTTCAGACCCCGCCGTGGCGCCTAGTGCGCCCGATGGCGGGGGCGATGGAGGAGGGGAGGGAGCGATGGATATAGTTCAGTAATGGACTGCACCCGTCGCTTCCTCCAAGGAAATTTGAACCACTCCGCCAGGGCTCAGGACATGTTGGTCCAGAGCATGGCGGAGTGGTCCATTGACGTAGCGGTGGTCGCGGAGCCGTACTTTGTTCCCCCGGCAGATGAGTGCTGGTTCGGGGACGAGTGCGGCTTGGCGGCCATCCACGTAGGAGAGCCGCGGCGATCCCGCCCTTGGTAATGGTGGCCAAGGGACCAGGGTTCGTCGCGGCGATGATGGAAGATACCGTCGTGATCGGGGCGTATTTCTCTCCAAATCGACCTATTCTCGAGTTCGAGCAGTTCCTGGACGGGCTCGGAGCGATTACTCAGCGCTCCGCTCCCCGTCCTGTGATACTGGCGGGGGACCTCAATGCGAAGTCAGTCGCTTGGGGTTGCCCCCGCACCGAACCTCGGGGTAGGCGATTGGAGGAGTGGGCGGTCGCGGCCGGACTCTGTGTCTTGAACAGAGGGTCGGTCGCGACTTGCGTGCGGTGGCGGGGCGAGTCCATCGTGGACGTTACGTTCGCGAGCCCTGTCATCGCACAACGCATCCGCGGTTGGGAGGTGCTGGTGGGGGCGGAATCGTTATCGGATCACCGGTATATCCGGTTTGATCTTTCCGCCCCCACGACAACCGCGGTCGCCCGCGGAACTGCGCCCCGGTCATTCCCCAGGTGGGCATTGAAGCTCCTGGACAAGGAGCGCTTGGTGGAAGCCTCCACTGTGGCGGCGTGGACGCCTATGCGTCCACACCCTGTGGACGTGGAGGTCGAGGCGCTATGGCTCCGGGACACGATGCATCGCATTAGCGATGCTTCGATGCCCCGGGTCGGCCCTCGGCCTCCTAACAGGTCGGCGTACTGGTGGTCGCCCGAGATAGCGCAGCTTCGTGCTGTATGCGTCCGGGCGAGGCGCCGGTGCGCCAGACATCGCCGCCGCATCCTCGCGCGCCGTGACGATCCCGTCGCGTTCGCGGAGGAGGAGGCCCGGCTGTATGGCGAGTACGCTGAAGCGAGGAGCGCCATGCAGCTGGCCATCAAGCAGGCCAAGGAGAGGTACATGGAGTCACTCTTGGAGACGCTCGACGATGATCCGTGGGGGCGCCCGTACAAAGCGGTGCGTGGCAAGCTGCGCCCGTGGGCGCCTCCCCTGACTGAGCGTCTCCCGCCTCAACAGCTGCGGGACATCGTTTCGACGTTGTTCCCGCAGGAGCAGGACGGATTTATTCCGCCTGCTATGGGTGAACCGCCGGATCACACCGGCGGTGAAGCCACTGCTGAGGTGCCTCACATCACGAAGGATGAGCTCCATGAAGCCGTGGTCAGAATGAGTAGAAAAGACACGGCGCCCGGCCCGGACGGCATCCACGGCCGGGTCCTAGCCTTGGCCCTCAATGCCCTAGGGGACCGACTCCTGAGGCTGTACAATTCATGCCTGGAGTCGGGACGGTTTCCCTCGCTCTGGAGGACGGGCAGACTGGTCCTCCTACGTAAGGAGGGGCGCCCGGCGGACTCAGCCGCCGGTTACCGTCCCATCGTGCTGCTGGACGAGGTGGGCAAATTGCTGGAACGCGTTCTGGCCGCCCGCATCGTTCAGCACCTGGTCGGGGTTGGACCCGATCTGTCGGCGGAGCAGTACGGCTTCCGGGAGGGTCGTTCGACCGTAGATGCAATTCTGCGTGTCCGGGCCCTCTCGGAGGAGGCCGTCTCCCAGGGTGGGGTGGCCTTGGCGGTGTCGCTCGACATCGCCAATGCCTTTAACACCCTGCCCTGGTCCGTGATTGGGGGGGCACTGGAGAGGCATGGAGTGCCCCTCTATCTCCGCCGACTGATCGGCTCCTACCTGGAGGCCAGGTCGGTCGAATGTACCGGGTACGGTGGGACCTTGCACCGGTTCCAGGTCGTGCGCGGTGTTCCGCAGGGGTCCGTTCTTGGACCCCTCCTGTGGAATATCGGGTACGACTGGGTGCTGAGGGGCGCCCTCCTCCCGGGCCTTAGCGTCGTTTGTTACGCAGACGACACGTTGGTCGTGGCCCGGGGGGACGACCACAGAGAGTCTGCCCGTCTTGCCACAGCGGGGGTGGCCCTCGTCGTCGGCAGAATCAGGAGGCTGGGCCTCGACGTGGCGCTGCATAAGTCCCAGGCCCTGTGGTTTCACAGGGCAAGGGCGGTGCCGCCCGTCGACGCCCACGTCGTAGTTGGAGGCGTCCGAATTGAGGTCGGGGTGCATCTCAGGTACCTCGGCCTCGTGCTGGACAGCCGTTGGACCTTCCGGACCCACTTCGAGCAGCTGGTCCCTCGACTTGTGAGGACGGCCGGCCATCTTGGTCGGTTGCTTCCGAACATCGGGGGACCCAGCCACGCAGTGCGCCGCCTCTACGCGGGGGTGGTGCGCTCGATGGCCCTGTACGGTGCGCCCGTTTGGGCCGAGCCTCGTACTCGGGCAATTTTTGCCCGATACTTGCGCCGGCCACAGCGCATCGTAGCCATCAGGGTCATCCGCGGGTACCGCACCGTCGCGTTTGAGGCGGCGTGCGTGCTGGCGGGGACGCCGCCCTGGGAGTTGGAGGCGGAGGCGCTCGCCGACGATTATCGTTGGCGATGCGACCTCCGGGCCCGGGGCGTAGTGCGTCCCCTGCGGGAAGCTGTTCGGGATCGGAAGGCCCAATCTCGGCGGTCCGTGATGGAGTCGTGGGAGCGACGTATCGCTAACCCCACTTGGGGTCTACGGACCGTCGAGGCGATCCGCCCCGTCCTAAAGGATTGGGTGGGTCGTGGCGAAGGACGCCTCACCTTTTGGGCGGTGCAGATGCTGACCGGGCACGGGTGCTTCGGGAGGTATCTGCACCGCATTCAGGTGGAGCCGACGACGAGGTGCCATCACTGTATAGGATGTGACCAGGACACACCGGAGCATACGCTCGCTGTCTGCCCCGCATGGGAGCAGCAGCGGTGTGTCCTGGTCCGACAAATAGGACCGGACTTGTCACTCCCGGGCGTCGTGGCGTCGATGCTCGAGAGTGGCGAGTCCTGGAAGGCGATGCTCGACTTCTGCGAGTCCACCATCTCGCAGAAGAGGGTGGCGGGGAGTGCGAGGGAGAGAATTTATTCTTCTCTCCGCCCCGCAACAACCCGCCGCCGTCGAGCAAGGGGCCGGAACCGGGATCTCGCCCGGAATCTGGCCCCTTAAGAGTTTCGGGTCCCCAACGCATGTGAGTGCGAGCGGGGACCCAAGAAGGTGTCGTGTCTCGCTCAGCACGCCCTTGCGTCAGAGCATCCGGAGGATGGCGGACCGCGCTCCCCGACCCACGCTGGTTCTGACCCAGCGGGGTATTCCGTGGGAGGGTGACACGCGGTCCAGCCATCTTGGCGGGCTTCGGATAGCCCGCCGACCGAGAGAGCCGGTGGCCGTATCGCCGGCGGCTGCCGGTTCGGCGTCCGGGGACGGCGTGACGGAAAAGTGTGCCGAGAGCGTTACGCGTCGCGCCGTCCCACAAAACCCCGTGCTGGGTTCTGGCCTCAGCCGGGGTTCGGACGCTGAGTGTGAGCGGTTGGAGGTTTTAGTGAGGTTCAACTCCCACATACCCCGCCCGCGGGGCGGGCGGGGATCCGGTGATTTCCTCCAACTGAAAAAAAAAAAAAAAAAAAAAAAACAGTTTTGTTCTCAACTATACTTATTTTGTTTGGTTCTATTATTTGAAATACTATTGTTCTCAAACATAATATACAATGTTTATGTTTGATTTAATAGGTAAAATCTGAATTGTTACTGTTTAATTTTCATTTTAGTCCGAACAAATGATACAATATATAATTCTGATCTGATATACGAGTACACAATGTTGACTGAATCTGATTTATCATTCATATATTTTGTAGTTCTTTTTTGTATTAATTACCGGCTAAGGGGGGGGGGGGGGATACCATTCAACCCTTTTTTTTGTGACGGGAGGAAATCACCGGACTTCCACTCGCCCCGCGAATGGGGTATCTGGGGGTTGAACCGCACTAAAACCTCCCGCTAATGGCGCTCGAAATCCGATTAGTAGGGGTGACAGGACGCGTTCGCGATTGTCGCTCACGTATCGCCCCGTCACCCCCGGACGTCGAACCGGCAGCCGCCGGCGAAACGACCACCGGCTCACTCGGTAGGCTGGCCAAAAGCCCATAAGAAATATACTTAGATTCATATTTAAATGATTTAAAAGTAGAAAATAACAGTTCCTAAGAATAGGTCGTAGGCAGCAGCCCCGCAGTGACCCCTGACAGTGCAGAGGTAACCGCTTACAAACAAGTGCTTCGTTCGTCTACTGACATGAAAAAACCTTGATTTACCTTAACTTTTATAACTATTGTGAAATGAAATAGTTTATTTTCAACATTGATGACGTACTCATTCTTGTTGACGTCAAAAGTTAAGAGCACCACCAGTTCGGACACAAAAAAATAATAACTATAGCCACCGTCCTGAGAAGAACTGGCAAGAAACTCAGCGGGCATGTCTTTTTTCTTTTATGAGCATACTTTTTTTTTGACTGAACTGTTTTTTTTGTGTGTTCAACGGTATTTAGGAATAGTTTTGATTCACAATTAGACTTATAGTGGAGCTGTTCGAGCAATAACATAACTTGAGTAGGATTTCGTTCATCTTTGTTAAAATTGTCTAATACTTACAAAACTATTTTTGAAATAAAGACGATTGTAAGGTAAAATATTAATATATCTACTTCAATATCGCGAGGTAAAGAAGTATTATAATAACCTACTATTACACAATTAATGTCACTTGTACAAAGTCACGATACTTACAATTACTAACGAATCATCTCAGAAGTACTTAGTGAAAAACATCCTGTATGTAATTAGCTAAAATGATTGCTCTATCATCTTCCGGCTGTGATAAATTGAATGTTGTCTCTCTTGATAGGCGTAAGTGTTTTGTAGGGTGACAATAGCTTTTGAAAGAAAGAAAGAAAGAAAAAGATTTAATGAACACACAATACACGTTTACAAATATACATTTTAAGAAAGACAAAAACAATGCTAACAAACAGTGCAGTGTGCCCATAAGGCCACAGCTCAGCATATGCCGCAGATTACTGCAGCGCTGATTTTCAGTTGAAGCCCAATTCCACGTCACGAACGAAAAGACACGATTACATTATACATATATAGTTTCAGTGGGCTAGTTCCTAGCGTAAACTTGATAATAAATTAAATTATTTGTTTGATTTGATTATAGCGTATTGTAATTTTTATTTTGACTGATTAATTAAATTTTTATTTTTGTTCGCTACCTTCTTTTTGTACAATTTATAAGTGGAAACTGTATTGATTTGTGTTTTTCTAAAATTATTTTATTATCTGGCATATTGTACTGTTGGTTTCCCAAATAAATAAAATAAATAAATATTATAATTCTACAAAATATAACTTTAATAGTTTAGAATAATACTAGTAGCTTCATTTAAAAATTTTCAATCTCCTGGGAAATATCCTGTTTTCTAATTTATGAAGGTATTTGCACAAACTAACTATTTACATCAAAAGAAAATTTTTCGAGTTTAACAGAGAAAAACTTTTGTCACTCTAAATAACCGTAACTAAGCAACATTAACATTGTTTCTATTGGTTCATTCATTCTACGCATGCGTCGCGACGCCACACTACTCCCCCCCAGAGACCTGGTTAGGGGCGATAATAATCCGGGAATCGGACCTGTCGACCGGATCGTGTGGTTTTAGGTACGACAGAAGTAGTAGGTGATGAAGGTATGGTAAAAGTATGAGATGAAGAAGAAGAAGATGAGTATGAAGTTGGTTGGCGAGGCGTCTCGTCTGAGTCGCAATCTTCTGCGAGAATAAACGCAGGTTTGAGACGATCTACAGACACTGTTACAGGTTTTCCCTTCACCATGACTTTGAAAAACTTGTCTTTCCTATCTAGTACCTTATGAGGGCCTGTGTAAGCTGGTTGAAGAGGAGGCCGTGAAGCGTCTTCACGTAGGAAGACGTTTTCAGCGGTCGCCAGCTCCTTAAATATGAAAACGCTATGTTTGCCGTGGCGAGACGTAGGAACCGGTTTTAACTTTTCAGCGAATGAGTGCAAGCGCGCCGAGAAATCTGTCATATCAGATGTGCAAGGCGTACGAGGGTCGAAAAATTCGCCGGGGAGCCTAAGGGGCTCGCCGTACAGGAGTTCAGCGGATGAGGATTGAAGATCCTCCTTGAAGGCACTACGTATGCCTAACAGCACCAGAGGTAGGATTTCTGACCAATGTGGACCAGCGTGACATGTGATGGAGGTCTTGAGTTGCCTGTGGAAGCGTTCCACGAGTCCATTACACGCTGGATGGTAGGCTGTGGTACGTTTGTGCTGGAATCCAGTGACTTTGGCCAGATATTGAAACAGCGCAGACTCAAACTGTCGACCGCGATCTGTCACAATATCTGTTGGTACACCGAACCTAGATATCCAGCCAGATATGAGTGCCTTAGCCACCGTTTCAGCAGTAATGTCCTCTATCGGCATAACCTCTGGCCACCGTGTGAATCGGTCTATGGCAGTGAGGCAGTATTTGAAGCCATTGGAGACAGGCAATGGGCCAATGAGGTCGATGTGGACATTAGTAAAGCGGGCGCGGGGTAAGTCGTATGTACCTAACGGCGTAGACACGTGACGACTTATTTTCGCACGTTGACATGACAAGCAGGATCGTGTCCAGTCTCGACAATCCTTCCTGACCCCAGGCCATACAAATCGGTCAGCGACCAATTTGGCGGTCGTTGAGGCACCGGGATGGCTGAGGGAATGGAGACTTTGGAAGACTTGCTTGCGAAACTTTTTAGTGACGAAAGGCCTGGGAGTCGCCGTGCTGACGTCACAGTACAAAGGTGTACGACTACCAGGGAAGTCCATCTTTTGAAGACGGAGTGATGAGTCACTGAGGCAATGATCCAGCTCTGGGTCATTATTTTGAGCTTCGCTGAGGTCTGAGAGACTTATTGGGGCGTCCAGTTCATCCACGCGAGACAATGCGTCAGCAACGACATTGTTCGTGCCGGAGATATGGCGTATGTCTGTGGTGAACTGGGCAATGTAGTCCAGGTGTCGAAATTGCCTAGGCGAACAGTTTTGCTTCCGTTCGTGGAATGCAAAACTGATCGGCTTGTGATCTGTGTAGACCGTGAAATGTCTCGCCTCCAACATGTGTCTGAAATATTTGATGGCTTCATAAATGGCGAGAAGTTCACGATCATATGGCGAATATTTAGTTTGGCTCGGGCTCAGCTTCCTTGAGAAGAAAGCCAAAGGCTCCCAAACCTCGCCATTGAGTTGCTGTAATACAGCACCAATAGCTATATCCGACGCGTCTGTCACCAGTGCTAACTTGGCTTGGCACCGAGGGTGCGCCAGAAGAGCTGCATTAGAGAGACTGTCTTTGGTATCGGAAAAAGCCTTTAATGCGTCGCCAGAGAGGTTGATAGGCGTGGAGCCTTTCACAGACCCAGTGAGAAGGGCGTTAAGTGGAGCTTGGGTTTGAGCCGCCTTCGGTAAGAAACGCCTGTAAAAATTGGCCATTCCCAGAAATCGCCTCAGTGACTTAACGTCCTTGGGTGGTGGAAAATCGCGTATGGCGCTTACCTTTTCCTCTAACGGACTGGTACCGCTTGCCGAGATACGATAACCTAAAAAGGTTACCTCTGATACGCCGAAGACACATTTGGACGGGTTTATCACCATGCCGTAGTCCTTGAGCCTGGTAAAGACCTGGCGTAGGTGGTGCTCGTGCTGAACCCTGTCCTTGCTAAATATGAGAAAATCGTCCAAGTACGCATAGACGAAATCAAGTCCGCGCGTCACCTCGTCGACGAAACGCTGGAAAGTTTGACCTGCATTTCGGAGTCCGAAGGTCATGAACGGAAATTCGAACATACCAAAGGGTGTGGTAATTGCCGTCTTCGGTATATCCTCTGCGCACATCGGGATCTGATTGTAGGCCTTTACCAGGTCGATGGTACTAAATATGTGACAACCAGAGATGTTATGCGCAAAGTCATGGATGTGCCTAATTGGGTACATGTCGGGTACAGTTCGTGCGTTGAGTTTTCTATAATCGCCGCATGGCCGCCACCCATTTTCTTTTTTAGGAACAAGGTGCAATGGCGACGACCACGGACTTTCTGAAGGCCTAGCTGTGCCGTTGGCTAGCATAGCCTCGAACTCGTGTTTCGCGATTTTCAATTTATCGGGAGCGAGGCGCCTAGGTGTGCAAGAGACGGGTGGGCCGGGTGTGGTGCGGATGTGGTGTAAAGTGTTGTGTGGAATGCTACGCTGCGTACCTGCCGGTCGTGTAATTTCAGAAAATTCTCGCGAAAGTAACTGATGATACGGTGATTCACCTGTGAGAACTTTAACGGACAAAACAGAGTTACATTTACTAGCCAGTGAAGCTGGAGCAGACAATGTTGTAGTATTATCGATTAACTTTTTACATTTACAGTCAACAATTAGATTATAGTATGACAAAAAGTCTACTCCTATAATTGGTTTTGTGACATCAGCCACCACGAAGCGCCATGGGTAGTTACGACGGAGTCCAAAATCCAACGTAAGGTGCGCATACCCATATGTGTCTATGGTTGTTCCGTTGGCCGCCATCAGCTTGTAGGAGGTTGATGCTCGACGCTCTTGTAGTTGAGACCGGGGGAAAACACAGAGGTCGCTACCAGTGTCGACCAAAAACTGCGTCTTCGTTCCACGATCCGTGACGAAAAGGCGACCAGGGGAGGCGGGGCAGTCTTCCGTCGCCATTACAGACTGCCTTCTGCGTTTCCCGATGTATAGTCGCACGGTTTTTGACATTTTTGTGCCTTCGATCCAAACTTCGCGTGGTACCAACAAATGGGAAAGCGGCGGTACATCGATGCTGAACGGGTTGAGCTGCGTGAAGTAGAACGGTGTCGCTGCGGCGAGTTAGGTCTATGGGTTTGGCGGGAGGGTCGGGTGTACTCGTTGAGTTTGAGCGCGAGATGCTCAACCATTTTTCGGAGCTCGGCGATTTCACCCGAAACTGTGCTGCCAGGTCCACTGCTGCTCGTTCCTGCGTGCGGCGCCGACGTTGCTGCAACGTGAGGTGGGGACGCAATCTCCTGTATCCTATCTGCCAGTTCCGCTAGGTCTTCTAGTTTCTGAGACGACTGCGATGCGAGGACTGTCTGGATACTGCGCGGTAGCCGGTTGCTCCAGATAGATCTCAAGAATTCCTCTGGAACATCCGGTCCTGCCAAATCCTGTAGGTGGCGGAGAAATTGGGATGCCTTCCTGTCACCTAGTTCCTCATGTGTCAGCAGCTGTCTGACCTTATTCTCGTGCGAGGCGGTGAGGCGCTTGATGAGTTCGCATTTCACCTTCTCGTACCGATGTCTCACTGGAGGGTTGACAATAATATCCTTTACAGCCTTCGCGTGGACGATGTCCAAGTTAGTGATGACTTGGTTGAATTTGATGTAGTCATCAGTTATGCCGAAATTTTCAAATTGTCCCTCCGACAACGCGAACCAGATCTCAGGATCGTCCGGTGAAAAAGTCGGAACTTTGAAATTTAATTTCCGTACATCAAATGACGATCGTTGATCCGGGTCCGTGGAAACGTGCTTTTTCTTAAGGCGTCTGGTCGTCACGTTGACTTTTTGTTCGTCGGCGGTTTTTGCCGAGTCACTCGATTCGCTCTTGAAATGGCTGCCCACTGGTTGGCTCATAATTGTGTTCTTAGAACAGCGGGGTCACCAATTTAGCTGTGGTAGTGTTATTTCAGCTAATCAAATGAATAACTTCTAAGTCCGTGGTAGTTTGGTGGTTGTAGAAATGATGCAACTCCGTACACAGTACACACACAGTTTATTAATACAGTACTTAGAAGATAAACAGGAAAAGAAAGAGAATAGAGCACAACACAGTGGATACGATAAGTCGATCTTTAAAAAACCAGTCAAAAGAAAATTTTTCGAGTTTAACAGAGAAAAACTTTTGTCACTCTAAATAACCGTAACTAAGCAACATTAACATTGTTTCTATTGGTTCATTCATTCTACGCATGCGTCGCGACGCCACAATATTATAACTATTTTGTTATTTATCACGAAACAATTTGATCACAGTAGAACAGAGAAGTGCTTTCTGACGAGGTGTACCTACGTATCACAGAAGCTTACTTTATTTCTTGTCATTATTGTGACTAAATTTTAAAACGAAATTTGAGAATACGTTGACTTGCTGGAGTTCAAGTGTGCCGGTAGCCACTAACCGTCAGGGCCATATGCTGTTTACTTACGAGACAAACAAAATGTCACAACTACGTTTAAATATCGTTTATCTAAACTACTACTTACTAGCCACCCTACATTTACCTCACAATGTCTTCGAAACATATACTGTAACCACGATATAACTGTCTATTTCAATTTACTGGCACATCCCATATCCGTGTGCTTGTCATCGTCAATCGAATTTAAATAATACGTCTTACTGTTTTTTTCTTATTTCTGAAATAGGCGGAACGAGAATGCGTATTTTGTATGTTTCAATGGAAGCGTAATTGTTGTTTTCTTCCGCGTTTTGATTTTAGAATAAGATGTTAGTTAAATTTTGACTTGTGTTTTTCGAACTTAGGTATAAGGAAAGTTTGTACGTCAGATTCTAAATTTAAGAAAAAATGCAATTCATCACAACAAGTTAAAGTTAAAAAGTAAAGTTAGGTCGTAGGTAGCGACCCCTCAGTGTCCCCAGACATTGCAGAGGTTCATGAGCGACGGTAACCACTTACTATCAGGTGGGCCGTTGGCTCGTCTGCCTACATAGCAATAAAAAAAGTAAAAACAGAGTAGAAAACATCGTGAACAAATCTACATATTAGAAAAGTATTTAAAAACATTGTTCCCTTTACTGAAGAGACATAAGCTCAATAGTAGACAGGAATTCCTAGCTGTTTTTATGTATTATCTACTTTGTACGAATATTATTTAATTCCCAAACCTTTCTCTTAAATTCCGTATTCCCAAAGGAACCTTTAAGGAAATAATTTATTTTCTCTTTGGGTAACGTAAATCTTTATGCAAAGGCTAAATTTCCAGTATATTCCTTTGATAGATTTTCCAAAAGCACAGCACATATTTTATTTATTCCTGGATTCTTATGTAAAATTATAATAGACGAAAACACTACCTTCATCATCAATTTAAATATTCGGTAGGGCTTAGAATTTAAATTGTTAGCGTATTAAAATTGTATGTATAAGGTTTCTAGTCGTTCACTATTGAAGTTTTTTACTTTGAATTGATTTTAAACAAAGGAAAAAGACAATATAATAATTTTAATTGAATATTTTGTTACTCGTCTTTGTGTTTTGAATTGAAGTAATCTTAGATCTTTTTAAGGTTTCTCATGTGATCATAAATTTATGATTGGTATCTTTCAAAATGAGTAATTTAATAACGCTAAATAGTTTTAAAACAGAAAAAACAAGTATGCCATATTATTATATTTTAACAGTAATAAATAGATTAACAAACAATAAATATATAATAGTAATTGTGTTAAAAGACAATAAACAATAATAGTGACCGATCGAAAGATATGTTCTATTCGGCCTTAGTTTAGATTTCATACAAAACTGAAACCAAGGCCAAAGATTAACATAAAGCTGAAACACCAGTTTTGATCACATACTAAATTAAGATTATAATCCTGTTATATTCTTAATGAAATTACGATTAGACGGCGAGTACACGGCTGCGAAAACGCTGGGTGATAATGGTTGTCCACAACCTCTCCCGAAGGACACTATTCCTTGTACTACTCCATCCTGGACTGCAGCTCCTCCAGAATCACCCTGAGAACAAGAAAAAAATATCATCAAGCTTTAAACTTCTGGATTCCCCGAGGGTTATGATCTATCCTTCTTTAAACGAGTCTTGAAGAGAGTCCGCAAGAAATGGTTGTAGATAATGTACCCTTATGTATGTATTATGTATTATGTAGTCCTGTATGGGTAGGTGATAGATAACGGCCCTCTTTGCCCTGGCATTGCAGAGGTTCATGAGCGACGGTGACCGCTTACCATCAGGTGGGCCGTAGGCTCGTTTATCTATCTTGCAATAAAAAAAAAAAAAAAAAAAACCCTGCCATTGCAGAAACCCAAGAGTTGCAGAGACCCAAGATCGAGTAGTCATTTCCGATCAGGGACCCTTCAGCTCACCTTCCTATATAGCTATTAAAAAAGATTAGGGTCTTCTAATTTTCGGCAGTTGAGTGTTTTCTAATATAAGAGTTTTTAAATTTTCTTAACATCTCCACTAAAATTTAAATTTACCTGACAAGTGGATTCTCCTCCTTGTATAAAGTTTCCAGCGCACCACATATTCTCAGTTAGATACCAGAAATAACTCAATTTGCATTTCATATGCGACACGACGGTCATGTTCACAGCCATCAAATGATCAGGTATTGTTGGAGCTCCTTGCTAAAAACAGAATTAAATATAAACATTCAACTTCACTAGCTCTCGCGAAACTGAACACACATGATATTTGAATACTTTTAACTTGTCATTATTATCGATAACTATACACAACCTGCGAATTTTTATTTCTTAACCAGATATCGTCTAAAACAGAATAGGTAAATCAATTAGTTTGTCCCTTCATTCAACGGCCATATATTTTTTTCCTCTAAAGTCATCACCTTCAAAATGCTTCACTTTGTGTTTACAAGCGACTGGCAATTACTACAGAAGCTGTCAATCACTGATAAGTAATTTATCTCGACATCAGCTATTTCAAAGCACAAACAAAAACAGCTTTTCTCACTTGTAGTGTTTCTAAACTGCGGCTCACTGCTGCCGGGGCTTTAACGACACAAGTTTTCAAGTATATCCCAATGACTGAGCAAATAACTCCTTGAATCTCATTATCTTAATTTACCTGTGTCCGTCCCCATCCACTGACTTGAATAACAGAACCAGTCTCCATTCCTTCTCCTAATGGTGCAAGTGGCACTGGCTGCATCGTTGGTCCAAACTCCATTGGCTCCACAGTCCTCATCACTGCAATGTCTTTGTCAAATGGATCATTGTCGTATTCAGGGTGTGGAATCACTTCTGCTATTGGTACTATGGTTCCATTCTTCCTGAAGGTACTGCCAGCTCTCAGGACTACTGTTGAAGGATCGACACTGGAAGGATGGTAAATTATTTTAACAATTGAAAGTATGGTCTATGAAAGGTGGTAAGTATATGAAAGCTTGTTAGTAAACATTACAGTCTACATTGAAAAGAGGTGTAACTAACGCGTATTTTTACGTGCGTCAACAAAATTGATCTGAGACAGTTATAACAAAATATCACAATCCGGTTGGGACACTTTTTCATATACAGGGTGGATCTGTAACTTTGGACAATCTGACGTAAGGTGAATGACCTGTTGAAATAAAACTTAGAACCACTTTTATTTTAGGAATTGGATGAAAAAAAAATTCATCGTAGTAAGGAAGTCCGCAACGATAGTCGTACGTTTTCCATATAATGTCAGAAAAATAAGTTTAACCGATCCAAAAAATAAGAATGGTGCTAAGTTGTATTTCGACAGGTCATTCACCCCACTTCAGATTGTCCAAAGTTACAGATCCACCCTGTATAAGAGAATACAATTTTTAGTTTACAAAATAGCACTAACTAATAATTCGATTAAAATATTAAAAAAAAAAGAATGAAAAGTGAACGGTTTACAAGCAGAAACAACTACTTCTATCTTTTACAATTTTCTGCTTACTCTTGAGCACAATGCGCGGCAGTCATAATCCAAGTCTCATTTATAATGATACCGCCACAGAAATATGAATTATTCACTATGAATGACACTTGGTGTGGAAACTCTTCGATGGTCGCTTCACGTCCACCCACGATTCTACTATCAAATGGTGTAGATTCATCTCCAGTGAAATCATCCTCCACTATTATCTTGGAGAAATCGAAGGTTAATCCTGTAATAAATGATTGTGTTAGTCGATATCCGATACTATATATAATAGTATTCCTTCTGATAGCATTATCAAGGACTCGGCAGAATATGGCTCTCATTCTAAGACGTTTTGGTTTTCCTGTCGTCATACAGATATAATTCGTCACAAAATGAGTTTATTTATTTATTTCAATCATAGATCATATTAATAACAATATTTCATTAAATTAAATTTATCATTTTAACAATTATTATTAATTATTAATTAAAGAGGGACGCATCAGTTGATAGAAATTTAAGATCCCAAAAAACTATTTTAAAAGATAAATTCTTACCACAAGCCACAGTTACCAGAAACACATAAACATATAACAAAGTCATTTTGCTACAAAATGCTACCACAACTGATTTGTAATAGCTATCTTCTCTATATATTGGCATTTAAACACCTCGGGCCCACATATCGATTAGCAGATTACACTACATTCCTAGATAATAAACGTATATGAGAAAGTAAATTTGCATATGCACTTCAAGTAATTGTATCACAAAGATATTGAAAACCTTCTGAAGAAGGACAGGTTACAATGTATCTGAGAATAGATAAATAGAATCCTACAAGTGTGTATTTGTTTTGAGGTAAAAAATAATAATAATAAAACGAAATAGATGATCTCTCTTGAGCCTTGACCACTGATAGCTTGGTCTCTCTTGAGCCTTGACCACTGATGGCTTGGGTCGTAAACCTCGTCTTCAGTGCCCTCTGTTTTTTATATTGTATTTTTAAATTTTATCTTCTTGTAATTTTTTTAAAAATATAATGTAAAAAATTAGTGAAAAAAATAAAATAAAAAAAATAAAATCTGAAATAGATGATTTTCGACATTAATAAAAGGTTATATTTATTGACGATACAAATGAGTGATCAAAAATAAATGAAACAAATTCAATGCCCAGTGGGCATGTCTTTATAATGGTTAACTAATGACTGAACCTCATTACTTAAAAGGTGTAAAAATATTAAAATTATTGTACTAATATTAATCTCGGGGCATCAAGTAGGACGAAAGATTATGTGCCGTTTTTTTAAAGAATATTGAGATCCAGATTTTGTAAAAAAATCCCATAATAAAACACTTTTTATTTTTTAACCTTTATTACAAAACAACATTGAAGTATTTTTGTAAAAATAACGGTATTAAAAACAATCATTTTATAGACCCGTAGTCTCAAAGATAAAGTTACGATTTGACGGAGAATATGTAGCAGCAAAAACGCTGGGGGACAAAGGAAAACCGCATCCTCTACTAAAAGATACAACTCCTAGTGCCACACCATTCTGAACCGCAGCTCCTCCGGAATCTCCCTAAATATTACAAAAGAGTTAAACATGATTCACAATTATGCAATTTTTAAAACACTCTAAAAGTGCTTGCATTCCGTACGGGAAGCTTATCAAATATCTCTAAATCTTGACTTGAAAGATTTATGTGCAATTTTTCAGCTAGCTAAAAACGGTAAAGGGAAACATCGTGAGGAAACGTGGATATTGTAAAAACGAAGATATGTGAAATCCGAAATTAGCCAAGTGAGGTAGAATGTACCTACCTGATTAGGCAGGCCTCAGAAGGGATTCTTCTTCCTAGGATACTTGTTGATAAATCCTTGGAAGACATGTGAAGGTCTCCAACCTGTAGACTACCTTAAATAATATAATCTCTCTACTGAGGAAACCTATCTGCAGCTATGTTTATTAATGGATTTTATGGGCCACTTCGAAGATATGTAGACGACCTGACAGCAATAGTTCGTTATATTACAGTAAATTATACATTACCGAACAAATTGCTTTTCCTCCTGTAAGAAAATCTCCCGCACACCACATATTCTCCGTAAGATAAAGAAAATAGCTCAATTTGCATTTCATATGAGAAATAACTTCCAAAGTCACGCTCATAAGATGTTTAGGCATCCCGTTCTGCAAACAAAATAAAGCATAATATTAAATCAGAAGTTTTAAGGGAATTTAATCATGGTAATATCTAGAAAATAAATATAATTATTAAACTGACTGTATGAGACAGACGCTAGGTCAAATGGATCATGGCGTGATGTAAAAATGCAGCCATGTACTAGAGGCGTTTTCATATACCTAAACACATCACAAAGGGAGAAACAAACTTCTCCCTTTGTGATGCAGATGAAGTTGCATGGCCCATTTCTCCGTAAGTAATCGTCTTGTAAGACAAAACAATTGATGCTTTAAACATTTCTTCAAGGAGAGAATATATTGAACAACCTTGCAACAAACAACGGAGGAAACTATGCCTAGTAAGTAGTACACGTATTTCAAATGTAAAGATATAGTCCTCATTTCAATCATCTCTGTTTGAATATTAAAAGCATAATTTCTTCAAGTTCGTGAAAATTTCAATAATATTTTTTTTGCTACTTGGAGAAAAACGCCCTACTATGAGATATTATATTGGAGTTGAACTGCTCACACTCAGCGTCCGAACCCCGGCTGAGGCCAGGACGAGGTTATACGCAAAACGGCATAGTTATATCTACATTACTTAAAATTCAGGCATCAATGTTTCGGACCAGTATGGGCAATAATTGATGAGTTTATAGCACACAAAAAGATATCTTATTTCAATTCAAAAGAAGATTACCTCGGTCAGTCCCCAGCCACTGACATCAATATCAGAATTTGCCTCAATCATTTTACCCACAGGTGGAAGGGCTATCGGTTGCATTGTCGGTCCAAATGTTATAGGCTCAGCAGTTTTCATAACCGCAATATCTTTGTTATATCTTGGGTTATCGTATCCTGGATGAGAGATTAGTTCTGCTATTTTTATTATGGTGCCGTTGTGATTAAAAGTGCTCCCGGCTCTAACTTCGACTGTTGAAGGTTGTGCTCTGAAAATTAATTTAAAGGGTCAGATTTTTTATTGCATGGCAGATAAACGAGTAACCTACTTAATGGTAATGGTTACCGTCACTCAATATGTTATCTGAACACATGAACCACAAAGCGTGATAGACATAGGCCTCCCCGTGTGTTTCCCAATCAGTGGTGAAGAGTTCTTAAAGCGGGAAGTCGATTTTTTTTTAATTTCAAAAATTTGTAGGACTTCTTAACAATGTTAATGTTATAGTACGTAATTGTAGAGTATTCTAAGAGAAGCCGATAGGAATGGGCTTGTATAAACACTTCGCCACTGTGCCCAATACTCGCAGTTTTCATTTAACGAGAAGAAATACTTACTTCTCAAGACAATGCGCAGCAGTCAAGATCCAATTCTCGCTTATAATACTTCCGCCACAAAAATATTCATTCCTGATTACCATGGCTACTTGATGAGGGAATTTCTCAATGGTCGTCTCCTGACCTTGAATGATCCTGTTTTCTATCGAGGTATCATCATTGGTTAGGGCATCAGTTAACTTTGCCCGGGAATCATCTAAAGCTGAGGCTGGGAAATGAAGAATTTTAAATGTAGAGTTTTTTAATTTTGTTTTTTTTTGGAACGAAGTTCCTTATCGCGCGTTGTGAAAGGGGGCTAGACGGAAAAAAATCTTACGAAAAGTTGGCACGACACTTTTTTTTGTTTTAGATGATTATCGCTAGATGGTGCTGTGATCAAAATCTTTTAAAACACGTTCCTTATTTTTGTTTTAGATGATTATCGCTAGATGGTGCTGTGATCAAAATCTTTTAAAACACGTTTCTTATGTTACGTTAAGAAAAAATATATAAGATATCTTTTAATCGAAAGGAACTTCGTTCTATTCGGATGTCCCATGACACCTCTCAAGTTTTTTATTTTATTTTATTTATTATACTTTTAAAACTGAAAATCTTACCACTAGCCACAACGAAAACAAACAAACACACATTTAACCAACACATAGTTAAACCTTTTCTACAAACTGATATTTCTCGAACCCTTTTTACTAATTTATATTCATTTTTATCATACAATTTCAGGCATTTACATAATAACGACGAGATTACTTAGATATCTAAAATTTTAAATACCATTTTTGACGTATTATACATAGTTTGTTCAAGTGAAATCATTTGATGAATTTTAATATTCATTACTTAGATTAGGTATTATTTAGTGGGTCATTATAAACCTGACTGTTTAACACGTTCGATTCGAAACCAATTTTTGCAAATTTGCGGTTCGCTACGATTAGATGTGTTATCGGTTCGCATCATGACAGGCATTAGATCGAAAAGCGGTCTATTAGACCCCACGTCCTTTAACAAAGTTATGCTCTTCACACCACAGGGAAGTTCACGTTTTTCCTTGATAAACCACAGGAAATTGGCAATAAAATTAATGTTCATTTGACAATCAAATGTTCTATTTATTGCCACGTAGATGTTTTCTTTTTCAGTTGGAGGAAATCACCGGATCGCGAGCGGAATCTTGTGCCGGAATCTTTCGTTCGAGTCCCTGGAGCAGTCATCGCTCCCGGTCCGGCGCCAGAGGCATTCTCCGTGCGGGCTTCGGTAGTGGACTCGTCGTCCATGTTCTACTACGATGTTGGGGGGAGTAATCGCATCAGTGCGACCACTCCCAGGCACCCATCCCCGCGGCGACTCTCACGTTACTGCTTTTGCACAACCCGGGGGCAACGTATGGGGTAGGCCTTCATAGAAGGTGGTATCACCCACGGACGCCAGCAACATGTGTCCCCGCCACGTAGAAGTTAAGTAATGAAAACAAGTTTGTTTTATGTTAATAATGACAATGTGATAAAACTTGTTAAAACTTTGCGGTCAAAGTTCTGAGTTTTTATCAACATAAATAATGATCACAAATTAATATCTTACCAATTTTAAATCCAAATAAAAAGCAACAAATTATTTGCAATTAATTTAATAACTTACAAATTGAAATCGATATCTACACACACATATTAAATATGCAATGTTTGTCGGTTATTCATAGCAGAAACAATATTTTCAATAACAGTAACGTAAACGTTTTCTGTCCGTATATTAATTGAAATCGAATTCGCTGATTTTCTATGAGAGTGATATCATAGTTTTGCTTTTATTTTAACAGATCAGAAATAATAAATATCTATGGGTGGGCCAATCTATCGTTTGCATTTTGAACTTTTTATTTAGAGAATGACAGCTCAAATGTCATTCAATTTGTATTCATAATTTAGTTAAAGGTTTGACATTTACGAAATGGGATGTTTTCGGTTCGCTCAATGGGCAGAAGATCGTTTGGCCGAAAAATCGTCTTTTCAGATGAAGCCCATTTTCACCTCGGAGGCTATGTCAATAAGCAAAATTGTCGCATCTGGCTTCGGAAAATCCACACATCTACATTGAGAAGCCAATGCACCCACAAAGAGTTACGGTTTGGTGTGGGTTTTGGTCCGGCGGCATCATTCGAAAATGAGCAAGGAGCCATCGTTATGGTCAATGGCGAGCGTTACCGTGCCATGCTCAACGAATTTTTTCGAAAATGCAAACTTTATATGGCCCACCCCTTACATTAAGTCACGAACATACCTAGTTCAAGAACAACATTAGAACCAGTAATAACTTAGAAATAAAGAAAAAAGTAAAACATCTTCTCAATCAAAGACCTGTGTGTTCTTTTATAAAGTTCCTAATGAGAGGTGAAGCGACATTGGCGAATACACTTGGAGCAAACGATTGGCCACATCCACGGCCGAAGGACACAATGCCAACTGCCATGCCGTCTTGGGTCGCTGATCCGCCAGAGTCACCCTAAAAGATAGATCAAATTGAATTAAATTTACTCCTTTAAATAAGGTTTGAGGAGAAATCCGTATTTAGTAGTAAGCACAGTATACCTAAATTCTGAAACAAACATAATAATTAAAAAAAAAAACAAGAAAAGATTGATTAGTCATTCGTCTCAATTCTAGATTTTACGGACGATTCTATGGATCACAATGTAGCCGGGCGATTTTTTTAATTATTATTTTTTTAGCTGAACGCCTTGCATAAGACCCAAAATAAAATTTAGTTTTAATTATAGTTGTTTGTCGGGTTTATGGAGTAGTAGAGTTTTGGTACTAATATTATATTATGACTGGCGTTGAGCATTAAGTTGAACGGAGCAAACTTTATCGTTTTTAAAGTCACCTAATGCTAACAACGAGTGATTTTCTCAGACTTAATATCTCACTTATCTACGTAATTGAATAAAAGAAACAACTAACCGGTAAACATTTTAAAATTATCTTGTCTGTTTCGTCAAGTCTTATAATCCTAGATCTACATCAGAAACTAGTGTAAGTACAACCTAAATTTTCTAAATCTTACAGAAAAACCTCAACAAACCTGACAAGTGCCCTGACCTCCCAAGAAGAAATTCCCACCACACCACATATTCCTAGTAAGGACTGTGAAGTAAGTAAGGAAACACTCTGGATACGCTACTACTGGTATCCTCACATCCATCAGACGTTCGGGGATAGAACTCGCTCCGTGCTGAAAGAAATGATAAAGTAGTTTAATCAGCAAATAAGTCTTATGGGTATACATATCTAACAAAAACTTAAGAAGCTTCGCTCTGTCCTGGCATTGCAGAGATCTATAAGCGACAGTTATCACTCTCTAACACATAGACCGTTTGCTCATTTATCTGCATGATAAGAGACACTGCCCTGAGGCGAAGATGTCATACTAAAGACGCCTACCAACTACGAAAGACATGTCTTATAACATGACAGGTTGATGACAGAAAATCTCCTAAAAGGTACAAGTTTTGTCTTCATCTAGTACTGCTTTTGTGCAGCTACTTCCTAACTATTCCAGAGATATCTTCCACTAAATACCTTACCTCAGTCCTTCCCCATCCACTAACAAGAACCTCTGTTCCGCCCCTCATGGCTCTCCCCATAGAAGGAAGACCAATAGGCTTCATGGCGTCGGAGAACTGCATCGGTTCCTTCGTCCTCATCACAGCTACGTCTTTGTCGAAGGCTGGGTTATCATATTCTGGGTGAGCTATCACTTCAGCTATTGGGATTATAGTTCCATTCTTGCGCCATGAACTACCTGCTCTTAAGACTACTGTTGATGGGTCGACCCTGAAAGGTAATATTTGCAAAAATTCTTCGTGACTTTACTAGGTGATCTATTAAAAGTTTGATTAAAAGTCTCTTGACATTAACGACGATTCTTGAAGTCAGACTCAAGCTGTACCTTTGTTTTAGACATAAAAAAAAATACTGGCATGGAATAGGTGTAATTATTAAGACATAAGATTGAAATGACCATACACTAGCATGTACTGTACTGTACTGTAACAACCCATTACTGCCCACTGCTGAGCTCAGGTCTCCTCCGAAGATGGGTTAGGCATAGTCCACCACGCTTGCCTAATGCGGATTGGGGACTTCACATATCTTCAAAGGATTTTTAGAACCCTTTTCCGATATGCAGGTTTCCTCACGATGTTTCATCCTTCACCGTTTTTAGCCAGTGGTGTTGTGAAAAATTGCACATAAATCTTTTTCATATTAAGATTTAGAGGTACAAGCCGGCCGGCCGGTTTTGAACCCGCGACCTCCCGTACGAAAGGCAAGCGCTTCAACCACTCGGCCACCACGACTACACTACACTAGCCTATTAACCAGAAATAGAAGCCTAAGTACTTACTTCTGTGCACAATGAGCAGCAGTCAAAATCCAATTCTCATTGAGAATAGACCCGCCACAAAAGTACGAATTATTTACTACAAAAGAAACTTGATGAGGATGGTCTTCGATGAAGGCTTCTTGTCCACCCACGATCCTGTCATCATTGACTATGGGCTCCTTCAGGAACTCTTCCAAGGTCGGGAAGTTAGAGAAATCTAAGCCGTACGCTGTGGGAATTAGAGTTCAGATTAGTGCTGACATTTTTTGAGATAGTTACTTGCATCTGTACGAACCCATTACTGCCCACTGTTGGGCTCAGGTTTCCTCAGAAGAGGGATTAGGCATAGTCCACCACGCTTGCCCAATGCGGATTGGGGACTTCACATATCTTCAAAGGATTTTTAGAATCCTTTTCCGACATGCAGGTTTCCTCACGATGATGTTTTCCTTCACCGTTTTTAGCCAGTGGTGTTGTGAAAAATTGCACATAAATCTTTGTCACATTTAGATTTAGAGGTACAAGCCGACTGGATTTGAACCCGCGACCTCCCGTTCGGAAGGACGCGCTTCGACCACTCGGCCACCACGACTTGCATCGGATGCATTCAATTTTCGGCTTATATTTTTTGGTCTCTCTTTACTAATCAAATAAAATTTGACTTACCCGAGTTACAGAAAAGGATTACTGCAATCACAAAACATCTAAAACCCTCCATTTTGTTTGACACAAACACCATGGACTCACAAATATATACCAGTAGCTATCGTATTTATTCTAAACACCCACATCTAACTAATTGAAGAGTTTTGTCATAAAAACCCATAAAAAAACACAAAAACAAGTGTTTTAAACTCTCTCTGAAGGATTTTAAACTAAACTCTATCTTTAAATAATAGGTACCGCTACTGTCTTAGAAGGTAATGTCGCTTGCTATGTCAACGTCCTAAACGTAAAGTGTAGGAATAAATAAATCATTTGAGAAATTAAACTTCTATTCAGTAGTGTGCTGATTGACTAAGAACACTTTCGTTTACGTTCGTGAGCTACTAGATATACTGTGAAACTTTCGTGCTACTTTTAAAATTAATATTTTATTGCAGTAGTACACAATAACTCTTGATATGACAAGATTTTGAGGAAGTTTCGGAGTAACTTTAACCTTAGAAGACAGAAGAAGATAGGATAAAAGTTTTTAGACGATTTTTAAAGTACCTATTAGTATTTGGCAATATAATGTTATTGATTTCTTATCGCTCCACTTGATAACTTTTTCTTTTACTTTTTCTCTCTTTCTTCATACACGCATTTCTGACCGATAACTAGTCGATATAGCGTGTGATATGTCATTGAATGCCAACTTTTTTATTGTAACTACGTCATGTATCTTTAAGATTTATGTGCAATTTTTCACAACACCACTGGCTTAAAACGGTGAAGGAAAACATCGTGAGGAAACCTGCATGTCGGAAAAGGATTCTAAAAATCCTTTGAAGATATGTGAAGTCCCCAATCCGCACTGGGCAAGCGTGGTGGACTATGCCTAATCCCTCTTCTGAGGAGACCTGAGCCCAACAGTGGGCAGTAATGGGTTGGTAGGTACAGTACATCGTGTATCTTACCAATTTTCTCCTCCACACTTATAATTTCCTACCTCATTAGAAACCTTCCTAATTCTACACTTTTGTTTGTTTTTGTTTAGACTAAACTTAACCGAACTTAAGTATATTTTGTTTTTTTTTTAATTTTCCTCAAAGATTCGTTACAAGTGAATCGTAACTTTCACTTCTAAATTGATGCATCACATCATCGCCGAAGTAATTGATATGTACAGTATGTGTCGTTTTCTGTTTGTCATTAAACATTACTTGAATACCAATTATACACGAACACGTCACTCAAAAGGCTGAGTTGCAAATATTTATTGAAAGAATAAAAATATAATACCTACTGTTTGGAAAGGTTTGATTGTTTGATTGGAAAGGAAAGGTTTGATTGTTTGTTTGTTTGTCACGAATAGGCTCCAAAAATATTGGTCCGATTTCAAAAATTATGTATTGTTTCCCTTTGTGACACAGACGAAACTGCGCAGGACAGTTAGTACCTAATATTTAATTTCCATTCCTCTACGACTTATTCCTAACTAAACAAAAATAAATTACTAACACTCAGATTTTTCAAATCATCAAAATCGGTTCATGAAAATCATTTCATCATCACCATCATCATTATCAGCCTGTAGACGTCCACTGCTGGACATAGGCCTCCCCCAAGGATTTCGAATGCGACCGGTTGGTAGCGGCCTGCATCCAGCGTGTTCCTGCGATCTTAACAAGATAATCCGTCCACCTTGCAGCTGGTCGTCCCACACTGCACTTGCCTTGACTTGCTTGAAAATCATTTATTGTAATGTTATTCTCGTAAAACGTTCTCATAAAATAGCTGACTTGAACACCTTTTTGCAAGTCGGTAGATATCTACCACGATTTTTGTGTTGCTATGTAGGCCAACCAACGGGCCATATAATCTTAAGTTGTTACCATCGCTCATGGACCCATCCAATGTCAGGGAACACTACGGAGTCGCTACATACGACCTACCAATAAGGACTCTCTTCAAGCGTCGTTTGAAGGACATTTTCAAATTTAAATTTACTGTAATTTATATTTAAGCCAACACGGAAGACTATAGTGACGTATTTATACAAAATAATATATGTGTTTACAGCATATTATGTGAAGACGAAGCGTGTGAACCTACTCTATACGAGAACACATTGTTACATTAGACAAAGCCCTATTAATATGAATTAAATGTAATTAACATCAACAATTAGTTACAATATTAAATTTGGAGATACACTGAAGCTGTTGTTACGCTTCCTGTTAATGTAAAATTAAGTTTATGCGAAATTCGACTGAAAATACTTTTAAAGCCTTATAATTATGTCAAGTACCTATATGCGAAATTCGGTACGGATTTTTTTTTGTTGGTATGTTTTTTTTTTAGTTGGAGGAAATCACCGGATTCCCGGGGTATGTAAGAGTTGAACTGCACTAAAACCTCCAATCGCTCACACTCAGCGTCTGAACCCCGGCTGAGGCCAGAACCCAGCACGGGGTCATGAGGGACGGCGCGACTCGTTACGCTCTTTCCCGTCGCGCCGTTTGTTGTTATGTAGACCACTTTAAAACACCTGATCATAAGTGGTTACCGTTTCTCATGGACCTCTGTATTGTCAGAAGATTCTGCATGGCCGCTATCTCCGATCTAACTCTAAGGACTTCTTCTTCTATTTTCATATATACAAATGAGCCTAAGGACCACCTGATAGATTACTATACGATCTATTACTATCTTAAGTATGTAAGAAAACTGTGAAAGACTCTACAAGCTTTGTTAGAAGAAGGACAAGAGAAACTACTACTCGAGAAACACCTAAAGTTCATTCCTGGATGGCGTGCGTGACAAAAAACGAATTCCTGAAACGTCCCATGAATGTCATTAAAACTGTAACTACTGCATTTATATTAATAGTATAAAAGGTTGTTATTTTCATATTTTATCTATTAATGATTTAATTAGCGTAAATAACGTGTATTCATGCTGAAAGTTCTGGCGCTAATTGGTTTCACGAATCAGCTGTTTGAAAGGTTAATTATTCTAAAAGGTTCATTAAAATATTATTTCCCGTATTCATTTATTTGCTCATTTTTTACATTATATTTAAAAAAACAATCACAAAAAATAAATATTATTAATAGCTTTTTATCGATACTCGTGTTTTGATCAACATTTTGCATCAACATGATTGTAGCTGTCTGTACTGTAATAACCCATTACTGCCCACTGCTGGGCTCAGGTCTCTTCCAAAGAAGGATTAGGTAGTTAACCACGCTTGACCGATGTGAATTAGGGACTTCCCATATCTTCAAAGGATTTTTAGAATCGTTTAATAATATGCAGGTCTCCTCACGACGTTTTTCATTACTAGCTAATAGTATTGTAACAAATCGCACATAAATCTTTTTCATATTAAGATTTAAAGGTATCTACAAACAGGTTTTCGGGACGGAAACTTTATGTTAATCACGTCCTGATTAATTTCGGTAAATGGTTGAAATAAAACCAAGAGTTTAAAACATTACTTTTCGTATGTAATTTCGTAATTAAAAGGTCCTGTCAGAACGATGACATTTCTTATTATTTTTTCTCTACCAACAAGGAGGTTCTTACATATAAAAAAAAATGCAACCTTCATGGTTGCTACATCAGCCCCCCACGGAGTGAGGAGCAATAATAACATTAAAAATGAAAACAAAGAAACTCTACCAAGAAGGAGGTTCTTACATATAAAGAAAAATGCAACCTTCATGGTTGCTACAAGGTTTTGAACCTGCGACCTCCCTTACGGAAGGCAAGATCTTCAACAAGTTAATAATCAAACACTTCAAAGTTAAAACTACAATAATCATTTGACTATTACACTTAAAGTGTATTAGTACCGATCAATGATAAACAAAATCGTTTTAAAATCATTTTTGTCATCAATACAATTTTAATTTCTACTATATAATCTATGGAAGATTACCCGCTCATAGATAAACCTAAATCGTTATTTTAAATTGTATTTATGAACTTAAATTAGAGGACGTATTCAGAATTATATTCGGAAAGATATGCATTAAATGGAAATTAGAATAAACTTAACTATGATCAAGAATAAGGTGGCTAGTAGGTATATACTGCTTAGAAGAAATTAACATGCTAACAATAATAACTTTTGTAAGGTTCAAAATTTTAGAGTACGAACACACAGTCTACGCCGTACGCGTTGTCATGTGAAGTAAAACGACAAACATGTATGATAATATGTCGTACAGGTTGAAGAGCACACACTGAAAAACAACTCAAAATCAAAGTCAAATCATTTATTTCAAATTAGACGTGGACACACATACATTTTGAATGTCAAAAATAAAATCAAAAGTTCTACCACCAGTTCGCTAAAATTAGGACTTCGTCCTGAGAAGAACCGGCGCAAGAAACTCAGCGGGCATGTCTTTTTTAATTTAATATGTTTTTTTTTTCTTTTTTTTTAAATATTGTTTTACAATATTTTTGTTTTTAACAAATGTATCAATTGTAATGGCCCGGGACGAGCACCTCATTCCCATTTTGTGAAGTCATTTATATAATCATTAAGTTTATAATATGCTTTACTGCATATTCTGGCGTAGGATAAGGGGCAGTGTATTTCCACTCGTCGATAATGAACATAGGTTGTGCTACATCTTATGACGTATTATTAAGGATCAATATTTCAATAACCCTTGAAAATGATTTTATGACGTAGTTTAAGGGGGCTCACTCATTCCCAGGATTTTTCTTGAACGCGCGAATGGTCACTTAACATCGACAGGCTCGTTCATCTGCTTGGTGAAGAACAAAAACCAAACCAAAAGTAAGAACGTAAGTCTTTAAACACTCGCGATTATCTATATCACTTTTACACAATTGTGTCTGCTTTTAAGTAATCTACCCGCAGTATTCAGTCTTCTCGTGATCATGGCGCTTGTAACAGTGCTGCAATATAAGGGACGCTTCATCATCATCATTATCAGCCTGTAGACGTCCACTGCTGGACATAGGCCTCCCCCAAAGATTTCCAATGCGACCGGTTGGTAGCGGCCTGCATACAGCGTGTTCCTACAATCTTAACAAGATCATCCGTCCACCTTGCAGCTGGTCGTCCCACACTGCGCTTGTCTTGACGCGGAGGCCACTCCAGAACCTTCGTGAGGGTTCTGGCCTCTGTCGGGGTTCGGACGCTGAGTGTGAGCGGTTGAAGGTTTTAATGCGGTTCAACCCCCCCATACCCTGCCACGCGAGTGGAGATCCGGTGATTTCCTCAAACAGAAAAAAAATCATAATCTCAAGTATATGCGAAATTCGGTACGGAGTTTTTATTTTTTTGTTGTTATATACCTTAAAACACCTGATCGTAAGTGGTTACCGTTGCTCATGGACCTCTGTATTGTCTGAAGATTCTGCATGGCCTCTATCTACGACCTACTTTTAAGGACTTCTTCTTCTATTATCATATAGACAGATGAGCCTAAGGACCACCTGATAGGTTACTATCCTATCTATTACTTTCTTAAGTATGTAAGAAAACTGTGAAAGACTCTGTTCAAGCTTTTTTAGAAGAAGGACAAGTCGTAACGCTCGAGAAACACCTAAGAGTTCATTCCTGGATGGCGTGCGTGACAAAAAACGAATTCCTGAAACGTCCCATGAATGTCATTAAAACTGTAACTACTGCATTTATATTAATAGTATAAAAGGTTGTTATTTTCATATTTCATCTATCAATTAATTATTTAATGAGCGTAAATAACGTCTATTCATGCTGAAAGTCCTGGCGCTAATTGGTTTCACGAATCAGCTGTTTGAAAGGTTAATTATTCTGAAAGGTTAATTAAAAATATTATTTCCCGTATTTCATTTATTTGCTCATTTTTTACATTATATTAAAAAAAAAACAATCACAAAAAAAATAAATATTATTATTATTAATAGCTTTTTATCGATACTCGTGTTTTGAATTTTGCATCAACATGATTGTACCTGTCTGTACTGTAATAACCCATTACTGCCCACTGCTGGGCTCAGGTCTCTTCCAAAGAAGGGTTAGGTAGTTAACCACGCTTGACCGATGTGAATTAGGGACTTCGCATATCTTCAAATGATTTTTAGAATCGTTTACTAATACGCATGTTTCCTCACGACGTTTTTCTTTACTAGCTAATAGGGTTGTAACATATTACACATAAATACTTTTCATATTAAGATTTAGAGGTACAAGCAGTTTTGCGACCTCTAATAGAGAAAGGTAAGAACTTCAACAAGTTAATAATGAAACACTTCAAATTTATTCAGACACTCGCGGTTTTCTATAATACTTTCATGCATTTTCAACGGGTTCTTACCACGATATTTAATTAATAGAGTTGTCTCGATATTTCAACGTTGTTGCAAACGTCATGATCACGAGACGACTGGATACTGCGGGTCGATTTAAGAACAAACAACCTACCCTCTTTCTCGTTCGCTTTTGGGAAGTACCGCTGGAACTCGAACTCACATCACGACACACCACACTCACTGTATCTACAAGACTCTCTGAGCATGAACCCTTAGTGACTGTTGTGTTTAGCACTGGATTCCACATACTCGATAATCTGAAGCCGTCACCCTTGTCGAGACAACTCAATTAATTAAATATCGTGGTAAGAACCCGTTGAAAATGCATGAAAGTAAAACACTTCAAAGTTAAAACTACAGCAATCATGTGACTATTACTTCACCTAAAGTGTATTAATACCGATCAATGATAAACAAAATCGTTTTAAAATCATTTTTGTCATCAATACAATTTTAATTTCTACAAATATAATCTATGGAAGATTACCCGCACATAGATAAACCTAAATCGTTATTTTAAATTGTATTTATGAACTTAAATTTAGAGGACGTATTCAGAGTTATATTCGGAAAGATATGCATTAAATGGAAATTAGAATGAACTTAACTATGATCAAAAGTAAGGTTGTTAGTGGCTAGTAGGTATCTACTGCTTAGAAGAAATTAACGTGCTAACAATTATAAAAACATTTGTAAGGTTCAAAATTTTAGAGTAAGAACACACAGCCTACGCCATACGCGTTGTAATGTGAAGTATAGGTTGAAGAGCACACACTGAAAAACTATTCTGGCGTAGGATTAGGGGCAGTATATTTCCACATGTCGATAATGAACATTGGTTCTGCTACATCTTATGGCGTATTATTAAGGGTCAGTTTTTCAGTAACCCTTGAAAATGATTTTATGAAGCAGTTTAAGGGGGCTCAATACCAGGATTTTACTTTAACGCGCGAACGGTCACTTAAAATCGATACGCTCGTTCATCTGCTTGCTGAAGTACAAAAATCAAACCAAAAGTAAGAACAAATTTCTTTAAACACTCGCGGTTAATTATATCACTTACACAATTATGTCTGCTCTTAAGTAATCTACCCGCAGTAGGTACTCTTCCCGTGATCATGGCGCTTGCAACAGTGCTGAAATATAAGGAACGCTTCATCATCATCATCATCATTATCAGCCCGTAGACGTCCACTGCTGAATATAGGCCTCCCCCAAAGATTTCCAATGCTCGCGGTTGGTAGTGGCCTGCATCCAGCGTGTTCCTACGATCTTAACAACATCATCCGTCCACCATGCAGCTGGTCGTCTCACACTGTGCTTGCTTTGACGTGGGCGCCACTCCAGAACCTTCGTGCTCCAACGGCTATCGGTTCTACGTGCTATGTAGCCCGCCCACTGCCACTTCAACTTGCTTATTATTAGGGAAGGCTTATTTAATAAAAATCGTGGTAAGAACCCGTTTAGTAAAAGTTTTAAACTTTACGATGGTTTCCCTGAATGTGTCTCTGTACACAATAACCATATATGCAATTATGTGTGACAGTAGCGTGACGGTAAAACGATGGTCAGTTTTATATCATTCGCCCTTTATTGTGGTATTGCATTTCAGTATTTTAAAATAGTCGTTTTTGTTTATGAGTGATTTTTAATAAGTTTACTGTTTCTTTGTAGAGTTCAGAAATATCTTTAAAGTTTTACGTAGTTCACAAAACCATCCGGTATGCGAAGGGATTCTCGTTTCCCGAGCACTATGACTTGTCCTTCTTCAAAATAGGCTTAAAGAGTCATTTAAGGTAAGTCGTAGGTAGAAGGCCCGCAGTGTCCCCTGACATTGGTAACCACTTACGATCAGATGGTCTGGTAGGTAGGCACAACATGGTGTTTTTTTTTTAATGGTTATAGTGATTTTAATGATCATTTTGGAAGTATCTTTCGTAGTCATTTTAAATCTAAGAATTTACTTCAGGGTGATGTTCTTCATCAGTTTTTCTTATGCAAGTCGTCAAAAAATGATGTTGCAAAAGTTCCTTTCGTGATATAAAGGAGTCGACCTCCACTATTCGTTTTTAGGTTTTTACATAATAATAAATGAAATCAACTTGTATATTGGAATGCAGACTATACCCGTTATAAAATTACAAATTATTTGTACAACTGTTTAAATAATATGCAAAACACTCCAAGTAACAGTAACTATTAAAAGTTATATGAAATCAACTTAGGAAATTGATTTTAATTACATAATTTTGATTTTTTCGTGATTTGCGGGAAATTTCCTAAAATAAAAAAACTTGAGAGGTGTCAAGGGACACCCGGAACGAAGTTCCTTTCGATTAATTAGTGAGGGATATGTAATACAATTTTATTTTTTTAAGTTATAATAATTAGTTAGTTTACAGACGTTTTAAATAGAAGAGAGATAGAGACAGACTTTTTAAACTAACTAATTATTATAACTTAAATAAAATATTTTGATCACAGCGCCATCTAGCATTAAGCATATAAAACAAAATAAGGAATTGTTTTAAAAGATTTTAATCACAGCGCCATCTAGCGATAATCATCTAAAACAAAAAAGTGTCGTGACAACTTTTTCATAAAAAATTCCGTCTAGCCCCCTTTCAAAAACGCGCGATAAGGAACTTCGTTCCAATCCTTCGTTCTCAGGTGGTTCACCTCCTACGTGGAACGTCGTTCCCAGGCTGTTGTTCTATGCGGTTTTACCTCAAGCTGGCGGTCTATCCCATCTGGGATACCACAAGGGTCCATATTGGGGCCATTGTTGTTCACTATATTTATTAATGATATATCCGCTCATATACATCATTGCTCGATACAACTATTCGCCGACGACATGAAAATTTTCAAATATATCACATGCGTCGAAGACATTAATAAAGTTCAAGAAGATCTTTTTAGATTGGAAAATTATTGCCTACAAAATAGACTTGATATCAATGTTGCAAAGTGTAATGTTATAACTTTTTCGCGCAAACAAAACATTATCTTACACAATTATACTTTAAACGATAAGATACTCACTAGAGTTACAGAGATAAGAGACCTCGGTATTATTCTAGACAATAAACTTTCCTACGAACAGCATATTCGTTCTATAGTCGCTAAAGCACTTAAGTCGCTAGGGTTCATTTTCAGATCTTGCCGTTCATTTTCTAGTGTCAAAGTAATTAAAATATTATACTGCGCCTATGTGCGAATTATTTTAGACTATGGTTCTCAAGTCTGGAATCCATATTACGATTGTTACATCTCTCGTATTGAAAGAATTCAAGGTAAATTTTTAAGATTCTTAAACTTTAAATCTAATCACAAATATTCTGATTATTTAAGTAGATGTAAAAATCATCATTTTTTGCCATTACAATTTCGACGTTCAATATCAGACATTCTTTATTTTATAAATATCCTACGAGGAAACATTGACTCCATAGATCTCGTCAGTAAAATCTACCTTAAGGTGCCATCTTTCTCATCTCGGTCGCCTACTTTGTTTGCTCTGCCGTCCGCAAACAGCAGATATACACGTAACTCCTTTTTCTGGCGTACATCAAACATGTTGAATGAAATCTCCAAAGTTGTGAATATTAATATTTTCCTTGATAACTCACAAGTTATTGGAAGACAGTTGAGTAACGATTTTTTCACCACACGTTCTATAATTAAGTCACTGCCGTCAATCTAACAATTTTTTGTTGTATCCTTATCAATCACACTATAATGTTTTAAGTAAAGTGTCTTTTAAACATTCTTACATCACTACTCTTGTAATATCCTAGTTCATAACTTAAAATAAGGTATTTTTAGCGCTCAATCTTATATGTTCATTAATTATTGGCGAAAACTGCTAATTGGCCTTGTAAACCTTACAATTGTACTAAATCTATAACTTATATTAGGCTGTAAGTTTTCCATGTACAAATAAAATAAATAAATAAATAAAAAAATAAAAAGATGTTGTGACGCTGTGAATTTTAGGATCTGGACTAATTTCGAGTCTTACTAATAGAAGAAATAGAAGCTATGTTATTTGTAAGCCGCATAATAAAAATCAAAATTGACCGAGACTGCCTGTCTTTTGGTGCAGGCAAAACTGCACAGTTCAACTTGCTTTTAATAAAATCTCTTTTAAACCTACCTGTACCAACCCATTACTGCCCACTGTTGGGCTCAGGTCTCCTCAGAAGAGAGATTAGGCATCGTCCACCACGCTTGCCCAGTGCGGATTGGGGTCTTCACATATCTTCAAAGGATTTTTAGAACCCTTTTCCGACATGCAGGTTTCCTCACGATGTTTTTCTTCACCGTTTTTATCCAGTGGTGTTGTGAAAAATTGCACATAAATCTTTTTCACCTTTAGATTTAGAGGTACAAGCCGGCCGGATTTGAACCCGCGACCTCCAGTTCGGAAGGACGCACTTCGACCACTCGGCCACCACGACTTTTTTTAAACCTACGCCATATCAAAAATACAAAGTTTATTAAATGAAACTTTATGACGCATACAAACTTGAAATAACAAGATACAAACCATCAAAAATCGTCAGAAAAGTAATAAATTACCACAGAATTATATGAATATTAATTAAAATTCACAAATATCTTACTAATTATGATTTCCATACTAATTAAACAAATCAGTGTCCTTCATTTAGTTTTTGCAGAACCACAATCGAAACATTTTAAATTAAACTAAGAAATTCTCACGTTTTTACAATGAAATATGACCTTTATTTATTACGGTATAAAGTCGAATTATAATTTTAAAATTAGCATAATATTTACTATCAATTTTCAAAAGCTTATTATTAGATTTTAACTTTGATTTTATTATTGTATTTATTAGCTTCTTTTTTATATATTTTTTTAAGTGTTATATACCTAAACTTTACATTATTAATTATTATACACTCACATAAACAACGTAGCTTCCTATTAGAAAAAAAAATTTCGAAATCGGTTCAGCAGATCCAAAAACTTACTGCTCCGTCACAATATCACGATATTACTTCTTTATATTATCAGTCTAGACTTTTTTTTATTGCCATGTAGGCAGACGAGCCAACGGGCCACCTGATCGTAAGTGGTTACCGTCGCTCATGAACCTCTGCAATGTCAGGGGACACTGAGGGGTCGCTACCTACAATCTAACTTTAAGGATACTCTTCAAGCCTCGCTTGAAGAAGGACAAGTCATAGCGCTCTGGGAATACCGAAGAGGGGAGCTCATTCCATAGCCGGATGGTGCGTGGCAAAGACTCTGAACATTCTGTTTTTATTTAACCGATTGTAATGATTTTCTATTTAAAAGAAAGACTTAGGTTATGACGTAACTAGTGATTTTTAGGATCCTTAAAACTAAAACGCAATTTTTTCAACTAAAACATAATATTTTTTTAGTTCTTGCAGCTTATCATAATAACATATGAGAAAAACCTGTTGTATCTTAAACGTGCCTATTTGTATCAGTGGAGGTATTAACACAGAATATATGCAAGCAGAAGTAAATCTACGTACAAATCGTTCTTGACAAACATACGTATAAACTTTCACTAAAACGTTTTACCAAACTAAAGTCATGAAGGAACAAACACAAAATAAAATACAGGCGAAATGAGTACCTCCTTATTTTAGAAATCGGTCAAAAAGAAGAGGTATTTCGCCGGAACTGAGATAAGCACAACGGATAAATTATATTTTTTTTTTTTGCTTTTTATTAAAATGTGTAGCGACCAATAATAACGCGCGAGATCCTGAATCGCGGTTACATTTGCAGAAATCTTCGCATATAAACACATCTGAAATCTACTACAGTGGGCTTCGGCCTGACCACCATACACTACCTCGCCCGGTCGGAGATCTCCCTTTGGCCATAACACCACTGTACCCCACAAATAGTTCAAAACATCAAAAAGCTTCAATTAAGTTTTACTTCTGTTACCTATTCTGTGGTATACTCGTATAAAGTCAAGCACGTACCTCGTGATATGAGCTTTATAGTAATAGATATAACAAGTCGATATAACTATTCAAAAAGCAGAAAATTTTGCTCTATATAAATTAACACTTAACGCCAAACTTATATGGTTCAAAATGCAATGCTCGATAAACAAGAGTCGAGTATCAAGTTGCATTTCGAATGAAGTGTATTCAATTGATTAAAAAAAATATAATTGTGTGTATGAATAATAGGTAACTGTATGCTAGTGATATTTTTAAAAAATTATAATACCATTGAAATCGGTTCATCCTGAAATAACGCAAACACGCACAGCAAATCGTGAAATCGTATTTTTTTGTGAAACATACATAGCTTCTATAATTGTAATTATTGTTGTTTCTATATACTATACTGTACTATAACAACCCATTACTGCCCACTGCTGAGGTCAGGTCTCCTCCGAAGAGGGGTTAGGCATAGTCCACCACGCTTGCCCAATGCGGATTGGGGACTTCACATATCTTCAAAGGATTTTTAGAACCCTTTTCCGACATGCAGGTTTCCTCACGATGTTTTCCTTCACCGTTTTTAGCCAGTGGTGTTGTGAAAAATTGCACTTAAATCTTTTTCATATTAAGATTTAGAGGTACAAGCCGGCCGGTTTTGAACCCGCGACCTCCCGTACGGAAGGTAAGCGCTTCAACCACTCGGCCACCACGACTATTGTTTCTATGTAGTGTTACTATAAATATTTTTAATCTATAACTACTTTTTAAAAAACTTCACGATGGCATCACCTCCTAATTTGTTAAGTTAACAAACAGTAATTAAAGATTTAAAAAAAATACATAGAATTATCCTTATAATTCGTGAAATATACTGTCCGCGTTTAAAACTAAACTAAACTCTTCTAAATACGCTATAGTTTTATAATAATAAAAACCCATAAAACTACAACAATAGTAATTTCAATTTAAAACAATGATTTGAGTTTTAATAGTTTTTTCAGAATCGACCTTCAGAAATACGCGTTATTCAAACTTTAAATTTTATTTTTAATAATAGAGACGAAAAATAAAAAATATCTTAAAATTTAGTTTTAAAAACAATGTAAAATATTCTCAAGCAGGTGTCCCAAAACATACGTCTAGTAGTAGTCTAACTTACACACTCACACACACACACTGTTATGTACAATAATAATATTCTACCACTTAAGATCAAAAGGCCCGTTAGTCTATCTAATTGACAAAAACAACCGCCAATTATTTCATGTTAAAAATCTGTTTTTTCACCGAATTAGCCTTTCTTAATGAAACATGGACTTTTAGAATATTGTCTATGCTCAAAAATCTAAAAGTGATCGATGGCTTTTGCAGTGTATCCCAAAATTGCACGTCAGAGGACCCGTTAACTGGCTTACCAGCAACTACGCACCTTAGTTTTTTTTTGCAATAACGTAAATTTTAATATTAATGTTAATTCTAACTACAAAAAAATCTTAAGTTAGAGATGTTATCTACTACCGGTTCTAAAATTTACAAATTAATGTCGTGCTCAAAAAAACTATCTCACGCTAAGGATCAACAGGTTTTGTCAACAACTTAGTTGTACAAAAAAAATCGCGGGCAAAACTTACTGCGAGTTGAAATCATTAATTAATCGTGTACAAACGCTCAATAACGGCAGTACTGTGTTCTTAAATTGAAAAATAAAAAAAACAATTGAATAATACTTTTTAATAAAACCTTATTCTTAAAAATTTAAAAACAATAATTTTGAATTCAGAATTTGACTTTGGTGTTCTTTTTATTTTTTTATTGTGTGTAGAAGAATTGTTAAAGAAAATGTTAGCCAAACATTCGAAGACATTATTTACTGTGTCGGTTGTGTTTCTTATTGTGGCTGTAGTTTTGGCGACATGGGGTTTCCCGAAGATCGTCAGCAAGCAAATACAAAAGGTAAGAATTTTTATATTACATTTTACTTATTTTTAGTTAAACTCTTCTTAGAATTACAAAGCAATTCCTTTTTTAGTTTCAATTATAAATAAAACCCCAATCATTTGACAAAACTCATCGTATTTTCATCAATTTAAAACGAAATAAAACTTCAACACTCACATTTATGATCATAATTTACGTAGGAAGGTAGACTAAATCATTTAACGCAAAAATTACTTGTCAGATTTTGATAAAATGGAACCCGATGGCGAGCATCAACATTCATTAAATACATCAAAATCGACTAAACTCATATAAAAGTTTTGCGGTAACAAACATAAACAAATTCAGCCAAATTGACCATCCCTTTTCCCTTTATCGGTCAAAAAGGTCACGTATTTATTATTCACCTCCTTTACCTGCCTTTACCTCTTTTACAACAAAAACTAAATAATAAAAAAAATCTGTAAACACTCGCGGTTATCTACATCACTTACAATTACTAAACGGGTTCTTACCACGATTTTTTTTACATGAATGATCCCGATATTTGAACGTTGTTGCTCATCCCACGATCCCGATATTTCAAGGTAAGAACCCGATTAATATTTTAATATAACTAGTGGGCCCGCGTAATTTCATCTGCGTCACTTTCAATTAAAAGGTAACCTATGTTCTTTCTCAGAGTTTAAAGATTGTCTGTGCCAAATTTCATCAAAATCAGTTGAGAGGTTTAAGCGGGAAAGTTTAATAGACAGATAGAGTTACTTTCTTATTTATAACCCTTAAATGGACGATGTTTGATCCACATTTTAAAAATATATATTTGTGTAATAGACATGTGTCATATAATATGTAATACATGTCTAGGAAAAATGAGTAAAAATCTAGACATGAATTTACTTTACTTTTTTTTTAAAGTACAAAATCAAAAGAAGGTCAATTTTATCTGTGATGTTTAGTACTTATGTAGTTTAAAAACAACATTTTCCATTTAAAGGTTAATATTATTGGTAAGGATTATTTATCGCAGAGGACGTCGACATTAATAATATATAATAAATATTCAATAAACAAGGTGAACAGTTATTCTGCAAATAATATATGTATGCAAATGACGGTTATAATGTAAACATACGCTTATTGTGAAAAACTGTATTCTTTTTAGTGAAGTTTTATGATATTTTTCACACGTTAATGTTAAAACTCATTTGCCTACGTATATTAGTCTATTTTATCTTTAAATTCCGTTTGGAGTTGTCTATTTTTAAAGGTTTTTTATTTAACTAGCACTGGATGTAACTATGTACTAATAAATATGTATGTTCGGGCATCTTATAAGTTAAATTTAACTTCCCAGTTTCCGATTGAACTGTTTTTTTTATGTATTTTAATTACATTCCGTTATTCTCAACGATGTAATGCTTAAAAATTTTTTTCTTCAAACGAAGCCTCAAGAGAATTTCAATTGTAAAGATCTATAGGTGACGGATAGGTTACCATCAAATGATCCATTTGACAATCTGCCTATCAGCATCAGCTTTTAGGAAAAATAATAATAATACGGTATACTCATTTATTCACTTATTTTTTACATTCTATTTTTAAAAATAAATTTACAAGAAAATAGAATTTAAAAATACAATATAAAAAACAGAGGGCCACTGCAGGCGAAGTCTACGACCCAAGCTATCAGTAGTCAGGGCTCAAGAGAGAGGAACCTCCTCACAATACGCGCCGTGTCAAGAACGACCGCCTTCTGAATCAGGCCCTTTACCCAGCCAGGGAGCGAAAGCTTCTCTAGATGACTGTCGAAACTTTTCGCTATTAGACCGTGCACAGATACAACGATCGGAACAATGATGGTCGATTCAACACGCCACATGTCGGTCACCTCGTGGGCCAGGTCCAAATATTTTAGCAGTTTTTCTTTTTCTGCCTTCACAAGGTTCTCGTCATGTGGAATGGTGACATCGATCAACACCGCCCGATGCGCATCCCGATCTATTATCACTATGTCAGGCTTATTGGCAGCAATAATCCTGTCATACGGTATACTATTATTAATTGGTTTGACTATTTTGAGAACAGTAGATTAGGAATAAATCACCTTTGAAACTTGGGAATAATTGTATTGATTTTATTTAATTGCAGCATTTTAATTATTATTTTAGTTTCGATTTTACTTGTTTCATTAAATTGTTATCGATTAAAATAACAATAAATAATTAAACTGCTATTATTGTTACTTTTGTTGTGTTATAATTGATGAAACAATGGCAAAAAAATTACGATAAGATTTTTCAAGTAAAAGATGTAAAATATTATTATGTTATTAAAATATTATCTCTTACCGCGGTAAAGATTCCTGTTTTGCTTATTTTTAAATATTTTTGAGACCAATATTTCTGTTAGTAAAAGTTATCAAATGATCGATGTCTTATAACAAGATGGATGATAAAAGAAGTCATTTTAAAACAATCTTAAACCCCACTAATAAAGATTAAATTGCTGTTAACTATACGATTTACCTACTTTATTTATCCACTCAACTGGGATCGGCAACAAAATTGGTTTGTTTACTTTTGCCAAGTCTGTGGCAGGAACCAAAATTGAGCACAGTTTACATTTTTTAATCGTCTCATATTTTATGGTGAAAATATATTTTTGCTGATAATGCAATACAGCGTCATAAAATAATAAAGATTTACAAAAAAATACGGTTTAATTAAAAATCGAAATTGAAATTTATTGGAAAAATGATTTTTAAAAGAGGGTCAACAGGGTAGTGGTTCCGAACGAAGTCCCCAGTTTCGCCATCTAGCGAAAAGTGACGTTCCCAGTTGAGTGGTTATTCTTAAAAAATAATAAGCGTCTAAAACCGCCACTTATTATTTTTAAAGATTTGAAATAAGAACATTCATTAGTCCTAAATATGTAGGTAAGTCTCCGATGTCCCAGTTCTGAGAACTGACGTATCGATCTCAAGGAATCTCTCTCGGCATTTTTTTTGTGGCCAGTTCTAAAAATTGTAACCTCTTTTCTGATGTTCAAAGTTATTTTTTTCTTTATTCAATAAAATTTAAAACAATGGAGTGTGTTAGTGGAAAAACCAAGTCTAATACAGTATAATGGATTTAAGCATCTGTGCAAACTTCTTATGGAAGGTCATGCGACTAGTTACCATGCTTTTGATTTATTTAAGGAAAAATAAAATTTGAAAAGTGATAAACCAATTCATTTTTTGCCTTTATTGATGTTTTTAATTTGTTTCTTGTTTCCGTGTCCTTTTTCGCACCATTTTTGAAGCGATCTTTTTTTGAATACCTAACTTTCATAGATCTTGATTATTAAATTAAATAATAATAAACCTATAGTTATAGGATGGTATTAGTTTAAGAAAGAATATAAATGGCTCTATCCAACCATCATAATATGTTAGGAAAAAAGAACGATTTTTTTTTCATAAAGATAAAGATGTTTATTGTGAGTTAAATCCATTACACATTTGACAGAAAACTTATACTTATACACATAGGATTCAACTTGTAGATGTGCCTGAGCAAGTTACCAATGATCCTCACACTAGGCAAAGCCTGTATCGTGAGGACTACGCTAAATGAAGTGTTACATAGTGTAAGCTGGGCACAGTTAATCACTAGCAGAGTGATAAAGATTAAGTACAGTCAACAAAAAACAAAGCAAGCCCTTAAATCCTCGTAACAAAGCATTATATAACATCATTCATCTAACAGAATCTGAATAGAAGCCGCAATCAAAGTAATAATAGTCAATGGTTGAGGAAAAGATTCTAAATGTCATGGCTCCGAAGGTTGTATTACGCTGCATAGCTATCTTATTACTGGAATTAATAAATACTAATTAATAAACGTGATTCTAGATGTTACGATCTTGGGTTGTTATGTGATTATTAATAAGTGACTGGAGCAACTTCGTTTGCGTCACAACGATTCGATATTTACAGATCACTAATTATTTTTAAAAATAAGCCGTGGATAATATAGCTTTTCTAACGGTAAAATAATTATTAAAATTAGTTCAGTACTTTTTGACATACAAAAATACAAATCTTTCTTCTTTAGACGTACGTATGGACAAACTTTTGGTAGATTTTTTATCTATGTATAAGGTTAAGCTTATTTGGAAACCTTGTAACGCCCTTAGGCTTTATCATTATGTACTTATGGTCTATAGAAGACTCACCCAGGGTTTGACCGCTAAGTGTGAGAAGGTTTCGTCTTATGCGAATTATTATGCTAGACTTATGGAATATGTGGACTATGACTGAGCAGAGGCAGTAATGGCATGCAAAGTAACGTACTACTTGAAAATAATCATGAAACAGTTATTGTCATCTACTGATTTGAGGGGGCGGCGCGACGGGAAATAGTGTCGAGTGCGTAACGCGTCGCGCCATCCCTCATGACCCCGTGCTAGGTTCTGGCCTCAGCCGAGATTCGGACGCTGAGTGTGAGCGGTTGGAGATTTTAGTGCGGTTCAACTGCCACCTATCATTAAAAAATTTACTGCTTTGAAAGGACACTTCTAGGAATGTCTTTAAGAGCTTGAGATAGGTTTAAAAGTAATTTGGAATCGCTTCTAAAAAGCCTAAGTTTATCTTTTCCCTATTGTGAATTTATGTGATGAACATGTAACTCTTTCAACGAGTTTAAGATAAATCCTTTACAGGAAGGCTTTCCGATGCCAGAGCAGAGGCTCATGAGCAACGGTAACTACTTACGGTCCGTTTATTTATCTTGTCATATAAAAGTGCCTCATAAATTCGCCTTTATTAAAGTTGACAGCTTATTCAAAGATAACAGATTATACATAATATGTAAATTATACCTCTCATTCTTTATGCAGAGCCTTATCATTATAATACATTCCCCACATTATCCTGTCCAGTTTTGAAGGACTTTATTTTTAACGAATATTAATTATATCCTTATAAGGGGTTGGTAATCCATTTTATCCTTTATGTTAAGTGGGTTAATTGTCAAATTAGGTTGAATTAAGCTTGGGTGCTATCAAAGGTTTTATGCTTAAGGCTTTGTGACGATTCTTTTTTTAGTGATTTCTTTAAATATTTTAATGAATTATTTCTTATATGTCTTTTCAGATTATAATTGTAAGATATTAATTGAGTATTTTATTAGTCAAGCTGTTGTTTTTATTATTTTTTGTTGAAGTATTTTCTTTTTACATTGGCCCCTTATTAGTTTTTTTTTTATTTTATTTTTTGCGAAATAGACAAACGAGCCTACGGCCCACCTGATGGTAAGCGGTCGCCGTCGTTCATGAACCTCTGCAATGCCAGGGCAATGAGGGGTCGTTATGTATCACCTACCCATACAGGACTTTTCTTAAACCTCGTTGATTGTCATTTGTTTTTATTTATCCGTGGATTTTAAAATTAAAATATCCCTACCTATATACAGGGTGTCCCATAACTTACAGTGAAGCCAGCAATTAGGATTATATTAGGCAAGTAAATAGTCCAAGTCATACCTGCTCCCAGAAAATATCGAAAAAAATTATAACTTATTTCAGAAATTATGGCATTTAAAAAGTCTAAATAAAATACACCGTGTGTCTATCTTTTCACGGACAAAACCCGAGGGTAAATAAGGAAGTATAGTTCTCCATTTACTAAGTCATTATGAACAAACCACAATGTAACTCTTTATGGAATTCATTAAATTTAACCGAGAACTTCTCGGTATTTTCCAACTCTGGAATACAAAAAAATATACGGATTTTTCATTTAAATCTAGTAACATCTGGTTCTGTTCTCCATTGTTTGCAAATCGCGCATAATTTTGTAAGGTTGGTTACTCACTTGAAATATTGTTGATAGAATTGTAGTCTGTGTTTAAAGCATTAGACAACATTATCGAAATCAATTATCTAATTCTTTATTATTAAACTACGAAGAACATACGTACATTTAATAAATTGTAATTGGGTAATTGTAATGTGAACGTCACTCAGCGTCGCGGACGTCGTTTATTATGATCGACGCTCCGACGACACATGCTGAGTCGGAGACCATTTCTGAACTGATGTTCAGAACAAATGAATTTTGATTTGATTTGATTTGACATTTTGAAGAAAAATATTTTACTTTCAAAGTTACTTCAAATACAAGCTTTTAAGATCCTGGATATCATGTAGCATTAGAGTGCTAACTAATATAAGTAAAACGAGCCCAAAACTGAGTCCATCCTGTTTAGCACAAGAGTTCCTACGACCTACTTCCGAATCAATCATCAGCGCCATTTTGACATGTTATTGCATTGTTACGCGATATACATCTGCGTGCAAAATGTCAGCTCCGCAAACCGGGAAGTTTTTCAAATTTAGCTTCCAAGATTCCACCCGAACTGACATAGTTACATCCAGTGCAAGTTAATTTAAACCTTGTAACGTAAGTTTCAGAACTAACGTCACGTCATGCTCAATTTTGGTTACAGCCACATACTTGACATAAGTAAACAAACCAAATTTGACGCAGTTTCCGGTTTAATAGTTATAATATACACTGTATTTGTGGTTAGTTTTAAATGCTAAGTTTTCATGTCCCATTAAATAATTTGCAATTTAGTATATTATTATTTAGTTTTATTAGTCGTAAACTGTTTTATGTTCATCCTGTAACTAGCGTTTAAACTCTTATCTTAATGTTGTTACCGACCTCATATTGTATTTAGTGTTTTGTTTATCATTTATCTTATTTTTTTATTAATTTCAATTGCTATTTATAATCGAGTTATTGTGTGTTAACAATATATTATCGACACTGACACTCGAAATGATGAAGCCATGAAAAATTACTAGTGTTGGATTATAAGTATGACACAATATTTTTCCTTCAGAATTAGAATACCTTGCTAATTTATTGAATGACACAAAAAAACATCATTGAATAAATACATTTCAGTATTTAATTCCCTTATGTAAATTAAGCAAAGTATTCCCCAAATTGCTGTAGTAAAATTAGGGGACGGAGCGACGGGAAAGAGTGCCGAGCGCGTAACGCGTCGCGCCGTCCTTCCAAACTCCGTGCTGGGTTCTGATCTCAGTCGGGTTTCGGACGCTGAGTGTGAGTGGTTAGAGGTTTTAGTGCGGTTCAACTCCCAAATACCCCACCGATCCGGTGATTCCCTCAAACTGAAAAAAAAAAAAAAAGTAGGGTCATTCCATGTCAAATCGACAAATAGTTGGACGCGACCCCCACCGATTCGGATGATTTTTGGTGGAGAGTTTTGTCTCATTATAAAACGAAGTTCAGCCAAAGGAAAAATTTTTTAAAAAATTTTCCTAAGAGATATTCAATATCAAAAATTTCATTGTTTTTCCGATTTTATGAGTTTAGTTATTTAATATTTCAGAGACTACTGAGTATTAAAAAAAAAACTCTGGTATATTTTCAGAGGATACTTAGAGGTATGAGAAAAAAAATTTTTTTAAAAAAAATTTTGAAAATGATCAAAACTAAACAATTTTGAATTTTTCAAAATCGTGAAAAATACCCATCGCGGGAAAATTTTGGCCTGAAATTTTTTTTATATTATACTTATAACTTATCTAAAGATATTCTGAAATTTTTAGAGGGGTGTTATTTTTCGTTTCATAGATATGAATTTTTGAATTTTGACAAAAAAAAAAATTTCTATTTTTATAATTTTTTTTTTTTATAATTTTTTTGTTAAATATCATTATTCTACTACATGATTACTAAAATTTGAGGTCTAAAATATTTTTTTTATGTTAATGGTATGTGAAAACAAAAATATTTCAAAATATATTATATATCATAGATTCAACTTTAAATCAAAACTTAAATAATGTTAAAAGTGTCACACTCTGCCGCCTAAAACACACTGATGTTTATTATATCATTGATGAATCACCAATGAATACCAGGTAGGAAAATCAGAATTTCGAGTTTTTTTACTTGATGGCAATTAATCTTTTATTTTAAAATTGATATCATTTCTTTCTTTCAAGATTGAGAAAAAGGTCTGAGACATCAACCTCAAAAAAGGGAGTGACCAAAAAACGTCGTACGAAATAAACTGCAGCAAACTCTGAAAGGACAAGAGGAATTACAGTCTTAAAAATTAAATACTTCCTTTATGCTTTTAATCCTTTCATTTGATCACGGAAGCCTTAAATGTTAAATAGTATTCTAAATAAACAGATAATTACATACAATTTTGAAATATTTTTGTTTTCACATCTCATTAACATAAAAAAAATATTTTAGACCTCAAATTTTAGTAATCATGTAGTAGAATAATGATATTTAACAAAAAAAAAATATAAAAATAGAAAATTTTTTTTTTGTCAAAATTCAAAAATTCATATCTATGAAACGAAAAATAACACCCCTCTAAAAATTTCAGAATATCTTTAGATAAGTTATAAGTATAATATAAAAAATTTCAGGCCAAAATTTTCCCGCGATGGGTACTTTTCACGATTTTGAAAAATTCAAAATTGTTTAATTTTGATCATTTTCAAATTTTTAAAAAAAAAATTTTTTTTCTCATACCCCTAAGTATCCTCTGAAAATATACCAGAGTTTTTTTTTTAATACTCAGTAGTCTCTGAAATATTAAATAATTAAACTCATAAAATCGGAAAAACAATGAAATTTTTGATATTGAATATCTCTTAGGAAAATTTTTTTAAAAAATTTTCCAGAACTTCGGCAGAACTTCGTTTTATAATGAGACAAAACTCTCCACCAAAAATCATCCGAATCGGTGGGGTCGCGTCCAACTATTTGTCGATTTGACATGGAATGACCCAGTAGTAATATTAGGCTCTGCTATTACCCGCTCGGTTCCGAGAACATCTATTTTGAGCGAGGCACCAACCTTAGGCATTCTATATAGTACTTTGATTTCAAATTCTAAGAAACGAAAAATCATTTGGAGAGGAAAACATATTAATAGTGACGTACTTGAGTGCTACAATTATTAAAAGAATGAAAATACATTTTAATACATTAAAATATTTCAAGCATACTTTTAGAATCTATTGCAAGAATCAAATCTACTTGAAATGTGATATTTCTGAGTATAAACTCTCATATTAGATTCGATTCCTAAGAATCATTTTAATGTATCCTTTGATCTTAGGTCAACAGCAATCTTAAGATGAAACCAAGACTTTTAATATCGTTTATCGAATATGTACACTTCTAATAGACTTTTCTGGAAAATCAACAACATTGTGCAAATGAAATAGATTTTCCTAGAACGAAAGGTTGAAGATAAGAATAGCTCTTTTACTTTTATTGCTAGACTTTGTTTTTTTTTTAGTTGGAGGTAATCACCGGATCCCCGCCCACGGGCGGGGTATGTGGGAGTTGAACCGCACTAAAACCTCCAACCGGTCACACTCAGCGTCCGAACCCCGGCTGAGGCCAGAACCCAGCACGGGGTTATGAGGGACGACGCGACTCGTTACGCCATCGGCACTCTTTCTCGTCGCGCCGTTATTGCTAGACTAACTGTCCACCAGATAGTTAGAGGTCCTTATCACACTTTCATATTTAAACTTTGAAAATTAATAAAGCTAATCTGAAAAATAAAACAAAACTTGATTTTCTTCTTAACGAATACAGTAATAGGAGAGACATCCAATTCTTTAAGTAGGCTTTATAAAATAATAAATAGGCTTCATGAACACCGTTACATACCAAGACTGGTTAAGGAAGCTATTGAAATTTCGAGGAATAGCACTTTAATCGGGGTGACGGCTTCAAACTATCCTGTATGTGGAATCCAGTGTTAGACGAAAATAAAGCCAAAAAATCCAGTTTTGAGACAGCAGCCGATACTGTCAGTGTGGTATGTCGAAATGTGAGTTCGAGTTCCAGTGGTACCGGCAAACGAACGAGTGCGAGGGTAGACAGATTTGTCTGCTCTTAAATGACCTACCCGCAGTCCCTCAGTCTTCCCGTGATCATGGCACTTGAAACAGTGCTGTAATATCATGACCGCTCAATTAAAAATAATTGTGGTAACAACCCGTATAGTAATAGTGTAAGTGATGTAGATATCCGCGAGTGTTTAAAGAAATTTATTAGGCTTTATAAATTGAATAAAATAAAATTTTTGCTCCTTAACATAAGTCTCACACATCACATTAGTTTTTCCCCACTAATAAGTTTACCATTAGCAAAAACTTAAGCAATTTTTTTTTGTTTTCAGAATGTAGAGATCTCAAACTCATCGAAGATGTTCGACAAATGGGTGAAACTCCCAATGCCATTGGACTTCAAAATCTACGTGTTCAACGTCACCAATCGTGATGGCGTCAATGAAGGAGACAAGCCCATTTTAAAGGAAATTGGACCTTATGTTTACAAGTAAGAGTTTAGTTTGCAACTGTACTGTAATGGGTTGTCCATTACTGCCAACTGCTGGGCTCAGGTCTCCTTAGAAGAGGGGTAAGACATAGTCCACGACGCTTGCCTAGTGCGGATTGGGGACTTCACATATTTTCGAGGGTTTTTATGATCCTTTTTCCGATAAGCTGGTTTCCTCATGATGTTTTTCTTTACCGTGTTTAGTCAGTGGTGTTGTGAAAAATTGCACATAAATCTTTGTCATATTTAGAGGTACAAGCCGGTTTTGAATCCATGACCTCCCGTACAAAAACATTTCATCTGTGTCACATACAATGAAATAAATAAGAGTGGTACAAAACTGAGATTTTATAAACGTAAAAAAAATGAAGGGTGAAAAAAATAATACTAAAACATGATTCAAACTCAACTAAAACTGGAAAATTAAGATAATAGGCTCTAAGAGAAAACATCAACATTTCAGTGAAGGAAAACGTCGTGAGAAAACTTGCCTGTTGGAAAAGAATTCTAAAATCCTTCGAAGATATGTAAAGTCCTCATAAATACGCTAAACCTCTATTTTAACACTTAATTCAGTTCTAAAAGCGTTAAGTTTGTAACTCTACTTGTTAGCAAAGTATCGACACATACTTCCGCATAATTGCCTAGAATAATTTTAACTATCAAAGTTTTGATATAAGCGCCTCTCTAGAAACTTAAGCACTTTAAGATAACTAAGTATCTAGTTACAGTAAACATCTTTACGTAATTAAAGCCGAACGCTACGAAGAGTTGGAAATTAGAAATGAACGCATTTAAATACAAAACTTAAAATAAAATAAACATAGATCACATACTAATCAAAAAGTGAACTATTTAAATGTTGTTTAACAACCTTTTAAAACCTCATTTTAAAACAAAATAAGTGTAGACGTCACGTCATAATAATCAAAGAGTGAACCTTATAAATATTGCATAAAACCTCATTTTAAATGTATCCAACTATATTGTTACTGGCTGGTTTATTAGAATAGACCACGCAAAAATATCTCCCGCCAAAATTTGAATTTTGAATTCGGTCAATTTTCTTGACTTGAGTTTTTCAATTGATGTTTTAGAGGTTATTATTTTAAAAAGGATTTTTACGTAATTACAGATTTAATTTTATTAACATTTTATAAATGTTTTTTTTTTTTTTTTTTTTTTTTTTAATTCTGTGCATGGATTTCTATTATCAAATGTAAAGCCCAAATCATATAAGACAAATATACTTAAACAATATACCCAATAAAATCATCATTGTTTTAGAGAATATCGTGAGAAGATCATTCTGGGTTACGGAGAAAACGACACGATTATTTACAACCTCAAGAAAACCTTCGTGTTTGACCCTGAAGCATCAGGCGGATTGACGGAGGACGATGAACTTACTGTTATCAACTTCTCTTATATGGTATGTATGAGTACTGCGCGTATTGAGACGGGCCGCATCGCATCGCAAAACACTTTTATAATTTTGTATCAGTGAGAGTAACTTTTATAAAAATATTCGTAGTTTTTATACCAAGTAGTAGATACCTAATAGTAATAAATATAAGCAATAAAATTATTAGCATATTTATGAATATTCGCTTTCGCCAATGTCCAAAAACCGATTTTTTACAAAGTTTTGCGGTATTTAGTAGATAAAGTGATTCAAGAGGAAAGTTTTTGTGTAAAATACATGCATGATATAGTCATAGAATTATTACATCTGGAATCAACATCATGAACAACAGAATGAAGCCAATTGAAAGTACGCCAGTCGCGCGGGGACTCGCGTCACTGGCGTCCGTGGGTAATACCACCTTCATGTTTGAAGGCCCACCCCACACGTAGTCCCTGGGCGGTGCCAAGGCAGTGACGTGTGGGTAGCCGCGGAGTTGAGCGCCTGGGAGTAGTCGCACTGACGCGACTGCTCCCCTCAACTTCGGGCTAGGTCATGGACGTGGAGTCCACCTCCGAAGCCCGCGCAGGGGTAGGCGTCCAGGCCCCTGTGACGGAGGATGCTACTGGCGCAGGACCGAGCTGCTCCGAGGAGCGGAGAGGAGGCGCACGGCGCAAGCGGAAATCCGCGGCGCGCCGGAGCTCCGAGACGAGTGAATCCTCCGACGATGAGACGTCGGGGAAGACAAGGCTCGTCAGACGGGCGGCCGCCATGGCCAAGCCCTACACCGAGCCGACAAAGACCGGGAGGATCCCGAAGGTGGACGCCTCGGCAACGCCTGCCCCGAGGCAGAAGAAGAGGACCGTCGTCTCGCCGGCGCGCTCGACGACGTCCTTTGCGTCGGCCCGTACGACTGACGGGGAGCTCGACGGGGAGCTCGACGGGGGGCTCGACGAGAGCCCTGTCGTCGCTCTCGAGGCCCTGAGACGGCAGATCACCGCTACCTCTTATAGGTACAAAGCTAAGGGGTACACGACCTACGCGCAGACGCTGCGTAAGGTGGCCCAGGAGACTGGCAAAATTATGCCGGTCATCTCGGAGGCCATCAGCCGAGACGCGGAGATGCGCACGGACCTGGAGAGATCCAGGGCCGAGGTGGCTCTCCTGAGAGAAAGGTTGGCGGCCTTTGAACGGGCTGAGGCCGAGCGCAAGGCGGCGCGTGTCCCGCCGCCGCCTCTTCTTCCTCCTCCTCCTCCTCCGCCGCCGGCCAAGACGCCGGCACGGGCCAGGGAGGCCGACGGCGAGTGGCTGCCGGGGCGGAGAGAGACACGAGTGGCGTCGCCGCGGGGCAGGGTGCGGCAGACTGCGGCCACCGCCGAGTCGCCGGCCGAGATGGCGGCCCGCATTAGGCGAGAGCTGACGGCGGAGTTCGGCAAACAGATTGCCGAACTCAGGGCTGAACTGATGGCCCTACGCGGTGCAACAACACCTGCGCCGCGTCCCGTCGCTCTCGCCCCACCGGACGCGCGCCCGGGTCCAGGACCAGCTGGTCCGACCCGGAACAGGAAGAAAAACGGGGGCGGCGGTGTTAAAACCGCTACTGCACCCGCACAGCCTCGCCCACTTCCTCCGGCTCCATCCAATATGGATGAGGGCTGGACTGAAGTGGTCAAGAAGGGCGCCAAACGGGCCAGGGTTGCGGTTGCCCCGGCCCAACCACAGGATGAGACAAGGGCAGCGGCTAACGCGACTCCCCACCCGGGTAGAGTGCCGTCCGCTGCCCAAAAGAAGAACGGGACTCCGGCGGTCGCGGCTGCTCCCCAACAGGGTCGAGCGCCCGCCGCCGGTACGAAGAAAAAGAAGCCAAAGAAGAAGTCGCGCGCGCCGCGGCGGGCTGCAGTGGTGGTCACACTGCTGCCGGCCGGCCAGGCGAAGGGGTTGACGTACCCCGACGTCATGGCGAAGGCGCGCGCGGCTGTCAACTTGGCAGAAATAGGGGCGGAGGAAGGCCTCCGTATCCGGCACACGGCCAATGGGGCCCGATTGCTGGAGTGTCCCGCCGGTGCTGACAGTGTTGGCATCGCGGACCGTCTAGCGTCGGGCCTCCGGGTTGTGTGGCCGGAGGAGGACGTAAAGGTGCACAGGCCGGTCAAAATGGCCGAATTGCGGGTGACCGGCCTGGATGATTGCACCACCAGGGAGGAGGTGGTGGCGGCCATCGCTGCCCAGGGCAAATGTGCCCCGGAGAATGTGGCCGTAGGCGAGCTTCGCCGAGGCTACACCGGGGCCAGCTCGGTATGGGTGCGGTGTCCGCTAGAAGCCGCCAACTCCCTGGCCACCCCTCCGCCCGGAAGGCCGGCTGGGGATCCCGGCAGGCTGCGCGTGGGCTGGGTCGCAGCCCACGTGCGGCTACTTGAATCGCGCGCCTGGCGATGCCTCAAGTGCTTCGGCACGCGGCATAGTGTCGCCAGGTGCGCCAGCACCGTGGACCGCAGCGGTTTATGTTTCCGCTGCGGTCAAACCGGACACAAGGCGGCCACTTGTTCGGCCGCGCCGCACTGCGCGCTGTGCGCGGCGGCCGGGCGCAGGTCTGATCACCGGGCGGGAGGCAAAGCTTGCTCCCCGTCCGGTGTCAATACCGAGCGGAACAGGCGCCGCAAGACCAAGCGGCGCCAACAGAGGAAGTCGGCCGGGGGAGTACCGGCCGACGTTTCGGACCCCGCCGTGGCGCCCAGTGCGCCCGAAGGCGGGGGCGATAGAGAAGGGGAGGGAGCGATGGATGTAGTCCAACCTTAATGGACTGCACCCGTCGCTTCCTCCAAGGTAATCTGAACCACTCCGTCAGGGCTCAGGACATGTTAGTCCAGAGCATGGCGGAGTGGTCCATTGACGTGGCTGTGGTCGCCGAGCCGTATTTTGTCCCCCCAGCGGACGACTGCTGGTTCGGGGATGAGTGCGGCTTGGCGGCCATACACATTAGGAGGACCGCGGCGATCCCCCCCTGGAAATGGTGGCCAGGGGACCCGGGTACGTCGCGGTGAAGATAGAAGATACCGTCGTGATCGGGGTGTACTTCTCTCCAAATCGGCCTACTCACGAGTTTGAGCAGTTCCTGGACGGGATCGGAGCGATCACTCAGCGCTCCGCCCCCCGTCCAGTGATACTTGCGGGGGACCTCAACGCGAAATGTGTCGCTTGGGGTTCCTCCCGCTCGGACGCTCGGGGTAGGCTGTTGGAAGAGTGGGCGGTCGCGGCCGGACTCTGTATCATGAACAGAGGGTCGGTCGCGACTTGCGTGCGGTGGCAGGGCGAGTCCATCGTGGACGTAACGTTCGCGAGCTCTGCCATCGCACAACGCATCCGCGGTTGGGAAGTGCTGGTGGAGGCGGAATCTCTATCAGATCACCGGTACATCCGGTTTGATCTGTCCGCCTCCACGCCAACCGCGGTCGCCCAGGGAACTGCACCTCGGTCATTCCCCAGGTGGGCATTGAAGCTCCTGGACAAGGAGCGCTTGATGGAAGCCTCTACTGTGGCGGCGTGGACGCCCATGCGTCCACACCCTGTGGATGTGGAGGTCGAGGCGCAATGGCTCCGGGACACGATGCATCGCATTAGCGATGCTTCGATGCCTCGGGTCGGCCCTCGGCCTCCGAGCAAGTCGGCGTACTGGTGGTCGCCCGAGATAGCGCAGCTTCGTGCTGTATGCGTCCGGGCGAGGCGCCGGTGCGCCCGACATCGCCGCCGCATCCTCGCGCGTCGCGACGATCCCGTCGCGTTCGCGGAGGAGGAGGACCGGCTGTATGGCGAGTACGCGGAAGCGAGGAGCGCCATGCGGCTGGCCATCAAGTTGGCCAAGGAAGGGTACATGGAGACTCTCTTGGGGACGCTCGATGACAACCCGTGGGGGCGCCCGTATAAAACGGTGCGTGGAAAGATACGCCCGTGGGCGCCTCCCATGACCGAGCGTCTCCAGCCTCAGCAGCTGCGGGACATCGTCTCGACGCTGTTCCCGCAGGAGCAGGCCGGATTTACTCCGCCTGCTATGGATGAGCCGCCGGATCTTTACACCGGCGGTGAAGCCACTGCTGAGGTGCCTAATATCACCAGAGATGAGCTCCATGTGGCCGTGACACGGATGAGTGTGAAGGACACGGCCCCCGGCCCGGACGGCATCCACGGCCGGGTCCTGGCCTTGGCCATCAATGCCCTAGGGGACCGACTCCTCAGGCTATTTAATTCTTGCCTGGAGTCGGGACGGTTTCCCTCGCTCTGGAGGACGGGCAGACTGGTCCTCTTGCGGAAAGAGGGGCGCCCGGCGGACTCAGCCGCCGGTTACCGTCCCATCGTACTGCTGGACGAGGTGGGCAAATTGCTGGAACGCGTTCTGGCCGCCCGCATCGTCCAGCACCTGGTCGGGGTTGGACCCGATCTGTCGGCGGAGCAGTACGGCTTCCGGGAGGGTCGTTCGACCGTAGACGCAATTCTACGTGTCCGGGCCCTCTCGGAGGAGGCCGTCTCCCAGGGTGGGGTGGCCTTGGCGGTGTCGCTCGACATCGCCAACGCCTTCAACACCCTGCCCTGGTCCGTGATTGGGGGGGCACTGGAGAGGCATGGAGTGCCCCTCTATCTCCGCCGGCTGATCGGCTCCTACCTGGAGGCCAGGTCGGTCATGTGTACCGGGTACGGTGGGACCTTGCACCGGTTCCAGGTCGTGCGCGGTGTTCCGCAGGGGTCCGTTCTTGGACCTCTATTGTGGAATATCGGGTACGACTGGGTGCTGAGGGGCGCCCTCCTCCCGGGCCTTAGCGTTATTTGCTACGCGGACGACACTTTGGTCGTGGCCCGGGGGGATGACTTCCGAGAGTCTGCCCGTCTTGCCACAGCGGGGGTGGCCCTCGTCGTCGGCAAAATAAGGAGGCTGGGCCTCGACGTGGCGCTGCACAAATCCCAGGCCCTGTGGTTCCACGGGGCTGGGGCTGTGCCGCCGGTCGACGCCCAGATAATGGTTGGAGGCGTCCAGATTGAGGTCGGGGTGCAGCTGAAGTACCTCGGCCTCGTGTTGGATAGCCGTTGGACCTTCCAGGCACATTTCGCGAACCTGGTCCCCCGATTGATGAGGACGGCCGGCCAACTCGGTCGGTTGCTCCCGAATGTCGGGGGGCCCAGCCACGCCGTGCGCCGCCTCTATGCGGGGGTGGTGCGATCGATGGCCCTATACGGTGCGCCCGTCTGGGCCGACGCACGGGTGCGATTAACCATCGCCCGATTCCTGCGTCGGCCACAGCGCATCGTTGCTATTAGGGCCATCCGCGGTTACCGCACCGTCGCCTTTGAGGCGGCGTGCGTGCTGGCGGGGACGCCGCCCTGGGAGCTGGAGGCGGAGGCGCTAGCTGGCGATTATCGCTGGCGATGCGACCTCCGCGCCCGGGGCGTGATACGTCCCCTGCGGGAAGCGGTTCGCGACAGGAGGGTCCAATCTCGGCGGTCCGTGGTAGAAGCGTGGAAACGACGTCTCGCTAACCCCACATGGGGTCTACGGACCGTCGAGGCGATCCGCCCGATCCTAGATGATTGGGTGGGTCGTGGCAGAGGACGCCTCACCTTCTGGATGGTGCAGATGCTGACCGGGCACGGGTGCTTCGGTCGGTATCTCCACCGGATCAAGGCCGAGCCGACGGCGAGGTGCCACCATTGCGTGGGATGTGACCAGGACACGCCGGAGCATACGCTCGCGCGCTGCCCCGCATGGGAGAGGCAGCGCTGTGTCCTGGTCCAACAAATAGGTCCGGACTTGTCGCTCCCGGGCGTCGCGGCGTCGATGCTCGAGAGCGACGAGTCCTGGAAGGCGATGCTCGACTTCTGCGAGTCCACCATCTCGCAGAAGCAGGTGGCGGGGGCTGCGAGAGAGAGGCTTTACGCCGCTCTCAACTTGCCAACCCGCCGCCGTCGAGCAGGGGGCCGGGACCGGGATCTCGCCCGGATTCTGGCCCCCTAAGAGTTTCGGGTCCCCAACGCATGTGAGTGCGAGCGGGGACCCAAGAAGGTGCCGTGTCTCGCTCAACACGCCCTTAGCGTCAGAGCATCCGGGGGATGGTAGACCGCGCTCCCCGACCCACGCTGGTTCTGACCCAGCGGGGTATTCCGCGGGAGGGTGACACGCGGTCCCATCTTGGCGGGCTTCGGAGAGCCCGCCGACCGAGAGAGCCGGTGGCCGTATTCGCCGGCGGCTACCGGTTCGGCGTCCGGGGACGGAGCGACGGGAAAGCATGCCGATGGCGTAACGCGTCGCGCCGTCCCTCCAAACCCCGTGCTGGGTTCTGGCCTCAGCCGGGGTTCGGACGCTGAGTGTGAGCGGTTGGAGGTTTTAGTGCGGTTCAACTCCCACATACCCCGCCCGCGGGGCGGACGGGGATCCGGAGATTTCCTCCAACAGAAAAAAAAAAAAAAAAAAAAAAAAAACGCCAGTCGCGCGTAACAAGTAGGTAGAGTGTACCGATGACACTCAGTTCTTTTAGCACACTAATAAAATATTACACACACATAATTATGTGCAACTTCACTTTGTTGTTCATGATGTTCATTCAGAATTTGGTGTAGTTCGCACGATCGGTGTACTTTAAATTGGCTTCATTCTATTGCTCATGAGGTTGATTCCAGATATTATAATTCTATGGATATAGTAGAGAAACACTGATAATTTTAACGGTTTTTGATGTGATGTTGTATAAGTATATTGCTCTGCACTAACTGACTTCTCTATTCGTGACGGAGACGAAGTTGCGCACGTCAACTAGTAAATAATAAATCTTAAATTTGCAAACATCATGTCTTTAAACGGAATACTATGTTTTAGACGGATCTTGTAGCATCCAGTAATCATTTCCGTGCATTCAAACGTTTTTACCATAATCCTGGTTTATTTAAATTAAATAGATATCCGTGATACTTAACTCAATTTTGTCTGCTCGAAAATTGTTGCTATAAAATATAAAATAACTGTAAGATAACTACCATCCCTACTAATATTATGATTGCGAAAGTAACTCTGTCTGTTTAACTGTTACGCTTTCCTTAAACCTCTCAACCGATTTTGATGAAATTTGGCACAGACAATTTTTAGAACATCAGTCACACATTTTAAATGAAAGTGACGCAAACGAAGTTGCATGGGCCCGCTAGTACAATTATAAATTACTTATGCACAGTCATTAAAATGTATTCACAAAACATTAAATTATAGTCTGTTTTTATAAACACAATTAAATCAAATCACCTATCAATTTATAATTCTAAATAAAAACACACAAACTAAATCCGATTACTAATAATTGAAGTATTACAAGTTTTTCTGTAATAAATCAAGAGAAATCAACAAAAAATATGTAATAAGAAATTTAGATTTCAAATACAAATTAACACCAATAGAAACTTATGTGTGAATTATTAAAAGCTGTTTTACACGTGTTTAGAAACAGATGACACGTGCAACTTCGTCTGCGTTACATAGTATTTTAAATTTCTTTAAACACTCGCGGTTATCTACATCACTTACACTATTACTAAACGGGTTCTTACCACGATTATTTTTAATTGAGAGGTCCCGATATTTCAGCACTGTTTCAAGCACCATGATCATTAAAAATAATCGTGGTAAGAACCCGTTTAGTAATAGTGTAAGTGACATAGTATTTTAACTCATTAGTCATTACTGATAGTAGCTCTTGACTGTGGCTGTCAAATGTAACCTATAGCACCACTAGACGACTACATCCCAGTGGAGTGGGCAATATTATAGAAATACATAGCTTTATATTAGTTTATAGCTCAAAACAGAGCATAAATTAAATTACATCATATACAGCTATCGAACACAAAAAAGTTAATATCTTCAGGTATAACTAAAACGATTGTTTGGCTCTATAAATTTATAAATTCATAACTTAAAGTGGAATTTCGAAATGAGTTTTCACTTCGACGCGAGAAAGAACATCCCATAAGACGATCCAGATTCAAAACTATTTTCATAAAAATATCAGACTACGAATGCCAAAAGTTCATTACTATTATCAAACCACGTGAATTTCATGAACACGAAACTCTAGCATAGTTTTCGAAATTCGAAACCAATCACCACATCACATGCTGTGTAGTCAAAGAGTACTAATGAAATTGTACTGAAACACATGCATTTTCGAATGAGAGCATTCACCAATTTCACATTACTGATAGGTACTAACTAATGGTCTTTGTGAGCAACGCAGGCTCTCTAACATTCTGAAATCTAGGTATCCTGTTGTCCATATTACTAGTAAAGAAATCGTGTTGTGAACCAGTGAGGCGCTATAAATATATTATATAAATGTTAATCAACTACTCAACACAGGACATCAACTATCATAACATTAAATATTATGTACCATCATTAACAAATCGATTTACGAAACAAGTCATAACTTGAAAACACCCACTTTTCAGGAGAGCAAAAACAACGTTTTATGCGAACTTAAGATCTGTGAAATGTTATGATATCTCAATAAATAACATAAAATATAGTAACACATATTTACGGTCTTGTTCATATGGAAATTTGCGAAATTGTTGACAAATATCTGATTTAACTGTTTGTTGCTACGTTGCTAAAGAAAAATGCTTAAGTAAAATATTTTTGGGATATTTCTGAAAAAATTTAAACTATTTTTTTTTAATTTGTGTGTATATGCGTTATTTTGCTGTTATTCTATTTATACAATAAAATACCATGAATCAACATAAAACTTTTACGAATGGTGCTATGTGAAGATTGTTGAAGTCACTGTACATGGTTGCTCTTGGTTTCCAGGCTGCCATCATATCAGTTCAAGAGATGATGCCAGCAGCAGTGGGTATGATCAACAAAGCGCTGGAGCAGTTTTTTACGAACCTGACAGATCCATTCCAGACTGTCAAAGTGAGGGATTTGTTCTTCGACGGCTTATATCTCAACTGTGAAGGAGATAGTCCTGCTTTAGGTATGTTAATAATAGCCTTTTTTTTAATATTGTGTGGTTCGGTTTAAAACTTGGTTGTGGTATTTAAAGTTTCATCAAGAATATTAAGCTAATAAACAAATAAAATTCGAACAGAATTACAACATTTTGATAAATACAGTTAAAATTTAAATTAAGAACCAGTTTTGAAATGAATATGAAAAATTCACTTAATTAATTTACTAGAGTATTTTCATTAAACAGCGTCTTTGTAATAGCTGATTTCGATAAAACAGCATATTATTATTATAAGAAAGAGAGAAAGCAAATTTATTCCACACACACAAAGAAAACACAAAAATATAATCATAGGTATACTTTCAAGCATTTTCAACGGGTTCTTACAACGATATTTAATTAGTAAGATAAGTATTATAGAAAACCGCGAGTGTCTGAACAAGTTTATAAACATTGGTATATTTTTGGTAAATGATAGGTCCATTTACCACTGAGTAGTATCAAATAACAATGAAAGTTTACTAAAATAGTAAATCACTTCAAATTAAACATTTTCTGTTTATCAAAGAACTTTCTAAGATATCATGTATCAACGTGGGTGGAAAACTTTACAATTAAATTATTTACCTCTTAAGATAAATCATAGACAAAACATTTGATCTCTGTAATATTAAAATGAGATAATGTCGTGATGTTTGTAAAGTTGTAGGAGTTTTTGAATCTACTGATTTCTAAAATTTTAATAGGAAGCAACTTTATAATAAGTAATAATATTTTTTTACAAAAATAAGAACGATCGGTTTCCATTAAAATTGTTCGTTAAAAATTCACATTTACATAGATCTAAAACTTGTTCGATCTTAAAAAAATTAAATGGAATCCCAAGATGACCACCACCTTTCTCTGCACCAAAAACAGACTTTGACGAATTGAGTACCTTCTCCTTTTTGAAAGTTAGTAAAAAAAAACTTGAGAGGTGTCATGGGACACCCGAATAGAACGAAGTTCCTTTCGATTAAAATATATCTTATATATTTTTTCGTAACGTAACGCGCGATAAGTAACGTGTTTTAAAAGATTTTGATCACAGCGTCATCTAGCGATAATCATCTATAACAAAAATAAGGAACGTGTTTTAAAAGAATTTGATCACAGCGCCATCTAGCGATAATCATCTAAAACGCGCGATAAGAAACTTCGTTCCAACTGGTAATGCATCCTTTGTGGCATAGGTAAAGTTGCACGAGTCAGTTGTTTAAATATATAATCTAATACATAAAATTCTCGTGTCACTGTTTTCGTTGCCATACTCCTCCGAAACGGCTTGACCGATTTTGATGAAATTTTTTGTGCTTATCCGATATCTATGAGAATCGGCCAACATCTATTTTTCATCCCCCTAAATGTTAGGAGTAGTCCACCCATATTTTTTTACGAAGTTGCGCGGCGCAGCTAGCATTATTGTAAAGTTATCAGACACTGCGTGGGTAGGCTTTTCATAAGGTGAATCAACCTGGGGTCACGAGATTCTTTTACAAGCAGCATATTATTTTACAAAAGAAAACTAAATTAATATCAGTTTTAATCATCGCCACTGGCAAATTTAGAATAGTTAAATTCCATTACCTTGAAAATCAAGTAAATTTGCATTATTGCTCAAAAAATCTTACCAGGCACCCATGTAACGTTTCATGTACTGAAAAAGATTATGCATATTAGAAAACTTCATTTTGCTATTTTCCTGCAAGAGAAACTAAAAATTTAATTTAATTCTCCTTCGCTACTCCAGGTAGGAGGTTTCAGCTGTTAATACGCCTTACTCTCGAGCGCATATTTACTTACAGAAAAGCAAATTTAATAAGAGTATTCTGAAATTAAATTTGGTGTAAAATGCATAACTTAGAAAGAGGGAAATTTTGACATAAAATTATTTTATCAAAATAACAAATAGCGGTAACGTTTGCAAGAACAAACAAAATTTAGGAGAAATAGGACCATTTAAAAAAATATTTGACATGATTTTACATACTTCTTTTCACACACTTATCTCTGAAGTGGTCACTATTTTTACTTCCGACTATCGGCTCTATACGAATTTCTTTTTTTTATTTTTATTTATTTGGTTCTCGAACAGAACATTTTAAGCATTCGTTTTACTACAGCGATGATTAAGTCGAATAATGGATTAAGGTATTTTAAATATATATAATGGTAATATAATCTTCTTGAAATAAATAATAACAAAATTGCGTTTCTGTAAATTACAATAGCAAAAAAAACATTTAAAGTTATTTATATACACAATATTGAATCAAAAAATTAATCTAATGAAAACTAAAATATTTATTTCTTCCATTCGTGTCATTTTACAAATGTCAGATCAGAGTCTATTAATTCTCTACTAAGTAATACAATACTAAAAAGTTTTCATTACATTATATACTAAGTTTTTCGTTCGTAGTAAGAAAAGAAATGGACTTGATTGATACGTTTTTAAAATACTATTCGGCTAAAATCAAGTTTAACATCGGATTTATTTCAAAAAGACTTTTAAGCAATATTAGACTTGTCGGATTCCCATGTGTAAGCGAAATAAATTGAAGTATTTTAGAGATAATTCTCTTTATAAACAGCTTAGCAGATCTACCCGAAGTAAATACTGAGATAAAATCGTATTTTCAACAAAAAATAAACACGTTTTTGTAATAAAACGACCTTTTTATAACGAGCTTCACATTTAAATAGTTACGTGTTCTTTACTGCAAATTAGATTTTGGTACCTAAACCTAAGCCACCTTTTTAGGTAAACATAAATTTTATAACCTGAGTATTTACACAAATATTTTAACACAGGTATTCTTTTGGAATATTTTGTTTGATCATTTTATTTTAACTTACGTTTACTAAAGCTTTAAAACATATTCTTTGGTTATAAATGAGTTGTAATATTCATCATCATCATAAGCCTATAGACGCCCACTGCTGGACATAGGCCTCCCCCAAACCTCGCCACATCGTCCGGTCCTGTGCCATATGCATCCAGTGACCTCCCGCGATCTTGACCAGGTCGTCGGTCCATCTTGTGGGGGGTCTACCAACGTTGCGCTTACCGGTTCCTGGCCTCCACTCCAGAACTTTTCGTTATAATATTATTAATGGATATATGACAATCAACAATCATGACCTTCCATATGTAAAACCTTTAAAAATCGTCCTGTATGTGGTAAGAGCTTTCTGTAATTTCAGATTGGCCACAATGGTTCCTAATGGGTATGACTTTGACTTTTCATTGTGTGAGGGAAATGGAAGTTTATTTCATTTGTCATTTATCATTTATAACCTTTACCTTACCTACATATTATAGGACTAATAACTTACATTTATATAATTTGTCTTAGAATAAGTTTATCTGCTTGTTATAAGATTTAATTACTAAAGAATGAAATGAAATGAAATGAAATTATTTATTCTCAACGTTAATGAAATTTTCATGCTTGTTGATGTCAAAAGGCTACCACCAGTTCGGAAAAAGAAATAGCCACTGTCCTGAGAAGAACTGGCAAGAAACTCAGCGGGCATGTCTTTTTTTTGTATTATTTTTCTGTTTTTTTTTTTATCTTTTCAACTCAATATTACAATTTTTTATTACAAATTTTGTTACAATGTTGACCTAAAACGAAAGCTTCATTCCCACTTAGTGCAGTCATCTAGAAAATCACTAATTGTATAATAAGCTTTACTGCACAAACGATTTTTCACAACTTTTTTAAATGTATGCGTATTTAGGCTTTGAACGTTAAGTGGAATCTTGTTGTAAAGGCATATCGACAAACTCACAAATGATTTATTGATTTTGCGTAACCGAGTTGCTGGTAAAGCAAGCTTGTGTTTGTTCCGGGTATTAAAGTTGTGCAAGTCTGAAACTTTGGGGAAATCATCAATATTTTTCCTTACAAACATTACGTTCTCTAAAATGTATTGGGATGCAAACGTTAGAATATTTATTTCTTTAAACTTGTCCCTCAAGGATTCTCTTGGGTGCATATTATAGATTGCTCGAATGGCTCTTTTCTGTAGAACAAAAATCATTTGAACGTCGGCAGCATTACCCCATAATAAAATACCATAGGACATTACACTATGAAAATAACTAAAATAAACTAAACGAGCTGTATTTTCATTTGTATATAATCTTATTTTTTTAACCGCGTATGCTGCTGAGCTAAGCTTACTAGCCAACTTACATATGTGAGGGCCCCACTGTAATTTGGAATCTACTGTTATACCAAGAAAAACTGTAGACTCAACAAGCTCCAATGCCTCCCCACTAACCATAACATTACTTTCGACTTGTTTTACATTTGGCAACGTGAATTTAATACATTTAGTTTTCTTACTGTTCAACAAAAGATTATTGACGCTAAACCAGTTCAGTATGCGGGAGATAGCATTATTCACGTCGTCATAGTCATTCATCTGACGTTTGATTTTGAAAAGTAAAGATGTATCATCAGCAAATAATACTATCTCATGCCGGCATTCCACAAAACTAGGTAAGTCGTTTATATAAACAAGAAACAAGAAAGGACCCACAATAGATCCCTGAGGGACTCCCATTTTCAAAGGTACGCCAGAAGACCGCTTTCCTTTAACATCAACTTTCTGTATTCTCCCGGATAAATATGAACCAATAAGAGCCAACGAAGAATCCCTAATTCCATAATGGTGTAGTTTCCTTAATAATGTGTCGTGATCAACGCAATCGCGTTTATACCGCGTTTTATTAAAATCTTTCATTTAAAAAAATTGGAAGTACATTTTTTGCTTCTTTGTTTCAACGACGTGATAATTGCTTAAATAATTGTTATAGAGATTGTCACATTGATGAAACAAAGACTAAATTATAATGCCTGTGTGACATACTAACAATTTCCAGACTTGATCAATGGCGAGGATTCAATACAACCCCATTTCTATCGGCTTCCCCTTCAATATTCATAGACTAACATAACATACCTACAACCAAGGATTCTGTCAGGGCAGCATAATATGATAGATCACTGAAAACTCAAATATCGCGAACGCTTATTTAATTAAAATTGTGGTAACAACCCGTTTAATAGTTGATAGAAATAACCGCGAGTGCTTAAAAAACCTATTCTAGTCAGAATCTCTTAGACCGCATTCCCTGTATAGGAAAATGATACTACCATTGCTTGACACAGATCTTCAAAACTGTTAGGCGACATACAATGTCATGTAACAAGAGCCTACATTGAACCCCAAGAGCATTACAGTAGTATAATAATATAGAAACCAATACTGAATCTCAGAAGAACACGATTATTTGTCTCGTAAGGCAATATACTGCTAGGCGATGGCGAAATTGGCTATTTTCCACCCGAGGCTAGTTTCAATTTTGTTCAATAAAATGCGTTAAATTGGTAATAGTATTTCTCACTTTTTTCTTTAACTGTAGTTGAGGCCAATCTTATGAATTAGAACAAGATTCATAACATTAAAAAACTTGAGAGGTTACATGGGACACTCGAATAGAACGAAGTTCCTTTCGATTAAAAGATATCTTATTATTTTTTTCCTAACGTAACGCGCGATAAGGAACGTGTTTTAAAAGATTTTGAACACAGCTCCATCTAGCGATAATCATCTAAAACAAAAAAAATGTGACAAATTTTCGTAAGATTTTTTTCCCTCTAGCCCCCTTTCACAACGCGCGATAAGGAACTTCATTCCAAAAATACCTTAAAACCTAATTCAAAAGAGAAAACGAAAATCAATGTACCTAATAAATTACTACATTAGTGTGCATATAGAATATCGCCTCCGGAAAACTCGTAACCCGTGATTTCACTCTAAAAATTGCTACCTACAGTGTATTTTCAATAAACTCATTTATCTATCATGCGAAAAACAGGTGTGTGACGACCAATAATAACGCGCGAGATCCTGAATCGCGGTTACGACATTTGCAGAAATCTTCGCATTTATACGACATCTGAAATCTACTACAGTGGGCTTCGGCCTGACCGCCATACACTACCTCGCCCGGTCGGAGATCTCCCTTTGGCTTACACTACTGATCCCACGACTGGTGACCACAAGGTGTTAATTTATTTTCTATCTGTTACTGTACTGTAACAACCCATTACTACCAGCTGTTCGGCTCAGGTCTTCTCCGAAGAGAGATTAGGCATTGTTCACGACACTTGCGTAATGCGGATTGGGGACTTTACATATCTTCGATAGATTTTTAAAATCCTTTTCCAATATGCTGGTTTCCTCAGGATCTTTTCCTACACCGTTTTTAGCCAGTGGTGTTGTGAAAAATTGCTCATAAATCTTTTTCACATGGAAAGCAAGCGCTTCAACCACGAATTTTATTGTTTACTAGCTGGCCCACACAACTTCGTCTGCGTCACATAAGGAAATTTTCTCACCGTTTAAACCTTCCCTGGACTTCTACGATTATTTCAAGATTTAAATAAGTCAAATCGGTTCAGTCGTTCTCGAGTTTTAGCGAGACTAGCGAACAGCAATTCATTTTTATATATAAGAAGACTAGCTGACTCGCGCAACTTCGTCTGCGTCGAAAAAAAAAATTAGGGGTGGACTACCCCTAACATTTAGGGGATGAAAAATAGATGTTGGCCGGGCCGATTCTCATAGGTACCGGATAAGCACAAAAAATTTCATCAAAATCGGTCGAGCCGTTTCGGAGGAGTTCAAGTTCGAACACCGTGACACGACAATTTTATATATTAGATTTTCTATCTCAAATTAAAAAAAAATACTAACTAAATACCTACTATTTCAGTATTTAGATACAAGTTTACAACATATTAAGATCACGTTTGCAAAATCTCAATATATTTACTGTTTAGGTTTAAATTCCGACCCTAACTCGTCCTAAATACCTGAGCCATTCAAACGCGTGAATGGTCCACATCGAATTCGATTTCATACGAGAATAAATATCCTGGATTTGGACCTTTTGTAATCGAATAAATCGAATAATGTACAGTTGGCACTTCGGAAACAATGGGCAGACATTTTGGAGAATAAAATGAGCAAACAGGAGTAAAACCGCTGTCATACCTGCTAATGATTACTTTAATTTTCTTTGATATAGTTAGAATATTTTAATAATCATTTATCGGTATTATTTTTACTTGATTTATATTACGCTACACTACAAGATGGATCGATGACCTGGCCAGTGTGGGAAGTCACTAAATACAGACAGCGCAAGACCGTTGTGGCGAGGTTTGGGGGAGACCTATGTCCAGCAATGAACGTGTATAGGCTGATGATGATGAATACGGTAGACTCCATTCTAAATTTTACTTAGGTGTCAATAATTTCATTTTTGCATCCTTTGTTTACTAAATTTTATATTTGTAATGTTATATTTCGATCGCCGTAATTAATATAACTATTTTTTTTTGTGTATTAACATGTATTTATATGCTAAGTTTTAGTCTTTATACACTTTAAACGTTTATGGTAATGATTTTGCACTGTCCTTCATAATACAGGCTCGGCCTAGTGTGAAGGTCACTAGTATACTTTGCCATGTAGCTTAAAACCATGTTTTAATACATTTCTTTTGTAAGCTTGTAATTCACTTTCCTTATTAATAAATAAATAAATTTAAAAAAAATTGAGCTAACATTTCTAAGTAGTCCATCCTACTTCCGTTAATAATATAGTTGGGAGAGTCTAATACTTTTATTACATAAAATTCTTAGAACCTAAAGGTTAGCTTTTCGTGTATATGAAGCGTCGTATTATAACATTTTAACAGGATCCTTCAGGGAAACGTCTTTTGCAGATGTTGAATAATATATGTTTTGTAATAAATTATATTCCTTTACGATTGCTTTTCTAGGAAAATGGTTTTTCAGAACCTCAAAAAATATGTCCATTTTAATATAATAGGCATCTTCTAATATATAAAATTCTCGTGGCAGTTTTCGTTGCCATACTCCTCCGAAACGGCTTGATCGATTTTGATGAAATTTTTGTGCTTATCCGGTGTCTATGAGAATCGGTCAACATCTATTTTTCATCTCCCTAAATGTTATACCTAACATTTAGGGAGAGGGTCCACCCCTAAATATTTATTTTTATTTTTTCGACGTAGATAATGTTGCGCGGGGCAGCTAGTAATGATATAGAAAATCGTATAGAATGTACTGCAAATCATCCACAGCTTGACAAATAAAACAAGTTTTAATGACCTAAACTAGAAACATTCAATATTAAATTTGTTTATGGCTTGAACCGATTATGATCATTTGTGTTTGTTTCAGTATATTAGAAAGAACGGTCGAAATTTGGTAAATCGAAATCTGTACTTATTTTTTCATTACAGCATCTAGGTATATCGGTGTCAAAAGTTACATTTTTGGGGATAGGTAGTAATTATTATGATTGTATAGATAACGCTTTCTGTGAAACTGTGTATATGTGATCAAAGCTTAAATACAAAAGTTACATTTAAAGTCATATTTGACGACTCTGATGCAAGACGTGTCAACAGTTCGTGTTACAAATTAGGTACAAACTAGGATACTTCTTATACCTTTACTTACTTTTTATACCTTTGTACAAACATAATAATAACTTCTATATAGTAACTACGGTTTAAGTAATAGCTAAAATTACATCAATCAAATATTAATACCTCTAGACAGGCCGTTAGACATACCCTTCATTACATAGTATAAAACAATGTAGCTTCATGCTGTCTGTCTGTCCCTAACTGTATTTAAACCTAACTAAGCATCGAATTCTGATGTTTTTTAATAGATAGCGTGATTCAAGAGGAACGTTAATGTGTGTAATAAATGCATAATATAGTTGAGCAACACTGATAATTTTAGAGGTTTTCGACGTCGTTGTAAATAAGCACCCTTTTCTGCAAAAACTCCGTGGTGTGACTATTATACCATTTAATGCTGAAACATTTTTTTTTGAAGATACAATCAAAAAGTACTGCAAAACTTTTACTGATGCCACTACTATAAATAAAAAACTTGAGAGGTGTCATGGGACACCCGAATAGAACGAAGTTCTTTTCGATTAAAAGATATCTTACAACTTTTTGCGAAAAGGAACGTGTTTTAAAAGATTTTGATCACAGCGCCATCTAGCGATAATCATCTAAAACAAGGGAACTTCGGTCCAATATTAGAAGATACTAATTAAAATGTCGAAAATACTATACAGAACAAGAGATTTTTTAAATTCATACCTTAAAACCTTTCAAATTCATACCTTAGTGGAAATCAAAGCAATATCAGTTAACAGCATTATAATTTTTCCAAGGCAGAAATTTTGTCGGTATCGGATTTGTGACGCGGGCGAAGTTGCGTAGCTAATCTAGTCATCTAATCAAATTTTCAACTCAGTCTGTTATGAATATAAATTTCCATCCGACCTTTGACTTGTTTAGCTGAAAGATATACAATATTCCAGGGAAAACAGATTGTGTCTAATTTATTAAAAGCTGTTACCCAGTAGGTTAAAGGTTATTCAAGTTCATTAAAATGAACGATTTTTTAAAGAAGGAACGTCGATGTTTTTGTATTGAAAATTCGTTATAGTCAAATTTAAGAACTGGATAGTGGTTTTTGCTTGCTTAATGATTTGGCTGTGTCGTGGAGAATATTTATTGTAACTTTTGAAGCTTATTATCTGCTAATTTGAAGAGTTCAATTAAAGTTTTGACTAAAGTAAAAAAACAGTATATAATATATACTGTTTTTTTTCAGTTGGAGGAGATCCCCGCACTAAAACCTTCAACCGCTCACACTCAGCGTCCGAACCCCGACTGAGGCCAGAACCCAGCACGGGGTTTGGAGGGACGGCGCGACGCGTTACGCGCCCGGCACTCTTTCCCGTCGCGCCGTCCCCTATTAAAGGTTAACTTGATATTTAAAGATCTTCTTCTCTTTTTCCAGGTTTGATCTGCGGTAAGATTCGTTCAGAGAAACCACCTACAATGAGGTTTTCTGAAAATACCAATGGATTCTATTTCTCTATGTTTTCACATGTAAGAGCTATTAGCATTTAACTTTTATGTAATATTTTACTTTCATATAAGATATCATTTTTAAAGAGGCGATTTTGTTCTTGTGTTATCTTAGATTCCAAAAGGAATTACCTTTTTCTAACTAGTAACTCTTGAGTTATTACTTCTCTTAACCATTCAACTGGGAACGTTACTTTTCGCTAGATGGCGAAACTGGGGACTTCGTTCGGAACCACTACCGTGTTTGAACCTCTTTTTAAAAACATTTTTTCCAATAAATTTTAATATCGATTTTTAACTAAACCTTATATTTTTGTAAATCTTTATTACTAAACGACGCTGTATTCAGCGAAAATATATCATCTCCGTAAAATATGAGACGATTAAAAAATGTAAACAAAACATGTTTTAGAACTGTGCTCAATTTTGGTTCCTGCCACAGACTTGGCAAAAGTAAACAAACCAATTTGGATCCCAGTTGAGTGGTTAACTTAACAGTTTACTACCTGATATTCAAGATCTTTTTTTTTCTCTTTAAATCAAGATGAACCGTTCTCTCTCGGGTCCCTATGAAATGGTCCGTGGTACTGATAACGTCATGGACCTGGGTAACGTGGTTTCCTACCAAGGTAAGAAGTCGATGTCGGCTTGGGGCGATCAGTACTGTGGACAACTGAACGGTTCTGATGCTACTATATACCCACCTATGGAGGAGGCGCCTGAGAAACTGTATACTTTTGAACCGGATTTGTGTAGGTAAGTTTTTTGATCTAAAAGGTTTATTTGTATTTTTATGATTGATTTATTGTTATGTAGGCAAATGAGCCAACGGATCTGATTGTGAGTAGGGGTGTGCGAATATCGTTCAAATCGAATATTAATATTCGATTAGAAATTCGAACCGAATAATTCGAAGTAAGAGAGAGATTCGAGTAAGTTTTTACAATCACACAAACAAAAAACACAAAATCTGACATCTAGCCCATTCAAGATATTATCTTCAAAATACAAATTCTTGTCCTATTTCCGATGCATCGTCGTAGTCAAATTCGATACTATTCGAAATATCTGATTATTCGACACTTTTCGACTTATTCGACATTTTTCGAATATTCGTCGAATTTCGAATAATTCGAAGATTCGAATTATAATATTCGATTCGGAACGAATAATTCGTAAGTTCGAATTATTCGCACACCCCTAATTGTGAGTGATTATTGTCGTTCATAGAATTCTGCGAAGTCAGGGGTCACTCTAATCCAGGGTGATGTTTGTGGTCTCCCAAGTCTTTTCAAGATGGTAAAAGTATTTCTGTAGCTATATTTAAATAAAAATGTATATATTTCATGAACAGTATATTTTTGCGATTTACTGTGCATGTTTGTTTATACTTCTTTTGTGGATGAACCGATTTCGATGATTCAATTTTTAGTTAGCAGATACTTTCAAAATATTCTCAGGATTAGTAGTTTTAGTGCAGTTTTCGAGAACAGAAAAGAAAATTCTTACTTGTGGTGTTTAATTGGTCCCAATTTATATTTGATTGAATGCCTTATTTCTAGTTCTTACTATTCTTTATATTTAACGTAGTTTCGTTTTCAATATTGACCACATTTACAGAACATTTATCAGTGAAATCAAGTTCAAAGGGACATCTTTTTAATGTAGGTATTTCACAAAAAACACTTATTCCAGACATAACTTAGCTTCCAAAATGTATCGATAAAATCCCAGGAATCCAATAACTTGTTCCAGATCATTGTACGCGAGTCTCGTGGGTGAAGATACCCTTTTCAACATCACTACTTATTATTACGAAATATCCAATATGGCGCTCGCTTCGAAAAGCGCTAACCCTGACAACAAATGTTTTTGTAGAAGGTAAGTTTTTTATACATAGAAGGTATTAAAAATCTGATGCAGCCAGTCCTAAGATATAAGTTAAGAAACGAATCAATTTAAATAACAGAGAAAATAAAATTTCAAAACAAAATTACAATATGTCTTTTGCAATGGAATATTCTAAATTCAAATAAAGCGCGCGAACGTCTAATCTCTATTACAATAAAAAAGTATTTAACTAAAGAGTAAAGAGGTACAACATTTTTTTAGGTAAAATATATTTATAGGCGTTTAATATTAAACACTAAAATAAATTCATTTTTAAAGTCCCATCGAATTAATATTTATTGTCAAATTGTTCGAAGACTAGCTTATTATTAGTAGGCACAGCTTTGTCTGCTCACATAAGACGAAATAAATATATATATATATATATTTTTACGACTTTTGGACATCTTTCATAGATGTTTACTAAGACGTTAAACCATTTTCTCTAGTATACCTAATATTTTATTGACCGTATATGACCATCACCTATTCTTCTATATGATTTATAACTTTTATTCATAGAATTATTAGCTCTGGAATCAACATCAGGAACAACAGAATGAAGCCAATTTAAAGTGCACCGATCGCGCGTAACAACACGATATTCTGGCGTTAGTGTACCGATGACACTCAATGCGTTTAACACACTAATAAAATATTACATACACATAAGTTCTTTAAAATTTCACTTTGTTATTTATGATGTTGATTGATGATTCAAAATATCGTGTTGTTACGCGCGATCGGTGCACTTTAAATTGGCTTCATTCTGTTGTTCATGATGTTGATTCCAGATGTAATAATTCTATGCTTTTATCCTGTAATCCTGTATACATATATCAAAGCAACCTTACCTATAACATTGTATTGAAAACTCACAGAATCTTATTAATTAATCGTTAGTTCACGAGACACGCACTCAGACTCCAAAACTAATTTTAAGTTGTCTGGTGATGTTACAAACGAGTATAGAAATTAGCATGTTAAGTAAATTTACTTTGACTTTATAATTATAATACGTAAGGGATTTTAAAGGTAATTTAAATTATTTCGCTTAGGGATTTTTTCTTAGTCGTTTGAAGGTGAAATGGTGGAATTGCTGGTTAGTTTTACAATTTTAGTTAACTAGTATTACTAAAACATGATTTTGGGAGTCGTATGCTAAATATTAAACTTTAAAGTTTATTGCAAAAATGGGGCCCCCTTATATCTATGACAAGCTTAAAAATTCTGAAAAAAATCGTTCCGTTTGTTTGTTTAGCGATCTTTTACAGGGTGTAATTTTGGAGTATACTTTTCTTAGATTAGATATTTCAAAAATTCTATCCTATAATAATATACACAGGGTGTATGTATTATCATTGTGAGCTACCATATCATATAAAAAAACTTTTACCAAATATACAAAAAAAAAAAGTGGTTCTAAGTTGTATTTCGATTCAGTCATTTCCACGTCCGCTGTCACAAGATTACTCACCTACCCTGTATTTTTTTTTTTAGTGGGAGGAAATCACCGGATCGGCCATGTGGAAGTTGAACCGCACTAAAACCTCCAACCGCTCACACTCAGCGTCCGAACCCCGGCTGAGGCCAGAACCCAGCACGGGGTTATGAGGGACGGCGCGACGCGTTACGGCCACGGCGTAAACGTATCATATGTATAAACCAAATGTCCCAAATTAGGTGGTTCAAAAATACATATATTCCAGAAACTGGAGTATGAAACACGACGGTTGTTTATTAATGGGAGTTATAAACCTCGCTCCGTGTCAAGGGGCACCCGCCATTGCTTCTCTACCACACTTCTATTTAGGATCTGATGAGATTCTGGAGTATTTCGATGGAGGTGTCAAACCTGACAAGGAGAAGCATAATACTTTTGTGCATATAGATCCGGTAAGTATTACGTTATTACTGTACTTACCCATTACTGCCCACTGTTGGACTCAGGTCTCCTTCGAAGTTAGGCATAGTCCATGACGTTTGCCTTAATGCAAATTGGGGACTACACATATTTTCGAAGGATTTTTAGAATCCTTTTTCGATAGGCAGGTTTCCTCGCGATGTTTTCCTTCACCGTTTTTAGCCAGTGGTGTTGTGACAAATTGCACATAAATCTTTTCACATTAAGATTTACAAGTACAAGCTGGCCGGTTTTGAACCTGCGACCTCCCGAACAGAAGGCAAGCACTTCAACCAATTGGCCACCACGACTTACATTATTAAAAGCTTTATGTAACTCACACTAGATGTAACTATACTATACACAAATATGTAAGTTCGGGTGGAATCTAGGGAGCTAAATTTGACAAACTTCCCGGTTTTCGATTGATCTAAAATGTATAAGCTATATTGTGGTAAAGTTTCATTCAAATCCATTCAGTAGTTTTTACGTGAAAGAGTAACAAACATCCATACATACAAACTTTCGCCTTTATAATATATATTAGATGTTTATTGCGTGACAATGCAATAATAATACGGTACAATGAAATTCATCTGTTGATGGATTTGGAAGCCAAAAGAACTCATATACTTAACAAGACAGAGTCGTGTTTCGGCTCGTTTTACTTGACTAAGTTACTGCTATAAGATATTTTTTCCTAAGCTTGTATTTTAAAAACTTTTTATCTACAGGTGACTGGAGTTGTTTTAAAAGGAGTAAAGCGACTTCAATTTAACATTGAGCTTCGTAATGTACCAACAGTACCACAGTTAAAAGAAGTACTTTCAGGATTATTCCCATTACTTTGGATTGAAGAGGTAACCTATTATAGACTTAAACTTTATTTGTAGTAAAATGTTAAAAGCAGCAATTCATACAAGATACAATATGGACTGCATACCCTAATTTAAGGTTAAACTACAATTTAATAAAAATGTCAATGATATTTCTTATTGTGTATGTAAGATGAAAGAAAATTATAAAACTTATTCAGACACTCGCGGTTTTCTATAATACTTTCATGCATTTTCAACGGGTTCTTACCACGATATTTAATTAATTGAGTTGTCTCGATATTTGAACGTTGTTGCAAACGTCATGATGATCACGAGAAGACTGGATACTGCGGGTCGATGACGGCTTCAGATTATCGAGTATGTGGAATCCAGTGCTAAACACAACAGTCACTAAGAGTTCATGCTCAGAGAGTCTTGTAGATACAGTGAGTGTGGTGTGTCGTGATGTGAGTTCGAGTTCCAGTGGTACTACCCAAAAGCGAACGAGAAAGAGGGTAGACAGATTTGTTTGCATTTAAATCGACCCACAGTATCCAGTCTTCTCGTGATCATGACGTTTGCAACAACGTTGAAATATCGAGACAACTCAATTAAATATCGTGGTAAGAACCCGTTCAAAATGCATGAAAGTAAAATCATACATTTTTTGTGTTGTGTTAGATGTTCCTTTTATATCCAGTTTTTCATTCCCTTACGCATTAAGCATACCTAACTTAACATGAACTTTTATACACGGCACTATCATCCTTTACTTAGTTACCTAAGAAAACAAAAACAGATTCCTACTAGTTAAAAATTATCGTTTTTCCAGGGTGCAGAAATCCCCGAATCTCTAAGAAAAGAACTAACAGACTCCCACAAGTTATTGTCATACGTTGAAGTAGCAAGATGGGGGTTATTGGCAGCGAGTGTTGTTTGCGCGGTTATAGCGACCGCCATTGCAGCGAGATCCTCAGCCGTGATACCGTGGCCTAGGAATAGCAACTCCGTCAGTTTTATATTAGGACAAACTGTACCTAGTAAAGCACGATAGTTAATCTTGTTGTTTTATTTACCTATAAAAAATATTTAAAAAAAAGTAATAATATATATTTTCTAAATAAAATTGTTGTTAAAAGATTTAACCTATAAAAGTCGTATAACGGACTGTCACTGGCTGAATAGGTGATTATCTGTGTAAAAAAAAAAGTAATTGAGAAAATGGCGCGAATTTTGAAACCATTTCATTCTCTTCGTGTTGGCTGCTCAATGAACTCTTTCCCACATCATTCGTTGCTGTATTACTTAGTTGTAATTAGTTTTTTTTGTATTCTTAAATTATTTATTTGCACGATAATATTCGTTCAAAAAGAATCCACATGTAACATCTGTTGGTGGCTAACGCGTAATCGCAAGTCAATAATAAAATGAAATCTTTGACATTTTTATCATTGATAGCGTTATCTATGCCAGATATTCGGATTAACTTGTAATCTTTATCAGTTTTATGTTATTACTTAACTTTAGAAACGAATAATAATTTCAATTTCGAATATAATATTTGGATGCTTTTTAGTAGTTTTTAGCATAACCTGTAACATAACATAACTTCTTCAAACGAGACTAGAAAAGGGTCCATAAAGGTAGATCTAAGGTATCGGGGCAGTGTTTCCTGACATTGTCCAGGTCCATGAACGACGGTCACAACTTATGATCAGATGACCTGTTAGCTCGTCTGCCTACATATAGCATCTATGAAGATCGGGAATTTTGCGAGTTGAATTTTACCAACTTCTTGGTCTCCAATTGAATTGAAATTTACTGTTTTTAAATTGCTCATAGATCTTCACAATGCCCAGAAACAGTGAAGACGTTATTTACCCACTATTTTAAAGGTATTCGTATTTTCTTCAGCCTAATTTGAACATCATACTACATATTGTCGCTCATGGACAGGGCATTATAACCACTCAACTGGGATCGGCAACAAAATTGGTTAGTTTACTTTTGCCAAGTCTGTGGCAGGAACCAAAATTGAGCACAGTTCAAAAATTAGTTTTGTTTACTTTTTTTAATCGTCTCATATTTTACGGAGAAAATATATTTTCGCTGAAAATGCAATACAGCGTTATTTAAAGATTTACAAAAATATAAAGTAAAATAAAAATCGAAATTAAAATTTATTGGAATAAAATGTTTTTAAAAAGAGGCTCAAACAGGGTAGTGATTCCGAATGAAGTCCCCAGCTTCGCCATCTAGCGAAAAGTGACGTTCCCAGTTAAAGAAATGATAGCCTACTCTGAAATTTCGCACACGTAGGTATTATTGTTTTTCTTGTCTTGGCTATTCTATTCTCCATTATCAAATTTCATGGAGAAAATTCTTTAAAATGTAATACCAAGTTCAATAGGTATTACGTTGACATTAGACGCACCTTGAAACGTCTAACTGTAATAAATCACAGCAGATAGTAAACTTCGCGATAAAAACCCGATAAAATGCGAAAAAGATCCATCTTGTGGTAAATCAGCTGATTTTGGAACAGACGAGGTCATTGAAATTAGGGTATTCATTGGATGTTGGAGGATTTAGGATTTTTTTGTATTTTTAGAGACTTTTTTGGGTAATTTTATGTAATAGTCTTAAGAACTAGTTAAATAGGTCGTTCATTCTTCGATCAAATATAACAAGACATAGCTTTGACAAGAATAGCTTTGACAAGACACAAAGCGTTAGAAAATAGTGTCTCTTTAAATTAGGAATGAACCACCGATACAGAAATTTGTCACCATAATTAACTCTCAAGTCGAGTCGCTAATTTGTAACAATGAATATCATCCTATTCTATATTTTATATATGTACTAGCAGTAGCTGCTAACCATCAGAGATCAAAAAGCGGTTTTTTCCGATTTCATTGGAATTTAGTTATAGTCAGAATTAACTTTTTTGTACAACGCACCATTGTATCGGTATACAGCAATAAAAACCTACAATAGTACAAATGTCTGGAAGGAATGCCTATTGGAGGTCTACGCCAATAGCTTTTCTTTCAGACAACCATTTAGAGGGGTCCTCTGTTCAATGGCCGATCCAATCCCAATATCCCAAATAAGACCATCAAAAAACCTAGTTCTAAAACGGAGTGAAATTAAACTAATGCCATAATATTATATTTTTTACTCAGAATCTGTAGTTTGACTGTCAGTTTCCATTGGTTCCAGTTCTTCTTTCTTGAGAGATATATCGCCAACTGTCTTTATACATCGTATCGTGTATTTATTGAAGTCACATCTGAAAAAAGAATTGTTACACAATGACTTTACCAGATAAATACCATTTATTTAATTTAATGACAGAATTATATTTTTATTGTGCTTTCATAGTTTAAATGACTGAATTTGAAAATCACAACAAGATTACAAAATATTTTTTTTAACACGTTAAGTGCCGAGAAAAAAAACCTATTGTCCTTTCAAAAGCGTGTCGGTCAGAACTGACCGCGCTAGCATCGAAAGTCTTAATTAAAAATATTTTATATTCTTATATTCTTTTATAGCCGTAAATCTAAATAACCAACTGCATAGAAACGTGCAATACCATTAAACCTCATTTAAATTTCAAAATAGTATTAGAGTATTTTCTACATAAAATGCATTTACTAAATGTCTATTCACCTCCTTGCTGTAATGTTATCTCACTTCCTAATATCTATTAATGTAATACTTTAATACCATTAATCTTATCTAAGGATTAGCCTGATTTTTACAATGGAATTTTATAAATGATTGAATTGTAAATTTACTGATTTTTTTATCATGCCAAAATTACTTGTAAATTTATATGATTTTGAGAGTGAAAAAAAAATATAATAAAATTAGTATGCAGTTCACAATAAATGAGGTAATGCTTGAAATGTTCAATCATTTACTCTACGCAACTAGCAGAGAATCTAAAAATGTAATCAAAATTTAAATCCAGTCTTTTTTACCGGTGAGAGTAACTATTGAATAAGAATTCAGTTTACTGTAGATTACTTTATATTACCTTAAATTATATTAAAAAATCAAAATATTTAATTATAGTTTTAGAGGTTTTCCTTTCATTTAATTTACCATGTTTCATAAATACATTAGTCCCTTACAATTTACTCAATCAAATTATGTCATGAGCTGGTTTTTATTTTTCCAATTTTAGCCTGTTTGCTTCCAGCGTGAAGTATTTTCAAAATCAGATATTCAAAAGAAATGTTTCCTTCCAGTAAAATCGATGTCATAATAACAATTGTGTTATTATTACAAAAAAGATTTAAACCTCGCTTAACAATGTCCATGAGATCCTAGGAAGTACAATTTAGAACAAAAACTCTGTCATCCATAACGTCCATGTAGCACATACATAACTATTGTGTAACCAGCTTGTCACGATACACTTGACCTTAGAGAGATAGTGTTAAAACAACAGTAGGTTAGTTTTATATACTAACTAGGTGACCCGCGCAACTTCGTCTGCGTTACAAAGGGGTTCAAAAATTTTAGCCTATGTGTTATTCTGATGTATAAGCTATATTGTGGTAAAGTTTCATTCAAATCCATTCAGTAGTTTTTACGTGAAAGAGTAACAAACATACATCCATACATACAAACTTTCGCCTTTATAATATTATATTATTATGATAAACCTCTTATAAAGAGGAAAACTTTATTTAGTTGTAATGAATAGGCTCAAAAACAACTGGACCGCTCGAAACCTGCATTATCCATGAGTAACATAGACAAAATTTTATTTTGGAAAAAAATAAAGATCCGTACTAAAACTTCAATAATGTAAGCCAAGGTGTGAAAAAATTAATCAGAAATAAATATTTATTATAGCCTTCCTCGATAAATAAGAGTACCAAATACTTAAAATAAAAATTGATTTAATAAAGTTAGCAACATAAACTGCAGTACCAAACAAAATAAGCTCAATTTTTGGACTCTGTGTTTAAAAATATGTATTTTGAACGGATAAAGTTTCACGATTTGCTATGCGTTTTAGGAAGTATTTCTTTTTTATATGAACCGATTTCGATGATTCTTTTTTGTTAGAATGCAGACATTATCTCATAAAAATTTGATAAAGATCTGACTGGTAGTTTACGGAAATCAGTCAGACTCTAAAGACAAAGTGTATTTCAAACAGCAAGAAATGAAGTTATATTTTGTACTTTTATTTCTGTTTATATCTCAACTGTGTGGTCCACGTGACACAGTTACAGATAACGCACGACGGCCCTGATTAGCGAGATCACGTCAAATCTATCATGATTCAACTTAAATACGTTATATCATGCGTTCACGGACGATCTATTAATATAAACTGATAATACGGGAATACTGCAATAACCCACTGTTACTGCCCACTGTTGGGCTAAGATCTCCTAAAAAAGTCCACTATGTTTTCCCAATCGGGATAGGGGACTTCTGGTATTTCGACAGCTGATAATCTTTTGTCCGAAATTGTTTATGTTTGAGGTAGTTTTGTCAAATTTAGATTTATACAATTTTATTTGTAATTCTACCAATTTTGTTTTATATTCTCTATTAAAACAGAGTACTAATCACCCTCCTTTAATATGTATAATCTATCAAATAATCACTCTGTATACTGTATACTTTTCTAACAGAAAATTCAAATAATTAAATGAAATGAAATACTTTATTTTCAACATTGATGACGTACTCATTCTTGTTGACGTCAATAGTTACTAAAGCTACCACCAGTTCGGACACAAAAAATAATAATTATAGCCACCGTCCTGAGAAGAACTGGCAAGAAACTCAGCGGACATGTCTTTTTTTTTTGTATAATGACCATTTTTTTTAAGTATTTTAACAGTACTATACAATTTTACCTTAAATATACAAAAATTCAAAATACTCACATTTTACTCAACTGCGAATATTTCACAGTTAATACTTTTTCAATAGCCAACAATACACTCGGCGGAAATTTCTTCTTGTTAGATACTAGTGATGTGACCCAGTTTAGTAGTTGTTCTATATGTCTACTATCTTCTAGAAGACGGGCTACCGAGCTTAGAAGACGGTCTGAATAGTCTTCTTCTAGACTTGATACTGTTAGAGGTACTGTGGAAGAAGATTTAGGAATTATTTTAGCGGTGTATAGATTGCATTTTTGTGTATATTTTCAGTGTTTTTAAATATAAAAGTATCTAACTTATTACCTCAGTAATTTGGCATTTTAGTTGTTTTCCAATGATGATATAATATTGAAAAGAAGTAAAACAAATTCCAAAAATAACAGTGTGTATTTCGACAGGTCATTTAGCCCACTTTAGCTAAACAAAATTACTTTTTTTTTTTAATATTTTTATAATGCAAGTAATCTAGCAAACGGCCCACGTGGTAGGGAACGGTTACCATTGCCTATAGATTTTTGCAAAGCCAAGGAACAGCGAAGTATTACCAATACACTACTTAAACGAGAGCGGCGCGACGGGAAAGAGCGCCGAGGACGTAACGCGTCGCGCCGTTCCTCATAACCCCGTGCTGGGTTTTGGCCTCAGCCGGGGTTCGGACGCTGAGCTGTTGGAAGTTTTAGTGCGGTTCAACTCCCACATACCCCTCCAACCTCCAACTTAAAAAAAAAGGTGTGTAATATTTGCTTCTAAAGACACCTCAACACTGGTACCGACATTAAAAAATCACTCTGTATATACAGACTACTTACTATCTTTACACGGTATAGTTTCCAAACATTCTTGTATAATATTCTGTTCTGCTAACTGCAATGCACCGGTCAAAGCCAAGCCCCACGATCCATCGGACAGTAACTGTTTGACTGCCAATGGAGTTGACGAAGATTCTAGACGATACGGTCTGAGGTACGAAAAATAGTGGTGTTTTAAAATTTGGAAGAAATTGAACTTTTTTGAATGCCATGTAGACAGATAAGCAACAGGTCATGACGGTAGGTGATAACTTTTGCAGTGAAAGAAAGAAAGAAAACAACTTTATTCCACACACACACAATGATAGACATTAATTTAGACATCATTCGCATCAAAGTTAAATTCACAAAAATAGATGGTTAGAAAATTCTTTATTATAACACCATATAGAAATACAATTATAGTGATTTTGTACAAATAATACAGTGTGACAATTGGAGGCCTTATCGCTTAAAGCGATCTCTTCCAGGCAACCATGTACGGAGATAAACTTATTTAAAAATACAGAGCGGTGTATAATTAAAGAATTAAAAAGAAAAAAGATACATAACACTTAAACGAAACAAAAATAATAAAGAAAACAATAATTAAAAATTATACAATTAACTTACTTCTTAATAATTATAATTAACAATAATTAATAATCATGAACAAAGAAAAGTCTCATTTTTTATTAAAACTGGTGCTATGTTTTTGCTTCTTACCTTTTTACCTTAAATGTGAGTAGGTTCACTAACAATAAAGATCCACGAGCGACGGTAACCACGCAATACAAGTTCAGTAGGCCTATTCTATTTTACTTTCATTCACTTTCAACAGGTTTTTACCACGATATTTCATTGAGTTGTCTCGATATTTCAACGTTGTTACAAACGTCATGATCACGAGAAGACTAATGAAGAGAGAATATTAATTAAATCGTGTATCGTGGTAAGAACCCGTTCAAAATGCATGAAAGTATTATAGAAAACCGCGAGTGTTTGAATACGTTTATTTTTAACTGTCGATGTGTTTTTTTTTCTTCCTGACAAGAGTCCTTAAAAGTGGATAGCGAGTAGGTACATTAACATGAAGAAACTATGTTTTTTGTGTCATTTTCATAATAAGACCATTTATCATTAACGCGTCTAGTGCACAGGTAAGGTTCTGCGTGTATATTTTACAGTAAAATTTACCTGAATGTACCATCGATGCCTGCATTTTGACTATAAACCATAAGCCCTTCAGTAGCGGCTATAGCGAAGTTCTCACCCGTCGGAGAAAACCTTACGCAGTACACACGAACCTAGAATTTATAAAAAATGTTTTTATTTATTACTACCCACACATCACAAAGGAAAGGTTCAATATTTGTGGTGTAAGAACAGAAAAAGAGCTTATTTACGACATTACATCAAAAACTTCTAAAATTATCACTATTTCTGTACTATATTACGCAAGTACTATACAAATAAAAATCTTGAATCGGTTACTTTTTCAATAAGATCTTTATATATGTTTATTTTAAATCGTTGTACATCTAAAATGATGTACAACGGGATTTTAGGTCTTTTGAAGACAAACAAAAAAGTCCGCGACAGCATATATCTAACTATCATAGTTTAGTCACAATAACCGCTTTTATGTTTATGGAAATATTTTTTCGTCCCGAGATTGAATTTAACTTTAAATGAGTATCGTTATATTAACCCTTATCCAAATTAAGTATTTTGTTATCAAAATTATTAATGTAGAAGTAAATTACTTTTTGTTTTATTCCAATCGGACTTTTCGTTTAGAAGTTATTACGAGTATAAAACGCAATGAATATGTGGGGCACTGCGGGCCGCGAAAATAATAACTCGACGGCATTGCGAGTTACTGTTTAAACCCCTCTGTAACGCAGACGAAGTTGCGCGGGGCAGCTAGTACTTTATAATATCTCACCTCTGGTTTAACATTTCTATCGGCCATATCGCCGGCCTTGACTCCGGGCAGACGAATATTAACATTACCTCCTTCCAGCTCCTCCCTCTGTTCCACGAGCGCCATGTTACCGAACTCTGTTACATTACGACGACTTATGAAATCCTGGAAACGTTACAAAATATAATTAAATGTCTTTTGTACATTAAATACAGGGTGTTAAAAGAACACTTTTGTACATTGAATATAGGGTGTTAAAAAAACACTTTTGTACATTAAATACAGGGTGTTAAAAGAACACTTTTGTACATTGAATATAGGGTGTTAAAAAAACACTTTTGTACATTAAATACAAGGTGTTAAAAAATCACTTACAAAAATAAAGACGAGTGGTAGTACTAGTTAATAAGAAATCAGACGATTTTTTTTTCGAATCCTTTTTAGCTGATTTTTACGCTCTTTATAGAATTAAACGTGGAATTTACAAGTAAAGGATTAAATCACTTAAAATTGCAACAAAATGATGACACCAAAAACAAGATTTCTTTCAAGTGACAAACAGAAAAACACCTTTATTTTCTAGTCAATTTTTTTTTTATTGCCATGTAGGCAGTCGAGCCAACGGGCCACCTGATCGTAAGTGGTTACCGTCGCTCATGAACCTCTGCAATGTCAGGGGACACTGCGGGGTCGCTACCTACGACCTAACTTTAAGGATCCTCCTCAAGTCTCGTTTGAAGAAGGACAAGTCAAAGCGCTCTGGGAATACCGAAGAGGGAAAATTTATTGAGGTTGAAACATCTTACTCTACCTTGTTTATTATGTTTTGTATTTCGTTAAAATAATAACCTCTCCCTACTCCCTTAATACAATTAAAGTTTGAAAATATAAACTACAACTATTCGATTTTATGATATCTTAAGCCTAATTTATCGAAACTAGAGTGTTTTCTTTTTTTTTTTTTCTTTTTTATATTTCTGTTTTATTCCTACTTATTTAAAATATATCTCTCCCTGTGTTTGTCTATTGCACACTTAGTCGTTTAACTCATCATTGGAACTCTGTCTTGTATTATTATAGTTGTTTTTTTTTTATTATTTTTATTATTTTATTTGTAGCTAATTAACGCAGTGCCTTCGTGCACGTCATTCGGTGCCGCCGGAGACCAGCGTCGTGGTACCGTTTTTCTGTGCTGTCGACATTGCTGAGTCGGTAACCGTTTTCAAACTATGTTTGTTACTTAGATTTAGTTTAGTGTAAGTATTCTGCTATAATTTGAAATAAATATTTATTATTATTCCCTTACAAAAGTAGGTCAAAAAACAACTTACATTAACAGCATCCAAAGATCTATTCTCAGTGACAACAAACTTCTTGATCAATATGGAGTCTTTGACGCTATACAAACAGACATTCTTAGAGTTCCCTCCTCCTAACACGCAGGTGCCGTCGGCGGAATAACATATAGTTGTGAACGCTCTAAAATTAAATAATTGAAAACAAATTGATAGAATTGTTCTTCTGAAGCTTAGAGTAAAAAAAGTAGGTTTTATGTCCATGAGAAAATACCATTTGAAATGAAATGAAATACTTTATTTTCAACATTGGTGATATGTTCATTCTTGTTGAAGTTATAAACTAAAAACTATTACCAGTACGGAAAAAAAAATAATTTTTAGCCACTTTTCTGAGAAGAACTGGCAAGAAGCTCATTTACGATTTGTGCCTCAATTTTAATGTCAAAAAATTATAATCATTAACTTCTTCTTTCTTTCATCAGATCAGCGCCATTTTGTCATATTGCATTGTCACGCGATATACATCTGCGTGCAAAATGTCAGCTCGATCTTAAGAGTTTGTCAAAAGCTTGCAAGATTCCACTCAAACTTACAAAATTAATGTGAAACGGCCTCATATTTAAAAAGCTTTTCATTATTCGTGCCTAAATATAACTTAATACTTACTTAGTCTTAAGCAATGTTTGTGATGTGACCAGATCTGTGTCAGATCGTCCCGAGCCCAAATCATTCCTTCCTTCGATAGCACCAGTTTGATCACAAGTGGTAGCGTTAAAAAACGTTATATTACCGTCTAATGTAGACACTGCTATCTGAAATGTAGATAATTGTTTGTTGAACAATTTATAATTATTTCTTTTTTGATATTGCAAAAATTCAGGAGTGACTCATTAGCAAATTATTATTAGAGATAAGAAAGGTAAATGTAATGAATGTCGGTTTGGAAAACTCAACCCAAAGAAAGCCCAAAAGTTATCATTAAAAAAAGTTTAATAGCATCTTCATAAAATCATTGTAATTTACTAGGTACAAAGGTACTATTAAATAGGTTTATTTACAATGGATCTAATAATAAGTGAGGTTATTTTCAGCCCCCGCTGAGTCTCTCCCACAAAAACAGAAGTTTGTAGACTTGGACAGAAATAAATCTTTATTTTAGCTTTATTAGATACCTCCTATCTTATATATAAAAATGAATTGCTGTTCGTTAGTCTCGCTAAAACTCGAGAACGACTGAACCGATTTGGCTTATTTTAATCTTGAAATATTCGTAGAAGTCCAGGGAAGGTTTAAACGCTGAGAAAATACCCGGGATTTTTTTTGTGACGCAGACGAAGTTGCGCGGGCCTGCTAGTATACAATATTTGTCATTACATTACATTTTTTTTGTAAAGGCGAATATTCGCAACAAACACTTTAATGTATTATATTTCTCACCTCCTCCCCGTCAGGTCGAAACGCGACTTGCAAGGCATTCGAACCCAACCTAATCGGTTCACACTGTACATCCTTGTCTATGCAATCCCACAATCGCACTGTGTTATCCCAACTAGTGGACACGAGCCGAGTACTGGATAATGTGGGACTGAACGATAAACATGATACTGGGGCTTCGTGGCCTCCCAGGACCTGGAAAGTGGGAAAAATCGTGGATATAATATTACTGTATCTAGTAACGTCTGTAATGATATTTTTATTATAAAAATTAAAACGAGCGGCTTCCATTCAATATTAAAAAAAAATATGTCTGTTTAATAACAAAAAAAAATTGGTTGCCTGTAAAGTCGGTATACGGGCGAAAGTTTTACGTGACAACGACTCGGGCATGGTTAGCCCGCCTAAGAGCGAGAGAGACAGACATAAAAAGTGACTGTCACTCGCTCTTATTGTGAGCGCATAACGTGAGCGGAGCGGAACGCAGTGAAGTGAAGTGTCACCCGCGGCCAACCAATTTATAAGATGTTGTCACGTCAAAAATCATCGAAATCAGTTCATATAGAAAATAAATACACGCGAAAACGCACAGTAAATAGTGTAATTTTGTCCGTTACAAATACTTATTCAATCTTTAAAAATTTCAAATGCCCATTTACTCTGACACCATAATCATTCAAATCAATCCACTCAAACTAAAGTTATGAAGGAAAAAACATTTAAAAAAAATATACAGCGGCATTGAGGATCTCCTTTATTGGAAGTCGGTCAAAATAGTGTCTCCAAATAACAACACCTATGTCCTATACTATTGAGAAAAGGTCTTCAGTTCGTCGCCTCAGTGCTTGTTTGGCCAATCTGCACTCGAGCAAATTTTACAGGAGACAGCAAACAAGCACGGAATTTTCGTTAAGTGCCGTGTTGAGAAAAAAATTGAAATGAGATTTTGATTGTTTTAGAATTGAATATTTAAAAAAAATATTTTACCAGTCGGATGGAAATTTTATTCTTTATAATACTGCATTAAAAAGTAATTTTCGTAAAAAATGTCAGATTGGCCAAACAAGCACTGAGGCGACGAGTTTAAAACAATTAAAATCTAGAGATATGTTTTCGTAATGTTTTTAAAATACTGACCTCTAATAATTTTCCGAATTTAATGGACCAAACGAATATTTCGAATACATCTTGTCCTCCCGCCGCACAGAACTCGCTACTAGAGTCCAACGCTACACAACTGAACTGAACTAAACTGGGCGATGTTAGTGTACGGAAATTACGATATCTGAAATGATTTATATCAATTTATCTTTAGTTTATCATACATTGTATTTAATAGAGTAAATATGTTGAAATAGAAAATACAGTAAAATATGGCCAATTATACAGGGCTTATACAGTGTGCTCCAGGACTTTTTCAACAAAAAATTTTAAGCTTTTTACTGAGAAGTCATCTGCATCTTAAAGTCATTATTATTTATAGATATAAAATGTACCTAAACAAGAGGTTCTCGTTCCCTCACCAAATATTTGTAATCCCCGTAAATTATCTTTATAACAGAAGATCGGAAGAAGTTTTTGGAAAAGTAGTTTTTTGACTAACAAGTAAGCTACATGCTTTTGAAGTCATAATAATTTATAGGTACTACTAGGGAGGGTTAACTACCTCAAATACTAAATAATTGAAAATTAGCTCAAGAACGGGAGGTAGTAAATCCATCAAGTTTGTCCTCATTTAAAATAGCAAGGAGAGGCATTTATTTTAGCTTCTTTTACATCGATACTTTTGTCAACACATTGGCATGTTTTTAACGAATGCGAATATCATGTGTGTGTGCGTGTTTAAGAGAGTCAAAGAGTCTGCGTGTTTGTGAATGTGCTTGGATATGGGTCTATGTGTCTGTATTTGTACGTAAGGCTGTATATGTGTGCTTCAAACTCACCTGTTCAAATCGAAACACCTAACAGTCCCATCTAGCGACGACGACACGAAAAACTTCTTGTTCGCACTAAAAGTAATCCCGGTCACTGTCGACTTATGTTCGCTAAACGTCACGAAACAGAAACCATTGCTCGTGTTCCATACTTTTACTTTACCATCGTAACCTCCTGTCACTATGTATAGGCCATCGGGGGAATACGCGAGGCAAGTCATGTCTAGAGAATGACCTTGTTGCTTCATTACGTATTGTTCACCTGACAATTGTTTATTTATTAAAATTGCATCTTTGAAGTAGAAATGGGCACACGAATGGCAATCAACTTTATGAATAACAGAATGAAGTCAATAGACATGACGAAAGATTTTGAAATCCTCATCAGACATTTTTCAAATAGTGCGCGAAAACAGCCCGTAGTGTCATGGCGTCGCGTTTGCCGTCACACTTAGGTAAACAAACGCGAAAGTGTCATGGCGCAACCAATAAAGAACGTCAATTTCATATTGTTTACCTAACCGTGACATCATCAGATGTTGTTGACATTTCAGTCGAAATGGCCGATTGTAATATTTTGATGTTTTAATTTATTAAAAATCTTATTACTCTCTAGTTATTAAGTAAAACCAAATTAGTATTTTAAATACTTTCATGCATTTTCAACGGGTTCTTACCATGATATTTAATCGAGTATGTGGAATCCAGTGCTAAACACAACAGTCACTCGCGGGTTCATGCTCAGAGAGTCTTGTACATACAGTGAGTGTGGTGTGTCGTGATGTGAGTTCGAGTTCCAGTGGTACTACCCAAAAGCGAACGAGTGCGAGGGTAGACAGATTTGTTTACTCTTAAATCGACCCGCAGTATCCAGTCTTCTCGTGATCATGACGTTTGCAACAACGTTGAAATATCGAGACAAATTAATTAATTAAATATCGTGGTAAGAACCCGTTGAAAATGCATGAAAGTATTATAGAAAACCGCGAGTGTTTGAATAGTATTTTAAACTCTTTTAATGTAGTTTCCTAAAATATCATTAAATCTTTGATACTGTCGCACGTAATTCAACGTAAGTCAACACGACATTCTGGCATTAGAAGATGCCAATGACACATAATTTACACACTCTTTATCTAAAACCTCACTTTGTTGTTCCTAATGTTGTATAGTAATTATATGTAAAAAACACAGTAAAAATACTTACTCTGCCATTCCCACACAAGTAATTGCCCAATGTTGGGACAACCGAACGCTATCCAATCCCCGGGCGATGATATAGCTATGCTACTGATTCTATGTTCTGATATACTTAGAGTATGAATTAGATTCACATCAGGCATTTCGTGTAAAAAGAATATTCCGTTTGAGAAACCTGATGACAAAGTTGTGACGTCACAATTTGGTATTAGACCATAGATAAATTAATGATTTAGAAGAAAAAGTAGTTATAGAGCGACTTCTATTTTTCGAAAACAGCACAAAAACTACGAGTCTGATCTTTATAAAAGGTTGTGTGCAAATTATCTGCTTTCGCATTAGAAAAAAAATATCATAATCGGTTCACGTTCATCATTATCTGATATTGAAGATTAAAAAGTTTTGTACTTTAGATACGTTTTATTTTTGCTAACTTTACACAACACGTAGTGTCACAGCCAATAACATGAAAAATCTACCAATTTTTCATTGTTATAGTGTTTTTTTTGCTATTTTTAGTTTACACAACATAACTTTTTGCCCGTAAAAATATATACTTTAGTATTAATTTATAAAATTAGAGAAATAAATATGATTCTCACCAGTTACTAATAGTTTTGTGTCCTTATGGTACTGAACTGCAGTAAGTCTAATCCTTCTATCTGCGGTTCGAATGGCATCGCCTATATAATGTCTACCTAATTTCTTATATGACAACCGTTTCTCATCGTTTGTATCAATTTTAGTTGTCTCTGTTTCCTCTTCCTTATCGCTATTCTGTTGAAAAAAAAGTTTGTAGAACAATGGTTATGAACAATTTATTAATAAAAAATCATTTATTGCCTGAATGTACTATGCTATGAATGTTACAATTACTTACTGCTAAGCCCAAGTATTATTACTATTATCATTCGCCAATATCCAATATCTAATCCAATGTTCAATTGTATCTGTATATTTATTGCCCAATACTCTACAATTAAGACTCAAAATGTAACTTAACATTATCATAACCTATAGACTATTGTTGCATTTTAAACCTTATACAATAGCAGTTAAGCACTAAATTAAACAGAACAATATATATCGCTTTTAAGCTACCACTTACATTTTCCTTATCATTTTCGAGATCATCCTTCGCATCAAATTCTTCCTCACTCTCCTCTTTCTGTATTTTAGCTCGTTTCTTTTGTTTTGTATCACCTTGCCTCACTGAAAGCTCGTCTGAATCCAAACTAGCCTCCCAAAGACACAACTGTCCATTCCTACTCACAGTAATAAGATCCAAACTTTGTTTCTCAAAGAACACCCCAGTTATTTTATCTGTATGGCCACTTAGAGAATATGTGTTGACGTTTTCCAAATGTTCGACTGTGTGTATTTTGGTCATTGTGTCTTTGGAACCGACGGCTAAGATTTTGGAGCAAGATGACCAGTCTAGGCAAGTTACTTCGTCTAATGCTTTTTTGTATACTCGTTTCATTATGAAGGGACGGTATTCACCGGTGAAATGTGTTGGTGCTGTCATTATGAATACTGTAAATGAAAATAACACATTTTTTTTTATTTATTATTATTACACAAAACCGAATACAGTCAAAACATGATTTAAAGGTTTTTCGAGTACATTATTACTAATAGACTAAATATACCCCGGTAATTGTCGGAAAATTAAAAAATAATTCCGACTTTGTGGCCCAACATTTTTGTACGGCATCTGTATCATACTATTTAAATATGTACTGCTTCTAATCCATTATTTCTCAACGCCGCCGCGCCGTACAAAAATCATGCGACAAGGGGAAAAAACGATGGTTGCAATCCCCTGAATGCTCACCTGCACTCAGTTGGACAGCTTACAAGTGACGGCATAGTACTGAATCTTATTATTTTATGCTAGAATTTCGTTTTAGATAGGTCACCTGGTGGTTCAAATGACCCATAATTTTTCTTCATGGGCCTGTAGTCTATAAGCTAGACCCTAAACATGTGTATACATAAGCAACAAAATATAATAGAAAACAGTTCAGTTCAGTAATATTAAAAATTAAAATAGTAAGTAACTAGTTAAGAAAAATTAAAAATATATTAAATTATATTAAATTGCAGAAATATTATTTTGAGATCATGTTTGAATTTAAAGTTTGAATGGATTGAAGGAAAATGTTTGGTATCATTTCTATATCATCATTAATATGGACACGTTTTTTTTTTCAGTAATAATATAAAGGGCATGTGGGAGATAAAATGCAATAAGACAAATGAAACTACGATGTGGAATGTTTCAAACTCTGTAACCAAGTTAAATACTATATGATATGGAGACAATGCTTTTAACCAGAGACAACTATAAACTATAATATCAGTAAATAAAATGGGACTCAAATAAGGATATATGAGGCCTATGACTTTTTTTGAATATTCAAATTTAAAAAAAATGTTGAACATACCTGTACTATCACAGCATGCAGCGAAGTATTTTCCGTTCGGACTGAACTTGACAGCATTCACTTGCTGCCTAAATTTATATTTGTGTAAAACCACACAAGTACTTAAACTAATGATCTGAGCTTCTCCCTCTAAAAATTAAATTTAAACAATTTCTAATATTAGTATTTAGAAACACATTACAAAGTAAATGCAAAGGGAAATATTTTACCTGTCTTGTAATATTTTATTTCTAAGTATGGTATATTTTATGGTAAAAATACTAACTCAAATCAGTAGTACAATAACTTAAATAAAATTATAATTAATTTTGAAATTATATTGGAACGAAGTTCCTTATCGCGCGTTGTGAAAGGGGGCTAGACGGAAAAAAATCTTACGAAAAGTTGTCACAACACTTTTTTGTTTTTTTTTTTTTTTTTTTTTTCAGTTGGAGGAAATCACCGGATCCCCGCCCGCCCCGCGGGCGGGGTATGTGGGATTTGAACCGCACTAAAACCTCCAACCGCTCACACTCAGCGTCCGAACCCCGGCTGAGGCCAGAACCCAGCACGGGGTTTGGAGGGACGGCGCGACGCGTTACGCCATCGGCATGCTTTCCCGTCGCTCCGTCCCCGGACGCCGAACCGGTAGCCGCCGGCGAATACGGCCACCGGCTCTCTCGGTCGGCGGGCTTTCCGAAGCCCGCCAAGATGGGACCGCGTGTCACCCTCCCGCGGAATACCCCGCTGGGTCAGAACCAGCGTGGGTCGGGGAGCGCGGTCTACCATCCCCCGGATGCTCTTACGCTAAGGGCGTGCTGAGCGAGACACGGCACCTTCTTGGGTCCCCGCTCGCACTCGCATGCGTTGGGGACCCGAACTTTTTTGTTTTAGATGATTATCGCTAGATGACGCTGTGATCAAAATCTTTTAAATCACGTTCCTTATTTTTGTTTTTGATGATTATCGCTAGATGGCGCTGTGATAATTTTTTTTTTAAAACACGTTCCCTATCGCGTTGCGTTAGGAAAAAAATTATAAGATATCTTTTAATCGAAAGGAACTTCGTTCTATTCGGGTGTCCCATGACACCTCTCAATTTTTTTTTAAGCACTTTACTTTAACATTATAAAATGGTAAACAATCTAATATTTATACAAAAAAACTTCAAAGAAATAGTAGAAAAACTCACTTTCCGTAACAGCTATAAGGGTCATTCCGTTGGGAGAAATATCAACAGCTGTGTAATTATAATGACTTTCAAAAGATAATGTGTTGCTTTTGTTCCTGTAAAATAGAATTTAAATATTAATTTCAATACATCTAACCTACACAAAAGATAAATTATGAGATTTTTTTGGGTAAGGTTAGTTTAATTTAATCATAGTAGTAAAAGCACAATTTTATCTTCATTATTATTTTTTTTATTAAAATAAGATATAGTTTATTTACAGAATTTATTATTATTTAAGTTTATTTGTAATTTTACCATACCATAATCTGTGCAAATTAAGCAAACAAAAAAAGGCTATTAATAAACTTTTTTATTTTATTGTACATTACATTGGCATTTTATTTTTATTTGTTGACAGAAAACAAGTCTGCGGCCCAACCTGATAATAATTGGTTGACTGTAGTATGTCCTACGTTTGAATGTTAATTCAAAAATAGGTTAGAAAGAATAAAATGGAAATGTAAACTGCGTGCCTCAAAACTATTAATTTCCAAATGCATTTCAAATGAAACAATTCTTTTACTTACTGTTTCAAGTTATACACAGTAATCCTGTTACCGACAGGACTGATGACACAGTTTCCATCGCTACTGAATAAGACATCTCCTCTCCGATACACAGTCCCGAGTAAATTTTGAAACTGAAATATTGTAGTTTCTATTGTTATAATATAATTAATAAAGTTATAACTAATAACTATTATATATATTGTATATATATTGTAATTGTAGTATTTTTAGGAATTTTAATTAAAAAACTAAGTTTTAATTTTTTTCAGGTTAGGTTTTTAGTGAACCTAAAAGAATGCTCAAAATTTAAATTGGAGATATTCGTGCTATACAGTTTTGAAGAATGTATAGTTGACTAGTAAAATTAAATGAATTTGATTTTATTTCTTGGTATTTTTATTTTAGTTTTAAATAAATCGTGGTAGTTTATAAACTTGAATAATTTTACCTTATAATTAAACTTCATCGTGAAGCTTACTGATTTATTGTGGAATAATCTGTTGTGTTATAAGGAATCTGTTAAACAAATTTAAAGGAACGAACTTCACTATTTTTATTGAAAAATATTAAATTTATTTTTCGTAAATTCAAAACAATGTGGGAATTTGTTATTGTAAGAATGTCATTACTGTCACTGGATGTCAGATGTTGCTCGCTTTTTGATTTTGACGTTTTCTTTCCATGAATGTTTTGTGATACCTTGTAGCGTAAAAGTTATTTTTTTAGTAGTTTTTTTAAAAATCTGTTGGAAAAATACAACCTTTCCGACTAAGTACTTTTACTCTACTTAGAGCCACATTTCTCACTTAAAAATATTCCGAGGGTTACGTAATTACTTTCATTTTCAAGCATCATGATGGACTGAGCACAGACCATGAAACATATACCGTTGTAACTTCACTTAGGTACTATTATATTTTAGATTGTTACTGTAATTTGTTTCTGCTGGTTCACACACTAATGATTGTTAGTCTTTAAAACTTAACTTAACTATAACTAACTTTACTTTCATTTCACCTTATCCTATTTAGATGGAGTCGGCGCAATATTGTCTTCTCTCGCCACTCCTTTTTATTTATTTATTTAATATATAAAGCCAACCAACAGTATAATTACAGACATCAATTACAGTTAAAACATTCAATAATTCAAATAACAGTGTAAATATACTAATAATAGTACATCTTCATACATATATTATCATTACATAGTACATCTTCAATCACACCACAGACCATCATAATATCATCCTTCACACAGTCAGACCATCTTTTCTTCGGCCTTCCCCTTCTCTTACATCCATCCACTTTTAAATTCATCATTCGTTTTGTTACGTGGTTTTCATCCCTTTTCAACACATGTGCGTACCAACCTAATCGTTTGCATAATTAACTTGTCACAGACATAATATTATTATGCCACTTTCAAACTTCCTCATAAATACTCATTCCTCACTTTATCCAGTTTGGTGACACCACAAATCCATCTCAACATTCGCATCTCGGTTGAGTGAGTCGTCTTTGGTTGCCCAGCTTTTTATCTCCATTCAGTCGAACATTTTGCAAAGTTTATTTCCTTTTCAAAAATCGAGCTTATCTAAGTGAAACTCCCGTAGTCAATGAGTGTGTGTCTCGTCCAGCACATATTCTGATACCAGTTATCAGTAAAAGTTCTGCCTAAATCAGTCTAGCAGTTTCAGAGATCACCGAAACAAACAAAAAAAAAATGCAACAAATTAAGAAAATATGTTTTGTGACGTGTACACTAAAAATGAATTTTATTTAGTTGTATATTAAGATTTATAAAAATATTTTTCGTAAATTGAAGGTTCTATTTACTATTTAAAAAAACCATCCAACCATCCGTTAACGTTTAAAGAAGAAATATTGTAAATAATTATTATGGCAACATTATATAAATTCAAAACACTATCTAATTATTTTATAATGTCTTAATTTCCTTAATCTTTGTTACATTAAATAAAACTATAAAGCAAGAAATCTAAAAATTGTATTATTGATTTACGTGCTATTTGAACTTGGTTTAAAAATGCTTCTAAAAATAAAAAGTATTGAAAATATCTAATAGTACATGCGCAGATCAAAATTGCTGGCCAGCGAACCTCATCAATGATCGACGTCAGAACACTGCGAAAACTTTGGCTCGGGATTGGTTGCGCATATCGGAAATTACGTATTAACGCCAATCAGAAGTTAGGTCATATCGAGCACTGCCTTCAACATTCATCGTCATATGACCCATTCTGTCGAGTCTGCAAAGCTTGGGCCATATTTGTCTGTGCAAAAGTAGTTTCGTGGAGTGAGTGTGTGCAGATAGTCATCACAGTTTTTGGGACCTGTAAATACTCCCACATTTAACAATCAAAATGGCCGAAAACCCAATCTACGGACCCTTCTTTGGAGTTATGGGGGCGGCGTCTGCTATTATCTTCAGCGGTACGTATTCCCTGTGGACCCATTTTATCACCGAAATGGCTGTCTTGATTCATTATCGATTTCCCAAAATCGGGACATAAGTTAGCATGTTTTAGTAGAAATTCCATGTCTTTAACGATTAAATGCACGATGAATAAGTTAAATACCTGGAATCTAGTTATTTTAAGAGTAACTAATTATAGTAAAGCCGCACCTTGTGTTGCATGAACGAATCATACATAAATATATGGATAGCTATGTATTGTATGAATGTAGCATTCGTTTTATGAATTATTTCTACTTGGGGGGTGAAAGGAAGTTTCTTGTTTGTTTTTTCCTGTTTCTGACTCAGTGTCATGTGATTGAGAAAAGCCGTAATGTTCCTAAGTACCTCTATAGTTTTCCGTAAGATTTACAGGACGAGGACTAATGGCGTTTAGTTGTGCAATTTACAGAATTTGATTCAATATTAGCATTGTCCAACTATTGATCGTATCTTGATGCCAATGGCCTATATTACTACATCCTATGGGTAAAAACATGATAAAACATGTCTAGGAGTCCCAACTGCACTCAAAACTGTCATGTTTTTATTTGTCACATGACAGTGTGAAATCATGTGACCAAGTCAGATGGGAAGTCATGCTTCACTGATTTTGTGTCTATGGTATTGATTCATGGTACTTAACTAACAAGTTAACTCTCATTGATAAACTAAAGAAACTAGTAATGAATTCCATTTATTCATTTTGATGTAATTACTATAATTTGCAATTAAAATCATTATCTGACTAGATTTTCAATAGGGATGTTTCCTCTTTCAAATAACTTTGGATTTATGTTATATAGCTTACAGTCGACTTTAATATCATATTCCCTTGAAATTCTGCAAATAATGTATAAAAATACCTATTATTACAATATCAAGTAAAATTTTCCACTTGATAACACAAATTATTGATATTATGTCACATGTTCATTGAGATGAGAATAAAGTTTATACCTCAATGATTATGATAATACATTTATTGTAATGAGGATATTCAACATTTCATCACATTAACTTTATAAGGATACACCTTTTGAATAACTAAAAGAAATTTAAGCTATATCTTAAAGGATGGGAATGGTTATATAATTTGTACAATAACTAATGGGGTGTGGACTTTTTTGCCATTTTAATGGTTCTTTATAAAACTAGGTTACTTCTATAGCAGACTAACATGAAATGTATGACAGTATTCACTTATACTAGTCTTTGTAATGTAGTACAAAGACTCAAGCATTTGATGAAGTTTATACCTTCATTTAAATAAGTTGATTAAAATGATTAATTAATTTTGATAACTGTATTCTCTGGTTACTTTCCATGCAGTTTTAAATGAACTCATTAAGCTCTGATTCATTATACTTGTTAAATACATCAATATTTGTTACAAGAATTTTCATTTCATTTTCCATAAAATTACCTAATTTTTTTATTATAATATTTACATGTTACAAGCAATATAAATGAAAAATGAGTCACACAAAAATTGTGTACCATTATTGTAAATGTCCTTGTATTATACTTTTGTAACAGTTGAGTGCCTGATAATTGGCAAACATTTGTCATTGCAGCAAATGTTGGTCCAGTATATTGTAACTGCTTTCAAAACTATTACGATTAAAAATGTGTCATGGGTTTTCAATTTTAGGACTAGTAATTTTTGTTATAATACAACCTATACATATATTGAGTTCATTATTAAAACTAGTAGATTTTAAGGCATTTAAACCACTCTTCTGTGGCTGTAAAATGTCACCTATACATTGCAGTGCTAGACAAATACGATTCATTCCCAATTATTAATAGAAAGAAAGAAAAAACATTTAATAGTTCCTCATTTCATATTTTATCATGTTCATCTGTTTAATTTCCAGCCCTGGGAGCCGCCTATGGAACTGCCAAGTCAGGCACAGGTATTGCCGCCATGTCGGTGATGAGGCCTGAGCTGATCATGAAGTCCATCATTCCCGTTGTCATGGCGGGTATTATCGCCATCTACGGTCTGGTCGTGGCTGTACTTATCGCTGGTGCTCTACAGGAGCCCGCTCAATACCCTCTTTACAAGTTAGTAGACTTTTTTTAATGTTAATAAGATAAAAAGTAACCTATTGTACTTATGATAGTGTGTGGTTATAGTTACTCTTTCCAAAATGTCAATCTGCAATGTCATCAGACATTGTTAGTCTTCTCACAGTCTGTTCTGTGCAAGTCGCAAACCCTATTGTATTGAATTTAAACTTTTGAATCACTAATTTGGTATATGTGGTAATTGTTTAAGAAAAAAGACTTATGATTCTTAACAATCCAAGTCCTTAAGGTATTATTTTAGAAAAAGTTCCCATATTCCATAATCTTGTGTCATTTCAATTTCACAAATACTTAACACTGAACCACAATAACCAAAGTAGATTATGTAATAAATATCTTGACATCAGTTTAATATTAATGTATTGATAAGGATTAACTACATGGGTTTATTTGTTCATTGACCTCATAATAATGGCCATTGCCAAGTCTAAATAACTTTTGGCATGGAATGAATGGAGAAAGTAGGTCATAGCTATAATAAATCCTTTGGCTTATATCCTTTGTTGCCAATTTTATTAAAATTTTGTTAGTTTACCAAATTTGATTCCTTTTAATAATGCAATTATGAGTTTTTAGGCCTTTTTATAATATAGTACTGAATATTGAAAGAGATTTACTTGTTCAATAAAATATTTATTTTTAGATATTGATAAGAATAAAGCTTCAATCATTTGATAAACCACTGACTGACATTTTTATCTGTTGATACTCAAATATGTTTTTGTGAAAATCAATAATATTCTAAAACAATTGGAATAATTTATGGACAAGAACTGATTTTATACAGTTCACAGGCATACTTTACCAATAGTAGTGATTACTGAACCTATTTTGAATTCAAACATCTCTTTAAAAATGCTTAAAATATCAGAGGTATAGAGCTATAGTAACAACTAGCTACATACTGTCATAGTGTTGTAGAAGTCACCAGTCAAGTTAATTGTATTTTTAATGTTGGTCTTCTGCATATATGTCTCTTATCCAATTTGAATGGGGTCAGAGCAATAGGTTTTCTCTCTCCATATCTTTCTGTTCCAAGTCCCTAACTTACACAGTCTGTCACACCACAAACTACTTGTTATCTTTCTTGCAATAAAAAAAAGCTAATAACTCTTGACTAATGAGTATTGTTTGTTATTTTCAGAGGGTTCATCCACTTGGGTGCTGGTCTGGCTGTAGGTTTCTCTGGTCTGGCGGCCGGGTTCGCTATAGGCATCGTGGGAGATGCAGGTGTCCGCGGTACCGCCCAACAGCCCAGGCTATTCGTCGGAATGATCCTTATCCTCATTTTCGCCGAAGTATTGGGTCTCTACGGTTTGATCGTCGCCATCTACCTGTACACGAAGTAGACGACCACACACCACTCCTGTCGCCGCGTGCTCCGAGTCTCTATGCCGACGCGCACAGCTCGGTCATCGCCGGTAGCCAGCGTAGGGCCTCGGAGCACCTTCCTTCCTTGTATATTGCATTGGTTCCCTCGTCCGCATAGCTCGGGCCCGGCGCGGCCTTGATGCTGCGGCCGCCTCGTCGCCCTTGCCGCGGACATCTATATTTTTTCTAACCTTTTTGTAAAATCGAATCCCAATCATGGTTTTATTGAACGTGAATGCTACCGCGCGATGACCCTTCAGTATTTTAGTAATTTATTACAGCGTATTTTTTGGTGACTGGAGATATATTATTTTGCGTTTTACGTCGACATATCAGTTTTATTTGCGCGTCACAACCTCCGCGACTTCGAAAACATCCGAAGATATCAATTTAGATTATTTTAGCATTAAGGCGAAACTAATGTACAGTTAGAAGTAGAAATTTAAGTCCAAACGAGTTATTTTAATATAATTTATGAACCGTTGAACCCCCAGGGTACAGTCTGCCGGTGTCTATTGCTGAGTTGTTAAGGTTAAACCTGGCTTTGGAAAGTATTAAGTGCTATCTAGCTTTCAGTGTTTAGTGAATGTATTGTTCTGGTATGAGCCTGTATTCAAATGTTATATTATTCTCTCTCGAGTGACTGTTGACAATTACAATAGCAAGTCACAAACATTGTATTGCCAGGAATCAGTTAATAAACATGGTTTGTACATTCCATATTATTTTGTTTCTACTTTATTATGTGTTTTATTTTCCTTTTTGAAGATTTTTTTTTTGATGGCCATTTGCTTGGCTACATAAAATATATTCTGCGCTGTTGTAGTAAATTAACCTTTAATAATAATATTATACTATCTGATGACTTATTATAATATGAATATTTCAAATATAGCTATTCTGTATACTTAATAGTCAATGTTTGAATGGTATAAAATTGGTGAGTAAAATACATGTAGGTAAAATATTGTATTTAATTTAGGTTTCATGTTAGAGAATGTTATAATCTTTGGTGTTATTGAATGAATTGTGTTAATAAAATATTTTGAAAATAATTAATGTAAATTATGAGTCGATTGTTTCTATTTCAAACCAGTTTTTTTTTCGTTTATTTTTTGTTTTTATGTATTCCTTTACACAACAGCTAATGGATTAATTCAGAAAAACAGTAGATTCTGCTGAAAAAAACACAACTTCTCTTTCGATTTTAGTTTCGATACTTTTCCATTGAAGACTTATCGTATCTACATAAAGGTGATTGACATTATGATAATTGATAACAGTATTATCGACTTATAACTGAAAAAGCGAAGATCACGGTGAACCTATTCTATAAGTTCTAAGTATCGCCCTGATAGAAAAATCTTGACAAAAACATCTGAAGACTTCCAGATAAATATTTCCCTTTTTTTAATTCAAGAGTAGGACATGCGAGAAAAAAGCGGATAACTTTGATCTTTGAATAATCTCATGGAAAAATTGCCGTCGAATATGATATTTCGAAAAAATGCAACTACAGCAGTTGCAAATACTAAACTGAAAATAATAAAATTCTGATTAATGAAGAAAAGTGAGATTCTAGACAAATCTAGGTGTAGATTTTGTAATTGGAATTCAGTTCACTCACGGGATTACTTTATCGATTTTCTGGTAAGGAGGCCAGAAGGTGCAGACATGTTTCTCATATGTATGGAAGGGTTGACGATTATAGGTAAGACCCATCTGATGATAAGTGGTTACTGCAGACTATTTGCCCAGTTTATTCTCAATGACATTCCTTTTGTAGTACTAGTAAAAAGTTATTCTAGATATTAATTTAGGAAGGATCTAGGATCAGGTTGGACCGTGAACACTAACGTGACTAAAGTTGTGGGCAAATTAATTAGGCCGGGTTGCATAAAATTATCAGTTGGACATCGCTCACTAATAGATTTTGTATTAACGCATTCTCATAATAATTAATCGAGTGTATCTTTATGTGCAGTCCAACTTGACCTGATTTTTCTACTTAAATTTATCTTACAAAGAAATCTTTGATAGACTTTTATCCTTTACTATTTTAAAATTAAATTTGTACCGATTGGGGATTCACTGAGGTCGGTTCCGTCACAGACCATACCTGTGCGAGTACCTTTATGTATTTAGGTGATAAATATTTTTATGGTTAAAAACATTTTTCAAGCCAACTCAACTACTATTTGACGATAATATTATTGTAATTCTACCAATTTTTATAATTATCCCTTGGTGTCATATAATTTAATGGAAATTCTCCTTCGCTTACAATATTGATTGGTACACGTCATAGCATTTAAAAAAAATCTGAAATGTGAAACATCTGTTCAGTGTTACCATACAATTTTTGAAACATAAATTATGGGGAAAATCAACGTTGTTGTTTTGAAAAACGACGAAAAAATCGTTGAACATGTACGAATTTGTATAAAACTTCTATTTTTTTATGTTGTTCGATGGGATCAAGTAGTAGAATAATTCAAAATAAAAGTGATTATGATATTGTATGAGGAAGTGAAAATTCAAACTAGTGGTATTCACAAAAAATATATTATTGTGTGAATACGATGAATTTCTGGAAGTAATGAGAAAATTGCACGTCCAAATATTTCTTCGTGTTCATATTACTGCAAAATTTAATTTACTTCACTATGGTATGGGGTAATTTCGTTTGAAGATATGGTATTACTACATTTTGACTTTGACATTTAGATTTGTGACATATTTGAGTTGGCTAGTTGGAAATGAAAATGTCAAAAAATTGAATTTTGAATACCTCGATTACTCAGTTTCTCACTAGATATTTAGAAATATTAGTTAAAATAAGTTCAAGATGAAGTCAAAAGTGTTGTTATTACTTATAATAACACTAACCTACTATGAAGGAGCTGCACAAACTCGTCCTAAAGGGGTAATCAGATTCATTCCATCACACCACCGGTATCCTTAGTTTATTCAAATAACACGAATGAAAAAGAGATCTCAAGGCCTAATAATCACAAGGAAATTTATCCTAGAATCGTCTGCTACATCCTCAGATGCATATTTTTACTTTTAATTTCTTAAATCTTTAAAATACTTCAACTTTTCAGATCGAAGAAAAAGTTCAGCAGTTGACCGACATAACTGCAAAGAAGTCCATAATACCGCTGAATATGAATAAATTTAAGGAATATGTGAAGTCTCCGCCGAGAGATTATTCATTTATTGTAATGTTTACGGCCATGGCGCCCGCAAGAAGGTGTGCCATTTGCCAACATGTCAACGACGAGTTCATGTTAGTGGCCAATTCATTTAGATTCTCAGGGGCCTATAATAACAAACTGTTCTTTGGTGTTGTTGATTTTGATGAAGGATCTGATATCTTCCAATCTGTAAGTACTAAAGTAAATTATCTGTAGGTATTGTGTTTACAGTGGTTTAAGCTTGGCAACAACTTATTCTCAGACATAGCTAAAGATCTGTAATTTGATGTCTTTGACCATGAAATAAGGTTTCAGGTATTGCAACATAACAACTACCTCCAGTTACTTTTAATTACCAAAAGACTGTACTGTACTATACTAACCTATTACTGCCCACTGTTGGGCTCAGGTCTCCTCAGAAGAGGGATAAGGCATAGTCCACCACGCTTGCCCAGTGCGGATTGAGGACTTCACATATCTTCAAAGGATTTTTAAGGTCGAAAGACAATCACTATAAAACCATACTAAACATTTTGTAATAAAACAAAACTTTTAAAAAGCTTCAACATTCAGAAATCAACTTTTATAATTTCCATGCAATTTAATAAATAACTGGTATAAAACAAGTTTTCCTTCAATTTCAGTTACGTCTGAACACTGCTCCTGTGATCATGCATTTCCCGGCTAAAGGCAAGCCTAAACCTGCCGACACAATGGACTTTGAGAGAGCTGGTATCCACGCTGAGGCCATTGCTAAGTGGATCCAAGATAGAACTGATGTACAGGTAGGAAGGCGAACCATACAATCTATAATATGGTATCTCTGATGAGGTTTGACAAAGTAATGCAATCCCATCATGTTCCTCCCATCAAATGGCCATTTATTAATTTATCTGTCATTGCCATAAAAAAATCTTACAAAAGATTTGTGAATGAAGGTAACCATCTACTAACCAATAGTATGCTTCTATCACTTTTACAAAAAAATATGTTTCAGAAATAGTACATTTTTAAATGAGTTTATTAAGTAGAATGCTTGCATTATTACATGCAATACATCATGTGTGAACACTCAAATAACCATTAAAACTACACTGAACCAATCATTCTAAAATTTTATTGGGTTGTCAAAAATTTGGTCATAAATTTCATTAATTCAGTTAAACTATTCCATTGTTGACTATTGCATTGTATTTTTGACCGACTTCAAAAAAGGAGGTACTCAAATTGTCTGTATTTTTTAAAGTTGTTCCTTCATAAAATCATTAGTGGACTGATTGAATGTGTTGCAACCATGAAGGTTGCATTTTTCTTTATATGTAAGAACCTCCTTGTTGGGAGAAGAAAAATAATGAGAAATGTCATCGGTCTGTCACGGTAATTACTTACTGAAAAATATAATGAAAAATAAACCGTAACGCAATGTTTTAAAACTATTGGTTTTATTGCAAACATTTATCGAGATTAATCGGGACGTGATTAGCATAAAGTTTCCATCCCGAAAAATAATTCTGGTGTCAGATGAGTTTTTTAGATAAAACAAGTACTTATGTCTGTGTTTAAAAATGTGAATGTGTGTGGAAGCCGATTGTTTTCATTTTTGTAAAAAAATATTATTACAGATAAGAGTCTTCCGTCCACCAAATTACTCTGCCGCTGTTGCCTTTTCTGCTCTGTTCATCATACTAGCCGGTTTCCTATACATCAGAAGGAACAACCTTGAGTTTCTCTACAACAAGCAAATGTGGGCAGTTTGTGCTGTCTTCTTTTGTTTTGCAATGGTCTCCGGGCAGATGTGGAATCAAATTAGAGGCCCGCCATTCTTCCATAGAACTAAGAATGGCCCGGTTTATATAAACGGTGGATCTCATGGACAATTTGTGTTGGAGAGCTATATCGTTGCTATATTGAGTATCCTTTTCAAAAAAAAAAATCTAATATTTTATTTTCAGGGATTTGAACTATTATCTGTCTTAATCCTATATTACCTTGTGTTGTTAATTTAATAGGTAATCTGAAAGAAATGATTGTGTTGCTGAGGTCCATGAGTGTGACTACAATCAAGCCGTACGCTCTCAATAATGCTATAAAAACTCCACTTTTTATACAAACAGGTCATTTAAATTTTATTAAAGATATCACTTTATTTTGGTTTTATAGAAAACAGTTCCATCAAAACAGTAATCACATAGCATAAAGTAGGGATTGATTGCTATGTAGGCAGACGAATTAACGGGTCATCTGATTGTAAGTTAACGTCGCCCATGGTCCTATGAAATATCAGTGAACATACCCGCCACCTACTATTTTCATTTAACCACTCAACTGGGATCGGCAACCAAATTGGTTCGTTTACTTTTGCCAAGTCTGTGGCACGAGCCAAAATTGAGCACAGTTTCTAAAACTTGCTTTGTTTACATTTTTAATCGTCTCATATTTTACGTTGATGATATATTTTCGCTGAAAATGCAATACAGCGTCGTTTAGTAATAAAGGTTTACAGAAATATAAGGTTTAATTAAAAATCTAAATTAAAAATGTTTGGAAAAAAATGTTTTTAAAAAGGGGCTCAAACACGGTATTGATTCCGAACGAAGTCCCCAGTTTTGCCATATAGCGAATAGTGACGTTCCCAGTTGAGTGGTTAAGGACTTAACCTCCTTTGTACAAATCATCAAGTTTTTCCTTAACAAAATCAATCAGATGGCGCAGTTGTAGTAGGAATGATTCTAATGATAGAAGCGGCAGGCGGCGTCAAGAACATTGACTCAGCGCGACCAACACAAACTTTAGCTGAAGGAAAACGAAGAAGATTCCAATCTGTCGTAGGCCTTATATTGGTCTGCGTGTTCTTCTCTTTATTACTGTCGGTCTTCAGAGCGAAGACTCAAGGTTATCCTTACAGGTATGTCAGATTTTTAGCATTATTATTAGAATTTTTTAGGGAATCATAGTTTATGGCGTGAACGATTCTCGTTATAGCTAATGAAATGAAAAAAAAAATAGTTAATATATTTTTTTTTTGTTTTTTGGCTATTGTCGCCTTAGTTAATATTTGTTTAAATAAATATTGAATCATCAAATAAAGATTAGGGGTGTGCGAATAATTCGAACTCACGAATTATTCGTTCCGAATCGAATACGAATATTCGATTCGAAACTCGAATCGAATAATTCGAATCTTCGAACTATTCGAAATTCGACGAATATTCGAACTATTCGAAATTCAACGAATATTCGAAAAGTTTCGAATATTCGTCGAATGTCGAAGGTTCGAATTCGACTACGACGACTACGAATATTTTGTAGACATCTAGCCCATTAAAGATATTATCTACTAAATACAAATTCTCGTATTTAGTCAAATTCGATACTATTCGAAATTCAACGAATATTCGAAACTTTTCGAATTATTCGAAATTTTTCGAATATTCGTCGAACTTCGATTCGAATTTCGAATCGAATTTTAATATTCGATTCGATTCGAACGATATTCGCCCACGCCTAATAAAGATGCCTTGAACACTTTGTTTGATGTTAAATAACTACGGTACCCTAAATTGTACGAGATGTGACACGCTATTAACAGCTTTGGAAACTAGTTGATCGCATAGTTATGATATTATAGTTTTCCCGTTTTTGTTATTTTTTTTTATGCCTTGTAGGCAGACGAGCCAACGGGCCACCTGATCGTAAGTGGTTACCGTCGCTCATGAACCTCTGCAATGTCAGGGGACATTGAGGGGTCGCTACCTACGACTGTTATAGAAACATAGAAAGTCATTGCAACTTCTCTACTATATTATGCATGTATTTGTACAAATTATATACCTCTTGAATGACTGCCTGTTAAAATTCGTTGCTTAGTTTAAGTTCTAAGATTACTAACACAGGTATAGACATTAGAAAGCGACTTTGTTCTAAACCATGCAGCATGTAGTGAATAGTAGTGATTCGTGAATTTCTTATATGTTTTGCAAATTTTAATAAGACCTACTTGTTACAAAGATGCATACGCGTGACTAATAAATATAACTGACATTGTAGTATTCTATTACAGTAAGTAATTACCGGATATTTCAGTTTTTTATCACTTTTGCCTCATTATAGTCACGCGTAGAACATTTTATAGGCTTGGGACTTTGTTTCGAAAGCATAGAATTACTATTTACTTTACTTCATAGAATTATTATATCTGGAATCAACATCATGAACAACAGAATGAAGCCAATTTAAAGTGCACGGATCGCGCGTAACCACACGATATTCTGGCGTTAGTGTACCGATGACACTCAATTCGTTTAACACACTAATAAAATATTACATACACATATTAAGTTCTTTAAAATTTCACTTTGTTATTCATGATGTTGATTCAAAACATCGTGTTATTCAAAACGCGCGATCGGTGCACTTTAAATTGGCTTCATTCTGTTGTTCACGATGTTGATACCAGATGTAATAATTATATGCTTTACTTATTATATCTGAATCAACATCGTGAACAACAAAGTGGAGTTTTAAAGAACTTATTTGTGTGTAATTTTTTATTCATGTGCTAAACGAATTGTTATCGGTACACTCGGACGGTAATATCGTGTATTTACGCACGATTGGTGTACTTGCAATTGGCTTCATTCTGTTCATGATGTAAATTCTATGTTCGAAAGATACAACCTTGTATTACTGAATTTATAATCTAATATATAAAATTCTCGTGTCACGGTGTTCGAACTTGAACTCCTCCGAAACGGCTTGACCGATTTTGTTGAAATTTTTTGTGCGGATAGGGTATCTATGAGAATCGGCCAACATCTATTTTTCATCTCCCTAAATGTTAGGGGTAGTCCACCCCTAATTTTTTTTTTCGACGCAGACGAAGTTGCGCGAGTCAGCTAGTTATCTACTATTTTCTTTGTACAAGTGTTTCTTTATTATTGTTTCAGTTTCTTGTTCAAATAAGTTCCTGATGAAGAGAGCAACATTACTTCAATTGAAAATACCATTCATTTTAGTATAAAGGGGAAGGGAGAAGTTTTTCCAATCGTTAAATTACTTTTAGATTTAATGTTTCAGTGTGTGTGATGTGTTTTAAACTGTACGTTGGTCAATAAATTTGTTAAGAAATATGTAGTTATATTTTATTATACTTTCATGCATTTTCAACGGGTTCTTACCACGATATTTAATTCATTGAGTTGTCTCGATATTTCAACGTTGTTGCAAACTTCATGATCACGAGAAGACTGGATACTGCGGGTCGATTTAAGAGCAAACAAATCTGTCTACCCTCGCACTCGTTCGCTTTTGGGCAGTAAATGTGTCTGAATAACTTTGTATTTTATTGTCAAACCTTTTAGAGTTAGGATTATTGTAGTTCGTATGTAATCGCGTAGCAAATTTGTTCAGTTTAATTTTATTCTTAAGGTTCATCAGATAAGGCTTAAAATGCAATTTGATGAATTTGAATCTTATACTAAAATCTTTTGGTTTTAAATTGGACTGATGTAGTTAAACTTTTTGTCTCATGAATTGACGAAATAAAGGAATTGGATGTGTTTCTATCGGAAATCTGAACAATTCAGATATTATTTTCGTATTTAATCAGTTAATTCGTCGGTTAAAAGTTTCAGTTAAAAAAGTAAACGCATGTTATCATAAAATTTATTTATTATTTTATAAACTAGCTATTGCCCGCGACGTTGTCTGCGTGAATGCTATGTACAGCGCCATAATAATATACCAACAATTGTATCTTTTAAACTAACATTAATTTTACTGGTTTTCTTCTTTACCTTTCATATCTACACTAAGCAGAGTAACAGAATAAACTGTTTTTTTTTGTAAAATTGAAGTGCAAAAAGTGCTAATTTAGACCCGCTTCGACTTTAAGGTGATTTTGCTGAATTAAGGCAAAAGTTGTGACTAAAGCAGATGTAGAAAATAATCAAATTAAGACAAATATAAGATAAGATTAGAAGATAGCGTAAACAAACATGCTTATAGAACTTCTCAATGAACCACAATAGTGGTTTGGCTCTCCGCAGCCAAAATATAAAGAGATGTACCGGTGCTCGTGTGAGAAGCAGCCCGTCCTGAGGTCGACACCCGCTGTCCCCAGTGTCTGCCCCAGCGACTTATTGATAGTCATCGCGAAGCAAACACTCACGGGGAACTGTACGCGCTTGAACTGAAACGGAAAGTTCAGGAACATACCTCATGGTATGAGAGGAATGAGTGATATAAATACTGCGTCGCCGACGACAGAACCCGTAAGAATTTCCGCCTCAATTGTGTGTTTGTGGAGCAAGATGACTTTAAGGCGGGTCCCGTTACACAACTTCGAAGGAGATAGGTTCCGAAGAAACATAATTGGGACACTGACCTTCAGCTTGACAGTATGCGCTGGAAAACCACTTGCTGACAGAGAGTTCAAAAATTCTACAGGATAATGTGTAGCATCATTTTGCTCGACGACAGTTCATTTCCCTCAATTTCTGAGAGAATTCGTTAATTGCTGCAGCTTGGTCATTTTAGGGTGTCAAAATGGCTCGCTCACACACCCAAGAATTCTGCTGGTGTGATATACGACTGATGTCGTTGTACACACAGCGAATGAGTTCTTCTAAGCTGGATACAACTCTACCGAGAGACATTGGAAGCAACACTTGTCCACCTCTCTCTTCTGGTAGAGTACCTTCACCAAGACTTAGAAGGACATCGGAGAATTCTTGAGTCTAATATGGGGGATGAATCTACTTCGTAGGTTTGCTTGTTCTTCAAAATCACTCACAAAATACATTTGCAAAAATTTTGAAATATCTGTAGGTAGCAGCGAACCAATTTGATGGTAAACTTGTCCCTGGATCTTGAATGTCGGCATGAACCCTGTTTCAACGATTTGATTTGCACCAAACGAAGTCATCTGGAAGGCGCTATTATAGGCTCGAATGTTTTTTAAAAAATGGCTGGACCCGGATGTTCGCCGCTTAGTAAGAGTTTCAACAGTTCTGGCGAGTCTTGCATAGACTCCAAGCGTACCTTACCAGATGCACAACACATCCCATTGGGCTCCCCTCTCCATTTGCGGGCTTGACAAAAGGCGCTTCTTCTAAGATTGCTAATATCTCCGTGTGCGGCGTAGTTAATCGCAACATTGTACATGAATCCACTTCCCTCTTTATTTAGCCATGGTTGCTCTTGCAACTCCTGCATTCTGTCCCGGTCTTGCGATACATGAGCAGAAGTATCGTCACGTACGTTCTGATAACTTTGCTGAGCAGCTGTACTACGCTCTTCAAGCTGCTCATCAGTCTCCAACGACCGTGAAAGAGCAGGCTGAGAGTGATCTCTCCTTAACTGAGTATCCTGCTCTTCAAGATATTCGATCGACTGAGTTTCCGCAATGTGTTCTTAAAGAGTAGCCATTAGCCAACCTAGCTTCATGCTCAACGGCGGTTTCTAGACATCGAGCTAACCTTTTCCTTCGAATATCGTTTGAACATTGGGATAAATTAGATCGTTATCCAGGCATTTTAAGTATTTTAAGTCGAAACTAAATAATAATAAAATGATAGCTAAAGAGTTCAATTTGACTAACCACACGATGACTTATAGCAAAGCAGGTAATCTCAGTTTTGACATTTGGTGTACGAAATGATAGCGCGATTCAGAATAATTAAAATTTATACGCCAACGCCATCTAGTTAGCAAATAGGAAACATTGTCCCACAATGACATAATCAAATTTAAATTATTTATATCAACAAAAAAATGCTTCCATATGTAATTCGACTTGAAGGCCAATAGATGTCGTTGCTCTAAAATTGCTTAATGAAATTTAGATCTTGCTAATCTCTGAAACGAATTAAAGACACAATTTTGAAGAAGGAACAGAACTCTTTGTATCTATGACAATTAAAAAAATAACCATTGACAGTGCCAAAAATGACACAATCAAATTTAAATTATGGTATAAGAGCTAGCAACGTTTTTGACAGAGTATTTACCGATACGGACTGTCTAGTAGTAGCCTCCAGCCGGTAGTGGTAAGGTCCGGATAAAAAACCGATTTTTTTTTTTAAGATATTTCTTTAAATTGTTTTTATTGTACTTTTTGCTGCATGAATTTATTATTGCCAGATATTTTTTGTTGTTTTTCTGTGCCAGACGCTAACTCTGAATGATGTTTTTTTATGAATCTTTTTAAGCACTTAAAAACCTAAAATTAATTTGCCAACTGATATAAAAGTGAAAGAGTATGAGAGATAGTATATATAAAAATAAAAACTGGCTTTACTGAAATGTTTGTTTTCCCGACGTTGCTAGCTCTTGTACTAATAAAAAAATGCTTCCACATGAAATTTGACTTAAACGCCGATAGATGTCGGTGCTCTAAAATTTTTGAATGAAATTTATTATATTTATATCCCGTTCCTCGGAAATGATAGCACTATAATATATAGCCTATGTGTTGACCCGACTTTTAAGCAATATTCTTGCCAAATATGAAGTAAATCCGTGCAGTAGTTTTCTAGTTTACCCCGGACAAAGCTGAATTTTGTACCATACTAAATGTATTGATTCTGCATCGCGGTGACTTTATGTGCAACGGTTGCTAGACTTGGAAGAGTGTATTTTGAAATGTTGGCTTTTCTATCATTTTATTATATGTATAGATAATATCTCAAATATATAATATCGAAACACCTTCAATAATCTTATCAACTAATCCAAAAATTCCAAATTCTCAACATTTTTCATAAATAAATACGAGTATTAGAATTAAAAACAACCGCAGCCTCATAAAAGTTTTCAATCACCAGCAAATATCTCAGTCTAACTAATTTTAAGGTCATATTTTAATGACCAGTGGAATGACGAAACCACAAAAATAATAAAAAACAATTGAAACCCACTGTCATTTTGTCGGTTTTTGTATGTGAATATTAATTACTGTGTGGTTACAGTGGACTTATGGCCAAAGGGAGATCTCCTTGCGGGCGAGGTAGTGTATACCCGGTCAGGCCGAAGCCCACTGTAGTAGATTTCAGATGTCGTATATATGCGAAGATTTTTGCAAATGTTGTAACCACGATTCAGGAACTCGCGCGCTATTATTGGTCCCCACACACTGTGGGCGTCTGTCAGTGACTTGAGATCTTTTGTTACATTCTCCAAATTAAATACAACCACCAGAATAATGTTTGTAAAACTATCTATACGAAATGACTGTTCAAAAATATTTTGTAAATCAATTACATTGCGTCGCCTCAGTGCTTGTTTGGCCTATCTGACATTTTTTACGAAAATGACTTTTTAATGCAGTATTATAAAGAATAAAATTTCCATCCGACTGGTAAAATATTTTTTTTAAATATTCAATTCTAAAACAATAAAAATCTCATTTAAATTTTTTTCTCAACACGGCACTTAAAGAAAATTCCGTGTTTGTTTGTTGTCTCCTGTAAAATTTGCTCGAGTGCAGATAGGCCAAACAAGCACTGAGGCGACGATTGATCATTGTATCTCTTTATATCACATATTGGAATTGACATTTTTGTCATGTATAATTTTGTTACATTTAAAATGCATTTTTGTACCCTGTTCCCTTGTGATTTAAAGTACATGAGGAAAAACGGCCATTCTCTTAGCTGGATAATCCTTGAATGTTTTCTTATACCATTCGTGAGCGTGTATGCTTGTTTGTACCTGTGAAGAAATATTAGTTGACTTCATAATTCGTTTAGTAGCCCGAGAGCTAGTTCCAATTTTTGGGTAGGTATTTGAAGCAAGCTGAAAACTCGGTCCGTAGTTCTGATATACCTCAACTCGGAACTGCAAACCTGGCTGCCTGAGTAGCGGGGCTGAATGGATCCCTACATTTATGGGGGACTCAAATAAGATTGAGGTTCTATGAATTCGATACTTAGATATGGATATTTTGATGATCGAAGTACTGTATAATATAATATGTGTATAATAGTCATAATCGTGGACTTTTACAGAGGATATTTGCATGGAAGTTCGCATTTATCAATCGATATTCGCAACATCCCAAACTTGGCAACTCGTAACTGCTTTGAAAGGTTTCAGGCCTTCATTCATATTATTCGATTTTTAACAAATAAGTAAAAATTAAAATAAATAAAAGTTACTAGTGAGATAAATCCTAATAATATTATAAAGGCGAAAGTTTGTATGTATGGATGTATGGATGGATGTATGTATGGATGGATGTATGTATGGATGTATGTTTGTTACTCTTTCACTTAAAAACTACTGAATGTATTTGAATGAAACTTTACCACAATATAGCTTATACATCAGAATAACACATATGCTACAATTTTTGAATCCCTTTGTAATGCAGACGAAGTTGCGCGGGTCACCTAGTTGTATATAAATCTTTACAAATTAAGTTTCAGAGGTTGCTCATTAGAATTCGCGAACTTCTTTGAAATTTTCACGACTTGTTCTTCTTCAAGGAAGGCCTAAAAGGGGTTGTGTGTATAGGTAACGACGTCGTAATGCCCAAACATCACAAAGGTCCGTGAGTGACGGGAACCATTTATCATTAGGTAGACTGTGTGCTTGTTTGCCTTTAAAACCAGCAATAAGCCAAACTACCAATTGATTACAAAATATGTTCCTTACCTGATTAGACAACACCCACAAATAAATGCACAAAAACGTCTTAGTCGGCAGAAGTGGTAATAAAACGGTGTACATAATAATCTCACACATCCTGTGAGGACTCGAGACATACTCAAACATCCTCCCATTAGGCACTCGGTGCTCCTCAGTTACAATTTTATCGGATTTCTTGTCTTTACGTAGATAAGCAAATATTAGGTTAGTTTGATACTGTTCATACCAACAACGGAGGAAAATTAAGATGCATGGTACGGAAAATAGTATAGTTTTTGTGTCAATCCAAAGCACTTTGTCTCTGTTTTGAGTACCTGTGAAAAATAATAAAGAGTGTAATTTGTTGAACAATGGAGATTAACAAAAATAGTTTAGTGTTAACTAGCCGACCCGCGCAACTTCGTTTGCGTTACAAAGGGGTTCAAACAGTACTCGCAATGCCGTCGCGTTATTATGTGCCCGAAGTGCACCCACATATTCCTTGCGTCTTATACTCGTGATAACTTCTAAACGAAAAGTCCGATTGGAATAAAACAAAAAGTAATTTACTTCTACATTAATACTCTTGATAATATAATACTTAATTTGGATAAGGGTTAATATAACGATACTCATTTAACGTTAAATTCAGTCTCGGGACGAAATATTTTTTTTTATAAACATAAAAGCGGTTATTGTGACTAAACTATGATAGTTAGATATATGCTGTCGCTGACTTTTTTGTTTGTCTTACAAAGACCTAAAAACCCGTAGTACATCATTTTGTTTTACTGTCTATAGTTTTTGTAGCGTACGCATAAATAGGTTTTCGATTTTTCACCTTTTGTTACATATTCGATATTTTCATGCGGATCCCTATTTTTTTGAAAATAAAATATAGCCTATGTTACTCGGGGATAATGTAGCTTTCCAAAGGTGAAAGAATTTTTGAAATCAGTTCAGTAGTTTCTGAGCCTATTCATTACAAACAAACAAACAAACAAATCTTTCCTCTTTATAATATTATATATAGTATAGACTAAATCAATTTAAAATCAAAATATTTATAAAATTAGGTGAAAATTAAGTAGCAGTAACATTGTAACATCGTTTTTATATTATTGTTTTATGCTTGTTAGCGGTCCGCTGTTTTCTCTTCCATCTTTCATTTGGAACCTATGATTGTACAATCCATACGGCCTCCCGCGATACAGGCCTAGCCTAGTGCGGGGGCCATTGTTGAACTCCTTATGTAAATTAGTTTTACGTTTGAAAATAAATTATTTGTATTTATTATTTGTAGTCTTCATGGTATTACTAAACAATATTTTTAGAAAATTATTTTAAATTTATATTTTACATTAAATAATCTTACCACAAAACAATGGTGCTTCTCCAATGCACACCACAATGCAAGCAAAATAATGTACTATTCCCGCTAAGTAGTGGCTTAAGTTCATTCTGCTTGATTTAGCAAAGACTTGTAAATAATATGTCTCGTAGAATCTTCTTATGCATTGCAGAGAGAGAAGCGATAATGCTATCAAGGCTGCTGCTACGGATACTGAAAGAAAAGTTTTTTATTCAAACCAGTTGCACAATTGTTTTTTTCTCCATCTTCCTGTGGGCATAGATCTTCTGTTACATCAGAAATTTTGATTTCTTTCACACAAATGTATATCGCCTTAGTATTCCTGACTTAGGCAACAAGTAGAGAACACACTCTTAATATAGCTTGCCAACCACTTTACCTTTTATTAGCCAAATGTAACATACCACTCCCTCTCAATATGAACTATCTCTTAACTTTTCCCAATCCTAAAGTTGTATATGCGTTAGCCACTTTTATCCTTTCGAATAACATCAAACTCTAAAATATTTACAAATATTCACAAAAATTACATTTTAGTTAATTGTTTGTCATTTCTTTTACTTTATTTCCTGCTCGTGATATTCTATCTACGTGACTTTGGCAGAGTCATCCGCAAGGAAAGAAAAAAAAAAAAGTAGAAAACAAATTGTATTTATTTTACAGCACAAAATTACAGAAAGAGGCCATTGAAATTAAAAAGTTGTGAGTTGCTCATACAAATATTTGCTTTGAATTTAGTACTTATCCATCAAGAAGAAATAAATAATGTGTGAATAAAAAACATTTTTAAATAGTTCTTACCTGGAGGTTGATTTTCAAGTAAGAGGCCATTTAAAAACGAATAAAAATATCCATTTACACTAAAACCAGCGAAATACACCGCTAACATGTAAATTAGCGATAAAACACTGAAAATCGACGAAAATAAATAGAAATGCCTGTAGTAAGCTTTGGGTATTTCGATTATTTGCAAAAAATTCGCTTCCGAGCCTTGGTATGCAAAGCTACCGTAGGAAAACGCCTTCTTTATAAAAGCAGGTACATAATCACCGAACTTATTTATTAAAACGCCGGTAAAAGTCACAGAAATAGCAAGATTGAGGAATATAAAGTCTAATATGTTGAACATTTTGAAAATTTCACACAAGATCAATCGTACTTCGACACCGACCGACTAGTGATATTAGCAGAAGTGGAATGCACATAACGGTGTTGTGAATGTATGTGGATTCATGTCCTACTTTCTAAAAACTCAGTAAAAGCTAAAAACAGTTACAAAGTAAACAAACAATTCAATTACAGATTAGCATAGATTACTGATTAGGACAGATCACAAATGATCACAATGGCAAGTGACAACCAGCGACATAAAAATATAGGGACTAGCGACCAATTTTATTTCTTTGTAGGGCATGTTGGCCGCTTTTTCGACTCGTACAAAGCATAGCGTTCGACTATTAAATTAATACTATAAAAGTAAGGCGTCAGGGACACCGTAATGCACGTTTACTGCTAAAAGAGGAGGTTTTAAATAGGTACAATTAAGTAGATAGAGATATTTGTAACTGCTACTATACTTAACTGCACTCTTTTCATTTAACGAATAGCTCCTCCTTGAAATCGAGTGCAGTAAGTAAACTAGGCTAACTCTGTAGTTTGAACACTGATGCATAGTTAACCACTCAACTGGGAACGTATGGTCTGTGCTGGGAACTGCATCAAAATTGGTTTGTTTACTTATGCCAAGTCTATGGCAGGAGCCAAAATTAAGCATGATGTCACGTTAGTTCTAAAACTTAATTTGTTTACATTTTATGAACGTCTCATATTTTACGTAGAAGAAATATCATTTCACCAAATCTAAAACAGCGTAATTAAATGATAAATTAGTATTAAAATTAGGTTTAATTAAATTACAGTACATTTTTTATCGAAAAAAACATTTTTAAAAAGATAGTCATTTAAGGCTATTCCGAACGTACTCCAGGCGAGAGCTTCAGTTTCGCCATCTAGCGAAAATTTACGGACGTGGACAAATGCGAATTCGCGCTGTAAGAGTTCCAAACTAGATTAACAGATGGCGGTGTCGATAACATGTGATGTACCAAATCATGATAATCGAAGTAAATATAATTAGTTTTTGAAGACTACGTATTCTCAAAATCTATCATAACTTTACGTTTACTCAAAAACGGAACCTTAAATACCTTTATCCAATTCTAAGTCATGCGGAAGATATCTTAAAGTTTTGTTCCAGAAAAATTCTCCCAACTTTTTCTAAATTTCGAACAAGATTTTAAATTTACCTGAGCACAAAGTGAACTCCACTGAACCGTAAATAATGGCAGAGCTTCTTTACGTCTTCTTAGAAGTTGCCTCTTGTTTATCAGAACATGTCATAGACAGCCATTAGACGGTTCAACGGCGCGGAAGAGACTTTTAACAAATGAAGTGTGCTGGCGTGAGAGCTCTTCAAGGGTGTGTCGCATCGAATGTTCCACGCGGGTACATCTTATTTGACGGCTTAAGTGCGACCCAGATTGGAGATCACATCACTGAGTCGCGACGTCGCTTGGTTCGATTTTAAATTTAAAATTCTTAACTTTTAATCTATTATCAGTTGGTAAGATTTGCTGGTTTCCTAGTTTTTGAATATTGTGCCTTTTCATATAACGGAAATATAACGGAAAATTGAAACCCTTAAATTACAAATTTAAACCAAAAGCCAATGAACGAAAGACTTAAAACCCTTCGAAGATATTTGAAATCCCCAGTCTGCATTAGGCAAGCATGGTGAACTATACCCGACTACTGAGGAGACGTGAACCCAGCAGTGCGAAGTAATAGATTTCACTTTAATAATATAAAGTAATGTATATTAATGAATATGATACCTATAGCATGTACACTACCCACATACTTAGCTGTCTTCCTTGAGGGTATAAAACGAAGTACATTTTCACTTCATTTCACATTATCTCAACGTGTGGTGAAAGAACGTTACTTCTTTTTAACTTGTGTGATTATGAAAAATTGAGAAGGTAAGTTGCGCAAAATAAAAATGAATGTTATTTCTTTGCAAGTGACTTATATCTTTAAATTTAGTGTAAATACAAAAGTGCACTATAAAACTGAGTGAAGTACAACTTTTAAATGTCATGAAGGCCATAGGGACCTGATCGTAAGTGGTTACCGTCGCTCATGAACTTCTGCAATGTCAGGGGACACTACGAAGTCATTACTTACTCTTAATCTACTATGACATATTATTATGATGATTTTGATGTAGGTATGCCGTGATGAAATGATTTTTGTTTTATTAAAAACATGAGCCTCCTAATCGGGTGTGGTTACCCGCTTAGCGTCAGTCATGGATCTCTGCAATATCAGGGGATGGTGGGGATTGGTTACTGCGAGGCTACAAGTCAAGCCCCATTTGAAGAAGGACAAGATGTAATGAAAATCTCGGTAAGATTAAATTAACAGTCTTTCTTCCTTTTTTTCAGATGTGTCAATTAAAAATACTCCTTTATTTACTTTACTTGATATTTTTAGTAAGTGGTTATTTTTCTTGTGAGATTGATACCGACATTTTTTGCGCAAACAATGTAGCTGAAACCTTAACTGGTGTTTGTTTTGATTTCAAAATTGGTTCTACTTCTAAATCGGAATCTGGTAAGTAAAACATTATTTTTGGAAGTGAACTTATTCAGACACTCGCGGTTTTCTATAATACTTTCATGCATTTTCAACGGGTTCTTACCACGATATTTAATTAATTGAGTTGTCTCGATATTTCAACGTTCTTGCAAACGTCATGATCACGAATTGTTGAAAATGCATGAAAGTATTTATGGAAGTACCTTTTACCTAAAGTATAATAATAGCTGCGTTTAACTAACGTGCCTATTAAGCTTTATTGAGTATGCGAAAATCGCTGGATCTTCATCGCAATTGGGATATGTAAAGTCGAACCGCACAAACACTTCCTACCACCAGCATTCACACAAAAGAAAATCACCTTCTAATCCAGATAACTAATGACGGACATAATCCGTATGAAATAACTACAAAATACCTTAATTTGTATCTGACACGTTTGTTTTTCTTTTCAGGATGATTTGCGAAGATTTTAATGGATTATTTTATTACTTTTTGTATTTTCATGTAGGTAGACGAGCCAGTTGCCGATAATATTGAAACAACACTTTTTGAACTTATTGAATTATGTTTAAATATAAAATCGATTAGATCCTTATTTTTTAGTCTATTAAAAGGAATTTACATTAATTGTTTTTATTTACCTTTTTGTTAAGTATTACAGTATAGCTATATTACGTACGTAGTATGTATATTATTGTGATCTACTTCTCTTGTGTCGTGGGGCTGACAACAGATTGTAAGATGGATTAGTGTAGGTAGACTGTTGATCTTAGACTCGGCATAGTATCTAAAGCTGGCGTTCGCCTCTTATACAAATTAATTCACGAAATTATGGACAAGGCATAACCCATTACTACCCACTGAGGTTTCTTCAGTACAGGCATAGTCCACCACGATTGCCCAATGCGGATTGTGGACTTCACATATCTTCCACAGTTTTTTTTAAATCCTTTTCCAATATACAGGTTTTCTCACGATGTTTTCCTTCAGCGTTTTAGCCAGTGGTGTTGTGATAAATCGTTTTCAAATTAAGATTTTGAAGCACAAGCTGTGTAGAAACCGTGACCTCTTGTATGACAAGCAGCAAGTAAGCAAGCATTTCAACAACTCGGTCACAGCGACTTCAACACGGACAAGGTAAAATATGAATATCTAAGGTATTGCATCCTCCAGCATGTGAGGTAAACAATCGAAGATGATGGATGGTGGAAACAGTTTTCACTTACCTTGAGATAAGTAATTGAATTACCAACCTAGTAAAGTGACAATGACATGTCACTGTGAGTAATAACAAAAGGAATTTCAAAAATACGTCGTCATTATAAAAAAAACTTGAGAGGTGTCAAGGGACACCCGGATGGAACGAAGTTCCTTTCGATTAATTAGTGAGGGAATTGTAATAAAATTTTATTTTTTAAGTTATAATAATTACTTAGTTTAAAACGTCTGTTTAAACTAACTAATTACACAGGTCTACAAAAAAAATATTTTTGTTTGGTGCCGCTAACTTTATGTTATAATTTGGTTAATTAGTCCCCAAGACGTCGTGGAAAACTGTTAAATTCGCAAAGCTACGTTCAGGTTTGTACCGATCGATCATAACCTAAAAAATGTATTTTATAATACTTAATGTTATTATAATCAATTTTTTTTTTTTTTTTAATAATAATATCGATATGTCGTCGCAAAAGTGTTGTGTAAATTATAATCCATGTCTAGAAAACCTATAACAGATGCAGAGAAGAAGACATACGTTGACTACTTTAATATAGAGATGAAAGCTCTGGACAAACCATATGTTCCAAAAATTGTGTGCAATTTGCGTAATGAAAATTTAAGACAGTGTGCAAACGGTAAGTAAATGTAATCATTTAAAGTATAGTGTGCCGATGATTTGGACAGAACCAAAAAATAACATTGATGACTATTATTTTTGTGTTGTAACTTGTACAGGGTGCGCCAGAGAAACTTACTTATTTGAAAGGTCAATAAAAAAAAAGTACTTTAGTTATTGTTTTAATTTTTTTTTTATTTGAGAATACAATATACCAATTTTTTTTTTATGCAGTCTCAAAAATGACATCATATAAATAGCGACCCCCATTGCGCATACACTGATGATGTCGATTTTTGAAATTCGTGTCCACTCTTCGCAGCATATCAATCGGTATGTTGGTAATAGCGTCGCGAATGTTGTTATTGAGGTGTGCTATGGTCCGTGGTCGATTGATATAAACCAGGGATTTCAAATAATCCCATAAAAAGAAATCGCATGGAGTCAAATCTGAAGAGCGTGCCGGCCATTGGAGATCGCCTCTAAGAGAGATGAGGCAGTCGGGGAAATGTTGTCGCAACAAATTCATTGAGTCTCGTGCTGTGTGTGCTGTGGCTCCATCTTGCTGAAACCACACGTTCCTAACGTTCATCTCTTCGAGTCTTGGAAGTCTTGGAAAAATCCTCGATCATGTTCGTGTAACGAGCTCCATTCGCGGTAACTGCGCGTTCGTTTTCTTCAAAAAAATAAGGACCAATTATTCCCATTACCGACATCGCACACCAGACAGTAACTCCACAGACACTTCCACACTCCCGAAATGAGTTAACCCACGACAGAATCGAATTACGACTAGGAACGAGTCTGTAAGGAGGAATTTCAAAGCGAAATTTCACACTTGTGAAATCTCGAAAACTACACGTAGCATTCATAAAGTAAGTATCATTGTTTTATTAGAGTACCGAACGTACTTGAAATCAGTTTTACTTTTAGCGGCACCAAAATCATTGTAGGCCTGTGTTATTATAACTTAAATAAAATATTTTGATCACAGCGCCATCTAGCATTAATCATATAAAACAAAATAAGGAATTGTTTTAAAAGATTTTAATCACAGCGCCATCAAGCGATAATCATTTAAAACAAAAAAAGTGTCGTGACAACTTTTTCATAAGAATTTCCGTCTAGCCCCCTTTCGATAACGCGCGATAAGGAACTTCGTTCCAATAATGTATGATAAAGTACAGTGGCTGCAGTGGACAATGATGACTTTTATTTACGTTACTAGCTGACCCACGCAACTTCGTCTGCGTTACAAAGGGGTTCAAACAGTACTCGCAATGTCGTCGAGTTATTATTTTCGCGGCCCGCTGTGCTTCACATATTCATTGCGTTTTATACTCGTAATAACTTCTAAACGAAAAGTCCGATTGGAATAAAACAAAAAGTAATTTACTTCTACATTAATACTCTTGATAACAAAATACTTAATTTGGATAAGGGTTAATATAACGATACTCATTTAACGTTAAATTCAATCTTGGGACGAAAAAATAGTTTTCATAAACATAAAAGCGGTTATTGTGACTAAACTATGATAGTTAGATATATGCTGTCGCGGACTTTTTTGTTTGTCTTCAAAAGACCTAAAAACCCGTAGTACATCATTTTGTTCTATTGTCAATAGTTTTTGCAGCGTACGCATAAATAGGTTTCCGATTTTTCACCTTTTGTTACATATTCGATATTTTCATGCGGATCCCAAATTTTTTTGAAAACAAAATATAGCCTATAACCTTCCTCGATAAACGGACTTTCCAACAGTGAAAGAATTTTTGAAATCGGACCAGCAGATCCTGAGATTAGCGCGTTCAAACAAACAAACAAACTCTTCAGCTTTATAATATTAGTATAGATTTACTTAATAGCGGTAATAGGTAGAGCTTAAGCCCCTTAGGTAGGTAGAAACATTAAATGTAGCTTATGCATTATTCTAATGTAAATATTCAAACTGTAAACTTTAATTACAATCCGTTCACTAGTTTTTGTGTACCAAAATCCATACTTACAAATGTTTTACAAAGCACAGTATTATAATTACCACATCCAAAGTTTTTCGATCCATGTGTCAGACAGGCAAATCCGAGTGGAGTGTCGTCGACGTAGGCCACTTAGGTTCGAAACTGTGTTCTATCTATAGATCACTATCGGATGCTTCGAACGTCCCTGCATACAGCTTAATTAATTTTAAAATTCATTGCCTGTAAAGAACATATACAAGGTGGATCTGTAACTTTGGACAATCTGACGTGGGGTGAATGACCTGTCAAAATACAACTTAGCACTATTTTTATTTTTTCGATCGGTTAAACTTTTTTTTCTGACAATGTATGGAAAACGTACAACTATATCGTTGCGGACTTCCGTACTATGATGAATTTTTTTTTTAATACAATTCCTAAAATAAACATTCACTCCACGTCAGATTGGCCAAAGTTACAGATCCACCCTGTATATGTAAAACATGCAATCCATACTAATATTATAAATTGTGAAAGTAACTCTGCCTGTCTGTCTGCTTTCCCGCTTCTCAACCGATTTTAATGAAATTTGGCACAGACAATCTTTAGACCCTGAGAAAAAACATAGGCAACCTTTTAACTGAAAGTGACGCAGAGAAAGTTGCGCGGGCCCACTAGTTCTATATAATGAGATTTATTTTCATGATGTCAAATGTTTGACGATCTTGCAATAGTAAATGTAGAGAGGTAAACAAGTAGATAATATTTTTTTTAAACGTGTACAAACTAACACAGTTTAATTTTCCATTAAACAACGAAAGTTTGGCTAATCAACTAGTTACCAAAAACATTACATTAACAATAAAACCTTCTTTCTTAGTGTTCCAAATTTTGAATCTTTCAAATATGGCGGCGAGCTACTGAAATGAATCCATTTCGTATTCAATCTTGATATATTGCAACGTATTCGAATGCGTTATGCTTCATTGGATAGCCTAATCTGGATCTAGAAATCTAGACGAGCATTCAATACATTCAATATGGATTCTGTATTTGATTTTACAAAAGAATTTCGGGTCTGAAAAATCGGAATGATAAGATCGACATTGTTACTATGATTTAGTTTTTGAAGGATTATTTTAAATTCCATTATAAGATTACAGTGGACTAGGACTTGGGATTTTTGTAGCATATCATTTTTTAGATACATTAAGAAATCATCTAGTAAAATAAAAGGTTCAATAACGTAAACGGGGTCAGGTTCATCGCCTTTACTTGGAACCGCTGCGTTCACTCGTGGTCCGCTTCAAAAGATCTTTTTTGTCTCGTATAATTCCGATTAGGAATGGACTACCGTCGATATTGTCCCCGCCGTGACATATCATTTTTTTTCTTTAAATGAGGTGTAAGAAAAGTACTGTGGTATTTGCAATTACCTGTAGTTTATGAGCGACTGTAGCCACTTATTATTAGGTAGGTAACTATTGATGATTTCCCCAGTTTCAGACTTGCACAACTTCAATACCCGGAACAAACACAAGCTTGCTTTACCAGCAACTCGTTTACGCAAAATCAATAAATCATTTGTGAGTTTGTCGGTATGCCTTTACAACAAAATTCCACTTAACGTTCAAAGTCTAAATACGCATACATTTAAAAAAGTTGTGAAAAATCGTTTGTGCAAGCTTATTATACAATAAGTGATTTTCTAGATGACTGCACTAAGTGGGAATGAAGCTTTCGTTTTAGGTCAAAATTGTAACAAAAATTGTAATATTGAGTTGAAAAGATAAAAAAAAAAAGAAAAATAATACAAAAAAACCGTTTAAAAAGACATGCCCGCTGAGTTTCTTGCCTGTTCTTCTCAGGACAGTGGCTTTTTCTTTTTCCGAACTGGCATTTTTCCTTTTGACATCAACAAGCATGAGAATTTGAACTTGAGAATAAATAATTTCATTTCATTTCAGTATGATCGTCAACTACGACGCAAAAAAATCATAGTTATCCCTAAAAATGCGTTGTCACGCATACGATGGTTTCTTGATCTTTTTGCAGAAGTTATTACTTGTTGCAGTAACGAAAAATCTACTAACAAAGCCTTTGTTTTCATACCTCAAAAACGTCCTTTGTTTTCGCGTCTTATTCAGTTATTGTATTCGGGATATACGGACGCCGTAACTGTCGGGACATATAGTATAATTTCCTTTTGAAAACTTTTGTAATTTGTTAGGAATTACCTCGCTGCCTCGAGGCTACGTGTTCGAACATATTGGCGACGAAATTATAGTTTAAAAGCTTTGTTTTCGCTAGATGACAAAGGAAATAGTTCGTTGTTTGTTGGTTATACGATTCGGAAAAGTATCATTAGGTTGTTTTTATATAATTGTTCTTTTTTTCCCTTTATTTTAAAAGGAGTTTTGTCATTACAATAACGATGTAACCCCCGTAAATACAATTAGCTTATAGACGTGAACAAAAATAAAAAACTTGAGAGGTGTCATGGGACACCCGAATAGAACGAAGTTCCTGTCGATTAAAAGATATCTTGTAATTTTTTTTTCCTAACGTAACGATTTTAAAAGATTTTGATCACAGCGCCATCTAGCGATAATCATCTAAAACAAATAAGGAACGTGTTTTAAAAGACTTTGATCACAGCGCCATCTAGCGATAATCATCTAAAAAAAAAGTGTCGTGACAACTTTTCGTAAGAATTTTTTCCGTCTAGCCCCCTTTCACAACGCGCGATAAGGAACTTCGTTCCAAAACTAATAGTTCCACTACTTAATTACTACAGGTTATTACTTAATATTAATAAGGTTACCCATTCAGTTTGTGACTGTATTATTATAATATAATTGATGTAGACTTTAATACTTGTTGTCATGATACCTATTTACGTGTGAATCTGTGTGATCTAATACCTGCTTTTCTAAAGTGTAGATTGTGATGCTGATTACTGTAATAGGTAAAAAGAAAAATCGACAAAGACATCCACCGCTGAGTTGCACGTTTGAAAATTTTACCGAATTAAGACAAACTTCATGCTTGTGAAAAAGGTAATGTTTTATACTTTTGTATAGTTGTGTTTTTTACTGAAAAAGTACTAACAATAAAATTTCAATAGGCCAGAAATAGTCGTTTCAATTTTGAGTAACTACTCCATACACCCCTATATCCCTCCAAGGTTCACCTCAAGAGTCTTTCAGTCATGATTTTAGTCGCTAGTCGTTCACCATTGTACTGTACCAACCCATTTCTGCCCACTGTTGGGCTCAGGTCTCCTCACAAGAGGGATTAGGCATAGTCCACCACGCTTGCCCAGTGCGGATTGGGGACTTTACATATCTTCAAAGGATTTTTAGAACCCTTTTCCGACATGCAGGTTTCCTCACGATGTTTTCCTTCGCCGTTTTTAGCCAGTGGTGTTGTGAAAAATTGCACATAAAACTTTTCACATTTAGATTTAGAGGTACAAGCCGGCCTGTTTTGAACCCGCGACCTCCCGTTCGGAAGAACGCGCTTCGACCATTCGGCCACCACGACTTCCACCATTGACCTTATCACAAATGATCCGTCAACTATAAAAAACCAACACTCCCAAAATAAAGGAGTTATTCACAGGTACCCGAAACATTTTCAACCCTCCGTTGTTCGCGGTTCCGTCTCGTTTTTTCTCAGCACACCCCATAAATCATTGTCAGCAAGGCTCAGTTGCACGGCGTTCGTCTTCTTAATTCTGTACCCTTTTTTCCAAACAGAACAGCAACGTAACTTAATTAATTTGACTGAAATGAACGTGGAATTACCTTGACGTTCCTCCTAAATGAGCTTCTTTTTTTTGGCAAAGAGTTTTCGGACAGATCTGGTTTGTTTTAGGTTATATTTTCTGGGTGGTATGATAGTTAATGACCTTATAGATAAAACTCTTGAATGGAAAAGAACCAAATACTTACGGATAACTTTAACGAGATTATAGAGGCAGCAAGGTATGGAATGAGCTCCCTTCCCCGGTTTTTCTGAGGTCAGAGATCTGTAACCGTTTAAGATCAGGTGGTCGGTTACCTCTTCTGCATTTAACGCAATAAAAAGCTATACTATCGTCTACCAGATGGACAGACATTATGAATCAGACTGGAAAACAACATTCTACAAGGCAATGGGAAGGTCAAAGGTGGCTATAGACTTATCAGGATTCAGGATTACATAGCTAGGGTTTATTGGTTGAATTGATCTTGGTTGTCACAACCTCAGGAATGTGGAAGTAAAAGCTGTTTTTAAACACGACTTCGACATTATATTATTATGCTCATTTCATGTCTCAGAATGGAGCGATAGTCAATTGTTAACTAGCAAACTTTTTTTTTTATTGCCATTTAGGCAGACGAGCCAACGGGCTACCTGATCGTAAGTGGTTACCGTCGCTCATGAACCTCTGCAATGTCAGGGGACATTGTGGGGTCGCTACCTACGACCTAACTTTAAGGACCCTCCTCAAGCCTCGTTTGAAGAAAGACAAGTCATAGCGCTCTGGGAATACCGAAGAGGGGAGTTCATTCCATAGCCGGATGGTGCGTGTCAAAAAAGTGTTCCTGAAATGGACCGTGGATGACCGCGGTGGTTCCATATAGTAAGGATGAACTCCACCTCGACGCTTTTTTAATACCAAATTGGTACTAAATACTGTATTACGATTTTATACTTTTTGGATCATCTACTATCATAAATATTGTCGTAGGTAACTAAGAGTTTATTTTACAAAGAATTGTTTTGTTTCTGATGAGTTGAAAGAGTTAGGTTTGACGTTTCTTTGAGAACAAAAGATCGTTCCAGAATGTAAATCAAAGACGTCTTGTGGAAAAAACAATATTTATTTCAGAGTTTTTATAAAAAGGTAATTTGATTTATGTCTCGCAAGTTTTTGTTATAATATTTATTTTGAAACAGAACAGCGGAGTCTTTGAAACTTTTAAATTGTGAATAATTTTCTGATTATATATTACTAGCTGACCGGTCAACTTCAAGGCATCGTTAAAATACGCTTCGAAAAAAGTATTTTTAATTTTAGAATCATTATAATAATATTATTTTACCTATAAATGGCAAAGGTAAAGAATGCCGTAGTGCTTAACAGATAACCCCCGTAACCTTAGGATTCTCCGTCGCCTATTATTTAAATTGTTTTAAAATAAATCGTTAAGTTAGGTAATGTTATTTGGAGACACTATTCTAAACTGTATTGTTCTATACAGTATCTAGTAATATTAAACCGATACACATACTCCCGTAATTGCTATAATAAAAAACAAAAAACCTCCGCAATTACAATACCCACGTCACCTGCAACCGAAAAAAAAACTTGGCAGAGTTGCCAACCTTAAAAAAGTCCATATTTATACGGTCTTCAAAATTCCGTACAGTGTTTGTGTAGAACAGGGTAGCCCGTATGGTGAGGTGCCTAAATGGAATATTTATACAGGAGCCTGCGGTCAGGGTTACCGGCTTATTCTTAAAGTTTTTTTTTTTAAATAGGGAAAATAATGTCGACATTTTTGTTGGAAGATTAAGATAACTGTGAAACACAAGTACATAATGGTTATGATATTGTTTAAACATATCAGAAAATTTCTTTGTTTAATCACGAGAAAAAAGTTATGTTTTTAAAAGATTTTTTTGTGTTTTTGGAACGAAGTTCCTTATCGCGCGGTATCGATAGGGGCCTAGACGGATATTCTTATGAAAAAGTTGTCACGACACTTTTTTTGTTTTAGATGATTATCGCTAGATGGCGCTGTAATTAAAATGTTTTAAAACAATTCCTTATGTTGTTTTATATGATTAATGCTAGATGGCGCTGTGATTAAAATATTTTATTTAAGTTATAATAATTAGTTACTTTAAAACGTCTGTCTCTTTTAAAAAAATAAAATTTTATTACAATTCCCTCACTAATTAATCGAAAAGAACTTTGTTCCATCCGGGTGTCCCTTGACACCTCTCAAGTTTTTTTAGACTGTTTTTGTTCCTATGTGCCAATGTAACCATCTCTAATTTTGTTATATGTAATATTGATTTCAATACATTTTTGTGTTTTAGAAATGATTTTTGATGTGACTGTTTAGTAGATTTTCTACGACCACCACAACCTTTTCTTTTTCTATATGAATTAATTATACAAAACCACGTGCAAAAACAAGTTCCTACAAATTTCCCTATCCAAAACTAATTGAAACCTCCATAATTGAATAAGTAATTTATATAACTATCGTAACTCTAACCTCAATATCGTCATGTTGGTAGCCCTGCGAAACCGAATGGAAATACGGCAGGTGTTGCCATATTGTTTTGGCCAATATTGAATTTTGCTCAACTTATTTTACATTCCGAATTAGACCGCGTTACTACAGTAGGTTTATTCTGAATAACTTTGTAGTTGCAAACTTTGCTATAGGTATTTTGGAATTCATTTTCAGTTTGTTTCGGTTTCGTAGTAATATTATATTTTTAATGTACTGCTTTTTATTTGGTTATTTTTTATAGTTGTACTAGCTGACCCGCACTTTTTCGTCTACGTTACGAATGGAGAATTCAGTTAGCAATTTGCACATCAAAACCGATAAAATTGTGTTTTTCTATTATACACAATGTGTATAATATAATTTTGGAACGAAGTTCCTTATCGCGCGTTATCGAAAGAGGGCTAGACGGAAAAAAATCTTACGAAAAGTTGTCACGACACTTTTTTAGCTGTCACGACACTTTTTAGATGATTATCGCTAGATGGCGCTGTGATAAAAATCTTTTTAAACACGTTCCTTATTTTTGTTTTAGATGATTATCGCTAGATGGTGCTGTGATCAAAATCTTTTAAAACACGTTCCTTATCGCGCGTTAGGTTAGGAAAAAAATAAAAAGATATCTTTTAATCGAAAGGAACTTCGTTCTATTCGGGTGTCCCATGACACCTCTCAAGTTTTTTATGTCATATGTTGCGTTATGTCATAAACATTCCTCTTGAATCACTTTATCTATTAAAAACCGCACCAAAATCCGTTGCGTAGTTTTAAAGACAACGACCGGTCCTGCGCTATCTGCAGCTTACATCCCGCGACACTGATCAGGCCGTCGGTTCATCTTGTGGGAGATCTGCCCACGCCACTAGTTTTCAGTAACAGTATATTGCAAAAGTCGTGGTGGCTGAGTAGTCGAAGCGCGTTCTTTCGAACGGGAGGTCGCGGGTTCAAATCCGGCCGGCTTGTACCTCTAAATCTAAATGTAAAAAAGATTTATGTGCAATTTTTCACAACACCATTGACTAAAAATGGTGAAGGAAAACATCGTGAGGAAACCTGCATGTCGGAAAAGGATTCTAAAAATCCTCTGAAGATATGTGAAGTCCCCAATCCGCACTGGGCAAGCGTGGTGGACTATGCCAAATCCCTCTTCTGAGGAGACCTGAGCCCAACAGTGGGCAGTAATGGGTTGGTACAGGTACAGGCAGCAGTTTCCTTCGCTTCCCAATGTGACGTCCATTCCTCAGTTTCGGCTAAATAGTTGTATTATAAGTTAAAATTGTTTACGTGTTCGAAAACCTCTGGTTTCACATGACAAGAGTTGTTCTGAACTTTGCTCTTACATTTCGTTTGGTGCGGTCAACGCTGGAACTTCACTGTGTTTCGGAGAACAGAAACGTATTTTGAAATACGGAATTTGACACCGATATGTGCTTTAGTTGTGGTACTAAAGATATTGTTATAAAGGGTGGATCTGTATCTTTGGACCACCTGAAGTGGAGTGAATGGCCTGTCGAAATACAACTTAGAACCACTTTAATTTTTGAAAACGGTAAAACTTTTTTTCTGACATTGTAAGGTGTATGAACGGCTATCGTTCCGGAGTTCCATGATATTAAAAAAAGTGCGAAATACAATGGAGCTGATTTGATGATGGATTCGGAAGGAGGCCATAGGATCTCCTGTACCAAATAAGGTAGACTCGACATAGCTTATTTGACTTTCCTTATCTAGCACTTTACTGTGAAATTCAGGATGTTAAAGATTGTATTTAATTTATTGGAACGAAGTTTTGGAACGAAGTTCGTAATCGCGCGTTGTGAAAGGGGGCTAGACGGAAAAAATTCTTACGAAAAAAAAATTTAAGATATCTTTAAATCGAAAGGAACTTCGTTCCATCCGGGTGTCTTTGACACCTCTCAAGTTTTTTTTTAAATATATTCATATTATCTAACAATCAAAATTATTACAAAACATCTTCAATCCTTTTGGAAGTTTGTAAAATTTAAGTAAATACCGAACTCCGTCCCTTGTATTAGAAACTCGACAATAAATTTGGCCCGTTAGTTTTGTACGCTTATGTTTTGTGGCTTTTGTTTTACTTATTGTATTAAACTGAGGTCATTGGGTATTTGTTCGAGCACCTTCTAAACTTGTTTGTTATGAATTTTAATGGAATTTTAGTTAAATATTGTCTAAATAATGGGTGGTCCCTAAAGGTCGGTGTATTGTTAATTTATTGCTAGGTTTTCTCATGGTTTTGTCATCGCTAAGGATTGTAACCTTGGTGTAGTTTATAAAGGTACCTTTTTCAGCAAATCAAACTATTTTTAAACCAACTATTTGGAATGAAACAGAAAGAAGATGAAGTAAATATTTATAAGGCAATCCCTTTATAATATTTGAGAACTAAAAAGCCTTCAAAACAAAGTATAACTAAAATAGAAAAAAAAACCGACATTCTAGGCGTAGGTCCTTTCTAACCGACTTCGAAAAAAGGAGGAGGTTCTCAAATCGTCTGTTATTTTTTATTTTCACTTAGCTAGGATGCCAGATCAAAGATGGACCTTAAAGGTAACTATATGGTGAGGTCCACTGGGAAAAAGAAATCGAGGTAGGCTATTGACGCGATGGGAGGACGAAATAGTTAACAATGCAGGCCCGAACTGGATACAGGTGGCACAAGACAGATCAAAATGGACGTCTTTGGAGGAGGCCTTTACCCAATAGGGGGTTCTCGCACTAGGTTTAGGTATATTATTCATATTTTATCTTTTTTTGTAACTTTTTAAATCCTTTTAACCTTTGTAAATTAGTTTTTAAGTTTAAGTAAGCGAGAAATAAACAGGCTTTTTATTTATTTATTTATTAATATCTTTAGCAGTCACCATCTTGGACCAATTTTAATAAGCTAAGAAACTGTGAACTAAAGCCTCTTCAAAAAAATAAACACAGACTGACAGGTTAAATAAATAACACCTCTTGTTGTTACTCAAGAGTTAATAACGTAAGAATCCTATCCAAGGCAAGGTGCCATCTAAACCATATCAAAGTTTATCAAGTCTGTCGTCTATAACTAAAGTGTAAAGTAAATATAATTAATCAGTTAAGATCAGGACGATTGTTGAGAATCGGCCGGCTGTTTGCGGGTTGTCTCCTAAACTTTCACTCATCAATCATTGGTAGCTTCGTCCTTAACAAGATCAACAATAAGACAAACGTAGAGCGTGAAGTTTATGTAACTTTGATCCTAGAGTTATCAATATTGTTACCTGATGCAATCAAATCTTGTTAAGACACTATGAAGTATCATTAACATTATTTTCAGCCCGTAAAAGTAGAAGCAAAAAACAATGGTGAGATGCTATATACTCGTCATCATCATCATCAGTCTAAAGACGTTCACTGCTAGACCTCCCCTAAACCTCGCGACGACGCCCGGTCCTGCGCTATCTACATCCAGTGACTTCTGCTGAACACTGACCAGGTCGTCGGTCCATCTTGTGGAAGGTCTGCCTATGCTTTGCCTACCATTTGTGACCGCTATTCTAAAACTTTTCGGCCCCATTGGCCATCCGTTCTTTGCATAATGTGTCCCATTGCAACTACAAACACGAAATTCTTTGGGCTATAACGATTACCTAATAAATGTATTTTCTGTCTTAAATTATTCACTGCGGTAACCTAAAATTAAGTGTAGAAACTTAATCATCAAGCTATTGCGTGATTGAAATATATATCTGTCTTAAATGTTAACTTATCATATTGTGCAGTCTAAGTTAACTATGAATTTGATTAATTTTGGACGATATACAAAACTGCTAGTTAGGCTAACAACTACTGCTAGGTGAAAACTATAGTGAAAAGATTTTGGAAATTAAAATTGTTAAAAAGATATCATAAGATGTGACACATATAAAGACGGACTGTAAAAGGTTGTTTACAGTAAACAAAATTATTCAGTGTTTTGAATGATATTTCAATGATCAATCAGCCTAAGTTTCGGTTACAAGAATTAAAAAAAAAGTTTAACATAACCTCAAAATTTATATAAAATTTAATTTTATTTGTTATTCTGTCTCCTTGTGAACTTGTGACAAATAAATAAAATTTCTTTAATTTTCCTACGGATTATGTTACATGATTTTTTTGATGCAGTTGACGAATCAAAAACCTCTTCAAAAATCGCTTAAAAACGCCTTTCAACCACTGTATTACAAGCTCACAACTAACTACTTCAGTTACTGCATTGTTCCACAAAGTTCATTTATCATTCGTGAGTCGTTAACTACCCACAAACCATCTCAAAAAAAGGTTTAAACTACAGTCAAAATCCAAACTAGAATGAACCTAAAGCCGATGCAGTGGAGCCTAATTCCGACTGTATTTTTTATTGTAGATATGTCGTTTAGTTTATAAGTTTATTCAGATTATTAATTTGAAGTAGTGTTGATGTTAATCTGTTGTTAAGAAATTAGCAGTCGTGTTTCATATGAGAAATTAACTGGAACGTTATCTGTGATTTATGATCGTTAACTCTATTAATCGTCATAGCTTGGTTTTAGATTGTAGTTTTTACGAAACTGATTTTTTTTTAGAAAATAGACAATCTAGCTTATGGCAAGGGATTCGCTCAAGAATCTCTGCAATACCAGTGCATTGAGCTGTAACCCATTACCTTCTATTCAGGACTTTTTCTAAACCTCGTTTAAAGACTTCACGATGAGGTAAAGGCTGGTGTTTTACAAGACTCGGACAGAAATGAAAATATTCGTTTATTCTAAGATTAAAAATGTTAATTGCAAAATATCTCTAGTAGTAACCGAATGGTGGTTACTAAAAGTTCAAGATTTTGGATCAAAACATTTTTAGAGTATCTAGTAGTATAGTTTTGATGTTATAGAGAAATAGATAACTGTAATTGTTGCCTGATTCCCAGATTACAGACCGCCTATTGTTACACCAAAATTGCTATGATTTTTCATTATTATTTTCAAGAATTTTCTATCTATCCATCTCTATATCTCTATAAACTCCCTAGAACAGTATTTCTCTAATGAATTTATGTTAACACACACTTGGAAATGAAACAAGCGTACGAAATGATCTGAACATCGGACATTAGGTGGAGTGTACACGGAAGGGGCGTGGCGCCAGGTACCCGGCCCATGTAGAACCGTTCTTAGCTCCAATTACAACTATCGAATAGTGACTAAGCTGGAAAATATATAAGTTTAGGAAATCTTTGTTGAAAGGAAATGTGTGGAGAAGATATTTTACTTGGTGGACTTTTGACGCTTAAAAAGTACCAATTTAATGGCTTCCATTTTGAAATAAATTAAGAAAATTTATTAATAATTTTCGTTAACATTTTGAATTCGAAACTAGTATTAATAATACGTAAACAGCATGTATAGATCTACACAGTAAAGTACACGTTGCACGCCCAATGTACCGTGACTGACTGATGGCTCGATCGAATAACGAAATGGTATCCTCTATCACACGAAACAGGGGTTAGGTGAGGTAGTCGTGTACGATACGATTAATCGTATCCGATATCGTGTGTCTGTTGTATCTTAGTAAATGTTATGTAATTAACACAACAATAATTAATAGAAAGGAATAATGATCTTCATAGAGTTTTTTCATGCAAGACAGATAAACAAACATAAGGTCCAATTTGCAATGCATTGACCCGGTATGTATAACCTATTTATACAGGACTTTTTTATAATCCCATTTAAAGAAAGACATCTCATAGCGCTCAGAAAACACTTTAGACAGTTCGGTCTTGAAACGGATCGTGCATGAACGTAGTGGTCCCAAATAAAAGCGGTGAATTTTACCCCTGACAAATAGAATGTGATGGTAAAAGAAAGATGAACGAATCTCCACAGAATGACGGAGTACTGAAATCTGTCTTGCATACTGAGATATTCCACTATAAAATAATATTTATTTATTTATTTTTAAGGAAAGCTTACAGACTAATAACATAATTTTTACTTATTAAAGTCTTATAATTAAGTATAAATAAAACATTGCTGATTACAAGCTTCCACAAATTAATAAACTAATAAACGCACTTGATCCGTTTAATTTAGTTTTGTATGAGCTGATAGAAAACACACTATAACAAAGGGTTAAAGTTACTTAAGTCACCGGATTAAAGTACTTTTCACTCATCAGTCTCTTGATAATGGTTGAGTCTGTACAGAAAAGATCAATATCTAAATGAGTAGACATATCGTTAAATAGTGTCGCGCTACGAGAGAAGAATGTGTTCCGTCTGTAGTTGGAGGATACAGCGGGTACACTGAGTAATGGGTTGCGCCTGAAACACCTTGTACCGGTACGTAAGACAATATGTTTAAGGAGTTCAGGGCAATCAATGGTACCATTAGCAATATCCACCAAGAAACAAACATCACTAATATTACGTCTGCACTCTAATGGTAAAAAATGATAACGTTTACATCGCTCATTATAGTCAGTAAGATTGTTATGTACTCTGAAGTCTAAATATCGTAGAAACTTTTTTTGAATCGCTTCTATTCGTGATATGTATATCTGATACTGTGGGTTCCAAACTTGAGACGCGTATTCGAGGTGGCTGCGCACATAAGAACAGTAAAGAATTTTAACAGTTTTTATGGTTTTGAAACACGAAGATGACCTCATTATAAAGCCGAGTGCCCTAGAAGCCTTGCTGATACTATTCTGGATATGTTTATCGAAAAGCATCCTACTGTCCAACAACAATCCGAGATCCCTAACACAATTTAATTTTTCAATTATCTGATTGTTTATTTTATATTCTGTATTTACAATCTTTTTTTGACGTGAGTATGTGATATAAAAACATTTAGTTGTGTTTAAGTTTAGTCTATTAATTGAACAATAGGTGACGAAACGATCTAAATCTGACTGTAGTTCCATAGCATCATGGTGATCGTGGATTTCCTTCATTATCTTCATATCGTCAGCATATAACAATATATAGGATTTTCGAAAACAAGTCTTAATGTCGGCGATAAATATGTTGAACAAAAGAGGGCCTAGCAACGATCCTTGTGGAACACCGGAGGGGATCGAAATCCAACCCGATGTATAGCCCTGCAACACTACTGCCTGTGATCGATTTTCGACGTAGGAAGAAAACCACCTGTAAAGGTCACCGTGTACCCCTGCTGCCAATAACTTCTGTAATAGTATCTGGTGGTCAATACGGTCAAAACATTTAGTATAATCTGTATATATAACATCGACTTGTGCTCCACGGTCCATGCCCTTCGTTATAAAATCCACCCCTAGTATCAAATTAGTTGTTGTGGATCGCTGACGAACGAATCCATGCTGCTCATCGCCAAAAATACTCTTAACACATGCATAAACTTCATTATAAACCACTTTTTCTAAGATTTTAGAAAAAAGACACAATTTAGATATAGGACGATAATTTTCAGCATTGGATTTATCACCTTTCTTTAGGACTGGTGTGACAAACGCGGACTTCCACATTTGCGGCACCAACCCCTCCGTGAGCGATCTTTTAAATAATATACAAAGTGGGATAACCAAACTTTCGGCACATCTAACAATAAATATAGGAGGTATATGATCAGGACCTCCAGATTTGGAGAGATCCAGCTTTTTCAATAATCTTAAGACACAATCCGAATTTACATTAATAGAACCAATATAATTAGTATTCATACTCTGTATATATAAATTATTATTAATTGAACTAGTAGATTGTGTATGTAAATTGAGAGATGTAGATTTAAAGTAATCCGAAAATAATTCACAGATTTCAACACCATTGTCAGCTGATTTGTTTTTGTATTGTAAAACATTCGGAATAAGCGAAC